>JARQAB010000001.1:3046517-3652993 GCA_036172955.1 Meloidogyne arenaria
AAAGAGTTGAGTTTGCAATGGAAATAGCTTTAGCCAACCCTCACTTCGAATAATTTGTGAATCTCTGTCAGCCTCCGCAAGAACAACTTGGGAAAGTTTTTCACTTTCTGCTGGCTTTGCTAATGCAATCGATTTATTTACCTAAAACGTTTAATTGTTTTGTAAAATCAAAAAATTCAAATAATTTTCAAACACATTTTTGCTAGGGAATGACACAACCGGTTATTAACAGGTATCCCCGGTCTCCTGTTAATTCAAATTTAAAAACTCGGTTTTCGGTTTTGAGTTTTAGTCAAATACCGGTTTTATTTTTTGGGGAATTTGTAAAAAAATCAATCATTTTCATAAATTCCAGTTTTTAAAATTTAATAAAAATTTTTGGTAAAAAAATAGATTTATTTACTTGATCTTGCATTTGAGCTTCAGATGGAAGAATACGCGCACTCTTTTCTCCTTCTGCTTTATTTTTTGCAGCCTCACAAATACCTTCAGATTCGAGAATCATTGCTCTCTTTTTTCTTTCAGCTTCGACTTGCATCTTAATTTTTAGAATTAAAAATAAATTTCAAAATATTTTTTAGCTTACTTTCATTGCCCGCTGTATTTCAGGCAGCATAGTCATTGTACGTATTTCATATCGAAGACAAATCAGAACACACGGAGCTGCTGATTCCTTTATTCCTTCTAAAATATTATTTAAAAATTATTTCCAAAAAATTCTTCCTAAAATCAATTACCAACAACAGTCATATTTAAATTAGCCCTTTCATTGAAAACATTGTCTAACATTAATTTGCATATTTCTGCCTGCATTATTGTTTGAGCTAATTGACTTATAGCATATTCCCGATTTTGAACACCATAAGAAGCCTTTTTTAATTTATTGAATATTTAAATGATTGCTTAGAAATTACCTTATAAGGATCAGTAACTCTAACATACAAAACAGCATCAAGGCCTAATTGGACATTATCTTTAGTAATAGCTTCTTGTTGGGGAATTTCAATACACATTTCTTTTAAAAAATGACGGTAACGTATTTCATCAACACAAGGAATTAGAAAATGGACACCCTTTAAAAATTGTCAAAAAATTAATATAAAAATAGTATTGGGTAGTTTTTTGAAATTATTTTCAGCTCAGAAAATTATTGACTGGCCTCTACAAGGCAGAATTAAATAATACAAATCAAAAATTAATTAATAATAAAAACCGAATTGGGTGTCCTCACATCTAATTTTGTTTCTACTTTCTTTTTCTTTTCAGGCAACAAATAAAGCTTTACATAAGGAGCCTAAAATTTTAAAATTAAAAATTTCATTTTAATAAAAATCTTTAATAAATTCACTAACTTTATCCTCATTTTCTTTTGCCAGAAAACGTTCCTTGCTTTGTTGGACAATATCTAATTCCCCTCCACCAAAAACATTTAATCCAACAGGAAGAAGTCGTTTAAGACAAGCAATTACTATTCTATTTGCATGTTTATTACGACGAACCTTTTTTTAACAAAATTATATTTTCTATTGAATTAAAAAAATAATTCATTACTTGCCCTTCACGGCGTCTTTTCTTTCGTTCAGCAATTGGCTCTTTACCAGTCTTCATTTCACCTTCAGCACCTCCATCTTCTGTATCATTATCCTCAAATTGAGCCATATAATTAAGCTCCTCTCTTTTGAAATGTTGACTTGAAGACCTTAAATAAATGTTTTGTGTATAAAGATGCATATTATTTATCAAAGACCATATCCTAAAGATAGCTGCAACATTTTCATAAATTCCAGCACTTTCCCACGAAGGAGTCTCTAACCATTTAGCACGATGCAAATCAGTATATTTCATTAATATTGGGAAAAAGGCATAGCCATCTCTGACAAGACGAGCATTATCCTTAAATTAAAAATCTATTATTATTCCTTCCTTTATTGCAAGGATAAGCAGAATTTAAACAGATTTAGTTTAAGAACAACCTCAGCCACAGTGGCATCATCAGCTTCATCAGGATGTGTTCTCATTCTTTCCTCTTCAGTATATGCCTTCTCTGCCATATTTCTCAAATGTTCAGCAACAGGCAACAAATAATCTTTAACCGGATCACAACTAACAAATTGAATTAAAGGAACAGCTGAGGGATGTGCACGACAAAGCCACGGAGCAATTTCTCTTCCAATATGATCACGCATCAATCGGAGAAGTGAACAAAAGAAACGATTTATGTGTTCACTGCTGACTTGAGTTATTGGAAGTGAGGGTCGATTAAGACCTTCTGGGCCAAACTGCCACCAATATGCTAGATATGAACAAATTAGAGGCAGATCAACATCAAATGTATTTGGAGACTCAATGTAGAGAACACTGAAAAATGTAAAAAAAGGTAAGGAATTAACTAGCTATCTCCTAAAAATAATAAATTATGAAAATAATTTCCAAAGAAAACTCAAATTATCAATGGATTAAAATTCTGAATCAAATCTGTTTTTAAGATTTACCCTTTCTCAGCAGTTTGTTCAATGTCAAGAAGGATTTTATCTAATTGTGGAATATGTTGTGAAAGATTTTGAAGCATTTCTTGAACTTGAACAGATTGCTCTCTGCTTTTAGTCAGCACCGACAATTTATTTAAGGAATTGAATTCATTTTCCAAAATGCTACGGGTAAAGTAACAGCAACTCGAAGCAAAACACCTGAGACACTCCTTAAATTAATTCTTACTAAATAATAATAAAAATCTTAAAAAAACCTGTTTCCATTCAATTCAATATTGACTTGCTTGTCCATGTATTTTTTCAGCTCTGGATGTGTTTTACTCATTTTTTGAATGATTTATAATTAAATAACCTTCTGAAATTTTTTAATTAAAAATTTTATGAAAAATGAAAGAAAAATTTTTTGAAAAAATAACAAAAAATAAAGCCAAAATCTACACCCAAGCCAAACTATTTAAAAATATATAATGCCAACGATTTAAATCACTCGAGGGGTCCATTCTTTTCAATGGACCCCTCGAGTGATACATTTGTGGGGATAAAAAAATTATTTAAAATATTTATTTAAAATAAAATTCTTTTAAAATAAAAATTTTTTAAAATTTTCTAAAATGAATTGTGAAAATGGTCGGTTGACTCATTTTCTTAAAAATGCTTAGGAACGCCCCTTTTTTTTAATTTAAAAATTTTATAAAAAATTCTTCAAAGAAATTTTAAAATCAAAAAAAGTTATGGCCCAAAATATGACTGGGACTCAACTGACCGGGACTCAACCGTTTATAATAAAAATTTAAATTTTATTGTAATAAATATTTAAATCGTTGGCATTATATATTTTTAAATAGTTTGGCTTGGGTGTAGATTTTGGCTTTATTTTTTGTTATTTTTTCAAAAAATTTTTCTTTCATTTTTCATAAAATTTTTAATTAAAAATTTCAGAAGGTTATTTAATTATAAATCATTCAAAAAATGAGTAAAACACATCCAGAGCTGAAAAAATACATGGACAAGCAAGTCAATATTGAATTGAATGGAAACAGGTTTTTTTAAGATTTTTATTATTATTTAGTAAGAATTAATTTAAGGAGTGTCTCAGGTGTTTTGCGTCGAGTTGCTGCTACTTTACCCGTAGCATTTTTGGAAAATGAATTCAATTCCTTAAATAAATTGTCGGTGCTGACTAAAAGCAGAGAGCAATCTGTTCAAGTTCAAGAAATGCTTCAAAATCTTTCACAACATATTCCACAATTAGATAAAATCCTTCTTGACATTGAACAAACTGCTGAGAAAGGGTAAATCTTAAAAACAGATTTGATTCAGAATTTTAATCCATTGATAATTTGAGTTTTCTTTGGAAATTATTTTCATAATTTATTATTTTTAGGAGATAGCTAGTTAATTCCTTACCTTTTTTTACATTTTTCAGTGTTCTCTACATTGAGTCTCCAAATACATTTGATGTTGATCTGCCTCTAATTTGTTCATATCTAGCATATTGGTGGCAGTTTGGCCCAGAAGGTCTTAATCGACCCTCACTTCCAATAACTCAAGTCAGCAGTGAACACATAAATCGTTTCTTTTGTTCACTTCTCCGATTGATGCGTGATCATATTGGAAGAGAAATTGCTCCGTGGCTTTGTCGTGCACATCCCTCAGCTGTTCCTTTAATTCAATTTGTTAGTTGTGATCCGGTTAAAGATTATTTGTTGCCTGTTGCTGAACATTTGAGAAATATGGCAGAGAAGGCATATACTGAAGAGGAAAGAATGAGAACACATCCTGATGAAGCTGATGATGCCACTGTGGCTGAGGTTGTTCTTAAACTAAATCTGTTTAAATTCTGCTTATCCTTGCAATAAAGGAAGGAATAATAATAGATTTTTAATTTAAGGATAATGCTCGTCTTGTCAGAGATGGCTATGCCTTTTTCCCAATATTAATGAAATATACTGATTTGCATCGTGCTAAATGGTTAGAGACTCCTTCGTGGGAAAGTGCTGGAATTTATGAAAATGTTGCAGCTATCTTTAGGATATGGTCTTTGATAAATAATATGCATCTTTATACACAAAACATTTATTTAAGGTCTTCAAGTCAACATTTCAAAAGAGAGGAGCTTAATTATATGGCTCAATTTGAGGATAATGATACAGAAGATGGAGGTGCTGAAGGTGAAATGAAGACTGGTAAAGAGCCAATTGCTGAACGAAAGAAAAGACGCCGTGAAGGGCAAGTAATGAATTATTTTTTTAATTCAATAGAAAATATAATTTTGTTAAAAAAAGGTTCGTCGTAATAAACATGCAAATAGAATAGTAATTGCTTGTCTTAAACGACTTCTTCCTGTTGGATTAAATGTTTTTGGTGGAGGGGAATTAGATATTGTCCAACAAAGCAAGGAACGTTTTCTGGCAAAAGAAAATGAGGATAAAGTTAGTGAATTTATTAAAGATTTTTATTAAAATGAAATTTTTAATTTTAAAATTTTAGGCTCCTTATGTAAAGCTTTATTTGTTGCCTGAAAAGAAAAAGAAAGTAGAAACAAAATTAGATGTGAGGACACCCAATTCGGTTTTTATTATTAATTAATTTTTGATTTGTATTATTTAATTCTGCCTTGTAGAGGCCAGTCAATAATTTTCTGAGCTGAAAATAATTTCAAAAAACTACCCAATACTATTTTTATATTAATTTTTTGACAATTTTTAAAGGGTGTCCATTTTCTAATTCCTTGTGTTGATGAAATACGTTACCGTCATTTTTTAAAAGAAATGTGTATTGAAATTCCCCAACAAGAAGCTATTACTAAAGATAATGTCCAATTAGGCCTTGATGCTGTTTTGTATGTTAGAGTTACTGATCCTTATAAGGTAATTTCTAAGCAATCATTTAAATATTCAATAAATTAAAAAAGGCTTCTTATGGTGTTCAAAATCGGGAATATGCTATAAGTCAATTAGCTCAAACAATAATGCAGGCAGAAATATGCAAATTAATGTTAGACAATGTTTTCAATGAAAGGGCTAATTTAAATATGACTGTTGTTGGTAATTGATTTTAGGAAGAATTTTTTGGAAATAATTTTTAAATAATATTTTAGAAGGAATAAAGGAATCAGCAGCTCCGTGTGTTCTGATTTGTCTTCGATATGAAATACGTACAATGACTATGCTGCCTGAAATACAGCGGGCAATGAAAGTAAGCTAAAAAATATTTTGAAATTTATTTTTAATTCTAAAAATTAAGATGCAAGTCGAAGCTGAAAGAAAAAAGAGAGCAATGATTCTCGAATCTGAAGGTATTTGTGAGGCTGCAAAAAATAAAGCAGAAGGAGAAAAGAGTGCGCGTATTCTTCCATCTGAAGCTCAAATGCAAGATCAAGTAAATAAATCTATTTTTTTACCAAAAAATTTTTATTAAATTTTAAAAACTGGAAATTTATGAAAATGATTGATTTTTTTACAAATTCCCCAAAAAATAAAACCGGTATTTGACTAAAACTCAAAACCGAAAACCGAGTTTTTAAAATTTGAATTAACAGGAGACCGGGGATACCTGTTAATAACCGGTTGTGTCATTCCCTAGCAAAAATGTGTTTGAAAATTATTTGAATTTTTTGATTTTACAAAACAATTAAACGTTTTTAGGTAAATAAATCGATTGCATTAGCAAAGCCAGCAGAAAGTGAAAAACTTTCCCAAGTTGTTCTTGCGGAGGCTGACAGAGATTCACAAATTATTCGAAGTGAGGGGTTGGCTAAAGCTATTTCCATTGCAAACTCAACTCTTTTCTCATCCATTGGTATTTTTTATTAAAATTTAATTTGAATATATAACAGGGATGTCAATTCCGAGAAATTTGTGTCAGGTTTTCAAAATTTTTGACGGATCGGGATTCAGATAGAAAAAGGCCGGGTTTTGTGTCTCGGCCCTGGATTTTAGGGGTTAATAGGGAAATAAGTCGTGTCGGGTTTTGAATATTTCATAACTAAGATTTCTTAAATATGATTCTTCTTAAGGATTTTAAATTTTAATTAAATTTAGAAGAAAGCGATGTTGACTCCATTTCTAATATCGAATCTTTTGGTCTTCGCACAGCTGTGCTTTCCAAAAGTGACCGTGCTGGATCATTTGTTGACATCTCATGTGGCAATAAATTCCCTGCTTCATTCCAATTATTTGTTAATATTACGAATACAAGAACAATTACAATCGACGTTAAACCTTCTGATACTATTGAGAATGTCAAGGCAAAAATTCAAGACAAGGAAGGAATTCCATATGAACAATTTTATCTGGTAACTTAAGTTTAAAATACATTGAAAACATGTCTATAAAATTAATTTAAAGATTTTTGGTGGTAAGCAACTTGAGGATGGTCGCATTCTTTCTTATTATGAATTAAAAGAAAATTGTTTTATTAATTTGATGATTAGATTTTTTGGGGGAAAAAAGAAGAGAAAAATTTATAGATCAAAGTGTTCAAATAATAATTGTGATGTTATTAAATATGGATATAAAAAAATATTACGTGCCAGGTACTAGGTCTTAATCGACCCTTTCAATACACATTTCTTTTAAAAAATCAGTAACTCTAACATACAAAACATCTTAATTTTTAGAATTAAAAATAAATTTCAAAATATTTTTTAGCTTACTTTCATTGCCCGCTGTATTTCAGGCAGCATAGTCATTGTACGTATTTCATATCGAAGACAAATCAGAACACACGGAGCTGCTGATTCCTTTATTCCTTCTAAAATATTATTTAAAAATTATTTCCAAAAAATTCTTCCTAAAATCAATTACCAACAACAGTCATATTTAAATTAGCCCTTTCATTGAAAACATTGTCTAACATTAATTTGCATATTTCTGCCTGCATTATTGTTTGAGCTAATTGACTTATAGCATATTCCCGATTTTGAACACCATAAGAAGCCTTTTTTAATTTATTGAATATTTAAATGATTGCTTAGAAATTACCTTATAAGGATCAGTAACTCTAACATACAAAACAGCATCAAGGCCTAATTGGACATTATCTTTAGTAATAGCTTCTTGTTGGGGAATTTCAATACACATTTCTTTTAAAAAATGACGGTAACGTATTTCATCAACACAAGGAATTAGAAAATGGACACCCTTTAAAAATTGTCAAAAAATTAATATAAAAATAGTATTGGGTAGTTTTTTGAAATTATTTTCAGCTCAGAAAATTATTGACTGGCCTCTACAAGGCAGAATTAAATAATACAAATCAAAAATTAATTAATAATAAAAACCGAATTGGGTGTCCTCACATCTAATTTTGTTTCTACTTTCTTTTTCTTTTCAGGCAACAAATAAAGCTTTACATAAGGAGCCTAAAATTTTAAAATTAAAAATTTCATTTTAATAAAAATCTTTAATAAATTCACTAACTTTATCCTCATTTTCTTTTGCCAGAAAACGTTCCTTGCTTTGTTGGACAATATCTAATTCCCCTCCACCAAAAACATTTAATCCAACAGGAAGAAGTCGTTTAAGACAAGCAATTACTATTCTATTTGCATGTTTATTACGACGAACCTTTTTTTAACAAAATTATATTTTCTATTGAATTAAAAAAATAATTCATTACTTGCCCTTCACGGCGTCTTTTCTTTCGTTCAGCAATTGGCTCTTTACCAGTCTTCATTTCACCTTCAGCACCTCCATCTTCTGTATCATTATCCTCAAATTGAGCCATATAATTAAGCTCCTCTCTTTTGAAATGTTGACTTGAAGACCTTAAATAAATGTTTTGTGTATAAAGATGCATATTATTTATCAAAGACCATATCCTAAAGATAGCTGCAACATTTTCATAAATTCCAGCACTTTCCCACGAAGGAGTCTCTAACCATTTAGCACGATGCAAATCAGTATATTTCATTAATATTGGGAAAAAGGCATAGCCATCTCTGACAAGACGAGCATTATCCTTAAATTAAAAATCTATTATTATTCCTTCCTTTATTGCAAGGATAAGCAGAATTTAAACAGATTTAGTTTAAGAACAACCTCAGCCACAGTGGCATCATCAGCTTCATCAGGATGTGTTCTCATTCTTTCCTCTTCAGTATATGCCTTCTCTGCCATATTTCTCAAATGTTCAGCAACAGGCAACAAATAATCTTTAACCGGATCACAACTAACAAATTGAATTAAAGGAACAGCTGAGGGATGTGCACGACAAAGCCACGGAGCAATTTCTCTTCCAATATGATCACGCATCAATCGGAGAAGTGAACAAAAGAAACGATTTATGTGTTCACTGCTGACTTGAGTTATTGGAAGTGAGGGTCGATTAAGACCTTCTGGGCCAAACTGCCACCAATATGCTAGATATGAACAAATTAGAGGCAGATCAACATCAAATGTATTTGGAGACTCAATGTAGAGAACACTGAAAAATGTAAAAAAAGGTAAGGAATTAACTAGCTATCTCCTAAAAATAATAAATTATGAAAATAATTTCCAAAGAAAACTCAAATTATCAATGGATTAAAATTCTGAATCAAATCTGTTTTTAAGATTTACCCTTTCTCAGCAGTTTGTTCAATGTCAAGAAGGATTTTATCTAATTGTGGAATATGTTGTGAAAGATTTTGAAGCATTTCTTGAACTTGAACAGATTGCTCTCTGCTTTTAGTCAGCACCGACAATTTATTTAAGGAATTGAATTCATTTTCCAAAAATGCTACGGGTAAAGTAGCAGCAACTCGACGCAAAACACCTGAGACACTCCTTAAATTAATTCTTACTAAATAATAATAAAAATCTTAAAAAAACCTGTTTCCATTCAATTCAATATTGACTTGCTTGTCCATGTATTTTTTCAGCTCTGGATGTGTTTTACTCATTTTTTGAATGATTTATAATTAAATAACCTTCTGAAATTTTTTAATTAAAAATTTTATGAAAAATGAAAGAAAAATTTTTTGAAAAAATAACAAAAAATAAAGCCAAAATCTACACCCAAGCCAAACTATTTAAAAATATATAATGCCAACGATTTAAATATTTATTACAATAAAATTTAAATTTTTATTATAAACGGTTGAGTCCCGGTCAGTTGAGTCCCAGTCATATTTTGGGCCATAACTTTTTTTGATTTTAAAATTTCTTTGAAGAATTTTTTATAAAATTTTTAAATTAAAAAAAAGGGGCGTTCCTAAGCATTTTTAAGAAAATGAGTCAACCGACCATTTTCACAATTCATTTTAGAAAATTTTAAAAAATTTTTATTTTAAAAGAATTTTATTTTAAATAAATATTTTAAATAATTTTTTTATCCCCACAAATGTATCACTCGAGGGGTCCATTGAAAAGAATGGACCCCTCGAGTGATTTAAATCGTTGGCATTATATATTTTTAAATAGTTTGGCTTGGGTGTAGATTTTGGCTTTATTTTTTGTTATTTTTTCAAAAAATTTTTCTTTCATTTTTCATAAAATTTTTAATTAAAAAATTTCAGAAGGTTATTTAATTATAAATCATTCAAAAAATGAGTAAAACACATCCAGAGCTGAAAAAATACATGGACAAGCAAGTCAATATTGAATTGAATGGAAACAGGTTTTTTTAAGATTTTTATTATTATTTAGTAAGAATTAATTTAAGGAGTGTCTCAGGTGTTTTGCTTCGAGTTGCTGTTACTTTACCCGTAGCATTTTTGGAAAATGAATTCAATTCCTTAAATAAATTGTCGGTGCTGACTAAAAGCAGAGAGCAATCTGTTCAAGTTCAAGAAATGCTTCAAAATCTTTCACAACATATTCCACAATTAGATAAAATCCTTCTTGACATTGAACAAACTGCTGAGAAAGGGTAAATCTTAAAAACAGATTTGATTCAGAATTTTAATCCATTGATAATTTGAGTTTTCTTTGGAAATTATTTTCATAATTTATTATTTTTAGGAGATAGCTAGTTAATTCCTTACCTTTTTTTACATTTTTCAGTGTTCTCTACATTGAGTCTCCAAATACATTTGATGTTGATCTGCCTCTAATTTGTTCATATCTAGCATATTGGTGGCAGTTTGGCCCAGAAGGTCTTAATCGACCCTCACTTCCAATAACTCAAGTCAGCAGTGAACACATAAATCGTTTCTTTTGTTCACTTCTCCGATTGATGCGTGATCATATTGGAAGAGAAATTGCTCCGTGGCTTTGTCGTGCACATCCCTCAGCTGTTCCTTTAATTCAATTTGTTAGTTGTGATCCGGTTAAAGATTATTTGTTGCCTGTTGCTGAACATTTGAGAAATATGGCAGAGAAGGCATATACTGAAGAGGAAAGAATGAGAACACATCCTGATGAAGCTGATGATGCCACTGTGGCTGAGGTTGTTCTTAAACTAAATCTGTTTAAATTCTGCTTATCCTTGCAATAAAGGAAGGAATAATAATAGATTTTTAATTTAAGGATAATGCTCGTCTTGTCAGAGATGGCTATGCCTTTTTCCCAATATTAATGAAATATACTGATTTGCATCGTGCTAAATGGTTAGAGACTCCTTCGTGGGAAAGTGCTGGAATTTATGAAAATGTTGCAGCTATCTTTAGGATATGGTCTTTGATAAATAATATGCATCTTTATACACAAAACATTTATTTAAGGTCTTCAAGTCAACATTTCAAAAGAGAGGAGCTTAATTATATGGCTCAATTTGAGGATAATGATACAGAAGATGGAGGTGCTGAAGGTGAAATGAAGACTGGTAAAGAGCCAATTGCTGAACGAAAGAAAAGACGCCGTGAAGGGCAAGTAATGAATTATTTTTTTAATTCAATAGAAAATATAATTTTGTTAAAAAAAGGTTCGTCGTAATAAACATGCAAATAGAATAGTAATTGCTTGTCTTAAACGACTTCTTCCTGTTGGATTAAATGTTTTTGGTGGAGGGGAATTAGATATTGTCCAACAAAGCAAGGAACGTTTTCTGGCAAAAGAAAATGAGGATAAAGTTAGTGAATTTATTAAAGATTTTTATTAAAATGAAATTTTTAATTTTAAAATTTTAGGCTCCTTATGTAAAGCTTTATTTGTTGCCTGAAAAGAAAAAGAAAGTAGAAACAAAATTAGATGTGAGGACACCCAATTCGGTTTTTATTATTAATTAATTTTTGATTTGTATTATTTAATTCTGCCTTGTAGAGGCCAGTCAATAATTTTCTGAGCTGAAAATAATTTCAAAAAACTACCCAATACTATTTTTATATTAATTTTTTGACAATTTTTAAAGGGTGTCCATTTTCTAATTCCTTGTGTTGATGAAATACGTTACCGTCATTTTTTAAAAGAAATGTGTATTGAAATTCCCCAACAAGAAGCTATTACTAAAGATAATGTCCAATTAGGCCTTGATGCTGTTTTGTATGTTAGAGTTACTGATCCTTATAAGGTAATTTCTAAGCAATCATTTAAATATTCAATAAATTAAAAAAGGCTTCTTATGGTGTTCAAAATCGGGAATATGCTATAAGTCAATTAGCTCAAACAATAATGCAGGCAGAAATATGCAAATTAATGTTAGACAATGTTTTCAATGAAAGGGCTAATTTAAATATGACTGTTGTTGGTAATTGATTTTAGGAAGAATTTTTTGGAAATAATTTTTAAATAATATTTTAGAAGGAATAAAGGAATCAGCAGCTCCGTGTGTTCTGATTTGTCTTCGATATGAAATACGTACAATGACTATGCTGCCTGAAATACAGCGGGCAATGAAAGTAAGCTAAAAAATATTTTGAAATTTATTTTTAATTCTAAAAATTAAGATGCAAGTCGAAGCTGAAAGAAAAAAGAGAGCAATGATTCTCGAATCTGAAGGTATTTGTGAGGCTGCAAAAAATAAAGCAGAAGGAGAAAAGAGTGCGCGTATTCTTCCATCTGAAGCTCAAATGCAAGATCAAGTAAATAAATCTATTTTTTTACCAAAAATTTTTATTAAATTTTAAAAACTGGAAATTTATGAAAATGATTGATTTTTTTACAAATTCCCCAAAAAATAAAACCGGTATTTGACTAAAACTCAAAACCGAAAACCGAGTTTTTAAAATTTGAATTAACAGGAGACCGGGGATACCTGTTAATAACCGGTTGTGTCATTCCCTAGCAAAAATGTGTTTGAAAATTATTTGAATTTTTTGATTTTACAAAACAATTAAACGTTTTTAGGTAAATAAATCGATTGCATTAGCAAAGCCAGCAGAAAGTGAAAAACTTTCCCAAGTTGTTCTTGCGGAGGCTGACAGAGATTCACAAATTATTCGAAGTGAGGGGTTGGCTAAAGCTATTTCCATTGCAAACTCAACTCTTTTCTCATCCATTGGTATTTTTTATTAAAATTTAATTTGAATATATAACAGGGATGTCAATTCCGAGAAATTTGTGTCAGGTTTTCAAAATTTTTGACGGATCGGGATTCAGATAGAAAAAGGCCGGGTTTTGTGTCTCGGCCCTGGATTTTAGGGGTTAATAGGGAAATAAGTCGTGTCGGGTTTTGAATATTTCATAACTAAGATTTCTTAAATATGATTCTTCTTAAGGATTTTAAATTTTAATTAAATTTAGAAGAAAGCGATGTTGACTCCATTTCTAATATCGAATCTTTTGGTCTTCGCACAGCTGTGCTTTCCAAAAGTGACCGTGCTGGATCATTTGTTGACATCTCATGTGGCAATAAATTCCCTGCTTCATTCCAATTATTTGTTAATATTACGAATACAAGAACAATTACAATCGACGTTAAACCTTCTGATACTATTGAGAATGTCAAGGCAAAAATTCAAGACAAGGAAGGAATTCCATATGAACAATTTTATCTGGTAACTTAAGTTTAAAATACATTGAAAACATGTCTATAAAATTAATTTAAAGATTTTTGGTGGTAAGCAACTTGAGGATGGTCGCATTCTTTCTTATTATGAATTAAAAGAAAATTGTTTTATTAATTTGATGATTAGATTTTTTGGGGGAAAAAAGAAGAGAAAAATTTATAGATCAAAGTGTTCAAATAATAATTGTGATGTTATTAAATATGGATATAAAAAAATATTACGTGCCAGGTACTATTCATGCCAATTGTGCCAAAACACGACCCAAGTAGAATTTTTTGTAAGTTTTTTTTAAATGCTCGAATAATTACCCTCTCTCAAATAATTACCCCCTCCCTTTCCTTCTCTAATTTTAAAAATATTGAAAAAATCATTGTCAATTTTAATTATTGAAACATTATAAGAATCAATTTCAAAATAAATGGAGTTTCTCTTCGAGATATTGAGATATACCCCAAGCCTCCAGCGAGAGGTCGAAACAATAATACCCAGGGTAATTATTTGAGCATATACGGTAAATTCATTAAATAGGTATCTTTCATAAATGACAAAGCTCAATGGACAACTATTGACCAAATAAATGAATTCGTTGTTGAATTCATTCAGAAAAACAACATCAACAAAATTATTACAAAATGCTTTACTTGCGGAGGCAAAAGAAAGTTTTTTCTTCTTGATGCCGATGAAGAAGAAGAGGAAGAAGAATATGACGAGGTATTGGAAGGAGAGACTTTGGAGCAAGTCAATTTTGGTGAAGGGGAGGAAGGGTTGGTGGGTGGGGAGCCTCGCCCTGCTGAAGATGATGATGTATTTTTGAGTAAATTTTTAAATTTTTTTATTTTAATAAGGTGGATGTTGGTGGGCCTATGGATATGATTGGGCCTCATCCCGAGCCCCCTCCTGCCGTAATTGACGAGGCGGAGGGGGCACCCATTCCTCTCGCCGTTCTTGGCGAGGTGCAGGGGAATGGGGGGGATGAGGAGCCTGATGGAGAAGATGATGAAGTATTTTTGAGTAAATTTTTAAATTTTTTATTTTAATAAGGTGCGAACAATTGCCGGAGATATCGAACTCCAGGAGCCGATTGACGAGGAACCTGGGACCCACCCCGAGCCTCCTCCTGCCGTAATTTCCGAGGCGGAGGGGGCACCCAATCCCCTCACCGTACCTGGCGAGGTGCAGGGGATTGGAGGGGGTGGGTTACCCACTCCTTTGAATGAAAATGAGGTTTATTTTTTTGTGTTTATTGTTTTAATTTTTTAATTAGGACCCTTCAGGTCCTGGGACCTCAGGAACACCGCCCGTGCCTCCTCTAGCCGTAATTTGTGAGGCGGAGGGGGCACCCACTCCCCTCGCCGTATCTGGCGAGGCGCAGGGGAGTGGGGGGAATGGAACATTAATTATTGATGGGAGTTTTGGAGTTGAGGTTTTAATTTATTTATTTTCACTGCAATGTCCTAAATTTAGGAGGAGGAGGGTGAAAATCTAGTACAGCAAAGGAACAAGAGGGGTACAAATTTAAAATTAATAATTTAATTATGCTAAAATACTAGGTTTAATTGTAAATTAAAATAATTAGAGAAATTTACCGAAAGGTTTAGTTTTCAGGTATCTTATCTAATCTTTTTTATTGCCTGTAATGGGCGATTTCTTTTTTCTATCTAATCTTTTTTATTGCCTGTCATGGGCGAAAATTTTCTTTTATTGCCTGTAATGGGCGAAAAAAATCTTCTATTGCCTGTCATGGGCGTTAATATTTTTTTTAAACTGTCTTTCGGTTACTTTCTCTAATTATTTTGATTTGTAATTAAACCTAGTATTTTACCATGATTAAAAATTTAAATAAAATTTCAATACCTATACTTAGGAATAATACCTAGTATTTAAATATTTGAGTAAAAAATATACAGTAAAATTGGATAATTATTTTTGAATATATGTGGTATTATTCCTAAGTATAATTTTTAAAAATTAATTATTAAGCTCATGAAAGAACAATCTCCGAAAAACAAGCCAGGAATTTTCAAAAAAAACAGAAGTTTGAGAAAATTAAAAAAATTGTAGAAAATTTTGAAGAAAAAAATGGTCAAATTCTTATAGATGTCAATGATTGGGAGACAACGTCCGTTTCTTCTAAGGGTTCGTCATTCTGGGGTAATGATAGAAAAGAAATAAAATTAAAATATAATCGGATTAAAGATTTAAATTAAAAAATAAATTTTTGTTGAATTTTTGCAATTTAATTTTATATCCTATATATAATTTGAGTTTGTCTGAGGGAAAAATTTATTACTTTAACAAATATAAATTTTTAATCAAAAATATTAAAAATTGTTCACTTGGAAATGAATTAGTTTAAATTTAAAAGAGTGTGCTTTCTGCCACTCAAAGGTTGACTCTAGGTTACTTTTAAATTAAATTTAAAAATTTTTTAAATAATATTACAATTTATAACCAAAGTCAACAATTCTATAATTTGGTAAAACAATTCCTTTTAAAATAATAGGGCTAAATTTTTTGGAAATGTGTGTGGTACATACAATGCCTTTCTTAATATTGGGTCTTATGAAATGGGGATAATTGACTATAATTAAATCATTTTCTGTACCTTCTGATTCATTTTCTTCCATCATTCGTCCAAATTCCAAAACACTTTCTCGGAATGATTTGTAATGAAGCTTCTTGCACACATCTGCGTTGAGTGTTATTCCTCGAACTCTCAGTGATGTCTTTTCTTGGCCCGTTTCTCTATCTATCATTTTAAGTCCATATGCCTTACAAGCAGCCCCCACATATTCTTTTATCTCACAATCATCATATTCCTTTGCCAGATCTCCTAGATATGGTCCATCAGAAAGAGGGCATTTGCGTTGTTTTGGATGAGCGAATAGAATGCTGTCTGTATCGCCGTACAATACTGAACAGGCTGGTGTTCTGACTATTTTCTGCATTGCTCTTAATAATTTTATTCTCGCCATTGAAGTCGTCCAAAGAGAAATGACTATGTTGTAAGCATTGTGTTCCTCAATGAATTCATTTTTAGGTTCATAAGTTATTAAAATGGTGTCTTCTGTTAATATGTCAATTGAATTGACTTCTATTGATTTATTCTCGGCAAATGTTCTAAGTTCGGCAGGCGAATCTGTGATATGGCTTTTTGTCAAAGTATTCCTAAGACTGAAGCGGCCCCAGAGTGAATTTAACATTAACTTGGAAATGTACCTCATTGCTTTGTCTGGCATCATCTTTTCTCTTTCTATTTTGATTCCAAATCTCTTCTTGCATTCCATTATAAATTCATCTTCTTTTTCTTGGTTATCAATTTGTTTTGGGAATCCACTTGAATGTATTTTCATGCTCATAAATTCTGCGACATATTCTTTGAAAAGTTCACTATCCCATTTATCATAATGAAGTGCTCTAAAATATTTGATCACTCTATATCCGTTGTCTAAAGCCTCAGCCAATTCAATTGATGTGCATGTTGAAACCCATCCCCTCTTTTCATCATTATGTGTACAGTTGTATTCATGTAATGTAGCGCCTCGGGGAAAATCCAGTGAACATTGTCGACATAGTGGAAAAAGCAATCTATCATCGAATTTTACAGGCATGACTGGAATATCTGAGTGTTGTGGTGGTATTATAAAAACTTTGAGGATTCCTTTCACAGGAATGTGACTGCTGTTGTACCAATTTACTTTTTGCTCATTTGATGGTATTATGATTACTTTTGGATGTCCCACAGGAAATGCTGTTGTTGCTATTGTCGATGGATAAAGCGAATTGAAGTCTAAATATGTAATATCATGTTGATCGTCTGCCTCATAGTGAAGACTAAATGGACCAGTTCTCCCACCAAAGAAGCAATCTCGTAATTTAATCGGGCCTTTATCTATGTAGTTTGAAAAACTCTTCTTCATTTTTCTATCTCTTCTTAACAGATCTTTTATCTCACACTCCCACACTATGTCAACATGTCGTATATGTTGTTTTAAAATTTGGATTCTCTCTTTATTTTCCTTCTGAATAACTTCAACCGTCTTTCCACTGGGTAATATAAAATCTGGACGATCCCCATAGTGTTTTGGGCATGCATGCCACACACATCCATTTACTTCTATTGCTCTATCTTCACTTTTTATATATCCGTCAACTTTAAATCTTCCAGCAACTTTATATTCACCTTCCTCAGAGTGGGCAGTTTGAATCACAACAGAATTTTTTTCCGCATACCAGTCGAGATACTTCATAGCCAATGTGCTTTGGTTGTCGCATGTGTCGTATCCCTTCTCAGGAACAATACCCAAATGATCAGGTTTCAGATGATTTAATCTAAAGTGTTTCATGCATGCCGACGCGATTGTCATTGTATCACGTATAATATCTATTCCAATTGAACCTGTTGTTTGTTTTGGTCGGCTGATTTCCAAAAATTTGCTGCGAAATGCCAATAATGCTTCTGTTAGGATTTCAACGTCGTTCAAGCAATATTCGGCTAGAGCTTCATTTAAACAAAAAGGTTGGTGACATTCTTGGGTGTACCACTTATCAAACGTCTTTTGTTTTTCTGGTAGCATACCACCATACAAATAATCAGATTTTTGAGGAAGGTTCGGAAGTGTTTTGTCGTAGTTGCTTGGATTGTTTGCTAAATGTGGGAAGAATTGTTTTTCCTTGATTTGTAGATCGAAAGCACCAACAAGTTGACCTAGTCCTACTGGGCAAATGTTGTAAGAGTCACGGAATATTACTTCATTGCATTTATTATTACGTGGAACTTTCATTTCATACAATTTATTTCCTCGTCGAATCATTGATGAAACGATTCCAGCTGCAAAAATTTCTCGGAAAACCATCACGATATCATATCTTCCGCCAAAGTGAGAAAATGCTATAGTTGTAAAGCGTCCATCAAGTTCAAATAGTAACCAATTGACAAATTCATGAAGAGGATTTGTTGTAACTCGTTGCTCGTCGACTTTTGTTTTGTAAAATGGGCGTTGTGAAAAAGTGATGCTTCTATTTGGGCCACAAACATTACAAAATTTTTTGTCACGTCTTAGAAATGTTTTCCAGTGCTTTTTATCCAACATACAATTAGTGCAAACCACAGTGGCGGCAATAAAATTCACACAATGAAGTCGATCTGATGAAATGTCATTAAATTTTGTATGTTGAGTAGCTTCAAAATCGAATGTCACCAATCTATAAGTTGTTTGTTGTTTTTGTTCAAGTGGTCTTATGAAACATCCTCTTTCTGGACTGTGAAATTGAAGACAGTTGTTGCACCATTTTTGTCCACAAACATGTTGTTTTCCTCTATTATCTCTGTGCACTTTTACATTCCATATTGTACCGCATTTTTCACATTGTTTTGACCTTTGACATTGGTTGCTGGACTTATGATGGTCGAAGCATTCCTTTTCCCAAAACTTTTTCCCACAATCTTGACATTCCTTTCTAAAGTTTTCAGAAACAGGGCAAGGCATTCCTATTCCAACTCTTCCACATAGACGACATCGGGATTTGCAATTGTTAGCGTGTTCATTTGCTTTCCAGTACTTCTTTTCGCAAGAGTAGCAATATTGCCAATGTGGGCCAAATTGAGCGCCAACAGTTCTAATTCCGTCGAAATGACTTTCAGAATGGCATATTGGAATTGCAGTGTTGAAAGTTTCAGAACCATATTTGTACTTTGGAGTTGTCTCTGCTTTATTCCCAAATATAAACACTTTGAAGCGATATCCGTTGTTAATGTAATATTTATTCCAATAATCGACGACCATTGGGACATAAGTTTGAGCATCATAATTTTCTTTGTTCAATGGAATACCAATATCCTGCATTAACTTCATTACATCTGATTTTTGCTTATGGAATCGCCCCAAATGATATCGACTAAACTTTAATCTACTTCCTAATTCCTTCGTTACATATTTCCTTGTAAGTTCCAAAGCATAGAAAAGGCAATATTTATCATTAACATTTTGAACATGTATGAGCCAATTTGAATTAGCAGGTTGATCTTGAGGTCCACTTCCTGTTATTGATTTTTCCTTTGGCAAAGAAGCAACGTCCAGAGAATGTATTGCCAACGTGAATGGCTCGCCCCAAAGCGATCCACGTTCAGCTTTAGATTGAGAGACAAGAAGAAATCGTTGTAGTATATTTTCAACAGCGTCAATATGTAGTTTGCGAATTGGAATCCAGATATCACTGTCGAGTATTGGTGAGGAAATTAAAGCCCCAAGGTGGTCTACAATAATATCTTTCGTCTTTGATTCTTTGATTGCTTGTTTGATACACTCGTCGATGAGGCGCCTAAGCAGTTCCTCGGGATTAGGCGGAACGTTTTTGATGACAAATTTCGAAACAATTTTCATTATTTTGAATTTTTTACAATATCGAGTCTCAGAATCGAGTTGTTCAATAAAATCTTTTAATGACCCTATGCCTATTTGTTCGATTTGATCTCTTCTTTGATTGTTATCATTTCCTAAAATATTTTCAATAAAAAATCTGGGGCGTTTGGGTGGGCTACAGCCGGACATGTTTTTGTTTGAAAAAAATATGAAATGAAAGAACTGTGCAATATCAACGCTTTATATACTAGCTGGTAATATGGGCGTATTATGTTTATACAGAGCGCCATTTCACAAATACTATGAATAATTAAGGGAAAGGAATGTGTCATGAATAAGTAAGGGGAAGGAATGTGTCTATGAATAAGTAAGGGAGAAGAAGTTACCTATGTATAAAAAACAAATAAAGTTTGAACTGAATAATTACGATAAAATGTGAGCGATTTCCTATGCAAATTTAATTTAAATTTTTAAATAAAAAATTCAAGCTTAACCTAAACTTTAAACTTAACCTAAAACTCAATAAATAAAAAACAACAAATATTTTTACTTGACAAAAAAATTAAAGACAATTATTATAAAAATTAACATTACATTAAAAATCAAAAAAATCGCGGATTACTACGTTTGGTTCGACGCGAACGTCGAACCAAACGTATGTATTCCGCCTTACAACAAGCACAATGTGGAAATGATCCTAAAATTTTATCATAATCCACAGACTTCTTCCAATCAAACATGTCTGCCAGCTTCTCTTCAATACCATCATTAACACAGTCCGTGCAGTAGTTCACACAATTACAACCACAAGGGCCAAAAATGATGTTGACTTCCTCCTGTGTACACAAACATCCGATGCACACATCGGACGCATGTTTTACAG
The DNA here is from genome assembly GCA_036172955.1 of Meloidogyne arenaria. NCBI lineage: Eukaryota > Metazoa > Nematoda > Chromadorea > Rhabditida > Meloidogynidae > Meloidogyne > Meloidogyne arenaria. The sequence continues at coordinate 3,067,122 of JARQAB010000001.1, forward strand.
GAGTACTCATTCTCTTCTTTTTTGTTGGCGGTTCTGTTGGTGGTGTCGGTTCTTGTTGTTCAATTTGTTGTTGTTGTTGCTGTTCAATTTGTTGTTGTTGAGCCGGCGCAATATTTTCAAAATTGAACACATCCAAATCCATATAGACTGGTGGTGGTGTAGGTGATGGTGGTGGTGTAGGTGATGCGAGCAGTTCATACGAAACACCATCATCCAATTGTTGAGGCAATTGCCAAGGCACAATTTCCTCGGCAAGTCCAATTGGAACATGTGTCGGTGTAGAAACTAAAAATTATGAATTATTTTATATCCCCATTTCAACCCCAAAAATATTAAAAGAAAAATTACCATATGAACTTCCAGATTCCCAATTCCAATTAGCAGGTGGAACCCAATCAGCGTATCGGTTTTCGGGAGTCCATTCCCACGGAGCAATAGCAGAGGTTCCTTGAGCCAGCATTGGATCATTATTTGGAGTCGACAATAATTCGGCTCTTCGCAATTCCATTAATCGAAGTTCTGTATGATGAACTTCAGGCGAGAGTCCTCTCGCTCGTTCTCCACGATCAGCCGAAAAAGGCCACCCACGATCCATTTCTATAAATTTTCAAATTAAATGAAATTTTCAAAAAAATTTTTACCATTCGATTCGACCTCGTCAATTACGAGCTCGTAAACGGGGTTGCTTATCATTATAAATTAATAAAAAACAAAAATTAAAATTCAATAATAAAAAATAAAGAAATTAAAAAAAATTTTAGAGAAAAAATTAAATTTCAAAGGGGTGACTGGGAAAATTAAATTAATGTGAAGAAATTACCAATCATTTGGCTTTATAAACGGTGAAATTAGTATATTACCACAAAGTTCCGCCTCTATTTCAAAGAACTGCCGTTCAGAGTTGATCTGATCAGTGAAAAGAATGTGCCAGGCGACGAGGAAAAAAGGAAAGGGGAAATTAATGCTTTTCTAGTTTCAAAGAAATGCCATTCAAACGTGATCTGATCAGTGAAAAGAATGTGCCAGTCGACGAAAAAAAAGGAAAGGAGAAATTAATGCTTTTATAGTTTCAAAGTAATGCCGTTCAAACGTGATCTGATCAGTGAAAGAATGTTTGTCTGTTGAGACGGAAATTTAAAAAAAGTTGAAAGGGAAAGTAAAAAAAAAAGTTGAAAGTGAAAGTAAAAAAAAAGTTCTTTCTTTTTTAGTGCCGATTTTTCTAACATTTAGTTTAAAAAAAAACTTAAAGTTTTAAAAGTTAAAAAAGTTTTGAAAATTTTTTTGCTAAAATATTTAACACCAAACCTAATATTTAAAATTTTAAAATTAAAATATTTATTTCATTTTAATAAAGTGAAAAATTTGAAATATATTTTTGATTTGATAATTTTGATTAAAAAATTTTTATTGGTTTTGAATTTCTTGTACAACTGATGTTTTCTTTATATCCCAATCATATAACACATCTTTTACTAACATATTGAGTTGAACACACTGTTTGCAAAGATCAAAGCTAATTTTTACTCCCCCATCTTGATTTTCAGTCACGCGACTTGTACTGTGAAAAAGCACATTTGAACATGTGCGACAAAGTCGAAATTCTAGTCGAGGAATGTATTTCATTCTAACTAATTTCCACAACATTTTGCTATTTGTAGATACTTTTGTAAGATTTTTTGAATTAGTTTTCTTTTGTGCTGACTTTTTACTTAGCCAGACATCAATTGTCCCAGTATTCTCCTTGACTGCTGTATTTTCATCCATGATTTCTATCACTTCAACATTTTTAGACTCATTATCTGATGTCTTTGGAGAATTAGGAGTGGACATTTTTTCAAATTTTATTTAAAATTATTTAAGAATGAAGTTTTGGGTTCCAAAATTCAGATATTTATACCTCAGAAATTGGGCGTGGTATGCAAATATTTATGTTATCACAAATCATCAGATATAAAAGCAAATCATTTTCTTTGTATTCATTCATTTTAAATTAAATTTGAATAATTATTTTTGAATATTTATTAATAAAAAATGTCAAATCTCCTTGAAAGAATTTCAAAAATTCTAGATTGTACAATTGATAATGTCAGACAACGCTTGACAAATAAATGTGATAGAGATCGAGTCCTAAATGAAATAAGAGGAAAGGCTTTAAAAACCAATTATCTAGATAGAAATGGAAAAAAACAAAAAATATATTGTGATGGAATTTCTTCACTCGGTTCTCATCAAATAATGGCTTATGGAAATCTTAAGCAACCTTTCAATATTTGCGTAAGCGCATATTTCCATGCTAGACACAAAATTATGCTGAAATATCCATTTCATCCATGCATTCAATTCAAAAATTGTTACTACCCTCTTGAACTTCTCGATCTAGTGGAAGATTTTGATGAGTCCGATTCTGATTCACCAATTATTATGAAAAATCTTCGAAAAAAGGCATCATCGTCCTCCGAATCTGTTCAATCCTTAGATTCTTTCTCTACAAACTCAACTTTTAAAGAAAAACAGTCAACTGAAGCATCTGATGAACTCAGGCGGGGAATCCTTTGGCTATATGTTAATGATAAAAAAATGTGGGAAAAACATACTATTACGCTTTTTTCTTCAAAGTAATATTTGATTTTTTGTTAGTTTTCCTTAATTTTTCTTAAATTTCCTCTTCTTTTCATTAATTATGCACTTTTACCCCTAAAAACTGTATCTTCTTCAGCTTAATATTTTTAAAATTTTATTTTATTTTTTAATATATTTATCGAATTTAAATTCAATAAAGTAGTTTATTTACAATTATTCGTACAAATTCATCGGGATTTGAATAAGAATTTAGGATATGGAGATACTTTTCAAATGTATATCCTAGAGAAATGAAATACAAAAATACGATGCAATGTTGTCCACACTCTGTTGATAAAGGTCTTTGTAGTAGTATTTTGTTTTTTATTTGTTTTGGAAATTTTGACAAAAAGTTATTTATGGTTGAAGGCAAATTTGGAATTAATAGTGAATCGAGTATATAAATTGTTGTTTTATTCAATGCAAACAGTCCTATCCAATGAGATCCCTCATTAATTGCTCTGTCAAGATTAACTATCATTGAAGCTGGAAATTTTGTAATATCAGTTGGTATTTTATCTGCGGCAAAACATCCTACGAAAAATCTTCTTGTAATGTTATTTTGAAACAATATTTTTTCAATTTGCGTTGTGTTCATTGTTATCGTTGTTTGGTTTTACACTATTTGGTATTTGAGTAATTTTATTTTTTATGTTTATAATAGCTCTTAATTGGTAAAGCACTGAGGACACTATCAACATGAACCAAAGTAAAATCAGTGCAATGCAGTAAAAATTGTAATTTCCGTAATTGTCTTTTATTTCCTTGCATGGTAATGGCAAATCTATTTCCTTATTCATTTTATTCAAAATATCAAATTTTATATCTTTATCAATATTAGAGATAGTCAGATTTTTTAACATTATGAAAAATTTAATAAAAAATTATTGAAATATTTACTAGCAAAAAAGTAATTACTAATGTTTTTTAATTATTTAAATGAAATGTAAATTAAATTCGAATTTTTTATACTGATATATCACTTGTAATTGTTCTATTTCTGTCTAACATTAACAATGAATCCACTTCACCCATTGCAATGAGAACAATTCCCCCTGAAGGAACTGGTTCGTTGAATGTCAATTTAATACTTGTTGTACCATTTTTAATGAGATCAAATGTCTCGGGGCCATTATCCTCCTGGCTATTTGTTAAGTTAAATACAAAAAAGCAAAATCCTCCTTTAGCATATCGTTGCATAGAAATGCCATTACTTTCGAGTGTACCTGCATACCCAATTGCTTCTTGCATATCATGAAATATTCGAGAGTACTTTCCCTTTGAAAAATCAAGAGAATAAGGCGATGCCGGGAAAACCGTTCCTCCGGCTGTTATTGAAATATCTCTCAAATTAAAATGTTGAAAATAGAAGGGATAATGTTTCTGAATACCAACAAAGCTTTTATTATCAACCATTCCTAATATGATTCTTCGTGGTACTTGATCCATCCATAGGTTCGCGTTGAATTCTGTCCGATTTTCGCTTATGAAGAGTGATTTTAATGAAGTTTTTCTAATAGGGTAACGAGCAGGTTTTATTTCTAATTTTTTCGCTATATCAAATGCTAAGCTATCCATCAGCTCAATTTTCTTAACGTAAAGTTTGCACGCGATTACTTCTATTTGATATTTAGGTGCATTTTCCATGGGAGTATTCAGTAAAAAATTTGAGTCGTTGGGCAAAAGTTCAATATCGACCTCGCATTGATTTACCAGATATCGTGGCTGGTTAAATATATCTACATCCAATTTTGACATGAACTGGGCGCTACAGGGATTTCCATTTTCGTCCAAAAACAACCTCTTTCTTGATTTGTATCCATAACCAACCGTTTCGACTTTTGTCTCAGTTTGATTGTCCCCATCATCATAATATCCTGCCACAGATAGATAAGAATTTTTTACACTTTGTGGGTATGTAAGTTCATAGTCAAAAATGCTTTTATAGGCCATTAACGAGTTTCCTTCAAATATCTGTGTGCCATTTATTGACACTCTACAATTTTTCCATATAGTATGGCCTATTAATTGACAGACAGCTACATTATCATCTTTTCCTAGATCAATCATTCTTCCATCTTTATCTTCTTTAAGGATTTTTAGTTCAATAAACACGTAACATTTTGCTAAATCTATGTAATTTGTGCTTGCGTGAATTTTAAAGTGATACGGAGTGATATTTACGGGGTTAAGTGTAAGGAGTTCGATAACTGATGAATTAGTTACGCTGACATTTGTATTTGGTGTTTCAAAAAATGAAAGTGCATTAGTGATTGCATTCGCTGATTCTCGATCAATTTTGTGGTGAATTGACATTTTTAATATAAACCAAATGTATCAATTTTCTTTCTTTTCTTTTTTGGTGTATTTGCTGAGATTTTTCCAACTAATATCTGATTTTTATTTTGTGTTGTTAATGGCAAATGATTTTGATTTTTTGTTCTGGCTCTTTTTATACTATTTTTTCTTTGACGCAAACCCGTTCCAAATTGTTTTGGCAGCCCCCCTCTCTCTAATAATCTATCTAATCCACGTTTTCCTTCGTTTATGACGGTACTTTTTAAATTATTTCCTCCTTCGTGTGATGCAGAATTTTCAACTTTCTCCAAAATTCTTCCTCCCGTATCTAAAGCTTCTTTAGCTACGGCTGTTCCGGCTCGACGAGCATATGGTAAAAGGAAACGCCAAAAATGTCGCAGTACATCACCAACTCCTCCACCCGTTTGGCGTCCGTATCCTCTTTGAAATGGCACATGTCCACGAAAATAATAGGATCCATCGTTTTGCAAAGCGAATCCCCCTTCTCCTATTTGGATTTGTTCGTGATGGTCATCATACCCAATTTCTCTAGTGTCAAAAGGAATATGTACCATATTTAGATATAAAACTAATAAATTTATGATTTATTTTATTAATAATTTTAAAAATGATATATGAAACAAATTAAAATCTTAAAACTTTATTAAACATTAATGTCACAATAACTGTTCCATGATCAAATTTTACTAGGCTTCCGTTCAACCATCGCAATTCGATTTCTATTTCATTAATTTCTCTTGGCTGGACAGGGATAAACATTGGGTGATCGTAGACTCTCTCTATGACGCCTCCCGATTTATTTTCAACAGAGACAATCCTTAATAAGGAACTAATTGCATTTCCCATTATTACACTGCTGGTCAATCCTTTCGAGTACACTGCAAAACTTGTAAAACCTCCTTTTAGATCAATCCCGTATTTTCCAATTTGCTCATTCTTTATAGGCTGTAAGGGAAATCCTAGAACATAGCAAAGTTGTGGTGAAATATTTATTGAGATGATTTCTGGGTCATTAAACTGTGCGCGAAAGCGATCGATACTTTCCAAATATTCAAATTCAATTTCACTATATAAATCCTGATTTTGCGCTTCATTTTCCTTGTATATTACTTGTGATTTTTCTTTTATTGGCTCATCTTTTTGTTCCTCATCAAAGTAAAAATATTGTTTCTCTTCTTCTTCTATTTCTTTTTCTATTTCCTCATTTTGCCCAATCATCATTGATTGGTTTGCCTGTCTATCAAGATCATCTCTTTTCTTGGCTTCGTTTGTTAAAAGGTTAAATTTTTTCGTTTTTTCCTCAGTTATTTTGTTCAAATGTTGAAGTTGAGATTCAAAAATCGATTTCTGCTCCGTGTTATTCTCATTCATAACTTGTTTTGTTTTTTCTTCAACACTTGACTTATGTTTTTTTAAATCTTGTTCAAAATCTTTAATAGCATCCCAATAATTCGGGTACTTGATAAAAAATTCATCTAGCCAGTCTTCATGTTCTCTTCTGATGCGTTTTTTAATAGGGGAATCTTTTTGAATAATAAAATCATCATCTTTAAAGGTTGTAACCTCTCTTCGCTTTCTTGTTTCCTCTTTTTGGACTTTTGCAAGCGTTAATTTCAGAAAAAACCCCAAGCCTTTTGCAGTTAATTGCGTTGTTTTTGGAATACCAAATTTGAATGTCTTTTTGTTTTTGTAATTGATTTCTATCCATTGTTTCTCATCTGTACCAATTGTAGCTGCCCACGATTGCGGATATTGAATACTATATAAACCGCATACCCAATTTCCTCCTTGAAACTGAATAGGTTTTGCCAAATGTGATCGGAATTTGTTAGGCTTATTATCAGAATAATCACTAACATTGCTAGGTAATACAACAAAAAAAGTATTTTCCATATTTATCAAATTTTATTTTAAATTAAATGATTTACAATTAATAATAGAAAATTTTTTATACAAATTGTGATTCATCTATCCATTCTGGATTGGGGTAATCGAAAAATTTCACAAGATATTCCTTCTTTCCATCTTTTTTCTTTCTTTTACTGATAATCTTTTCAATTCTATAACTTGTATTTTCATCTTTTCTCACTTTTGTCAACTCTTCAGGATAAAAGTATCCTTCAAAATGCTCTCCTTTTTCATCCTTAACTCGATATCTGTTGGGGTTGGCTCTATTTTTCACAAGATCCACTTGTAAGATTTCGTCAGAGTAATTAGGTAGATATCCTTTTGCGAAGACATTTTTGTTACGACTCATGCGTACAAAATCATTCTTTTGAAATCGGGTCTTCTTTCGATTTATATTAGAGCCTATACGTCCATAAATTTTTTCTCTTATTTTTCTTGCATTATTAAAACTAATATCAATTGGTCTCAATCCTCCAATTGCACGACATTTTGAGTGATTTATTGCATCCACTATCTTATGTATCGCTTCAGCCCATTTTAATGTATGTTTCTCACTCATGTATCTATAAAGCCGTTGTTTTATATTACGGATGCATCGTTCGGCAAGAGAAGCTTTGACTGTTGATGAATTCGGTGTAAACTTTTCAATGTCTTTCCCTTTGAAAAATTCAGCCATTTCCTTGCTTGTAAACTCTGTACCCTTGTCACTGAAAACTCTATGAGGGTGCATTTCCATTCTTTCCAAAATACTTTCAAATGCCTGGATCATGTCCTTTCCTTTCTTTGTTCGTACAGGTTCTGCAAAAACACGTTTACTCAAGACATCTATTGCAACAAGAGCATAATTATAACCATTGTTTTGCCGAGATAGTTTTTGAAAATCGGCCAAATCACACTGAACATCTGTCATATAACCTGCAGGCATAGTCCTTGATCTTTTGAACCGCACACGGCGAGGGCGATGAATTGTATATGTACGATGACCTTCTAAATATTCAATCACATCCTTCTTTTTTATACTTTTATCCTTCTTTTTTGCCTCTATCAATAATTGATTAATACCAGCAAAGCCAGCGGGATTTGCGGGATCATTATAAAGTCGATCCAGTATTATATCCACTCTTTTGGTGGTCTCCATTCTCATTCAAATAATGACGATTGTTTTGATTTGAATCCTTGAGATATTCTTTTGGGCTGAGTAATGCGTCTTGGTGTAATGGGTGTTTTAGCTTTTTCAATTAATTGCCAAATATAAGGATCATTTCTCAACCTTTTCTCTAGAATAGTAGTACCAGGCGGGGAAACTCCATGCCATTTATTTTTTCCAGTAAAATCCGAGCGTATTATGCAATCAAGGGATTTTTTGACATTACTTCCTAGAATCTCTTTTGTTCCTTTCTCATTTAAAATTTTATCTTCTTTATTCACATTATACTTTTCAAAATTTTTTTTCATGAAATGATATATAATTGAAGTCCTTTGAGTTAATTTAGATTTTGGTGTCTTTGAAGTTTTGGGTGTTTCCACATCACTCCCTTCATCTGCTGTATACATAGACTCCTCAGTAACCTTTTTTTCCTCATCATTTATCGATGGTTTTGTAATATTTAAATCAACTGCATTCTCATTTTGTGTAGGAGTAATTAGGGGCAATAATTGTTTTATCTGATCAAGGGCTGGGTTATCAATTTTACGAACGGCTACGCCTGCTGGTGTTTGATTTTGCTCCTTTAGCATGTGTAGGTAACGACGTAATTCTTGATTGTAATTGATATTTTTTAATTCATTGTTCTCGTGTTGTCTTTTAATAATATCCAAATTTTTTCGCGTATAATCCAAATTAATGTTTCCTGTGTCTGAAGATGGTTGAGTCAATAATCCTCTATAGATATCCTCTGGGACAAGGATAAATTTATTAGCCATTTAATTTGAAGAAAATTTTGATGCAATATTTTTTGATAATTCAATTATTATTGGTGTAAGTAATGCTGGAAAAAGTCCTAGGGGAAGACCGCTGCCCTTCTGTATAACAATTCTCCGTGCACCGCGTACTGTTCTTACACGACTAATGCGACGAACAAAATCAGCAAATGGCACTAATCGACCTTTTTGACGTTTTGTTAGTTGAAATTTATTTCGTACAATATTTAGACAAATTTCAGCAATTGAAAGCAATTGTTCTATAGATGCTTGTTTTAATAGACGTTTTCTCTTTCTTATTGATCTTGTTTTTGATAATTGGTTAAGGAATTGATAATTATTTTTTACTATTTGACTTATCATTTTTTAATAACTAATTAGATTTTGGTAAAAATATAGTAGTTTCAAAATTATCTGAATCTTTTTTTTGCTTCAAAAAGTCATATATATTTGTTCTAAGTCGCAGTGTTGTGTCGGAAGATGGGTGAAGATCGATAAATAAATATGAATATTTATCACGCGTTGCCTGTCGATATGCGTCGAGAAAATATTCCAATTTTCCAGGAAATAATTGTACTCCCAAATTTCTGATAGATAGTGCTCCGTTTGGAGCTCGAGTTAATACTAAGTACATCGAATTTTGACGAGCAACTCTTAGTTTCTTTTCAAATAAATTTTGCGTGACAAAGACAATTCCAAAATCAAGATGGTGTGACTTTTTTGTAAATAGTTCAGAAAGATACTTTTCATCAATCGAATATAAAAGGTCGTCAAGAATTATTAACGAAGGTTTTTGTTGATTTTTTATTAATTCTTCTGGTGGAACTCCCGAATACACCGAAATTCCATCTCTTTGTAGTTGAGAAACTAATAAACTGAATTCTCCGTAACAGTAAAGAATAGACTTAGGTTGTGGGTCAATCATTTCTTTTGCATCACTAATTAAATTTCTTATAAAAGTGCTTTTTCCGGTTGAACTAGGTCCACTGACTATACATCCAAAAGGTAATTTCAATTTCAAATCATTTTTGGAATAGGTTTCATATAATTCAAGTTGGTTTAACATATTTTATTTAAAAGTTAAAATAAATTTTAAAAAATCAAAACAAAATATCTAATTAATTTATCAAAATTTCCTTTTCTTCTATTGTTTCTTCTTTACATTCGTCTGACATTTTCTTGACATCTTGCTCTTCTATAAATTCTGACTTTTTCTTGTCATCATGCTCTTCTATATTTCCGGCTGACTTTTTGTCATCTTCCTTTTCTATTATATTTTCACTTTCGTCTGACTTTGCTTTGTTATCTTCTTTTACGATAACTTCATTGGAATTTTTCTCGGCATTTTCCTTTTCTTCCAATTTCAATCTTTTTTCAGGTGGAAATTCCAAATATTCGTCAATAATTGATTGTGATCGGAATAAGGAATTTCCATTTCCGGTTGCGCATTGTAAATTGAAAAAGTCATCGTTGATTGATTGAGTCCGAAATAGATTTTTTTCTTTGTCAACTTGTATACTGAAAACCTTTCTACGTGTTTTGAAGCGAAAAACGTTGGTCTCTCCAAATCTCTCGATTATATCAAAAGCGACAAATTTTTCCTTCTTAAGTCTATTACTGATAATATGAATTCCTTTTATGGTAATGACGTAATCAATTTCCACGTCATCTGCTCGGCATGTTGTACATTTTCCAGAAATATCAAAGGGAACAAAACGTGGAGTATTTAATTTAGGGGATGATATTGTTAATCCGTTTGTAGTAGCAGAAAAGGATACAATTGGTATAAGCTCTTTCATTATTAAATTTATTTAAAATTAATTTTAAAATAATTTATTGCAAAAATAAATAAATTTTTAAAATGACAATAGTTTACAAACTATGCCCCCTTTTATATTGCTTCATTTCACCTTTAAAAACTTTTTAAAATTTTTGAATTTTTTTGGAAGTTTTTTGTGAAAAATAAATTGTTAAATTAATTTTAAACCTTTGAAAAAATATTTTGAATATTTATAATTTTTTAAAAAATAGGGGGCGTTCCTAGGCGTTTTTCAGAAAATGATCAAACCTATCATTTTTAGAATTCATTTTAGAAAATTTTAAATAAAATTTATTTTTAAAGAATTTTATTTTAAATAAATATTTTAAATAATTTTTTTATCCCCACAAATGTATCACTCGAGAGGGCCATTGAAATAGACTGTGTCTGATGTGCGGTAAATATCCGGGACCCCCCAAAAAATTATAAACCCCTCCCGAAAGAAGAGGGGTTTTGCGCCAAAACATTGTTTTTTCGCGCAAAATTAATCCAAACCCCTCCCAAGGGGAGGGGTTTTGCGCCAAAATTTAAATTTTCGCGCAAAAAAGTGCCCTCTAGGCACGGATTTGACGGCATCTTCAAAGGAAAAATACCGCACCTCAGGCACAGGCTTTTTCAATGGACCCCTTAAGTGATACATTTGTGGGGGACTTACTACTGAGAATGTTGTCGCTTTTTTGGTCATAATTACATTCTCCTTCTCTTTTTTGTCCAATGCTTGTTCTTTTTTCCCTTTCTTCTGATTCGTCTTTATCCCATTCCTTGAATTACAAAATTGTCAAGAGGAAATTATTTTTAACAAAAGCTGGGTCTCATTGTAGTGGGTCTCAATAGATAGGACTGAGAGGAGAGGATTGTATAAGAGGAAAGTGATCTCGAACTCGATAACCGAGATTTTCGTATGAGATCTCGTCTCTGTCCACTCTCTAGTTATACCTAATTCACAACTTCCCAAAACAAGGTGAAAAATAGAGGAAACTACTTGTGAACGCATTTTTTGTAAAAGGAGTTAAAACATTGTGTTTAAGATCAACTAATCCGTCAGTTAATTCTTAATATTATACTCATTGTCGGCAAAAACCGACCCCCTAATATTCTCGTCCTAATATTCTCGTTCTGGTTTATCTCTTAACCGGCTCAACATACCGTAGCTCTGTGTAAACACATAAGCAAATGGTGATGTTGTAATTGGAATATATCCTCGTCTTTTAATTGTTCAGGTCCCAACAAACCAAGCTCAAAATCATGCATTCTTTGTTCATATCCCTTCCGACGGTTTGATAGTACTTGACCACTAGCGTTTTTAACAATTCGAATTCGGGCCATTCTGGCTTTCTTGAAAAAAATTTTTTAATAAGGAACGAAAATGAAATTTCAGCAAAATAAATTATTTAACCCACAACTAAGCGGAACAGAAATAAGGGTGGAAATTTTGGCAATTTTTAATCAATAATCACTAACTGTCAACGTACCGATTTTGTGATATAAGGATAAATGAGCTTTGGAGGGATTTTGTAGATATGTATATGGGATGCAAGAAAATATCGAGGGATTACGAAAGATGCTAAGTTATCTGGGAAGATATCAAAGATCAAGGAGATATCTGTGAATAATAGCAATGAATTGGATAATTTATTTGGAGGGATGTTGAGCAGATCACAGGATTTCAAGGGTAAAGATTTTTGGAGGATAGCGGGAATCTGGGTCATAGATCGAGACCTCATTCATCCAAACCGTGAATGAACTAATAGCACCACTTTACATGAGGACCCCTAGGAAGTCCTCGTCCCAAAAATTATGTATAAATTATATTATAATATAGGTACGTTTTTAGTTTAAAGTTATATCTTTATAAAATTATAATTCATTTATTTAATATTATGTAAGCAGAATTGTTAAATCTATTTCTTCCTCAATACGATTAAGTTTAAACATTTTTCCGGTATAATAACCCTTGTTTAAACTCTATGCCTTTTAAAATTATTATAAAATATCCTAATTGGGAGCCTTGTAGAAAAAATACATGTATAAAAATTTTTTGTTAAATCCCCCAATCAAAAATTCACCTTTTGAGCCTTTCTCTTGTCCGCCCTCTGATTTTGATGATAAATTCTAGAAAAGTTTGAGACAATAACAGGAACAGGTAAAGCAATAACCAGAACTCCACTTAACGAACAAATACCTCCCACAACTTTTCCCATCACCTTTTTAATTTTTAAAAAATATTTTTAAATAAATTTTATTGAACGGCTTACAGTATAAGGAACAAAATCGCCATATCCAAGTGTTGTAAGCTTAAATTTAAAAAATTTATTTTTATTTGAATTTTTATAAAGAACGGAAACTTAAAGGAAATATTTTAAAGGAGCCAAAAAGCGCAAAAACACAATTTTGTTTTATCAAAATTGCCAGATTTGAAATTTAAATTTTCACTCTAAAGTATACCTCTTTAAAATTCAACTACGTTTATGAGGATTGGTACCAATCCTCTTCCCAAAAATTATTTCACAAAAGATTTAGATACAGTTAATGTGAAATTTAACTTAATTTATATATAAAAATATAATTCAACTTTTATATATTAAGTAGAAAGAGAGGAAAAATAAATGATAAAACAAATGTAGGTAATTAAACGTTAATCATTGAACGTATAAAGGAACGCATAAACTTGAACGCATAAACTGGAAAAGAGCCATTCTTTTTCATTTCAATCATTACAGTTCGGGCTACGCTGTTCGCTCATTTAAAAATATACACCGAGTCATTCACATTGAAGAATATAAAGGAAAATATACCTATACCCATATGATATTTCGGAATTAACAGGAATATTTGAGCGATATTCGAACAACGGAGTATTAAGATAAATATCATAGGATATCCAAGAATCCAAAGAGTTATAAAGAGGGGATAGCGCGGTTGAATGAAGCAATGGACGACTCTGGTTAGCCGATTAAATCTCGGATGATTATTGAAGATTGCGACACAATCTTCTCCAAAAAAAAATTCTCACCTACTTATCAAACACAACATACAAAACTCTTTACATATACTTTAATATAAAATTTTAAATTGAATTTTATATATTGTACAAAAACGATTATTAAAAAAAGAAGCAGTTTCCCTTCTCTCTTTATCAAAATTTAAATTAACTTACAGTAACAATAGTATACCAAAAAGCGGCAGGAATTGAAGTAAATTTAGTGTCAGGCACCCGTTTTTCTGTGTAGTAAATAATTGTAGAAAAAATAATAATTGCCATAGCTAGCGAAAACACTAAGAAACCCAATTCTGAGGCACAAGATTTGAGGGTATATCCGAGGATTCGAAGACCTTGGGAATGTCTGGAAGGGAAAAATAAATTTTTAAAAATTGATAAAATGTGTCAAAATTTAATAAAATAATTTAAAAAAAATTTTTATAATCTAAAAAACTTGCCTTGAAAATTTAAAGACTCGAAAAACGCGAAATACCCTCAACGTAACAAAAGCTCCACTGACGTCTTTGTTCTCCTATAAGTTTATTAAAAATCAGAATATTAAGAAACAATTTTATAAATCAGAATTTCAATAAAGTCAGAATTTTAAAAAATCAGAATTTCGAAAATTTAGGATTTAAAAAATCAGAATTCTGGAGAACAGAATTTTTAAGATAAGAATGATAAAAATCAGAATTTTGCAAAACCAGAAATATTAAAAATCAGAATTATACAAACCAGAATTTACTAAAAATCAAAATTTTTTAATATCAGAATCTGAAATCAGAATTTACAGAAATCAGAACTTTTTAATCAGAATTTAATAAAATCAGAATTTTTTAAACCAAATTAAATAAAATCAGAACTTCGAGAAATAAAAAATATCAGAACAGAATTTGACAACAATAGAATCAGAATTAAAATAAATCAGAATTTAAATAAATCAGAATTTAAATAAATCAGAATATAATAAAATCAGAATTTAATAAAATCAGAATTAAATTCTACCTGTAATCCCAGCCCAATATAATAAGGTAAAATAGCAATAACATCAATTAGGGACATTATAGACCTAACAAATTTGCACCTATCCGGCGCCGCATATAATCGAAATAAATATTCTATAGTAAAGATAACAACACAGGCCGTGTCGAGAACAAAAAACTGAAAAATTTAAATGGAATTTTTTCAAAAAAAATTTTTTTGAAATTTTTCTACTTGTTTTTCGTAGAGATCACCACAAGAGATTGAGCCAAAACTGTGAGCGAGGTATTTACAGGGGATGGTTTCTATTATATTGCAGAGGACAGAGACGGCAATGAAGAAGCCTGTCACCTTGAAAAAAAAATTTTTAAGGGCAATTGCAAAAAGGACGGGAGACTTTAAAGATGAGATTTGTATATAAAAAATTAAGTGAACGGACCTGGGTGGATAAAAAAATTCTTACATTTTTACATAATATTAAATAAACGAATTTAATTTTAATTAAATTAAATTAAACTTAGTTATCATAATTATTTTATTATGTTTTCGTATAATTTTTGGGGCGAGGATTAGCTAGCAATCCTTATAAAATCGCTCAGGCAATTTACAAGTTATCGTCCGAAAATTCACTTTCACAAATTCAAGTAATAGTACCCTTTCACTCCTTATCCCCATCCATTTCCTATCAGCCAAAATTTATTTAGGCGTACTTAAATGCCCCTTCCCTTTAATTTTAACATTCTCTTCCTGCTACTTTGACTCGAAAAAAAATTTCTTCCCAAAAGAAGACTTACATAATAAAAAATAAGAGCTGTTGTCGATGTGTGAGGATTCTTTAAAAAATTAATTTTAATTAAAGATTCCAAAAAATTCTAAAATTTAAAAAATCACCTCAAAAGCTGTCCACATTTTTTGCTTTAAAAATTAATTTTTTAAAAATTTTTAAAATTATTTTTTCTATGGAATTACCCTAAAAGTCATGTCTTTCTTCTTTTCTGGGGCATCTATTCTCTCCTCCATTAGTCTTTCTTGATTTTCCCGTTTTTTGTCTTTGTAATCCTCGTAACAGCCTATAAAGTAAATTTTTATTTACTTAATATTAATTATTAAATTTAATGCTATTTAATATTACAGATTTTAGATAAAAATGGATATAAGGATCGCGAATCTCAATTTTTGGAGGAGGATTTTAATTGAAATCCTCATAAAAATTTAATGTTAAGTGTATCATAGTATTTGTTATTGAGATAATTTAGGCATGGTATCATATACATGGTATTTTTTCTCTATATTTTTCAATCTACACTTGTATTCAATCCCTCATGATAATGTTAAAAATAAAATTCTAAAAAATATACCGTATACTATACCGTAGACAATTTCGGTATGCTGAATACCAAAAAAGTCCATTTGCCTAACACTTACCGATATCGAAATTTCTCATACGTAATGCACAAGGCCAAAAGTTTACTTTTGTTATAAAATCCAGAAGAATAATAACGGAGGATAGAAATAAAAGATTTTAAATTTATTTTTTACACAATATTAAATAAATGAAATATAATTTCTTTCAAATAAAACGTAACGCCCGAGTAAACACGGTCAATTTATTTCCCTAATTTTTGGATCGAGGATTTCTAGAGTCCTCTTAAAGTATTTCTGATTAATTAAGGGTTTTCGACAATAAAATTTATTAAACTCACAATCACTAATTAAATCGGGTATAATTCCAAAAAATGCCAATTCCTCTTCATAGGAGACAAGACATTCTGTTTGGGGGTAATGTAGTCTGCCAGTACGATAAAATGCGAGGATATGTCTAGAATTGAAATTTAAGGATTTTTAAAAAAAAATTTCTTGAAATTTAAAAAATTTCAAGAATACACAAAAAAATTTAACGCAATGCGCCCACCCTGATCTCAAAGTTTACTTTTAAAAATCCAAAAGAATAAAGTACATAACGGAGGTAAATAAAAAACAATTAAATTTAAATTTTTAAAAAATTTGAACCTAAAAAGGTCTGGATCCCTATCAAAAAAATATTCTTTAGCATCCTCATCGTAAAAAAATTCTCTTTCATTGCTACCCAACAGGGTTTCTGGAAAGCGTTCTAAAGTGTTCTTCCACGTGTCGTAACGACGCTATAAATATTTTAAAATAAATTCGAGTTAAACAAAATAAAAAACAATTAAATTTAAATTTAATTAAATACCCACACCGGAGACGTTGATTATTAACCTTACATCGCCAACGTGGTCTATGGCTAGTTCTCTTGCCTGGAAAATAAAATTTTTTTTGAATTTTAATTTTAAGATTTGACAAGTCTAGTCTGACCCCTTAGTTCTCATTTATCTGGAGAACATGTCTCTTATAATGAGGAGTCTTTTAAGATGAAGGTATCTTATAGTGGGGTATCTTTAATAAGCGGCTAATACTGAGAGGTATCTAATAATAATAGGTCTTTTAATAGGGGGTAGTTACTAGCGAGAGGTATGCTAAATTGAATGTATCGTCTGGGCAGGCTCCCTCACCCAGTAAATAACCTAAATTTTAAAAATGTATCTTCACTTAAGGTGTATTTGATAATTGGGATTTTGGGGGTGTATTTGGGCCTGTCTTATACATAGTAGGGATAAATGAAAGTATTATCAAAATAATAAACTGGCCTTTAGAGCAGCTGGAGGTTTGGGAAGGGATGATCGAGAGATTGGAGACCAGCCAACGGCAGATGCTCTTTAAAAAAATTTTTTTAATTAATAATTTTAACGATGTATTAAAATTTTTTATTTTTACACTATACTAAATAAATCTAGGTTTGTTCAATCACGACGATTTTTGTGTTATTCGATTCAGATCGACAAGCTCTTTCGAGTGAGCTTTCATTAAGCAAATCGAATTTCTTGCCCCAAAATGAGCTTACTCCCCTTTCTATGGTTTTTCGATATTTGTGGGCCTGTATCTCGGTCCACAGGCCTGTATCTCGGTACCGTTCAACTTAGTATATTAGTAACATTGACATTTTTAACATTGAAATTTCATTGACATTTCAACTTAGTAACATTGACATTTCAGTTCAGGTCCTAGGCTAAACTATATGCGTGAATGTATATTAAAATGTTAAAAGATAAAAAATTTTTTTAGAAAATTGCAAAAATTTTTTTTAATTTTTTTACTTTGCAAAAGGAAGCCATGCTGCCGCAGCTGACGACCCCATTAGTTAAATTTCTTTTTTTCCAAATAAATTCCAAAAAAATTTTTTTCTAAATGTTGCTTGTATTTATTTATCTAAATTTTCTTCTTTTCTAATTTTATTTAAATCCATAAATAGAAATTAAAAAGAAATTTTTTAATTATTTATTAGTTGCTTAGAGAATAAAGAAGAGATAATTATGAATAAATCGAAAATTAATTTATTTAAAAATCCTAAAAAATAAAAAAATATGTATTTTTTGTTATTTTTTAATAATTAGGGGGAAAATAAAAAAAAATTAATTTTTGGTAAAATTCAGAGGAAAAGAATAAAGATTAGTAAATGTATGTATATTTCCTGGAATTTAAAAAATTAACAAAAATAACAAAAATCAAAAAAATCTTTTTAGACTTGAGGTGGCATTTTAAAAAACGGATGTTTTTTCTGGTCATGGATACGGATAATAATAAAACAAAAATTAATTTATTAAAATCGGACGCATAAATATGCATATGATGCTGCAAATCGCGAATATTGCCGATATTGCTGTCCATAAGTTTTTCATTCTCGACAAAAAGAATGTGGATTTTTTCGCTATGGCCTTCGGAAATTCTTTACAAAATAAAGTGGATATTTTGACATACATTCCAAAAAATATTTCTCGCAAAAATTTAATGCTAAAATAAGTAGAAAGGGGTTTTTAAAGAATTTTTGATTTTATATTCAATTTAATTTATAAAAAGCAAATATGGAAAAGTTGCTTTTTGGTAGTCATTTAACCGTTAAATCTCTGCGGGAATAAAAAAGAAATTTTTTGGTAATGGAAATGACGTAATAATGAAATGAAAAAATAATATTGAAAAGAGAATCCTGGGAAATTTAATTTTTAAATTTTGGAATTTGGGGTAAATTTTAAATTAAAATGTCGAATAATTAAAATTATTTAAAAATATTAAAAGTATTTCTATTAGTTTCTCCTATCAATATTTTGATAACCGGAAACTTATTTCTGGAAATATTTAAATAAAATCAAGTTTTCCAGAAGCAACATATGTATATAATAATAAGTTTCCGGAAAAAACAACTTAATATTTAAAGAATTTTAATGCAAACTTTTCCGGAAACATATAAAATTACCGAAAACATTTATTAATTTCCGGAAACATATATTTAATAACCGGAAATTATTTTTAACATTTCCGGAAACTTATTTAATAAAAGTAAAAACAATATTTATTTCCGGTTATTAACTGAAAGTTTCCGGAAATTAAAATATTAATAACCGGAAATAATAAAAATATTCCGGCAGCTTTATTAAATTTATATTTTAAGTCTTCTCATCATCAATTTTATATAAATATTTTTTTGCTATTTTAATATCCGGAAATAAAAGAATTTTGCTGGAATTAATTTTTAAATCTTTTTTTTTTAATTTAGGCTTTTGATTTTAACAGAAACTGGCTGGAATTTATTTTAAAAAAATTTTTCAGACATTAATCTACTCAAATATGTACATTTACGTAGTTGAAATTATTGGGTGTTTAAACATTTTTTGAGGTTTCTGTTGGAAAAGAAAAGCTGGAAAATAATCTAAAAAAAGAATAGAATGAAATTTTTTAATCTAGAAAAATTAAAATATAAAAAATTTTAAATTTTCCAAGATAGAATAAATTTTACTAAAAATCTCCAATCAAAAAATTATTAAAAGTAGTATGTAAATTAATTGCTAAATAAATTATTTTCCTTATCATTTTTGTATTTTCCGGAATGTTTTATAATTTATTTATGAATAATTATATTTATATTCCGGAAACAATTAATTCACTTTTTCAAAAACACAATTGTTCAGTAAATTATTTTATTTCTTCCGGAAGCTTGTATTTTCTTTCCGGAATTTTTGTATTTTACTAAATGTGTTTTATATATCTCATTTTTTCCGGAAAAGGTATTTGTGTATTTTAGGAAGTGTGTTTTTCCGGAAATTATTTTATTTGCAAAAGCAAGCACTTTCTTTCCGGAAAATTTGGAAAAGATACACTAAAAATGAGTAGGGGTGAATTTCGTGAAGAAAATATTTTTTCAACCCAAAAAGGGCATTTCTTCAACAAAATAATTTTTAAAAAATAACTGAAAATAAAGAAAAATATTTTTATGAAAATAAATTGAGTGACATTAAAATAAATCCCTTAAAGCTTCTAGAAGAGTACATTTTTAACTTTTTTTGGTAAAAAATATTTTTTGAAGGGCGCAAATTGAATTTTGAGTGGATTACCTTAAAGAAGAGAGAAAATTTTTGACATTAAAAAGAATAAAGGATGTTTTGAATATTTTTATTTTTTTTATTGAAGAATTTGGGAAATTTAATTTTTAAAAATTATTATGACGTAATTTTTGAGTTTTTGAAAAAAGATTTTTTGCTTAAAGAAAAATTTTGTGGGGAAGAATAATAAAAATTGTTTTAATAATTATTAGATAGAGATCGGAATCTTGTACAGTACCGTATTCGTAAATACCGATAAAATACGGCCGTAGTACGGAATACTGCCCGTATTACGTCAAGTATTCCGTACCGTATTACCAATACAGAATACCGATAAATACCGTAAAATACGGCCGTAGTACGGTACGGTCCTATCTTATATTATTACATAGAAAGGTTACCAGGTTTAGGTATTTTATTGTGTTTTATCTTTACGGAAATAAAAATTATCTTTCCGGAATTTCAAAATAATAGATGCAATATAATCCGGAATAATAAATGTAGAAAAATTCCGGAAATAATATATTTTTTCCGGAAAATTTTCTGGAAAATTTTCCGGAAATTCCTTAAATCATTTCGAAGTTTACAGAATTTTTTCCATAATTATTCCAGCAAATTTCCGAAATTAAATATTAATTAAATAAAAATATTTCCGGAAGATTCCGTATTTTATACAAATTCATTTTAATTAATTAAACAATAATAAATAGTTTTCCGGAAATAATAATAAACATAAATAAACAAGCTAAAAACTAAAAAATAAACAAGCCATCTGTCATCTTTGATAGTATAAAAGGAAAATTTTGGAAATTCTAATGAAGTTATTTACTTTTTTTGAATATTTTTTCCAATTTTGGAAGGTATTAGTTAAGTACGTATATTATTCTATTAATAAAAAATTAGAAAATAAAAAGAAGAATTTTTAAAGAAAATGCCATTTTAGTAAAATGAAAGGACAATTTAAAATTAAGTAAAATTAAATTTTAAAAATTTGTTTTTTCAAATGAAAGAAATTGAAACAAAAGCAAATTAAGATGGAAATTTACAAGTAATTTTTAATTTTACGGAACTAATAAATTTTAAAAATGATATGTTCAAGGAATGAAAATAAACAAAAATTAGAACAAGACAATTCCCGGAAATTAAATATGTATGAAAAAATTATTGAGGATATTTGAAATATCCTCTTCAAAAATATTTAATCGCTTTAACAAATTTACGAAAAATAGTTAGTGATGTTTTTCTTAAATATAATTAAAAATCTATTTTCATATATTATGTAAATTATGAGGGTTTCAGTATTTATCTGAAAAAGATTCCGGAACCGGAAGATATAACCAATGAATAAATTGATAAAAATATTCCGGAAAACTTAAAAATTTCCGGAAACCATATTTCCGATTTATAGTAACCTTTATTGAATTATTTGCTTAAATTTAACCAAAAAATTAATTTGTTATTTTATCAAAGCCAGAATTAATTTAATTTTCTGGATTAATTCTCCCAATCAATTTTTGGGTAATTTATCAAAAAAAGAAAATCCTGGTAAAAACAGGCGTTGTCTATAATCATGTGCTTAAACAAAAGTTGGTTTTACACAAATAGATTGGAGGGAATTTAACAAAAATATTTTTATATATTTCATTGACGTAAAAAATATATAATTTATTATTTTTTAGTTAAAGTGTGAGTTTAGAAAAATTGAATATTTAATTGTTTAATTAGGAAAATACAAAGATGCATGTATAATAATTTCCGGAAAAACATGCTCCCTAAAATGAGAAATAGATTTTCCGTAAAATATAAAACGGTACTTTATGGATATGTCACCCCCCCTCCTCTCAGAGTTTTCCTTAAACGTAGAAAATGGGCAGAGATTATTTTCTTCTCCATGTCAATCATTTTTCTTTCTTCAAGCAAAATAAGTGAAATGTGGTAAATTAGAAACGAAATAAACAAGCAAAATACTTGAAGAAGAAAAAAATGATTGACATGGAGAAGAAAATAATCTCTGACCATTTTCTACGTTTAAGGAAAACTCTGAGACTCAAAATAGGAGGGGGGTGACATATCCATAAAGTACCTATAAAACAAATAAAACACAATCAAAAAATAAAAAAATTCATGAAGGAAAATACAAAATACGAAAAAAATACAAAATTCCGGAAAAAAAAATAAATTCCGGAGAAACGAACTTCAGCAAAGAGAAATAAAAGTTTCCGGAAATAGACTAGTGAATAAATGAAATATTAAACATTCCGGAAAAATACAAATACAATATTAAGATTTCCGGAAAAAAGTAAAATAATTAAAACACATTTAAGAAAATACAAAATTCCGGAAGTTTTCTATTTTAATATCTTTTATGTTTGATTTGGCAACAAAAAATTAAAAAAATCTTTTTTTAGTCACCTAAATGGATTTTTTTTAAATACTAAAAATATTTTTTAAAAAGGAAAGCCAAAAATCGATTTGCTATTTAAAACAGCTGCTTCTAGTATTACTTACTTTTTCGGTTGGTTTTAAGTACAAAAAGCTTTTCCTTATATTTCCCTATAAAAAATAAAAGGGAAAATATTTTTTGGGTTTGATCAAAAATGTGACAAGGTATTTTGAAGGAATTATTGCAGAAATAATTCTTTCAAATATTTTTACGATTACTTAATAATAGAAATTTCAAAAATGTATTTTGTAAAAGATAAAAAAATACATTTAAACACGAATTAAATTTAAAGTGTTTCCGGAAAGTTTTATTAATTTACGGATGTTGTATTTTCTGTTTAGTGTTTTGTATTTATCTTTCCGGAAGTTATCATGTCTGTGTTTTGCGTTGTATTTTTCTCCAGAAATTTTATAAATATTTTACCGTCTGTATTTTCAGTGTTTTCCGGAAATACAATATTTGTATTTCCTGAACCTTTGAAAATTAATTATAAATTTTCCGGAAGGGCTTGTATTTTTGTGTTTTTCCGGAATGTTGTCGATATTTAATTTGTATTTTCCATTAGAATGTATTCTTCATAAATTATTCACAAAATTAAAAAATACCTATTTCCTTTAACAAAATACAGAATATTCTCTGTTGCTATATTACTTTCTGGCTTCATTTTAATTTATAATAAAGTATTTTTAATATATTTTGCTACATTTGCGAGAAAAAGCTAAAAACATTTTTAGTCATATTATTTTCCCACAAAAATATTTTTTTATATTTGTCTAGCTTTAATATTAAAAATCTTTTTTTCCTTAATATATATTTTTTTATTTTATTTTTTAGCTTTTTATTAAGGTTTTTGCGATTCGTTGAAGCGAGAATGGATGTGACAGAGAAGTTTTTAAAGCTGTTTTTAGGGGGGTAAATGAGAGGAAACGAATGCCTAATGAGTAAAGGAAGGGGAGAAGAAGTCCTTTCGATGATGTGAATGTGGCATATAGGGAATGAAAATGGAATGTGAGGATTTCTGCCGTGTTTTCGTTCGAAGAGGCGCTAGTTGCGCCTGTTGGGCTTCTCGACATTCTAATGGGTGAAATAAAAAGTTTGATAAAGCTATGAGGAAGAAAAAACTTAGAATGAATTATGTTCATCTTGTAGTCCAAGTAATGTTAAGAGAGAGATTTCCAAAGGATCAGCCTAATTGCTGGGCTATCACTTTATAGATAATATAAGAATGTATAGTAATTGTAGTTTAGAGGTCGGACCGAAATGAGACTTTCCTAAAATACGTTTATAAGGATTTTCTAGGCCTTTCGAAATTATCTATATTCCTTCACTTATTTGCATAATATATAAAAATTGAATTTCATTTTTATCTATAAATAAAATTAAATGTCTGTAATAGTGCCATTCTGTTTATTCACTTTGTTAATTTTTGGGTCGAGGATTGGCGCCAATCCTCATATTTGATACTGATGTACAGTCGGTTATTAAAGAGCTAGTAAGTAGTATGACGAATAAAGAGGAACAAAATAAAAAGCGGCAGGTTCAAAGCGGATAGGTGAAAATGTGTAATTCTGCGGCACAAGTAAAGGAGAGCGGAAGAGAGTCCATCACTGCTTACTTGTTTTTTGACATTCTTTTAATTTAGTGCCAAAATGACTGTATGGAAAGGGGGCAAATTAAAAGGGCAAATATATAAAATAACGGAAGAAAGAGCAATGGAGAAGCAACTCAAAAAATTTTAAATTAAAAGAAAAATAAACAGGCCAAGAAGTCTCTCACCCTCCTATAAGGAAAGGGAGAAAGCTCGTTTCTTAAGGAGAATGAGGCTGTTAGGAAAATGTGTTTTTAGGGTAAGAAGGCACACACGCGCGCATACAAACACAAACATAATGAGTGCCAGCCTGCTTTTCACATTGCCGCAAAAGTCAACAACAAACCTCTAAAAAAGGCGGCACATCTTATATTAAAAAAGAAGAATGTTGAAGGGCATCTTTTAGAAAAAAAAGAGAAGAAAAAAGGCTTCTTAATGAAATGAACGGAATTGACAAAAGCTGAGGAGAGGAAGAGGCGCTAATATGAAAAATAAAAGTATTTGCAAGGATGGAGATGACATTGAAGGTGATGATGGGTATTTGATAGTGAATAAGTGTAGATATAGTAAGAAATATTAGGTGACATCCAAACGGAGTAAGATTGGCAATTTCGGGTATTCGGAACCAAAAAACCCCCGGGCATCGGTGTTATGTCCAAGGGTTGTCCGATGTCGACGTACAAAAGAATAAGAATTTGCCCGTAGTAGAAATGTAACAATGTAGGCGAAGAGGATTGAGGCCGGAACAAGGAGGAGTCATATGTGACAAATTTTGCTATTGCAGAAATTCTATATCAATCCTGTGTATTACAAACAGAGCTAGATGATACTGATGGTCAAATGAATATCTATATAATTATTTTTTCAAATAATATTCAGTTGATGATGAAAGTTATGAATTTATTTGAATGAGTATGATAACAATTTAAATCAGAAAACAGTAAGTATCTGTTTTGTATCTTTTATTTAGCATCCTCTATCCTTGAAATACTCCACAAAAAAGGATTTCATTTTTCTTCATAAGCATAAATGTAAAAGGATGATCAGCTAAAAATGTCTCCTCCTCCACAGGAGGAGAAGTTGGCGTATATGGATATGTCGTGGCTGCAGCAGCTTCTGTACCTTCTTCATTTACCTTTATTAAAAGAAAACTTTTTTTCCTCAAAAATTTTCAAAAATTTCCCCACCTCAATAAAAGCTTTTTGGACAACATTGTCAATTTTTAGGGACACGTCTGTTGTAATTTTGGAGAAATTTGCATTATCAAAAGCTGAAGTAAGGCCTAATTTGATCAACACATTTTTTAAATTGTGGCTAGATTCAAGTTTGAATTTGGGAATAAAAACCTTGAAGGAAAATGTGGTAATTCCAAGGCTGGTCCCCCCTTTTTTCCTTTCTATTTTTTTCGATTTTTTAAACTTTTTATGGCAAATTATATATCGTTTGAAAGAGCTCTTCAAGCTGAGTCGAACGGTACTAAATTCATCGAAATCCGACTTAAATAAACATAGTTATGAGCAGTTGTTTTAATCCCTTTCAACATCAAAAAAAGCATGTCCATCGAGGATTTGGCTTCATAATTCTGCTCAGAATCTCCAAATCAAACCGATCATAGTACCATTCTACTCAGCTCGAACAGCTCTTTATAATGATATATAGTAAATTATATGTTAAGCAAAAAAGCTCAAAATGGTCAGGCGAACAGAAAAAAAGGGGGGGACCAGCCTTGGAATTACCGAAAATGTCATAGGTTTTATGCTAATAAGAACTATTATAGCTAAAGTACCGTTCATTAGAAATAAATTTATACCAGCTCTTAACAAAAAAATACCTAATTTTTATCCATTTTTAAGGAAAAGTAGTCTCTTTTTTTGTATTAATCCAGTCAGTAAATAGTCCTAATATGGCGAAAACCCCTTATTTGAACCGAAACCCCTTATTAAGTCCGGCAGAGTTCGATCACCATTGGGCAAAAGTTTTATACAGACTTGGTTGTGGATAAGGATATTGTACAAATGAGTTAAAAATGTTTGCATTATGCTACGCTTACATAAAGTTTTTCGCCGAAAATAATATGTAAAAATGAGAGAGAAAAAACGCTGGCGTTTTTTCCGCAAATTGAGAGTGCTTACATAAAAATGGTTTTTGCTACGGAAAAACGCTAGCGTTTTTCCTCTGCGGAAAAACGCTGCTGCGGTAAAACAAAAAACGCTAGCGTTTTTCCGCAGTTTGTGTACTTACATAAGTTGCGTTTTCCGCCAGCTTTTTCCCGCAAACGCCAGCGTTTTTTATGCAAGTCTGTGTTTATATTATTAAAAAACCCCTACATCCACTTTAGCTGTATATCCACATTTAAGTAATTTTAAAATCTTTTCTCCATTCAAATTTTTTGTCATTTTCTCCAAACCAGAACGTTCTTTAGGCAAGAGTATAATCATATAAATATCTTCTTTACAAGAATATCTCATTCTTAGCATTTGTAGCTACAAAATTAAAGACCGTATCTGAAAGGAGTGCCTGGTTGAGTTTTTCCTTATTTCCTTAGACTGACTAGGAATGGTCAATTTTCCTTTATATATTTGATATTTTTTCGTAAGGCAAAATGTGTAAAAAGATTAATTTTTTCCATTTTTTTGCTGATTTTGTTTCACTTTCCATACAATTTATGTTTATTTTTTAAAAAAAATTCTGGTTGTTTTACCTAAATGGCTTCGAAAAAATACAAATGTTGGTGATCTTAATCGGCACGACACTAAACGACAAAACACGGGCTTGCCAACATAAAAACACGGACCAGACCGTGCTTTGTCTGTTCCGTATTTTTGAATTCCTTGTTTTGCCCTTCACGCCCGATCTTAAAGAAGTTAGGAAAAATAGGAAAGGAAAAAAGGCCGTTCCAAAAAGGGAAGGAAAAAAGTCAACCAGGCACTCCTTTCAGATAGAGCCAAATTGAATATTAAACAAAATTAAATATTAAAAATTAAATATTAATAATATATAGGTAATTAATTAGTATGTAAAGCATATGTCTATTTAATTCCTAAAGCTGTGAGTAAGCAAGTGGTACATCATTCCGGTCTACCGAAGATGCTGGCTCGCACCCAGCCTCCTCCGAATAACCTTTAGCACTAGCTAAAGGAGAAAAATAGCTATAGCCCAACTGCTTTACTCTTTAAAGGTCATATATGAAATCTTTTACTAAAACTTTACAAGATTTAAATTTTAACCTCCTTATCTTCAAAATAAAGAAAATAGTCAGTTATTGTCATCATATCAACCTTTAAAATAAAATTAGAAAATTAAATTTTGTCCTTTATTTTTCATCCACAAAGACGAAAACTTGTCAGATTTAAAAATGGGTAGTTCATTATCAACACAGCTTAGTTCATTATCAAACTAGAGCTTTTCCAGACTGTATATATTCAAATTAACCGTTTTATTTCTCCCTTCAGTGTTATAAAAATCTTTTTTTCGAGTTGATTCTGGATCAAAGGTACGAAGCCATTTTCCTTTAAAGTAGATAGCATTGATCAGTAAAAGACTAGTTAATTTTTAAAAAAATTTTCGCTATTAAGTTGGAAAAATATTACCGAGTATCACAGTTTAAAGAATCTGAACTGACCACGTTATTAATTTTATTGTGTGTTGTTTTTTCAACAAATTCGTTAATTAACTTTAAAAAATATTTATTATTAGAGGGAGGAAAAATCGTACTTGCGGGATCCCGTAACGGGATTTTTTTCAGAATTTTTTTTCAAAATTTTTCAGAACGGATATCCCGTAATCTCGATATCCCGTAAATCCCATAATGCCGATAATACCGTTCGTCGCTTAAAACACGGGGACTTCAAGACAGGATATCATCACTGAGTGAATGATGCCACAGGGAGATTTTTTGAAATTACGCAGTAAGAAATTACTGAACATTTTGTACATCAATAAAAAATGGTAATACTTTGGAATTAGCCCCCTTTTTACTGTTTCCCTGACCATTTGAGCATTTTTTGTTTGATACATAATTTTTCATATATCATTCTACCAAGCTCTTCGAGCTTGGTAGAAAAAATAGAAAAGAAAAAAAGGGGGCGACTTCCAACCTATTACCGTAAAATCTGGACAGGAGGAAACGGATTAGGTATGTCATTAGCTTTGCCAGTACAATTAAATAAAAAAAATAACTTTATTTAATTACTTTGGCCGCCTCAACATTTTCCCTAAAATTTAATAATTCAAATTTCCCCTCATAATTTTCATTAACAAAAATTTTAAATTCTTCAAAAATTTTAAATCCTTTTTGAACAAAAAGTTTATTTGCCAATTCCAAAGTATATTTTTCTGATTTATCATTAGTATACGAATTTAATAATTTTCCAAAATATGCATGTGTTTCTCCTTCTTTTAAACCTTAAAATGACAAAATTTAAGCTTTTATTGTCGACTGTGTCCAAGTTTTTGAAATGTTATGAAAAAATAACCCCTATTTCCCTGACCATTTTAGCTTTATTTTACTTAATATATAATTTATTATATATTATTCGAAGGAGCTCTTCGAGCCGCTAAAAGATACCAAAAGTTAGGTTAGATTTTTGATGATTCTGAATAAAATTATGATGAAGCCTAAGCTTCACTAGAAAAAGCTTTTAAATATGTATCGCTACAAAGGATCAAAATAAACGGCAATAACTTTGTTCATTAAAATCAGATTAAGTTGATTTTAATCTATCCGACTTAGCTCGAAGAGCTCTTTCGAATGATATAAAATTCGGCATAAAAAGGAGTAAAAATGAAAACAGTAAAAAAGGGAAAGAGGGAGATCTCATCTCTTATCTCACCTCCAGACAACAATTGTCCAAATTCTTCTTTAGTTTCTCCATCTGCTCCAGCATAAACAATTGCTAAACCCATAGATAAAGATAAAGGAGAAAGTATTGTAGATTCGACAGGCTTATTTTTTTCAAAAACAACTTTGGAAAGTAAATTAATTGCAAAATCTGCTTGGGCACTAATTATGGCCTCCTCCGATTTTTCCATTTTTTCTCAATTTTTTTCTAAAATTGTTGTCAAATTTGCTTTAAACAAAACCTAAAATCTTAAAATTTTGTTAAATAAAAGAGAATTGAACAGAAAAATATTGGGAGGAAAAAAATGAAAAATATAATATTAAGTAAATAAATTGTTTGGGGTCACCATATAAAATCTAAAAAAAGAATAGGGATCGAAAAAGGGCTCAAATGCTGTCTAATTTTAGACTAAACACACAGCAATTTGGAAGGCGTAGTGACAGAAGACCCACAGACAGAAGACCCAAGGACAGAAGAACCACAGACAAAAGACCCACAGACAGAAGACCCACAAGGACAGAATACCCACAGACAAAAGACCCACAAGAAAATTTTTTAACTAAAACTTTAGAAAATTTTTTTGAAATTTCTGAAAGAGATTTCCAATTTTTCAAGGCACAAAATTAATTCTAAAGTTAACTAATAAAATTTTTACCGTTAAATTTTATGGATGAGTGTGATTTAGATCATTAAATTAGAAAGTGATTTGAATAGTCTGGTGATTAATTGGGATATGTAGGAATAGCGATATACTTGCATATCTCCAATACCCTTGATCGCTTATAATCCTTCTATATCTCTCCATGGGACTTGACTAACTCTCGCTATAATCCAGTTAATACTAAATACCCCTTGATCCTAAATATCCCTTTGATCTACTTTTCCTTTTCATCGTCACTGACAAAAAGTTTGGGAATTTTGAAAGACCAAGAAGCCTGATTTCTACTTTTTTAGTGAACAGGTGCGAATTCTGAGAATTTGGGAAGGCCAATTAGTTATTTTTATACTATTTTTTATATCTGATTTTTTAAACGACATGGACCGGATTTTCCGGAACAAAATCCCGAAAATCCGGGAAATCAAGATTCCTCTTCATTAAACAGGCTCCCCTGTAATTGGGACAATAATATTTCCATCGTTGGAACAGCTTCACCCGTTGTTGCAATAAGATTCCCCATTGTTAAAATAACGTCCCCGTTGTTGGAACAAACTTCCCGGTTGTTAGAACAACCTTCCCTAATATTGAAACAACTTTCCCGTTGTTGGATCAATCTCTTATTAAGGAAAACAGAACTAACAACATTCCTCGCGCCAAAATTTACAAAGAAAAAGTAAAACAAAGAAGTTGTGGGTCTTTTGTCTGTGGGTATTCTGTCCATGTGGGTCTTCTGTCTGTGGGTCTTTTGTCTGTGGTTCTTCTGTCCTTGGGTCTTCTGTCTGTGGGTCTTTTGCGTCGACACGATTTGGAATATGGAATGGTATATATAGAGACTAAAAAGGGCGGCAGGATGAAAAAAACTTGATAGAAATGTGTATTTGATTGACAGGTATAAAAGGGAATAAATTTTTGAGAGGCAATAATTTGAATATGATTTCAAAGGGAAAATAGTTGAAAGATAGACTGAAGAGTTGGACACAAACGGTTAACCAAACCGGAACCGAAAAACGGGGGTACTGGTTAATAACCGGTCGTGTTTTTGTGACATTCGCCTCTACACTACTGAGGAGGTTTTTAAAAAAATAAAAGATCTAAATATTTTTTGTCAGATTTAATTAAAACAAAACGATAAATTACAATAAAAGTATCACACAAGCAAACAAATACCAGCTAAAAAACAAAACTTTAACCGTACACGAAGGTACACTACCCAAAAATTAGCGTCTGCGGAACGACGCATTTTTGCGGACAATTCTTGCGGACATCTGACATTTTTGCGGACATCGGACATTCTAACAACAGACTATCTTTAGTTATATAATTCTTTAAATGAAATATTCGATATGTTGTAGATATACATATATTAAGAGGGAATTTATCGGGTGTCTAGTGCTTTTTGTGACATTCGCCTCTATGTACAATTAAATAAATATTTTTTGAGTCTCGTTATGAATTTTTTTGGTACCTTTATGTGTCTTTATGAGTTTGTTTAATGAGTATATTGTAAAATCAGAAACGGCACTAAAATTTAATCAAAATAATATTTATAAATTTATAGAAATCTATTTGTTACAACTAAAAATCAACTAAAAAATAAGAACTAAAATGAAATCTACAAATATACAAAGCTAAGGAATGAAAACGATAATCCATTAAGAATAAATTTATGACAGCATGGATATTGAACGTTGTAGAAGAGCAAAGCGTCTGCGGCGCCGACCACATCCACACCCACCACCGCCTCCTCCACAGCCACCACCACCACCACCGCATCCTCCTCCTCCACCACTACTGCAACCGCCTCCTCCGCCACCACATCCACCGCCGCCTCCACCGCTACTGCAACCTCCCCCTCCGCCACAACCTCCACCGCCTCCACATCCACCACCGCCACCTCCGCTACTGCAACCACCTCCACCACCGCCGCATCCTCCACCACCACCTCCGCATCCTCCTCCACCACCGCATCCACCGCCGCCTCCACCGCAGCCACCTCCTCCACCGCCACAGCCTCCTCCACCACCACAGCCTCCTCCGCCACCACCTCCGCCATATCCACCTCCACCACCCCCACAACTTAGAGTAATCACTTTTGTCTCACCACCACCACCTCCTCCATATCCCCCTCCACCACCACCACCGCATCCACCGCCGCCTCCACAGCCTCCTCCACCACCACCACCGCATCCTCCTCCGCCTCCACAACCTCCTCCACCTCCACCGCTGCTGCATCCACCGCCGCCTCCACAGCCTCCTCCACCACCACCACCGCATCCTCCTCCGCCTCCACAACCTCCTCCACCGCTGCTGCATCCACCGCCGCCTCCACAGCCTCCTCCACCACCACCACCGCATCCTCCTCCGCCTCCACAACCTCCTCCACCGCTGCTGCATCCACCACCACCTCCACAGCCTCCTCCACCGCCACCACCGCATCCTCCACCACCACCACTGCTGCAACCTCCTCCTCCTCCACAACCGCCACCGCCTCCACCGCAACCGCCTCCTCCACCTCCACAACCTCCTCCACCACCACCTCCGCCATATCCACCACCTCCTCCTCCACAACTTAAAGTTATTACTTTTGTTTCACCACTACCACCTCCTCCTCCATATCCTCCTCCACCGCCACCACCGCATCCTCCTCCCCCACCTCCTCCACCACCGCAACCACAATTTCTTCGACCTCTAACAACAACTGATGGTACATCACTTAAATTTAAAAAATTTAGTGACAGCCAATCTATTTTCTTACTTATTTCCTTTAAATAAAAGGGCAACTGATTCACTTAGGAGCAAGAATAAAAATAAAAGACAATAGTTTCTATAACGATTTGACATTTTTAACTGAAAAGTTTAGAAAATTAGTTAACTATTTTCAATATACAGAATGTCTTAACAGCGAAATTATAGGCTGACAAGTTTCCGGAAAAATAATATATATCTAGGTTATATATTTCCGGAATTTATATTATATTTCTGAGTATTCAGAGAATAAATATACTCCTATATTATTTTTCCGGAAATTTGTATTTTTCCGGAACACACAAAATTTTCCGGAAAATTTTGTGTATAGGTATTTGCATTTCCTTCCGGTTGTATCTGGAAAGTAACCGGAAAACAAACTAAAATACATAAACTTTCCGGTAAAAATACTAGGTGTCTTTTCTTTTAAAATACAAAATTTTCCGGTTACTTTCCGGTTAAATTAAGGAAGAGTATTTTATTAGACGATATGCCTCTCAATTGGAATTATTTTTAGCTTTGGGAAAAGCTTAATTTAAACATTTAATTTTGACATTTTTCTGAATATTTCCTTCACTTTTATAATCAAATTTTTTATCAGCTAATAAAAGTAAATCTGATCCATAAATCTTTTTTTCATAAATTATTGGGTAACATACAGGTTAAATTTTTACCCTTTCGCCTTTTTTTGATTAAATATTCTGTCTGTGTGGTATTTATCTTTAAAAAATAAAAAAATGGTTACACGCATAAAATATATATTTGATAACCTGTTGTATCCATTTCTTAATTAATATAGCTAGTAAAAAATTTTAGAAAAAATATCATGCTTTGTAGAACGCATTAGCCTTTTTTACTAATGAATTGGTTATTTTTGTTCAATTAGGCAATATAATTTTTACCTGTATTTTAGGTTAGACATTTCAGGAATAATGCAATACGCATATTGTGTTTCCGGAAGGGTTTGTGTGTTTCCGGAATATTGTTATAAATTTCGCAGGTTTCAGGCAAATTTCAAATTTGTTGCTAAATTTAAAAATGGGGGAAAATTATGAGAAATAGTCAAACAAAGTATTTCTGTCTTTACCTGTTTTTAAAATTTGCCTGAAATTAAAAAAATTTTGAAATTTCCTGATTCACGAAATCGGAATTTTTTGCGAGAATTCCCGTTCACGCATTCTTAAGGATTTTAATGTTTAATAATAATCTTTTAAACAAAAAGTCTATTAAGTACGTACTTCCGGAATAAGTACAAATGGCAGCCCTGCATTATAAATAGGTATATTTTCTAAAAAGTTATACACGTTAATGTGTAATTTTACCCGGAAAGTTTGTATTTCTATTAGATTTTACGAAAATAAAAATTGATACCATTCAACAGACTCCAACCGGATACAACCTTCACTCGACTTGTCTCTTGCTCGACTTGTCACTTGCTTTTTTTCTTACTTTGGCATTTTACAGAATTTGGCATTTGATTAATATCTGCTTTAGGGCAGAAGATCCCGATAAAGTGAAGGGAACCGGCGTCGTTGAAATGGTATACAATTTATTCCAGACAAGTCTGCTTTTATTTAACTCTTTATTTATCCTCAAAACTCTTAGATAGGTTGCAAACTGGAACCTTTAATCTTTTAAATAGAAGCATAAACATATGTAGTATTTATATAAAGACATGATAGAGAGTAGTAAAAATATGCAAATTTTCTCAAAATACGAACGGATATGCAAATATGCGCGGAAATAGGCACTAGGAACCGTGTTTTAAAGTTCTTATACCAACGTAAAAACACAATTTTTGGGGTTCTCTTTCAATTATTGCTAGGTATGGCTACGGAGCCGAATCCGGAGCTAAAATTTTGAAAACAGAACTCATAAAACTTCCAATACCCAGCACTGGTCTGTCTCGACCGCAGAATTCTTAGAATTAAGTGTCTGGGTCACAAAATTCGACTTATTGGTAAATAGCATGTATTTATCTAAAAAATCTTAAAATGACTCAAGCTTTTAACATCGAAATTTTAACTTTTTAAAAATTTTTACTCTAGAAATGTTAAATAAAGATCCCTTAAATAATCCAAAAATTAATACCATTCAACAGACTCCAACCGGATACGACCTACACCCGCTCCTAACGGCGTTACAGAACACCGCAGCCTGCCCGATCATGAAAACCAACTGCTTTGGGCGAAAGAACTAGTACATATCATGATTTTTGGTGTAGGGAACCGGCGTCATTGAAATGGTATACATGTTCAATGAAGTTTCATCTTTTTATTTATCTCCTTTTTTATTTTCAAAACTCTTTGATGAGTAGCAAATGATAAAATCATACTTTCTTTTACATCAGGTATATACAAGACATTGCAAAACAAAATAGTAGTATTTTTAGGCTAAATTTATTCTTATTTTTATTAACCTGGCTGTCAATGCCCGGGTCGTAAACAGTTTTGCTCCGTAATTTACAGGCTCTGTTCCCGAAGCCAGTATTTTTAAATGCCTGGAGCTATGCCTGATTTGGAAAACGTCAGAAATAAAATTATTTCCATAAAAAAATAATAATTTTTAAGGCGTTTTTAAGGTGTCTCCCAGATTCTGCAGGATTACCATCAGTACTGATAGCAAGTATTAAAATAATGCCTTGACCGCAAAATACTTGGCCGCATTTGACATGGCTGCAAAAGTATGTAAATTGGTTTCAAAATAACCTCTTAAATAAAAAAATGACACCATTCCACAAACTCCAACCGGATACAACCTCCACCACCTAAGTCAACAGTCTTTTGCCAATCATAAAGCGTGTAATTTTGTCAACATCTTGTACTCTATGATTAAGTGAAGGGAACCGGCGTCTTTGGAACGGTGTAGTTTTTGATGAAAATTTCTTACTTTTAATTAAACTCTTTTTTATTTCCCAAACTTTTAGATGGGTAGCAAATGAAACTTTAAGTAACTTTAATAATTATTATTAAAATATTTTTATCAAAAGTTTATTTAATAGAATTATAAGACATTATATTCTAAAATTAAGGTCCAAAATTTATATGACTCTAGACAAATATTCTATTTCACAGAGTAGATTTTACAACTTTAGCAGTTTCATGTTAGCAGTTTTTTACTGTTAGCAGTTTTTACGGTTTCATTGTAAACCTAAATTCTCACAACCTCGCGAAATTCTGGACCCAAACTTTATTTGAAAACCAAAAAAT
Organism: Meloidogyne arenaria; assembly: GCA_036172955.1. Classification (NCBI taxonomy): domain Eukaryota; kingdom Metazoa; phylum Nematoda; class Chromadorea; order Rhabditida; family Meloidogynidae; genus Meloidogyne; species Meloidogyne arenaria. The sequence continues at coordinate 3,102,602 of JARQAB010000001.1, forward strand.
CCAAGAAAATGACTTGGTCTCAAAAAGTTCAAGAGAGACGAAAAGTTTAAGAAAGACGAAGAAAAAAAATCCAAGAAAGACGTTCAAGACCTTAATGAAGTCACAAAACATTATAAAATTTATTACGATATTCTCTTAACGATAATTTTCAATTAAAAATTAAACACCAGTCAACGACTCCAACCGGATACAACCGTTACATTAGGTTTCCACGACACCTAATTTGGCTTCTACACAAAAACGCAATTTTGTGAAGATGTTGTTGGAGACCTACCTGTGTAAACTGAAGAGTGCGTTTTGTGTAGCCGCCTTGTATGTAACGGGAACCGGCGCCGTTGAACTGGTGTGTCCATTGTTTGAAATTTCAGACCTTTATACAACACCTGTTATGTTTCTAAAACTATTAGACGGGTAGTAAAAATACGATAGGTATGTAATTGTACCAACCTGACTTGTTAAAGGGAATTTTGCATTTTCTTTTTTGTATATTTTATTTCCGGAGAAATACTTTTCCCTTCAAGAAAATACAAACAATAGTGTTATATTTCACTTCCGGAAAGTTTGTATTTTTATTTAACATTTCTAGTAGCTAGAGCTAGTTCTACTAACTAGAATTGGATTTTTTATTATTTTTCCGAGTTTGCATTAATTAACCAGTTGTCCAGGGAACATCTCTATTATCGTAAATGACTATGGAGCGAGATATTGAAAAGGATCACAAATCGAGTAAAGTAGAAAGAAAAGTCGAAATCGAAACTTTAGAGGCGAGGGAAAATTAAATAAAAATAATTATAAACATTCTACATTTCCGAAACATTTGTTCAAGTTCCTGAAACATTCGTTAATATATTTTCCGGAAATAATAAAAAGCGAGGACCTCGGCCTCACTCGGCGAGCCTCGACCTACAAATTCGATTTCGAAAGTACGGAGGTTGATTTGAAGTAATGTACTTCAAAATAATTATCCTAGCCCAGTATTATACTAACGCAAAGGAACTAAAAATTTCCAATCAAAAATAAATAAAATCCCAAAAATTTGAACATCATTCAATAGACTCCAACCGGATACAACAATGGCATTCTTATATTACAGTACTCACTGTAACAAAGTTTGCTGCTACACAAACACGCACTATCGGGTAGCAATTCGCGCATTGGATTGTTTGTGGAAGGAACCGGCGCCATCGAACTGGTGTGTTACTCGCTCGGAATTTCTCCCTTTTATTTAACTCCTTTTTTATTTTCAAAACTTTTAGATAGGTAGTAAAAATAAGAATTTAAGGTAACAGAGAAACACAAAGAAAATACAAACTTAATTTCCGGAAAAATATTTTTCCTTTCAAGAAAATACAAACAATAGTGTTATATTTCCATTCCGGAAAATTTGTATTTCTTTATTTATAACAGAAAAATACATAAATTATTATTTACATTTAATAAATATATACAAATAATATGTAATGTAATCTGATCGAAAAATATTAACAAATAGTCTTAAAATCCTTTATCAGACAATAGCCATCTCCCCCTTACTTCTTCCTTGTTTCCTTCATTTAAATGTTGTCTTGAACAATTGGAATAATTTATGTGTTTTTCATTTTTCTTAATCAAAAATAAATTTTCCTCCTTTTTAATTTTTAAATAATTTTCATTTTCGTTGTAATCACAAGTTAACAAGTTGAATAAAGTTGTATCCATTCGTTTTAGTCTCATTAATGATTTGTACACCTGTTTATAGTTTAATTTTATTTCCGTTTAGCTTTTGTGTTTTATTTATTAATTTTGTATTTTTGGTAAAAACACAAAGGTTTCCGGAATTATTTAATAATTTGTTTCCGGAAATTAATGTTTCTGGAGAATATTTTCTATAAGTTTCCGGAAAGTTTATATATTTTTGTATTTTGTCAAGTTTCCGGAATTTTTTAAATGTTTCCGGAATGTATTATATTATTTACAAGTTATATTGGTATATTAGTTATATTGGAAGTATTATTGTATTTGTGTGTTTATTTTTCTTCTATTTCCGGAAATTTTTATTATTTCTATTTTTAACTTTAACTATATTTGTTATATTTTTCTAATTATTATTACCAAATTAAAAATTACCAAATTATTAATTTCATTTTTCCAATGATTTGCCTCATTAGCTTTAAACAATGCTGGCAGCATTATAGGAAATAATAAATGGCTGTAATTTGGGGTGATTAGGGAGAGAATTGTTTCACTGTTCCATAATTGTAGTGCACGCTCAGCTACCTAAAGATCGAAAAATAAAAATGTTAAAAATAGAAGGATCGAAAATTTAAGGAAAACCAAAATTTTATTAAACATTCCGTAATGAATTGTGCTTTGCTTCGAGAACTAATTTTATAGTATTCAAGTATAAACTAAATTTTTGGAACTATCTACTAAATTTTCCGGAAAGTATGTAGTCATAATAAAATCATTTTCTTGAAATGTATTTTATTTCTGCAAAGAATTGTATTTTGCTTCCGGAAAGTATTTTACATTTTTATGATGCAAAAGTAATTTTCCGGAAAAATACATTTCCGGAAAGATTGTATTTTGTTTCCGGAATGTTTTATACAATTTTTCCAATATAAATAGAATTTTCCGGAGACTAAATATTAACTAGTTCCGGAATGTACATATTTATTTACAATGTCATAATAAAATACATTTTCTTGCATGTATTTTGTTTCCGGAAAGATTTTATTTCACGAATATTTAAATTACCCTAAAATGCAGACTTGACGCGCATTTTCCCAAATGTCGAAAGAGTGGCTTACAAATTAAATTAAATTCGTTATTTCCAATTCGACTCAATATTTCTTCTATTTCTGTTATTAATAAAACCTTTAAAAATAATTTTTTATTTTAATTTTAAGGCAAATTTACTTCTTTAGCCGAATAATCTTTAGGCCATTTTCCAAGTAAATAATCAAAAGTAGTCTTTACAAGGCTAAAATCTTTTTCGACAAATAAAGCAACGCAATTCAAAAGTTGAGCAAAATATATTAAATAAGTTCTTGGCTTGTGTAGGGGAAGCAATATTTTTAAGAAAAATTGGCGATGTTCGGGTTTTAGAGGAACACAGAAACTGAAAAAATTAAAATAAGCTTGTAAATTAGTTAAGTTGAACTGGCAGAAAAACCGTCATGTTATCCTAATATTCTGGATGATGTTGAGTAGGAAATAACGATTACAGAAAGTTTGAGGGATATTAATCAAGTGATTCTATTACTTTGAAGATGCTTTTATAAAACACAATTCCAGTAAATAGGATACAAAATATTTCCGGAAAGCTATAAGTGAGTTTTAGAAAAATAAAATTTCTTTCAGAAAAAAGACAAAACATCTTTCCAGAGAGGAAATAAATAATTTTTTCGAATTCTGAAGCAATGCCGATGCAGGTCAATGTTTAGTATCTACGAAACATATCTTAAGAGGATTGTTATCCAATCCTCGCTCCAAAAATTCAGCACCAGGCGCCGCACCAGTTATACAGAAACTCACTTTTATTAAATAAAATTAAATTATTTATTTATATAATATTAAGTAGAACACGAAAATTTTTTATGTAATTGAACAGCCTCAGATGCAGAGGTACAGGAAATGTTACTTTACTAAACACAACTAAAACCACTAAAAAAAATTAAATAATTTACCCATTAATTATATCTCCAAGAATTTCCAAAATTTCCGGAACTCCTTTACACTGCCTATTTTCATAGACATGTTCCAACAACAACCACCCCATCCTTTTGCGTATTTCAGGCCTTAAAGGCACCAATTTACTGTAGAGTGTGTGAACCACTTTTTTGAGTTGTTGTCTTTCTCTGGGGTCTTCTGAATGAAATAATTCTAATAAATCTCCAATAAATTTTGAATTAAATTCAGTAAATTTAGTAAGATCGCCATCACCCCACTTTTCAATTAATAAATGTAGTAAACGATAAACTTGAAGTAAATGAGGCCAATTAGGCTCTAAATGGGAGCTGGATGTTAGACGAGAATCTAGACCAATATCTGTTAGTTCTTCTGTTGCTGAATTCTCTTGTGTTTCGCTTGGAGGGAGAATTCTGAAAAAAAATTTTTTGCTAACTACATAATATATCAAAATAGATTTAAGCTTTTATTTAAGCAAAACATTTAATCCAATGTCAAGCCACTTTTGTAAAGTTCAGTGAATTTATTTTTGGGGTGAGGATTAATGGCAAATCCTCGCTATAATAAAAGGTACTTCTAGTGGAGTTCCTAACAATTGATAAATATCCACATAACTGGTAATATTCGGGAAAAACAATTCTACTCAAAAATATTGGCCGTAAATTATATTTTAGATTTTAGCTGTTTTAGTATATATTTGGTGTCTGGTTTTGTATTGTTTTATTCAATATTCCAACCTGAATAAATTTAACCGGACAATATCAACCAGTCCGCGCCTTAAATTGTCCTCTTCCTCCAATTTTTTTGAATAACTATTAGAAACCCATTCAATTACTTCCTCTAAAGCATTCGTCTTTACTAATCTCTCATTAATTTTTTCTTCATTTTCCTCCTCTCCCCACTCCACAAATTGTTGGCATTGTTGTATTTTTTGTAGTAGAATTTTTTTGATTTCTGAATTGTTCGACTCCTTCAGAGGTGGAAGGGGAAGCTGAAATTTAAGGAGATACAAAATTTTTTTCCGGTTAACTTACCATGATAGAAGAACCTTTATTCGCCTCATCATCCTTCCCACAAACTTGCTCATTCCCTTTCCTTCTACATTCTCTGCTTAATTTTTTGGATTCGCTTGGAATACTAACAGAATAAGAAGGACGACGGTCTGCTAACAATTGTGCTAAGGATTTTGGAATTGTTTTGTTATTATTCTCATTATTTAAGGTAGTGTTAAGAGGTGAACATGTTGGAATATTAAACATTCTTTTCTGAAAATGATTTAAATAATATTCTGTATTTTCCGGAAAATGTAAAAAATACAAAGTATTTCCGGAATAAATACGCCAAAGTATTAATTACAAAAATACAAATAAGTATGTATTTTCCTGAAAAAACACAAATTCTTTCCGGAAAAAATATAAATATATTCTCTTCCGGAAAATTAAGAAAATACAAAGTATTTCCGGAATAAATACAGAAAAAGAAAAATACAATAAAGTATTTTCCTGAAAAAACACAAATTCATTTCGGAAAAAGAAACAGAAAAATAAATTTTCCGGAAAGAAAATAAATATATTACCTTCCGGAAAAGTTAAAAAGAAAATACAAAATAAATTTTTTCCGGAAGAAATACAAAATTGTTTTTATTCACTTCCTTAGAAAATAAATTATTTCCGGAAAGAAAAATACACATTGCTATCAATTATTCCAGAAAGAAAATACACTGCCTTCCGGAAAGCAAATTCCTCTGATAGCAGAAATATAGAAATAATATATTTTCCGGAAAGAAAACACAAAACTCGAAATTTTACAAGACTAAAAAATACTGACAGTAAAACACATTTTACACCAATAATTTTAAATCACTAACTTTCCCTAAAACATTTTCCTACATTTAAATAAAATAATTTATTAACTTTTGCTAGTCATTCATTTTTTGCTTATTTTTAAATATTTTTAGCGCGTGACTTTTAAATAATTTTTTTATTATTTTTCTAAATTCTCCAAACACAAAATTAAATTTAGAGACACAGTGATTTCTCTGATTTTTGTCCAAATAAATTTCCTTGAATTTATTTAAATATTTAAAGACAGAAATTGGTGGAAGGCAGTGGTGGTCGTGTAGTTTTTTTATTGTTTCCCGTGACTTTTTGCACTGCTTTGGGAATGCCCCTCTCTTAAGTCTTTCCTTCCACGTTCCTTTTGTGTTACCACGAGATTTTTTATATTAAAAGTGGTTGGTATTTAAGGACAAAAAATGCGCACAAAAATTGCGGATAAAAATTTCAAATTATTTACGGATAAAAACTTGCGGACAAAGTTGTCTCGCCTGGTTTCTGAAGCAAATCTCAAAAAAAAATTTTTTCTGATTTCAGAAACAGAAGCATAGAATTATTGGAGCTATGAAGATACTAAAGGGATAAAGAAAAATTATCTGATGAAATCTTTCTAAGAAAATCTTTCTAAGAGAGAGGGGGGCATTTATTCAAAAACAGAAAGCAAGCTTCGAAGCATGCTCTATTTTAAATTAAGATTTTTAAATAGATTTTCTGAAGCAAGCTTAAATAAAAAATAAATATGGCTGCATTTGTACTTAATCATTCCCTCCCGTGGGCGTAGAATGGGATTCGACTGCCCCTCGTGTTTATGCAGCTTGTGTAAAAAAAGGGAAAGAGAGAGGTGTTCCCCCTAACGCCGTTCGCGACTGAAAACCAAGCAAAAGCACATGGTGCAAATTTAAAAAAAATGTGTAATGTAGAGAGGTGGATATCTGAATGGAAATATAAAATTGGTGGAAGAAAAAATTATTTGAAAAAATGTGTTTAAAAAAGAAGAAAAAATGTTGTTAATGCATTAAAGGCCAAGAATAAATTTTTTTCTAATTTTACGAGGGGAATTTTTTATTTCTTTTTTTTCTGACAAATCTAATGAATAATTGGGGATTTTACTTTATGATAGAATTTTGAAACATCATCCCACCACCCCTATACCTCCAACAAGATTATGGGTAATTATGTAAGAAGAGGAAGTACAAGCTAGCTAATGAAGGGGGTCGAAGGTAGATTGTTTGAAACCTTCCTGAACTAGCCTTAGAAAAAAATTAAAAAAAAAGAATCTAGTAGCTTTGAAATCTGTCATCTTAAAAATAAAAAAAAAGAAAGGAAGATAAATTTTTTAGGGTGAAAGGGCCATAATTTTCTCAAATAAATAAAAGTTAAAATAATGAAACAATAAAAATTTTTAATTTACCAAAAAATAAAATTAATTTATCAAAACATTTTTATATGCGCATTTTTATGGTCGTCTATCTCAATAAATTTTGAAGGTGGTTAGGGGTTCCCCAAACATTTTCAAATAATAAATTGGGGGAGTAAATTAAATTTTTCTTCTTTAAATAGCAAATAAATTTAAAAAATATTTCTTTTTCAGTCTGTGATGTTCAGTGACGAATGTGGTCTTTCCTAAAACCAAAAAAGAGAAAATAATAATAGAAAGAGACAGTCGTTCCCCCAGAAAAGACCAACCACTTTTTTGGAAAGAGAGAAGGTTAACGGCTTCCCCAAAAAATTTTTGTCAAGTCTTGTGTCTTTTAGTGTTTATATTTTTGGCAAATAATAAAAAAATGGAGGTGGAGTAGAGAGATCACATTTTCCAACTCATTCCTAAACCTTAGGTTTCCCTTTATGTTTATGACAAGATTTTATCACCTAATCATTTATTCCCTGAAATAAAACCTACCCTGAATCACGGATCTATTGGGAAGGTTATTAAACAATAAAGTCAACTGAGACTATTTCAAGAAAAAATATTTAAAGAAAAAGAAGCTCATGCAATGTAGCAGAAACGAGCCTTTCCTTAAGCAGTGAAAGACAGAACGGAAATTGAAGAGGTCCCTCACTCAAGGAAGGAACCTTTTTTAGAAAACCCCATACATTTTCGTATTTCCGTTTTAAAATATGTACATATTTATTTTGGTATAATAAAAGTTGCAAAAGAGAGCCCATCCCTGATATGTAGCATGTCACCCAAAGGGATTCTTTTTAGGAAACCCTTGCTTTCCCGGTTTAAAAATATTTACTTTATTTTTAATTTTGGGGGCTTCCCTCCTTGTTTACTTCAAAATTTTTCTTCTAATCCCGACAAAGTTCAAAGGGACTTTATTGTTTATATAAAATTTATTTTTTTCTTCCTTCATAAATCACGTAAATAATGGGCAAAAAATTAAAAACATCACGGGTTTTGGAAGAACATTTTTACCTTTTTTTTTATCTTTTTTGGGGGTTCCCTTTTTGAACTTTGAATTACAAAAGAGAGAAAATTGAGAATAACAACCGTCTATAAAAACCGATTAAAAAAGGGCAAGAAAGGAAGGAATTAAAAATTTATTTTAGGGTGTTCCTCACAAAGTATGTCAAACCCCAAAATATCAATTTTTAATAGATCAATGTTGAAATTCAAAATTTTTAAGAGAATATTTGATGGAATAAAATTTAAATATCGAGGCTCTCAGGTAAACGGATCGTAAATCTTTTTATTTCGTTCCGAAACAAATTGAAAGAACGATATAAATAACGGAACGAAATTTGACCAATCTAATCCCGTTCCTCGAAACTCCGACCCAAAAGTCAATCCCGACCCGAGCCTCGACATTCCCTCCTTTGCAAACCCCGATCCCCGACACCTCCGACCCCAAACGATCAGGGAACTACCCTAATTTCAATCATCATCCACCCCTACAGAAACTTATTAACAGTCTTTTTAATTTCGATCATTTGAGACGATTATTGCCAGTTTATTAAAACCAAAAAAAATCAGTTGATAATAATTTAAAAAGAACATTTAATATCTTTTTTTTGTCAAAAATTAAATTGGGTATTTTGTTTTTATTATTTTTTGTGTAATATTTTAAAGGGTCAGGAGTTTCCTCAAATTTTGACTTGATATTTTTAAGAGTTTTGATTATTTTTTGTTTAAAAATATTTTTATAAAAATAAATGTGTTATCTTTAAATTTGAGACAGATAAAAAAATAAAGGGGTTTCCCTAGATGTTCTTTTAAAATAAAAACAAAATAAAAATAATAACGAGTAAAATATTGGGGGATTATTTAGTTTAAATCTAGAAGGAAAAATATTTTTAAAATTTGTGTTTTTTCCGGAAAATACAGTTATTAATTAATTATGTTATGTATATTTCCGGAAAGTATGAAATAAATATACATATTTCCGGAAATAGTATTTCCGAAAAAATATATTTATTGAAAAATAGATTCAGAAAATATTTAGAAAGTTTCCGGAATCCTTGTATTTTTCCGGAAAATATTCAAGAAAATACAGTATGTATTTTCCGGAAATTTTATTAATGTATTTTTTCATTTCCGGAAAGTTATAGATTCAGGATATTTTATTTCCGGAAAAAAATATTTTTAAACAATACTTGTATTTTTCCGGAAAAAATCAGAAAGTTCCGGAATATAACATGTATTTTCTTAAGCTTATATTAATGTATTTTACATTTCCGAAAAATACATACATATTATAATTTGTATTTTCCGGAACTTGTATTAATTAAATATTTTAAATAATTAAAATAATTCTAAACTGGTTTTGCTTCTACTCCGCAAAGTGTTTCTCCCAAGTTTTTAAACATTGCCATCTTAATTAAATAAAATTACAAAACATTTTAAAATATTTATTTTTCCTACCCTTTTATGCTCCATTTGTTCAACACCATTTTTCTCAATAAACGTCAGAACATTCGAGTATAATTGTTTAATTTGAAGTGTTGGCGTTTTGTCTGGTCCTATTGAAAAGGAGCACAAATCAAGTAAAGTCGAGAGAATCCACTGGCAACAAAGAAGTCGAAATCGACACTTTAGAAAGGAGGGAGGGTTTATTAAAATTAAACATAAATTTTAGGAAATATTTCCGAAACATTATTAGAGTTCCGGAAACTTGTTTATTTTCAGACAAATACTATTTGAGGAAAAATATTTTTTTGAGAAAAAATTCAGGAAATACCTAAATAGCTGAAATATTTCCGGAAAATATACAAGAAATTAATTTATTCCCAGAAAACTATCTCCGGAAATATAATTATTTGCCATAAAAATTTATTTAATTTCCAAAAATTCAAAATTTCTACTTGTATTTTATCAATTCCCTGTCCTTGGCACTCCAACGGAACTTGCCATCTGTGGAACCGATTTTCCCTCTGTAAATGAGCAAAAGCCTTTTCTACGTGTAACAGAGCTATTTCTGTCCATGATTTTTGTTTTCTATCTTCAAGACAAATTTTTCTTGAACAAAAAGCCAATCCAACTGCCAACGCTGTATCACTGTATTTTTTTTTATTTTTTCGAATTCCGCAAATTCTAACCTCTGTAATAGGTTCTGAGGGCATTTGCGCACAATAGCGTTATGTTGCCTTGCTCTAGCCATATCCCCATGACGCCAGTGAAGGGCACTGCTTAATAAATGAGCCCACCAGGTGCATAGCTCATCACCTGCTGAAGAATTCGATGACAATAAAATGTCTGAGAGAGCTAGAAAATAATTAGTTGATTAATTATTCATGAAGCTTTATCTCGTCTACATCAATAAGGTCGGGGTTTGGGCGGGGTTTGGAGATTCTCCCACTCAGAGATCGGGTTTCTGGTTAGAAAAGAAGTAATTTCGGGTGTGGAGATTTTCTCTAGCCGGATTCAGATTCTGAAAAGGACTGTTTTGGGTAACTCGTGACCTCCCTAGTTTACATACTACCTTCACTATCCGTCCTGCTAGATTCCCCTATATTCTCCTTGCACTTCACACTCGTATCATTCCCATTAGCAATGCAAATTTGTAATAAAAGCTGTGAACGTTCTACAAAATCAGGTACACGTAGACCCTCAGATGAGTCGATTTGTGTTAACAAAGCATCGAGTAAATGAATTTTGAATGCGTCTCGAAGAACTTCTAGAGGCTTGGCTGGAAGGGGTTTGTGTCAGATGAGTTTATAAAAATAATTGACTCTACCAGATTGAGTTGAATCAGTAAACGGGAAATTAGTCTGTCGTTGAGCTCCACTACCGTCTAGTATTGCAGCCAAACGAAGAGGGTCTGCGAGGAACTTACGAGCTAAAGGGTGGAAAGCCCATTGAAGAGAATAAATTTGTTCTGCATTTCCTTCCAAACGATGGCTCTTGGAGACGTGTCGTCTAGGAAATCAAAAAATTATCTCAATCTTGTTTCAGGAATACGCATGTCGGCGGTAAATTTTAATCGGAAAAAGACAATTAATTCAGTTGTGTTTATATAAAACTCTGTATTTTATATATTTTTTTATTTTCCCTGTTTTTAAAATTTACCGGCTGTACTTTAGTACGTGGGTGCAGGCTCTAAATTTCAAATGTTATATCATTTGAAAGAGCTAGTCGAGCTGAGTCGAATGCCATCAAAATTAGCTCTAGGAAAAATTTTTGAACCGAGATACAGGCGATTGAAAATCGAAAAACCATAAGGGGGACCAAGCACTTTTTTGGGGTGAAAAATTCAAATATGCAAATTATACTTCATTCGAAAGAGCTCGTCGAGCTGAGCCCGGCCTACCCTCCGTAGCAGCACAAAAACAATTTTTCCAGCGAAGATTCTATTGGTCATAATTCTGTTCATAATCATCCAATCGAGCTGATTTTGGTGTCATTCAACTCAACTCGACTAGCTCTTTCAAATGATATAACATTTGTAATTTAAAGCCTGCACACGTACTAAAGTGACCCCAATCTACCTTCAACATAAATTTCCGTTAAAAGATTTAAGTTAACTTTAATTTCCGAAAATATTAAGATGTATTTTTCCCCTTGTATTTTCTAATCTTTCCTCGGGAAAAATCATACTATTTTTTCTATATCAGCCTGACCGATCCGGGTTATTTTGACACAACGACCCTGACAGGATTTTTCATACCAGAATCAAGAGAATAGTTTTTATCAAAATATACGAATTCCGGACTACCGGATTAAAATCCGGATGCAGGTTACAATCCTAATAATAATGTAACGAATGATTATTACAGGGATTTTAAAAAATCCTGTTGTGTATGGGTGTAAGCCCTTAAGTAGAATAGTATAAAAGCTAGCCAAGAGTTAGTTCTCCCCTTCAATCTGATCCCATCAACCCCAATCAACATCTTCATTGTATTTTCTTCGTGATAAAACTTTCTGTTGTGTACGTGGAGTCACAACAGAATTGGCGCGGTCTATCAACGAACCAGTTTCGACAACAGCTGCGGAAGTCAACTGTCGTCGACAACAACAACGAAAAGTCTGTACGCCGACAAACGATCGACAACAGCAACAAAGAAAGTCTGTACGCCGACAAACGATCGACAACAGCAACAAGAAGTCTGTACGCCGACAAACGATCGACAACAGCAACAGGAAGGAGCAGTCGACAAAAGATCGACTATAAAAAAAAAAGTGAGTGTTAGTAAAAGTATAAGTGAATAAAGTTCCAAAAAAGTCTAGTGTTAGTGTAAAATTTTGTCATTCAGATAAAATGAACAAATTGGATTTGCAACGTATTCTCGACGCACAACAGGAAAAATTCGAAGAGATGCTTGCGCGAGTGCTCAAAAAACAGGCCGGAAATGGACCAGAAGAAATCGAAACTTCAATCTATTGTAAGTTGAGTAGCCTGATGAGTGAATTTAGTGTAGACATCCCACGGGATATTACTTTCGATAGTTGGTTCAGTAAGAATAAATCTTACTTTGAGGAGGAGGGGAAAGCCCTGCCGGAATCCTCGAAAGTTCGATTGCTATTAAGTTGGGTAGTGAGGAGTATGCCCGTATCGAAAGGAAAATGTTGCCAACTAAGCTTAGTGAAATGAAATTTTGGGACTTAGTTAGTGAATTGAAAAGGGAGTTTGGGGACCCTAAATCTCAGTTAGTTAAGAGATATGAGGCATTAAATCTGAAATGCCAAGGTCTGGAAGATGTGATTGAGTTTGGGAGTAGGGTTAATGCCCAATGTGAAAAAGCCCAGATGGCATTGAGTATTGAGGAAATTAAAATCCTGATATATATTTCAGGTTTGCCGAGTGAAGAACATTCCTTGCGTCAATTGTCTATGCGTTTTGTCGAAACCAAAAAGAAGCAAGCAGTGCCAGTGATTCTCAAGGACGTAATTGAAGAGTGTCGATTGCATTTGGCCAACAAAGCGGAGGCAGTGTTGATTGCTGAAAAACCAACAATGGTGAAAGAACATGCGGTAAAAGTGAATTTGGTAAAAGCTGACAATGAACAGCCACCTAAAGAAGTGAAAGAAAAGGAAGAAAAGTGGAAACCAGAACGACAGTGGATGCTTAAACAAGTGCAGTGCGAGTTCTGTGGCAAAAAGGGTCACGTCAAACAAGACTGTTGGCACTACAAAAGTAAGTATAAAATTTCTAAAGTGAATTATCCTAAAAAAGATAATTATCCAACAGGTCCATATTGTGGAGTTGGAGAAATTTGTGATCCGAATGACAGCTTCAAAGTTCAAGAGTGGCTCAAAAAGAAAGTGAAAGTCAATGGCCATCATCTTGAAATGATTATTGATAGTGGATCACAGATCAATGCAGTGACGCCAGAAGTTTGGGAAGAAATCGGATCGCCAAAGTTAGAGCCAGTGAACTACAAAGGCAAAGGATTCGGCGATAAAGACTTCGAAATTGAAGGAAAATGGAAATGTATTATGGAGATTGAAGATCAAGATATAATCGTCGAAATGCATGTAGTGAAAGGAAATAAAAATATTATTGGATTGCCAGTGTTGCACAAAATTAGTGAAAACGAAGAAGTCAAAAGTGCCAAGAAAAAGAAGAGTAAATTCCGTAAAGGAACAGTACAAAAAGTGAACATATTGCCAAGCGGAACCAAAGTGATTATCAAAAACACCAATAACCGCACAGGCAAAATTGAATGGTTGAAAGGAGAAATAATTCGAAAGACATTCAAAGCCTGGAAGGTGAAAGTGCCTATTCTCAATAGTATAGTGACGCGTACATATAAAGAAATTAGGAAGGATATGTACAGTGATAATAAGAAGCTGAATGAGGATCTGAAAAACTTAGAACTCAATGAAGCTATCAATGAGAGTATTAGTGCAAGCGCAATCAGTAGCAGCAGCAACAACAAGGAGGGAACCAATGGGATCAAAGCCAAGATGAAAGAAGCAAACGACGACGACAAAGATATGGAAACATAGATGAGCCAAAAATATATAGATGAGCCAAAAAATATAGATAAATATATAAATATAATTATTGTTTGTATTTTGTTTGTAATGTTGTATTTTGCTTGTTTTCCTATTGCCCCATTTTCCCTAAATATTTGTATGTATATTTTATTTTGTTGTTGCTGGCTAACAAAAAGTGTAATTATATTGTAAAGCTTCGGCTTTAAGTAAAACCCGAACCTTTTTTTCAAAGGGGGGAGGTGTTGTGTATGGGTGTAAGCCCTTAAGTAGAATAGTATAAAAGCTAGCCAAGAGTTAGTTCTCCCCTTCAATCTGATCCCATCAACCCCAATCAACATCTTCATTGTATTTTCTTCGTGATAAAACTTTCTGTTGTGTACGTGGAGTCACAACAGAATCCCCTTTCCAAAAATTACTTTATTCATTTTGCTCATTTCAATTAACGCCTGAATTAATGTTTTGCTTAGATGAAATTTAAAATCTATAATTATATATTATGCAAATTATTAATTTTTCTCAAAAAATTTTTTCCACAATTCACCCTCCCTTCGAAGCGCAAGAGAATGAAACTTAAGTTTTATCTATTCCGGAAATATATTTTCGGGGAAATGTTCCATTCATCGTCTTTTTAAAATACTCACTTTGCTCTCCTAAAGAAATAGCCTGCTATAGGCAAGCGCAACCACCGCGGCAAGCATAATCTACAGCGGATAGCAGCACATGCATACATTTCAGCTCTAAGTGCGTGTGATATTGCAGATGATCCGGCTGACTGAAAAAAAATAAAAAAAAATTTTTTCCGGAAAATTTTTCTACTTCGGCTAGATTTGCCGCTAGCAAAGCTATGTTAAGGGCCCCACGTTGTGTCAACCTGGGAAAAAATTTTTTTTTGATGAACGAATCTAGTAAATCACCCTATTCCATCTACTCCCAATAAATGTAGTTGATGTAACTGATTGTAAACCATTGAGGTTGCTGCATGACTCCGACAAACCGATTTTTGTGTTTGAAGGCTGGAACGGCGACGACGGGCAAACCAACGGCCAATCCAGAGAACGTTTAATAAATGACGAATTATCTTGTAAAAAAATTCCGGAAGGAAAAATAAAATATTTACCTGCCAAATGAGAGACATCCACTCATCTAGACCTCCAGATGAGGGTAATGGACGTTCCAAAATCTAAGTGGGGAATTTCTCACTAACTTGTATCTAATTGAAAACAAATTAATTATACCTGTAATGATTCCCCCAAACAACGTTGTGCCTCTTTCCAATTTCCAGCAGCTACAGCCTGTTGTGCTTTTCGTCGGCTTTGGATAAAAGTTCCCCAGCGAGGAGATCGGCGATCGGCAACCTTGGGAAGAGAATGAATTTTTTCTGTATTTTTTTGTGTTTTTTTTTGTATTTTCTGTATTGTATTTTTTGTGTTTTAGTTTATTTGTATTTATGTGTTTTCTGTGTTTTTTACTTTTTTTGTATTTTTTGTGTTTTATGTATTTTGTGTATTTTCTTAATTTTGTTTTTTTCTGTATTTTTTGTGTTTTTGCATTTATGTCTGTATTTTCTTTATTTTTGTATTTTTTTTGTATTTTCCAATTTAAGTTCTTGAATTTTTTCTTAACCACTTACCGGTTCCCCCGACACCAGTAAACGATTCAGTATCGCAAAAACAAACAAACAATTTAACAGCCATATAAGTGAATGCCTCAGTAAAGATGAATTCGGCCAGTGTTCAAAAGAATTAGCAGAAACAAAGGATTGGGAGGTAAAAGGGATTTTATTTGTATTGTCTTTAACAAAAAAATCATCCCCAGTCAAAGTTCGATGTCTTCCAAAAATAGCCGTGTTTTCCTCTAAATCTGCTCCAAAAGTTGAAGAATTTGTTGAATTTTCGGTGAAGAGAAAAGCCAAGGGATTATAAATTAATAAAAGGAACATAAACACACAAAGGGTGACACGTGATTGATCTCGGGGGCCAACAACTGAAGAGACATTTGTTGAAGAAATTGAAGTGTTATTGTTGTTGCATTTTTTGATTGAAGAAGAAATGCGGCTTCTTTGCTGTTAAAAATTAATTTTTAATTTTTTGTTTTCTACACAATATTAAATAAATGAATTTAATTTATATAATTTTATCTTAATTGTAATAAAAAATAACAATTTTTTATAGATGAAATTTTTGGAACGAGGATTTGCTAGCGATCCTCTTATATTTGTTTAATTAAATTAAAGTTTTATGCTTAATCGTTATTAACCGAACTGCAGGTTTGAGATATGCCAGTTTTTCTACTCCCAGTTTCTTACAATTAGTTGTTAAATTTATTTATTTTATTAGAGTTATAATTATTTCTACAGATTAGGCGAGGGTTAAAAAACTTCAATAAATAAAAATCGTAAGAAGCGGCAACAAACGCTGATAATAAAAGCTACACTTCCGCTAAGATGAAACCTTAAATCAGAGCTGGGTCGGAACAGTCAGAGGTGTCCGAAATTGGGAGAGCCAGAAATCGGAACTGGCTCAAAAGTCGGATATCAAAACTTTTTTCGTATATCGGAAGATAAAACAATTTGTAGGGATTTGTGTTAAATCCCCGACCCAAAAATTTTGTTATTTTTTGGAAGCTTGACAATAAGGAAAATTATTCCACTAGACTTAAATAATTCATTATTTCAAATAAAATATATTAAGTAGATAGAGGTTACAATTATACCACTATTTTCGAGTTCCTTATTTCTTTCGAACCCCAAATTTTTGATGTATACCTTCTTAGAGCTGATCGTAAATTTTTTAAGATTTGTTTCGAAACACTTTCCGACTTGATTCGATTCGTTAACGAAATTTTATTTCGTTTCTATTTTTGTCTCGTTAAAGTTAAATTTTGTTTTTAAAGAGTTTGCCCATGTCAGGCCTATCATTTAAAACCAACAGAAAGTTGCTGGGATAATTCCAGAGATCAAAATTGTATTAAACTCTTTTCTCTATTTATGTATTTTTTAAATATTATTTAAAAATTTTCTACCATATTAGGCCCTTTCAATAATATTTCTGGTTGTTCAGTATGTTGCCCAACAATCATTGTTGAAGTTTTATTTATTCCTCCAATTTTCCCAGTATCCCTCAAGCCAGCCATTTCCAACGCCCGTCTCAATCTCCCATTTTCTCCTGCCAACTCTGCATTTTTAGCTCGTAATGAATGAATGTTTTCTACAGCTCTTCGGAGGGTAGCTGATTTGCTTAGCTTGAAGAAAAAATTTTTTTTTGGAATTTTCTGAGAATTCCCAAACTTTTGTATTGTCCTCAGTCGCTAACATTTCTTTTAGTTGATTAATTCGATCATTTATAGAGCACCTATATTTCTTTTCGATTAAATTGTGTGCTGTACGTCTTTCTGTTTTGTGGGCTTAAATGGGGGATTTAATGTTTTATTCCGATTTGGTATATCTGTTAAATTCTGATTTTTATTCCTGATACTTTTATTCTGACTTTCAAAATTCTGATTTGTAAATTTGAATTTTTATTCTGATTCATAATTCTGACTTTCGATTCTGATTTTTTATTCTGATTTGTAAATTCTGATTTTTGAATTCTGATTTTTAAATTCATATTCATAATTCTGATTTCTAATTCTGGTTTTTGAATTCTGGTATTTAAATTCTGATTTTTTTATTCTGATTTATAATTTTGATTTTGAATTTTTAATTGAGTTTAAACATACATTTCCTCCGGCCTTGACGTTCACGATGACCAGTATTACCCTCTTCGCTGCCCCTAGCCAACTGGTCATTCTTATAAGCTGTCGAGTTTATTTCAGCGCCTTCAGCCATTTCCCCTTCCCCCCAATAATCTTGATCTATTTGGGAATCTGATTCTTCCAAAAAATCAGAAGTAGCAACACTAGGGTACCCACAAACTCCTCCATTGCTTAATGGGGATAGTAAAGTACCAGCAGAACAACCACTAGAAGGGGATGAGTAAAAATATGAGGGCTGGGCCATTTGTTGGTGTTGTTGTTGGGTTATCTGCGAGGTAAAGGAAGTTGGCTTGGTTAATTCTGATTTTAATAATTTCTAAAATTCTGATTTCTAAATTTTAGAAAATTCTGATTTTGAAAACTCTTGTTTTGAAAATTCTGATTTTTGTATTTTTAAAATTCTGATTTCTGTAAATTCTGACTTTTGTATTTTCGGTAATTCTGATTTATTATTCTGATTTTTAATTCGTATTCTACTGGTTATATTTGTGTAAATAATTCTAATTTAATTTCGTTTCTGGTTTCACGTACCTGCTGAACTCCATAATGCCCCATCGGATTATTAATCGTATTAATAGATTGAGTAATACCGTAATCAATTTGATAAGGTAATAGAGGAGGAAGTGGATCTAAAGGGGGACTGCTTTGTTGCTGTTGAGTATAAATGGAAGGATTTTGATTGTATTGAAGTTGTTGGGGTTGTTGTTGTCCTGTTTGTATGAATATTGGTTGGGAGGATTGAATGGTGGTTGTATTGTTGTAATTAAATTGTTGGTGGTTATGAGGTTGTTGAATGGATTGAGCTTGGAGGGCTTTTCTAGCTCTCAAATGCTCGAGCTGAATTAATTTTAAATTTATTTATATTTCTGTATAGTTTGTAATTTTTATAGGCGTTAATTCTGATTGTATATTTTAAAATAATTCTGATTTTTTATCTACGAGAATTCTGATTTTTTGTATTTTTTAATTCTGATTTCTGTATTTTTGTATTTCTTAATAATTCTGATTTTTGTATTTTCTTAAATTCTGATATTTGTATTTCTGCTAATTCTGATTATTTTAAATAATTCTGATTTTTGTATTTTCAATTTTAATTTAATTATTTTTTTTTCAGAATTTCCCATATTTATTAATTAAAATTCTGAAAATTAATTAAACCTCTTCTGGCGTTATTTGCAACAATAATTGAAGGAACTCCTGTTTAGCTAATATAGCAGCTTCCCCAGTATTATTATAATTTTGTATTTCATCCGTATTAGAAGCTGATAATTCTTGCTTGACTGTCCTTTCTTCGATATTTAATAAAGAATTATTTTTGTTGGGTAATTTTGTTGAACTTGTGGGGAGTGGAGGTGGGGAGTCGTTTACACTACCTAATTGCTGATTATTACTTAATTGCCAGAAAGTTTTTTCTTGAAGTTCTTTTTGTTCAGGGTGGTCCATAATGGTGATACCTTCGTGTTCTTGGATATATCCTGTCTGAAATATTTTTTTGAAAAATAAACACAATATACATATTTATAATTTACTTAATATGTATAAATTCAAATTAGAAATCATATATATAAAAAATAATCAGATGCCGTACTGTTTGTTATTTTTTTAGTAAAATGAAATTTTTGGAGCTGGGATTTTGCGCAGATCCCTCTAAAACCCATTCCTTTATTGACTATTTAAACAATTATTCAGAATTCTTCAAACTAGGTATATTTAATGACTTGACGGGTAAATTTGGGCAGATTTCCTTTTATTAAATTTTTTCACCTCACAAAACTCTTTACTTACTCATATTTTTACTTACTCATATTTTTACGACCTTACTCATATTTTTGTTAATTCTGATTTTAAGTTAATTTGAAATTTTAAGTTAATTTTCAAAAAATTAAATTATTTTCCACCTGTTTTTCAGCTTCAGAATTTACATTTTTAATTAATTCATTTGTTTCTTGAGGAAAATTCAATGGAGGATTTTCTGTTGTCATTAAAGGAGGACATAAATTTAAATTATTATTTCCACATTCTTCTTCTCCATAATTATTCCCTCCAATCATTGGGTCGTCAAATTGATCAAATCCTATCAAATTCTTATCATATAATGTATTTCTTGAGTCGGTAGAAAATGGAGAAAGAAATCCGAGATGGTCGTCGAAAGAGACTGTTTGGCGAAGTAATTGTGGGTGTTGCTTAAAAATAAATTTATTATTAGAGAGGGGGTATGTGTGCCTAAATATATAGGAGTTGATATTCTAATATTCTGACTGAGACATTTGAAAGTTTCGAATATCCTTAAGATTTGGCTTTACACACATTACTTTTACTTAAAAAATTCTACTTAATATGTAAAAATTAAAATAATAAAATATCTAAATAAAACGAAATTCACAAGTTAACATACGGTCACAATATTTTTTAAACCAATAGTATATTTTTGTAAGGGATTGTGCGAACATCCCTAAAAGTCATTCCTAAAATCATTTTTTGGATATAAGATTCAGTGATTGATAAAAATGGCAGTCGCAGTTGAAAAAAATTTTCGCAGCCGGCAACCGTAACTTGAAAGTTTAATTTTAACCTGCAAGTCAAAAAAAACACGCAAGTTCACTCTATCAGCAACACGCAATCCGCAACTGCGGACAGCTCTGCTTTTTACACGTCAAATTAATTTTTTTATTTTTTTTTGGCTTATTTCACCATTATTTAATTAATTTAAAGTAAAAATTACTCTTTTTTCTGGTTGTTGTAATAAATTAACAATTTGATGAATTGACCTTTCCTTGTTTGAATCAGAATTTAAATTAACTGTTTCAATATAATTGTCTTCCCTTTCCAAACTTTTGGGTCTTAAATTAATATTTTGAGGAGAATTTTGTAAATTATTATTTGTTGTGTTATTATTGACGATAATAAATTCTTCGGATATTAAATTGTGTTTGATTACTTCTGAAAAATTAAATTCTAAAAAAGGGTTATTTATAGTCGGCTCTCAATTAGAAAAATTTTGACGTTAAAATGAGATAAAGGTCCGCCTGCGAAAGTGTTGGATTTATTAAATGGTACTCCATAAATTATATTTTTGATCTGTTAAAGGAAAAGAAAAGTTGCGCACAATTTTGTCCCCTTTTTGGATTTTATTTTTAGGCGTAAGCCGTAGATAGTCTTTAAGTAAGCATTCGGATCGAATAGTAAAAGTAATATCAGTTGGAGAAAACTTTTTCGGAAGAAGGAGAGTCGTGGAATATAATGTCGGGAACTGTCGGGAATCGTGATTGAGGATATCCTAAAAAGTATCGCTAGTTTGGGGACGCTGTACCTAATAAAAAGCAGCACAAAATAGCTAAGTCAGCAGAGCATCTTCGACTGTTAATTTATTTATATTTTCTCGGCTTTAATTGGAGAATATCAATTGGACAGCCACACATTTTTTAATTTCTGTTCATTCAATTTCCGTTATATTTTCTCTTCAAGTTTAAAATAAAGGAAAAGAATATTTTCACGTTTCCTCGTTTAATAATTTTTCTAATGTCCCAAATAATTAAATTAACAGCAACTAACTAACCGCTTACGTCGTCAAGGTCATTTTGAAGTGCGAGAAATGGATCGGCCAAAAATGAATTATTTTCTTTAATTATTTCTTCTTCCTTTTCTTCTTCTTCACATTTTTCTTCTCTTTTCCTTTTTAATTTGTTTAAATTATTTTGAATAGAATTTTGATGATTTTCAATTTTTGTATCTAGTCCTTGTACTAATAGGCAGTCATTTACACAACCCTCTAGGCTGTCAAGCATTTTTTTAAATTTTTAATTTGTATAATTAAATAGGCAGTTTTAAAGAGATAAATAAACTAAAAATTATTTTAAATTAAATTCAATTATTAATTGATAGAGGGAAATGCCGGCTGTCCCCACTTGAACTCCAGACCCTGAATCTGGTCCGTAACAATGAATTCTGCATATAATCCTGACATGGAAAATAATCCAGGTGTAAGGGGTTGTCCTGTATCTAGAGCACAAACTTAGGCATTTTTGCCTTTTCAAGTTTCTCCTGAACTCTAGGCCTTGTATAGTATTCAAACCAACCCTGTAAATTCCCAAATTGTTCCAGGCCCAGAAAATAGTCCCTACACAAATTAAATATTTTTATAAAAATTATTGACGTCAGGCTGAATCACATGATACCAATTAAACAATTATTTCGGTATCACCACGAGATGTATGACTCAAAAGAAGCAATAAAGCGAGAGGAAAATTACTTAAAATAATTTAATTTCTGGAATATTTTGACCATAAAAATTTTCCTATAAATTTTTGTAAAAATTAAATTGAATGACAAATAAAGGCAAGATTATTTAGGTAATTAAAAGCATCATTACTCTCCTCGTGCTAATTTAAAGAGCTTCCAAATAAATTTATTTTACAGTAAAATTGATAAAAATATGCACACAAGATTGGCATTAGAAAGAATTTTTTTCTAAAAAAATTTTTTTATTTTTGTTTTTTATGACAGTCAACTGATTATTTTTAAGCTAAAACGTCTTCAAAAGGATGTGGAATGTGTGTAGGTTAATATCAATTTTTGCATGTGATGGGTAAATGAATTTGGCAATTGAATGAGGAAAGGGTAAACTCGTAATGGTCATAAAACGATTGATTGTTTGAATAAGAACAATTAATTGTTTAATGCAAGAAATTAATAGATCAAGCTATAATTAGTAATTATCAGAGGTGGGTCGGAACAGTCAGAAGTGTCGGAAATCGGAACTCGCTCAAAAGTCGGAACTTGTAAATCGGAAGCCAAAATCTTTTTTCGGAAATCGGAAGTAGGAATTCTGACCCACCTCTGGTAATTAGTCTCTTTGCCTCCTACATATCAAATTCCTGTATCCAAATGTATATAAAATGCTTCCTAGGGTAACTTTAGTTCTCAGCCTATAAAATTGCCTAAAATGGCCTATAAATTATGAAATTTTCGGAGCATTCAGATAACACATTTGGCTATGTTTCTGCAAAATTTCAGAGTTCTAGTTAACGTATTGGCTGTTTTATAAGCTTTTATCCTTCCAAGGACGCCCACAACGCTTGCACCCTAAATATTGTTAAGTCAGCATTTTATTTTTGAAATTTTTTTTGATTATTTTTGTGTTCAGATGGAAATAAGGCAAAAAGGACAAAAAATAATAAATGAAGCCTTTACTTGTATTTTTAGGTTTTTCCTCAATTAATTTGTGTTATCAGTATATTTTAGTTTATATGTTTATAACCCAATTTTTTTATTTTATATAAATTGTTTGTTTGCTTATTCTAAAGATTAAAGAACTATTTGTAATTGACCGTTTTTGCAAAAAAAAATTCAATAAATTATTTTATAGTTTCTGAAGTTTTTTGGGATTTTTTGTCATCTTATCAAAAATTGCTGTTAAATAAAGAGCAACTCAGCCTTAATTTAGCTTATTTACAAAATTAAAAATTTAAATAAAAATTTACATATATAAATAATTTGGAATATACAGAGTAGTATTTTTATTTTTGTTTTGAGGTGCGCATAAATGTGCAGAAATTTGTTAAGTATACAGTAGAACCTCCACCTTATCGGGTACACCAAAACTTATGTAAGCCCAACTTACCGCGGAGCTATAACTTCGTACAAAAAGTCAAATCCGGGACGACCTGGTGTGGTTCAATTCAGCTCGTCGAAGCGCATCGAACCGTACTAGGGCGTCCCGGATTCGGCAATTCTGAGCGAAGTTCATAGCTCTGCGGAAGTTGGGCTCTGGTATGTTGGTCTACTCCCATCCTAGCAAAGATTCACAGATTGATATCTGTGAAAATCCGGTGTGAGATTGTGAAATAAATCTCCTAGATACTTATGTCAAATGATAGTATAACTAAGAGTGAGATTACTAGGAACTTTGATTATCTGTAAGGTCGGGATAACTAAGAATCTGAGATAACTTAGAGCTTCTACTGTATGTGCAAAATATATAATTAATTTAAATATAATTAAAAATCATCCAAAAATAGCTGTTTCCTTCTTTGGGAATTCAATATCATCCTCAACAATATTTTCAGTCTTTGGGTGGAATCCTCCAAATATTGTCTGTTGTTGTTCTTTCTCTACCCCAAATATTGGTATTTTTGTGTCAATTATTTCCATAGGTTCGTGAACAAATTGGAAAGGCCCTCCTTCTTTAAATTGCTGGACACAATGACCATGACCTCTCAAGATCCACTTTGTGGTTAATAAGCCTTCTACACCTACTGGTCCACGGGCGTGGATACGACCGGTGCTGATGCCGACCTGTGATGTATTAGAATAGATTAGAATATTAATTGTTAGTAGGCATTTATTGTCTTGAATGAGATAAATATATTCAATGATAAATATATTCAATGGAAATTATCAGAATGAAAGAAAGATCTGATCTCCGGGTCCGATCTCCAGTCCTATCTTTAGCCTCGGACCGATCTCTAGCCTAACCTACGAACCCCAGAAAGCCTTCGAGTTCTGCCTATGAAGGTTTGAAGAAACCCTCGATTGACTTATTCGGTTTGATCTCCATTTTTAAAATACCAGAGAACCCCAACAATTGAATTTAAAATTAATTGCATTCCTTAACAATTTAATGACCAAATATTTACCTCAGCACCCAATCCAAACCGATATCCATCAGCGAAACGTGTGCTTGAATTGTGAAAGACGCAAGCGCTGTCCACCTGGGTTAGGAAATAGCCTGCTGCTTTGTCTTTAATTAAAATTTTATTTTAATAAATACAAAATTAATAACCATCATTTGTCACAATTGAATCTGTATGTCCACTTCCATATCCTTTAAAAATATTTAAAATAATATTTATAAGCACACAAGGATTTGGCACCAAAATTGCCGTAAATTACAATAATTTTAAAAACACTCTTAAATTACTGAACTGAACCGGCCTTGAATTTAAATGAGAGAAGACTATGCCCGGATTCGTCCTAACTAAATTCGTCCCACTCCAATTCGTTCCACAGTGCAAAACCCACAATTTGTCCAAGATAATAAAAAATATAACTCACGAATAATATGAGAAACAGCCTCCTCCACATTATCCACCACTTCAAGTGTGCATTCTAACCGTCCATACTCGAATTTGAGTGACTCAGCTGCCGGAGGTCCAAATTTAAGCAAAGATTGGAGTTTGGGCCCTGCATGAAGTTTAACACCTTCTGACTTGAGCATACCACAAAGCTAAATTTATATAATTAAAGTTTAATTACAATTGTATTATTCCGTAAACTATTAACTTTTACTCTCTCGTTAATTTTCATGCGGGGTTAAAGGCACCCATCATGAATGGGTCGGGGTAATAGTTCGGTTCGTACCCCCCCTCCTTTTTCCTTCTTAAAGTATTACAAAATGGTCAGTCAGTCAAAGTCGAATGACACCAAAATCAACCTCAGGTCTTAACTTTGGGCCGAGATACAGACAAAAACCCCAAAGCGAAAGGTTTTGCAAAAGCGTCTTACGACTACAATAGGATTACTTTGTCATAACTTTTTCAAATCTTGTTCAATCATGTTGAGTTTGATGTCATTCGAATCAGCTCGACAAGCTCTTTCGAATGAGCTATTATTTGTTTAATCGAATTTTTAGATCAAAAAATGAGCTTGGTCCACCCTTTTATTTTTCAATTTTCGGGAGTCTGTATCTCGGCCCAAAGTTAAGACCGAGGGTTGATTTTGATGTCATTCGACAAAGCACGACAGTTCTATAACCTTCGACTGACTGACCATTTTGTAATACTTTAAGAAGGAAAAAGGAGGGGGGTACGAACCGAACTATTACCTAGGTCGGCTTGAGAAATACGGCGGGTAAGGCTTCGGTTTGAATTTTTAAAATTCTTAAAATTCTTAAAATCAGTTTTCAAGTGTTAAAAGCAGACCCATCTCTGGCAGACATTAGCCATCCCTAGGGTTGATGATCTCCCTAGGGTCTGATTCTAGAACTAGGGGACGGAAAGTTCGGCTCTTCAGTTCGATTCCGAATATCCAAGATCCTACAAGAACCATCATATTTTTATATTTAACTTTGATATTTAAAAAACAAACGCTGTCAAAGAAGGGAGTGTTAATATGATCTCTATGAACCAAAATAGTTTCTACAGCATTACAAGCAGCAGGGTAATCACATTTAGAATCCCTAACAATATCCAAGGCCATCTTCTCATCACAATTTCTGTCAACAAAAACGTGACAAATACCCTCAGCATGTCCAAGAACGGGGATTCCTTTGCTCAATTCCTGCATTTTTCTTACTAGGTCTGATGAACCTCGAGGAATTACCAAATCAATTAATTCTGGAAAATTAAAATTTTTTGATAAAATTAATGTCAATGTTTTAACTAGAGTAAGTCGAGTACCGAGTAATTGGGGAAAACCGAGTTCGAGTAATGCCAAGTTTGAAAACCCACAGTTCGAGTACGAGTAGTGTCAGGCTTGTTTCTCTCCCCATATTTAAATTGGAGACAGGACTGGGAGGACCATTCTGAAATTGAGATTGATATCACTAGATTTTTGATCGAGATTATGTCTTCTTACGATCTCCAGTTTAAATGCACTTCCAAATGAGACCCTTAGTGTTTTACTAGTTTGATCCTCTTTAAAATATCAAAAACACCTCTAAGTTGCAAAAGTTCAGCAACATCTTCTCTTGATCTAACCAAAGTAACGGCATCTCTCAATTCATACCCTTGCGTTCCCAAAGCTTCTTGTACCAAAGAATGTAACAATTTATTTGTTTCTTCAGCTTCACGACCCCCTTTGAGTAATAAAGAATTTCCTGAAGCCATTGAAAGACCGGCAACTTGAGGAAGACAATCTGGTCTTGATTCGAATATGACAAGGAGAGAGCCGATAGGGACCGTTGTCTGCTCCTAAAATTTTTTTAAATTTTACAAATTTAATTAAATTGTAATTACAATTATTATTATTCTTATTCACACTATTCTCAACTTATTAAATTTGCTAACAATTAAACTTCTGCGAGCTTTATATAAATCAATTGTAAAAAAGTACAAATTGTAAAACGTTTTAATTACAAATTGTACAATTGGAATTATTAAATAACTTTCCGGAACAATTTTCCGGAAGGAAATTATTTTATTTTTACAATTGTAAAAAATTAAATATACCTATTTACATATCAATTCTTCCGAAAGACTTCCGGAAAACTACAAATTGTAAATAATTTTAATTACAAATTGTACAATTAAAATTAGTAAGAGAACTTTCCGGAACAATTTTCCGGAAGGAACTTATTTTATTCTTACAATTTGTAATTGTATTATTTATTTTTACAAATTGTAAAAAATAAAATAAACTTTAATCGCAATTGTAATTATATTTACATATTATTTCCTCCGGAAAACTGTTCCGGAAGATTACAAATTGTAAAAAATTTTAATTTCATTTTTATTGTATCCATACAATTTGTAAAAAAATAAGTAAAATTTTACAAACAATTGTAATTACTATTCCTTCCGGAAAAGAATTCCGGAAAATATTCCTTTCTACCCCAACTTAATCAAATTTACAATTGTAAATTTACAATTACCTTAATAAATTAATTAAATCAGACCAAATATAGCTGTTCTGCCAGCTTAGTTCTTCTCAAGACCCTCCCAATTAGAAAACGTGCAGAATCTGCTATTTGGTTCAATCCGGCATGTAAATCCATTAATTTTCCTTTCGTTATTTTCAATCTATCCAAAAGGGCTGGTTCCAGCTCTTCAGCTGTAGCATTGTGGAGATCTGCCCTATTTGCTTCGATAATGTCCCCTTCACGTGCTAATAGTAGATCGGCCATGTGTCGAACCATTTTTGCACGGTCCTCGTTGGAAATGTTAGCAAGTAGACGGCCACTCTCTTTCGCTATAAATTATAAGTTGTTAAAATTACAATTGTAAAATTTAAGGATTGTATTAATGTATAAGCTATTTAATTACAATTTTAAAAATTACAAATTGTAAAAATTAACAATTTGTAAAAAATTCACAAATTAAAATCACAAATGATAAATTGTAAAATATCCAAAGGGTTTTAAGAATGTTCAGAAATGGGGTCAGTTTTTAAAAGGGGTAACCACAAACTTCCTTTTTGTTTTAAAAATGTTGTTAAGACTCGGGGCAATTATTTAGTTTAGTTAGATTTTTTATTTGTTTGATTTTATTAGTGATTTATCCATTTTTCTTAGAAAATTTCTTTGTGGAAAAAAACGAACTTTTTTATGAAACGACCTAGTACAAATTGTAAATAAATTCTAGCCTTTCTATTACAAATTGTAAAAATGCTTAATATTCTCTACCTTTAGCAGCAATTTGTTCAACAGGAGTGCCTTCCTGTAAAGAATCGCTACAAAACATCGTTCCAACTTTCTTTCCATAAACTACAGAAGTTATAGCATTGTTTAATAATCCATTGGTGATAACTGTAGCAACTCCATGTTCCAATGCTTTTACGCATGCTTGCACTAATAAATTTTTTTATTAAGAATTTTCAATAAAATTGATCAAATTTTCATTATTTTTTGCTTTAAGATCATCGAATTTTCTCAAAAAATTTTTTTCAAAAATTAAGGCGAGTGTTTGGCGAGTGACTTTTTGCTCTCGTCGTGCAGTGCGCCCGTGCAATATTTAATTAAAATTATAAAAGTGCACGTGCGTCTGATTGTGAGCTTTAACCTCTGCGCGAATCCTGACCTTTGGCCTCCATTCCTCCAGTTCCATATTTTGAATTTGAACCAAAGGTTACCGAGCTAGATTCTGTTGGGCAATAAAAGTTGAGAAGACGAGAGCCTTCTTGTTCCGGTGGACCGCTATAAACACCATTAACGTTGCTTAGAATGATTAAAAGGTCAGCACTGATTTCGCCAGCAAGACGGCTAGCTAAAGAATCGTTGTCGCTTATGTGCTTAAAATAACAACAATTCGTAAAATGTTAAGATCAAATTACCATATTAAGCTTGGGATCAGGTGCTACAGCATCATTTGCATTAACTATTGGAATTATATTGAGACGAAGTAGACTTTCAATCGTTGCCTGTAGGTTACGTCTACGTTGAGGGTCGTCTATATCTGGCTTTGTTAGCAACACCTAAATATTTTTTTCAAATTTCAATAAACATATTTTTGATAATCACTCTATGCGTAATCACTCTAATCACTCTACTCTATGCGTCCTTCGTTCTACTATTTTATGTTCCTTCAAATGTTTCATCCCTCGTAAAAGCTATGTTCCCTTCACTCAATAATCCTGTTCCCTTAACCCTATAAAGTAAGGCTCTCTCACTATATAAAGGATGTTCACTTCAACCTTGAAAGGATATGTCACTCCTACTTATGAAGGATATGTTCCGTTCACCCTATGAAGGCTTTTCACTCTATAAACCTATGTGCATTTCCGGTTTGAACAATTTTAGCTAAAAATATTTTCCTCATTTTCTACCTGCGCTACAGTAATTCCATATTGTTGGAATAATTGTTCATACAAACTCATCAATCCTGGCATCCCGCTAGCTGCGCATGCTCTTTTGTCTGTCTGCATTCCAGCTGGTCCTCGAAGTGTTTGTCTCATAGACATTGACATAACCTAACAGAATTATTGTTTTAAGGGGGGTTTTAGGGTTTATAAACCAATTCTTGTCTCAATTTTTGTCTTCCAAAAGCAACAGCTCCAGAGGAGACAATAAGCATTTGACGGCCACTTTGTTGAAGTTCAGAGACCTTTAATTATAATAGACTTTCCATCTCAAAAAAACAGCAAAACCTGTTCAACAATACTTGCCAATCTTCCCAAAGCCAATCCACATTCATCATCTCTAGTAATTACAGCACTTCCCATTTTTACAACAATTCTTTGGGCATTTTTCAATTCCTCACGGCGGTTGTAGGCAGATTTATTTCCACTTCTAGCAACAACTGATTGACTGACTGGAGATTCTACAAGGCCATCTGGACCATTTGTTAGGCCAACCTGTAAAAACTTAAATTTTAACGCGAACCATTATCGGTTCTCTGTATAATTAATGCTATTTTTCTGATTAACAAATTTTTGTTTGTTAGGTGTCCCTTTGTACTAGCATATGGTAATTGGAGAGAATTTTTCCTATATGGACTAGCAAAAAGACTAGAAGAACTTGCCAACATAAGGACTAGATTAGCAAGAAATACGGACTAAGAGGGGGCTGTAAAGAATATCCTGTATGAAATAGGAGTAGACTGGAAGGAACTTGTCCTCTACAGACTAGAATATAATCTAAAAATAACATGTGCTGTACAGACTAGAATTAAGTTTTTTAATATGTTCCATACGGACTAGAAGTAAGCTGTAAGGAACATGCCATATGAACTATGAAAATTGGATGGAAATTGGATCTCCTAAACTTACGGCAGGTGTAGCAGTACTCAACAAATCTGCTGCATTCCCATCAGTTACAACAATAGGGACAGTATCAGCGTGTACCATACAGCCATAGGAACGGGTTAGTATTAAAGGATTTAATGCTGATATAGACTGGCGGGTGGATTTTGATAAAATAATTTGGCGTAATGTGGATGTTAACATTTTTATTTTTAATTTTTTTAATTAATTTAATTTTTTAATTTATCTGTGTATGATTTAAAGTATTTTTTGATTAAAATAGGTAATAAAATACTCTTTCCATAGGGAAAGATTGAAGTTGGACGTGGTGTTTACGTTTTGAAATTTTTATTTTTATTACGAAATATGTAGGTATATGTATATTTAGTGTAAGGGAATAGATTGGAAAGACTGAGACACGTCAAAATTGTGTGCCCATTCAGAATTGGGATATCTCAAAGATTTTTGTGATTAAATGATATTTAATGATTAAATTATAGAAAGAAGGTTATTGGACTCTGGGTACAGCGGTTATATAGCAGCTTGTTGTAGGCTAGGTAACAACTGCTAGGTAACCTGCTAGGGGACGTGGAGGCAGGAGCTGTTAATCGGGGAATCCAAATAGGCAAGGAAGGAGAAAGATAATTTTGGGTAAACGAGGAGATTGAGAGAGACTGGCCTCCCCGTCCTCGATTAACAGCATTAAAAAGGACGGGTGGCAACCCTAGATTAGTGTAATGCGAGTCCAATGTACCACATATGGTTATAATTTATCATTAAATTTTAAATGTTAAAATGAAAGTCTTTGAAAAAATAGGAGATAATAAATTCTCCTATTTTAATATAAAATTAATTGATTGCCTAAATTTATTATTAATTAATTACTGATATGTAACTATATACCCTTTTTAGTCTTTTTTTATTACCTAGAAGGTAGACATTAATTTTGAGTTACCCCGATTTATCAACAACTACAGATGAACAAAAAAGGTAAAAATTTAAACAAAAAATTGATCATGTCCCAAAGGTTTTAATAAATCCAAAAGTCCAGAATGAATCCAGAATCAAATTTTTTAGGCAGTTTACTTACTGTATTAAGGATAGAGATAAGAGTATGCTTAAATAAGAAAATTATTTGATCTTACATTAAAAATCGGTCAAAGTTTAAATCGAGGTTCCCACCGGCCTGATATTAACGGGTAGGGAATTCACGTGAAACGGGACGTCAAATCAGGCAAATGGCGACCCAACACAGCTATGGCACATCATAATTTATTGAATTAATTTTGGTTATTTAAACATAATTTGAGAATCCTTACTTAACAATTTATTAAAATCATAGGATATATTAGCCCAATCCCTGTTTTTTGAAATTATTTTTTTCTGCCTTTTTTGGTACCCTGGCATTCTGTCATTTTGCGCAGTTCCCATTTTTCAAAGTAAAACTGTCCTTTTTTGTTCCTAATTTAACTTTGGTTTATAAAGAACACTATCAATTTAAACAAAAATTTTTCTTTAATTTTTATTAATTTTATTCCCCTTTTCCCTCTCTTTTATTCAACCATCGTAAATGCTTACGTATTTATACTTTCGTCTTTAGCGAAAAACTGCTAATCAAAATTGTTAACCAAAAAAATAATAATTATTAGAAGAAAGATAAGCAATCGAATGATTAATTAATTAATTAATTAAAAATATTTCCGACAGAGAAGAAGAAAGGAATTTTTATTTTGTTTTTTCGTTATTTTATTGCTTCTCCCCTCCTTTATAGCTTAAAGAGAATTAATTATCAGTTAATAAATTCGATTAAGAAGCGAATATTGAAGGACAGCGAAAGAAGAAAATTAGGAAGATAGGAATGATGATTAAAAATAAATTTTTAAAAATAATTTTAAAAAATGATGATTGAAAGAAAATTGATAGTTTAGAGACAAAATTAAATTTTTATTTAAAATTGAAAAAGATCTTGTAATCGAGTATAGAGATCGGAAAATGGCAAAATCAAATATTTGATCAAATATCAATTTTTTTTTAATTTTGGAATATTATTATAAATAGGGGTATTTGAGAGTATCGGGAATATTAGGATATGGAGATAATATCGGAGGATTAAGATTGTTGTGGAGGAATTAAGCAAGATATAAGGGAATCGGAAGGATTAAGGGAATATAAGGGGATTTGGAGAGATTAAGGGAGTAAAGCAGCTGGGCTATAGCTATTTCTCTCCTTTAGCTAGTGCAAAAGGTTAATCGGCGACTGGAAGCGAACAAGCATCTTCAGTAGACCGGACTGATGTGTTAGCCATTACACACGCCGTCTACTGCACAGCCTTAGGAATTAAATAGCTATATGCTTTACAAGAGGCACTGAAAGGAATAGGGATATGATAGGGATATGTGGTGATATCGGTCAGGATTTTTTGACTTTCATCAAACAAATATTTGATCAAATAAAATCAATGAAATGACCAAATATTTGTTTGGTCCGATCCCTAATAGAGCATTTACGATAGGGTTTACTAAACTAAAAGTTAGGTTTATTCGTAAGATAGACTCATAATTTAGTGAAATATTAAAGTAGAATAAACCTTATTAACGAGAAGATTCTCTATTTTATAGACCCAAAATTATTACTGATATATCTGTTTATTTTTAGGGAATACCTTTTATTTATTTTTAGGAAAACCTGTTTATGTAAAAATAAATTTTGTTTCAACGAAACAAAATTATGGACAAAAATAGGCAATACCAAAAATAAATTTTTTAGAGTTTGTAAAAAATATTGAAGAGATCGCTTTCTGATTTAACAGGTAAATAAAGAGTAATAAAAGTGAGAACGGGAATGGAAAAAAAAGAAGGAAAAATGATCTTTGTGGAAGGCAAACACAGAGCAATTAGTTAATTAATTCTGTTTATTAAAAAATTTAATAGAGGGGAGGGAAACCTTTCTTTCCTCCAACTTTGTGATTTTTAAAAATAATTTTTGTTGTAATAAATAAATAAATTTAGTTGTTGTGGTATAGTAAGGTGAAGACGGGAAAACGAAAAAAAATTCTCACAAAAAATTTTTTGTAGATCGGTCAGAAAAGACACAAAGATGATAGAAATCGGAAATGTACATATAAAAATTAGAAATATAAAGTGGAATTCCGACCGACCTCAGGCAAGAAACACAACCAGAGCAATTAATTAATTTGTGTAATGAAAATTTATTAGAGGGGAAACCTTTCTTTTTCATTTTCTCCAACTTTGTGATTTTTAAAAATAATTTTTTGGTGTGTAATAATTTTGGAGTTTTACTAAGCAGGTAAATAAAGATGGGCAGAACGTGAAAAATAAATGATTTTTGTCAGAATCAGAGGTCGGCTGGAGCAATGTTGCTTCAACGCGGAACTATCGGAAAACGTAAATGGCTCAAAGGTAGGAGTCAGAAAATCGGAAAAATTGCCTAATCGGAATTCCGACCGATCTCAGGCAAGAAGCATAGCCAGAGCAAAGCAATTAATTAATTAATTTGTGTATTCAAAATTAATTTGAAGGGAAACCTTTCCTTTTTTCTTTCCTCCAACTTTGTGATTTTTAAAAATAATTTTTTGGTGTAATAAATAAATTGGGGGAACACAGAAAATTTTTTATGTAAAGAAAATATAGACGAAAGGTGAACGTCTAACAGGTATTTATAAATACGAGAATAAATAAGAAAAAATGAAAAAAATTTTAATTAAAATTAATGGTTACTAAGGAAAAGTTTAGTCTCTCCAAGAAAAGACACAAATTTAGAAGGCTAAAAAATTCTTTAAAAATTATGAACACATTTTTGAAAGAATAGAAAAATACAAAATTTAATTTTAGATTTATTTATTCAAAAATTTGGTACTTTTCGGTTTTGAGGTTACACATTTACAAATTTTAAAAAGTTCTCAAAATTGTCAATATATCTTATATAGGGTAGAAATGGTGCTGAGTCGAACGGTACCAATCTTTTTTTTACAAAGATTCTTGTGGACCCAGATATAGGGCCCGAAATGGTCAAAAACCACTGGGAGGAGACCATTTTGAGCTTGTTCATCTGCTCTCAGAATCATGATTTCGAGCTGATTTTGGTGTCATTCGACTCAGCTCGAGGAGCTCTTTCGAATGAGCTATCATTCAAAAAATGGAATTTTTCACCCCAAAAATGAGCTTGCTACTCCCAGTGGTTTTTGACCATTTCGAGCCCTATATCTCGGTCCACAAGAATCTCTGTGAAAAAAGATTGGTACCGTTCGACTCAGCACCTTCTTCTACCCTATATATGATTTATGTATTGACCATTTTGAGAACTTTTTAAAATTTGTAAATGTGTAACCTCATAACCGAAAAGTACCAAAAAATTTTTTAAAGATTAAAAGACAATTCTATTTTTAAAAGTTAGGAGGTGGAACTTAAATAAATTTTATGCAAATTTGGGGTTGAGACAGGGAGGAACGTATCTTGATCAGGGGCGGGCGCAAGAGGAAATTACTAGTGCCCGGCAAAATTATTTTTTAGGGTCCGGAAACCGGATTTCGCGCTCATGCCGGACCGGATCCGGCATGATTTTTCTGAATTAATTCGGTCCGGAAAAAATCCGGATTTGGGACCAGACTCAGGCAAATCCGGTTGAAGTCCGGTCCGGTGCCGAGCACTAGAAATAACCAAAACGCAAAACGAAATAACACAATGCCAAAAATCAACGCAAAATTCAAAAATTGAAAAAAATTTGGATAGAAGATTAAATTTAAAAAAACTTAGTTTATAGTAGATAAACAAGTCTTTTTTTTATCTTTCTTTTTTGTGCTTAATTCGTGAGTAATTTCTTCTCTCGGCTTTGCACTTTTATTTCAATAAATTTTTATTTATTTTGATTCCCTAAACGTAGGGACGGTTGTCTTTTGAGATTTACAAATCTTACTTTCCGATTTCATAACCTTGAGATATTTATTTTACTCTTAACTACGAAAATACAAATCAGATATTCTTTCTTCTTTATGCTTATTTATTAAGTAATTTGCTTTTTTTTCGACTTCGCACTTTCCTTTTAATGAATTTTATTATTTTTTTATATTTTAAATGGAAGCTGAAAGTGCAATTGTCCTTTAAAATTTCGTAATCTGCTATGTGATATCACAACCAGGGCTGGGCGCAATTGAGAAAAATTTTCCGCAGCCTTTTTATTTTGAAATCGCAGACGCTATCCGCAAGTCAAAAAACGCCCAATTTTACGAAATACGCAATCTGCAACTGCGTCCAGCCCTGATCACGACTCCTTTTCTTCTCCTTTTATACTTAGGGTGTAACATAAGTTTTGATACCCGAGCATTGTTTTTCGATGAATACTTTATGGATATGGATGTTCTATATACCATTCGAAAGCTTAATTCGTATCTCGTTTGACATGTTTCAGCGTTTTTTAAAAAAATTTAAAACTTCTTAGATATACACTGATAAATGGGATATAGTCGGATATGCCAAATCCGGATCCGGCTAAATAAATTTTTTACAAAAGATCTAACATAAAATGATTATTCACAATAATTTTATAAGCCAGAATCAAAAAAAATCAGGGACAAATCTTTTTCCTAACCCAAGATATGAATTTTTAAAAAACGGGAATTTTTCACTTTTTTGTAAAATTATTTGGTCGCTAAGAGCAATTTTTCTCATTTTGTCACATTTTTGACAAAAATGTTAAAAAATATGTGATTTTCAAAAAATCATATCTCTGCTCAGACACAAAATTTTTAAATTTTGTTTTTTTATCCCAACTCAGAAAAATCCACGGAATAGTAATAAATTAATACATCTTTTGTAAAAAATTTATTTAGCCGGATCCGGATTTGGCATATCCGACTATATCCCATTTATCAGTGTATATCTAAGAAGTTTTAAATTTTTTTAAAAAACGCTGAAACATGTCAAACGAGATACGAATTAAGCTTTCGAATGGTATATAGAACATCCATATCCATAAAGTATTCATCGAAAAACAATGCTCGGGTATCAAAACTTATGTTACACCCTAAGTACATCTACTATATCAATTTTATTACAAAACAAGATGTTATTATAGCCAATCTTATTTAAATAAATTAATTTTAAATTAAATTTTATAATTTTCGTTACATATTGTAAGGCTTAAAGGTGTAATCCTTGAGAAACTGAAGAAAACACCGCCTAGAGAGAAGGTGCATATAAGCTAAAGGAAAATAAGGAAAAGCGGCTAAGTTGATGTTCATTCCAACTTAGTTCTCTATTAATCAATGGCCTAGTGTTCGGTCGGCCTAGAGCCTGACCAAGTGGTTTAAACAATCATTCATCCCGCTCGCTTGCACTACCTCTGGCAATTATTCACCGCACGCATTCCATCAACATCTTATCTCTTTTAATTAGGGTGGGCCTCTCTAATTAAATTATTTACTATATTTCTTATTTTTAAATTAATATAAAAATTTTGTTAAGGATGAAATTTCCTAGTCTTTTAATCGTTTTAATCTTTATTGAGATATTATGGGCATTTGTTGAGACTGTTTCTATTCGGAAAAGTTTAGCTAGACGGGCTGAAAAGGATTACACGGCAACTGAAATATTGAATGATGGGGCTGAATCGTCGGTAAATCCTCCTATTCAAAAATATAAAGAAAAGTTAAGAATTAAATTAAAAAATACAAAAAAGGACAAGGATAATGTGGAAGACAACGTGGTTAAAACAAGTAAATATAATAAAGAATATTACCAAAAAAATAAAGAAAGAATTCTTGAAAATAAACGAAATTACCGAAAACAAAATAAGGAAAAGATAAATGAATATAAGCAAAATTACTATAAAATTCATGAAAGTAAGTTGAAAAATGATAATAAAACTTACTACCAGAAAAATAGGGAGACGATACTGAAAAAACAGAAAATATATCAACAGAATAATAAAGAAAAGCGGAATGAATACATGCGAGAATACAGGCAGAAAAAGAAAAATGTTCAATCTGATAATAATGAAGGAAATTCACTTGTTAATCCACAGACTGGTGATTTTTCTAATAAAGGTAAATTACCGATTGTTTGCGAGGTAGAAGGAAATCTTTTTAATCAAGAGGAGGAAGAATGTAATAATTGTGAGGATGATCAAAATCAAGTCGAGGTAGAAGAGCCTAATAAAATTCTTGAAGATGACTCAAATAATATGGAGGCTAATAAGAAAATTTATCCTTTTGATTTGAACGAGAAACCTGAGGATGAAGAATGAGGAGATTATTAAAAAGAACGGATGATTATAATTAAAATGAAGATTATATTTAAAAAAAACTTAGTTTATAGTCGATAAACAAGCATAAATTTTTTTATTAATATTCGAAAAAATATCCAAAAAATACTAGTAATTTTAAAGCGAATTACCTAAATTAGAAATTACAATCGTAGGTCCACTCTCTTTTCTAGACTGACTATAACTATGAATTAAACTGTAATTAGAGATCGGACCGTACCGTACTACGGCCGTATTTTTCGGTATTTTCGGTATTCCGTATCGGTAGTACGGTACGGAACAAAATTCCGATCACTAACTGTAATTATAACCCGAGAATCGTCGATTTTAGAATTTAGCATTACAACTGAGCGAAGAGACTGAATGAGAGACCTGAGAATGAAGAATACTTGCTTCCTAAACTCCCGTCAATGCTCTATCTTCTTCTCCTTTTCTATATCCTTCATCTACTACATATTGTATTTCTGTTTGTGATTAACTTGTACGTGTGTATTCATAATGATCATTCATTTCTAATGAAACTGCATTCACACGGAAGCCATTGAAGCGTTATGCTACGGATCAGGCGAACAAACGTTCACGCATTTTATGAATCTTTTAAGTTTCCTATAAATTGCTTGATTGTAAGAAATTAACATTTTAAACTTCGCACTTTAGTACTATGAAAAAATTTTCCTTTAACTTCCTCTTTATTTGATAACTAGAGTAGCTTTTAAACAAAAAATTGACGAGTATGTTTTGTTACTGTAAATGAAAACAGAAATTCGCTCAAGTTTTAATTATTATTTCAGTTGTGACATTATTAACTAGGCAAATGGAGCTGCTTCCTGCTGAACGGGTAGAAAAATACAAAGAAAATTTTTTTCCAAACAACCGAATACCAAAGTATCTATTTATCGAGCTGCATGTGAGGAGCTGACAACTCAGCCCTGAAATAACTTTTAAAGACTTTCACCAATCATAACCTTGAGATATTTATTTTAATCTTAACCAGACTTGCGCACGGATACGGATATGGATACAAATCAAAATGCCTGCGGATATCCTCTGTATCCGCCGTAAATATCCGGATACGCATGCCAAGATCAGGATACCAAGATGCAAGTCTGCTCTTAACTACAAGAATACAAATTAAATATTCTTTCTTCTTTATGCTTGTTTATTAAGTAATTTGACTTTTTTGCCATTGCACTTTCCTTTCAATGAATTTTGTTTTAATATTTTAAATGTAAAATTATAGTGCATTTGTCCTTTAAAATTTCGTAATTTGCTATGTGATATCTCGACTCCTTTTCTTCCTCTTTTATACATCTTTTATTACCAAACTTTATCTACAAGATGTTTATAAGCCTTAGCATTTTCTTACAAATAAATTAATTTTAAATTGAATTTTATTATTTTCCATTAAATTCTTCATTAATAAATTTTTAAATAAATTTTAGAATTTTGTTAAGGATGAAATTTGCTGGTCTTTTAATTGTTTTAATCTTAGTTGCGATATTATGGGCATTTGTTAAAACTATTCCAACTCGAAAAAGTTTAGCTAGACTTGCTGAAAAGGAGCTAATTGCAAAGGAACTTGCTAAAATATTAAATGATGGGGCTGGATCGTCGATCAATCCTCAAATTCAAAAACATGATGAAACTTTAACAATAAAGGACACAGATAGGAATAATGGAGAGGACAAAGGGTTTAACAAAAATGAATATAATAAAGAATATTATCAAAAAAATAAAGAAAGGATGGTTGAATATAGACGAAAATACCGAGAACAAAATAGAGAAAAGGTAAAAGAATCTAAGCGCAATTACTATCAAAGGAATAAAAGCGAAAACAGTCAATATAGTAAAGCTTACTATCAAAAGAATAAGGACAGAATACTTAATAACAAGAAAATATATCACCAAAATAATAAAGAAAAACGAAAAGAATATATGCGAAAATATTACCGAAAAATGAAAAATATTCAATCTAATAATAATGAAGGAACTTCATTTGTTAATCCACAGACTGGTGATTTTACTAATAAAGGTAAATTACCAATTGTTTGCGAGGAAGAAGAAAATCCTTTTAATCAAGAGGAGGAAGAAAGCAATAATTATGAGGATGAGCAAAACCAAATCGAGGTAGAAGAGCCAAATAAAATGGCTGAGAATGACACAAATACAAATGATGCATATTCAAATAAGAAAATTCATCCTTTTGATCTGAACGAGAAACCCGAGGATGAGGAATAAAATGATTATGAAGACAGCTTATTTTTAGTTTATGCATCCCATAAAATTGGATTTTTTTTATTTTCCAAGTCAGATTTGGATTCTTTAATGATTATTAATCATGTACTTTTTTCCAATGATTATTTATTTTTTAAACTAAATTGTAAATTTTCTAACTTTAAAAAGTTTTTTCCATTTTAATTCGTTATCTTGGCTAGAAACATATACATTAAGATAAGGAACCTAATCAAGGTGCCCGATTCCAAACCACTAAAATATAGCGCACCTAACCAAAAATGTGGCAAAAAATAGGGTATGTTACGTAAATCTAAAAAATTAAAATCTCAAATAAAAAACATCATTCTGAATATTTTTACTAGTTTTAACTAAATCGAGCAAATAGGGATCAAAGCTTTGCCGAATAATAATATTCTCCGAGTTATACGTCGAAAAATTTAGAAAATATCGTAATTGAAAATAATTTTAAAAATCTTTTAAATTCAAGGTCGAGAAAAATAACCTCTAAAATCGGAACCAGAAGTCAAACCGAAGTTCGTTTATCCGAATTTGGAACCGATAATCCCGCACAATTCCATATGCGATCCTTTCTCACACCCTCTCATAATGAGCCGGTATTCATTTTTCAGCACAGAAGACGAAAATTTTGAGAATTTTTGAAGTTTTTGAAGTCTTATTTCATCTATTTTCACCGCCACAAGCGTAAAAATTTTTTTGGTTAAAATTGTGTTTATAATCAGTGAAAATTTATTTAAAAAATATTTTGTGCCTTAAAAATAAGAAGGAAATAATAGGATAAAGTGTGAAATTTACCGGAATTTTTAAATTTTTGATTAATTATTGTGTAATTGCTTTTTTCGACTTGCACTTTCCTTTCAATGAATTTATACATATTTTTGTGTTTATAAATGGTAAAATGGTTGTGTGATTGCCCTTTGAGATTTCGCAAATTTCCTGTCTGTTAATTCGATTCTCTATCTTTATTCCCCTTTTATACATTTACTACATCAATAACAATTAGTGATTTTCGGGAGAAGAAAAAACCCGGGAAATGGGAGTCGGGTCGGGAAATGACCTCGGGAGTCGGGAGTCTGGATACCCGAAAATCACTAATAACAATATCTATTTCAAAACATAATTTACATGTTGTTCCTCACAAATTTTCGTTTATATAAATTCGATTTTAATTAAAAATTGTTATTTGTTTTTAATTAGCGGTGAGGAAAGGAACGCGCTTGATAATAAATAATAAATTTTTAAATTTGTCTAAGATGAAAATTGCAAGTTTTTTGGTTGTCTTAATCTTCAATTGGATATTATGGATATCTGTTATAAGTGTTCCACCTAAAAAAGGTTTCGTTAGAAGTGCTGAAAAGGATTACACGGCAAAGGATCTTTCTAGAATGGTAAAGGATGGGGCTGAATCGTCGGTCAATCCTCAAAATCAAAAATATAAAGAAACGTTAAAACCAAAATTAAAAATTACAAAAAAGGACACAGAAAGAAATAATGAAGGAGATCAAATCATTAAGAAACATGAATATGATAGAGAATATTATCAAAAAAATAAAAAAAGAATACTGAAAAGCCAGAAAGTGTCGGGAGTCGGGAGGTTCCCGACAAATTGGTTTGAAGAAGAGGAGGAAGA
Source organism: Meloidogyne arenaria (assembly GCA_036172955.1). Classification (NCBI taxonomy): domain Eukaryota; kingdom Metazoa; phylum Nematoda; class Chromadorea; order Rhabditida; family Meloidogynidae; genus Meloidogyne; species Meloidogyne arenaria. Next base: position 3,143,793 of record JARQAB010000001.1, read on the forward strand.
GTCGTGGCACCAGCTAGTGGATTGTGGCACTAGCACCAGACTGTTGGTAGTGCCAACAGTCGAAGGAAGAGAAGGGCAGTGAAGTGACTCGGAGCACGAGTCACTCTAGCCAAGAAGAGTAGTGGTGAACGGTAGTGCCGTTCACCAAGGAAGCAGAAGTGAACAGAGCACGTTCACTTTTAAATACACCAACAAACACACAAGTCCACCAACAAATAAATTTATTTTCACACACACCAAAAAAATAAACAATTGAAGCAGAGTGCCAGCTAGGGCAAGGAATTGAACACAAGCAAGGCCAGCTAGGGCCAGAAGCAGTTGATCAGCCACACACAGAAGTTGTTGGAAGCAGTTAATTGAGAAGAATGAAGTAAGAATGAAGGATATGTGGGTGGCTGATCCGCTTCTTAAATAGGCACAAATTAGGGCGGGGTTTGGCAATAAAATGTTTAAAAAATGTAAGTTTGAAAAAATGCGCGAAGTAGCTAGAGAAATAAAATAGAAGAGAGAACTCGACCAGAGAAGCCAAGTCCAAAAAAACAAAGGAAAAATAAGTAAGAGAACAGAGGGTGGCTGGCACGAACGGACACAAAAAATAATGAAAGGAATTTAGGCGGGCAAATAAGTTTGAAAATGGAGAGTGGACGACAAGAAAATGAACAGTGAACGAGCTAAAAATTAACCAAAAATTGGACGGTTAAAAATTGGTCAAAAGTCGCCAATGTTTGGCGACACTCCGCCCGCCCAACAAAAATCACAAAAATTGTTCATCGTCATCCGTCTTCTTCATCCGTCATATTCGGGTCAGCAAGTGTAGCCATTGGCGCATCCGAGTTGACGAAACGTTGCGTGGTTGCATGGGGTGGCCAGAGCATTGATGATGGTGGTGTAGTGCCTTTTCGCGATTTCCCCTTTTGAGAGCTTTTGGTGAGGGGCGGCACTCCACTACCTGGCTTTCTCGTTGTCGTCCTTGTCGTGATGAACAAATTTTGCGTGGTCGACGTCGTGATGTGGTCTCAGATAATAACAAATTTATTTTGTCCATTGTGGTTGCAGCAGCCTGGGTAATTCCCGTTCGGAGAGCACACACATTTGTTTTTGCAGCGGTAGTCCCAGCTTGGGTAACACACCAAAATTTTCCAGCGTTAAAAAAGCTCGTAAACGTTTGATCAGTGGCAGCTGCAGAGGCTCCATACTTTGAGTTGAGTGGATTGCCTTTTAGCTTAGAATTTATCCACAATTTGCGTTGACGTTGACAGTTGGTTCCTTCGTTGTGCACAGTTGAGCTGGTTGACGACTTGGAGTCAGTTTTAGAGTCGTTGATTGAGCTAGTGAAGACTATTCCAGAGTAGGTCACTTCCGGCTGCGGTGGTGTAGGAACTCTCCAATTTGTTTCGGATGATCCTTTGTGGTGACCAGTCCGATAGTACACACGCTTTTTAGATTGGGGTTGCCTCCAGTTGGATTCGGATGGTCCATCGTGTTGACCAGTTGGGTAGTACACTCGCTTTTTCGGTTGACGTTGTGTACAGTTTGCTTCATACGACCCATCGTGGTGACGCCTTTTAGGTTGACGTTGAAAACACAACATGAAATGATGTCGGCCTCCACATCTACGGCACTTATTAGCAGCACGGCATCGGTTGAGCATGTGACCATCATACAGGCAGTTGAGACACCGTCGTTGTTCAAGAAGACGGGCTTTGCGTCGTTGGCGTGAGTTGAACGTTGGGCAACGGCTTGGCTTGTGTGCTGGTCCAGTATGACACAGTGAGCAACCAGATTCTTCAACTGGTGATTGTGGTGGACAAGCATATAGTTCAGGCTGTTCCTCAAGTTGCTGTGGCGATTGAGTGGTCATAAAAGACTTTCCGGAAGAGACGGAACCACGACCGCTGTTTCTTCGTTGCTGCAGGCATCCGTTGACCAGGACCACCAGTTCACGAGAGCGCTCAATTTGCGCCAGCACCGTGAGTTCATCGTTCTCCCTCACCTCGCCTCTCGGCGGCGGGAAGGCTTGGAGAACATCCATTTCCTCTTGTTGCTGCTTTGGGAGGAGTCGGGCAATAAAATCGGACCATTTATCAACCAGGGCTTGTGCCCGTCCAGTAGCATTACTAAGTTGAGTTGCCAATACTTCCAATTGATCATCATCTTCCGTTGTTGTGTCATAAGCATTGAGTGCCGTCCAAACAGCACGCCCTTTATCCTTCACAGTGGCCAAAACTGTTGCCAATTGTAGTTGAATCACACCAGACATTGTTGTGGCTGTAGCTCAGCTCACTGGTGTAGTAGTTGTAGTAGTGGTTGTTTTGTTGGTGGCTGTCGTTCAGCTAAAGCAAAATAGTTGTTGTTGTCGTGGCTGTTGCTCAGCACACTTCAACAGTTGTTGTGGCGGTAGCTCCGCTCACACACAAAAAGATAGTGGTTGTAGTAGCTGTTGTTGTGGTGGCTGTAGTGCAGCTCACACACAAAAAGATAGAGTGGTTGTTGTAGAGTGATGTGGCGGTGGCTCCGCTCACACACTAGTTTAAGTTGGTGTAGTGGTGTGTGGTGTTGTTGTTGTTGTTGATGGTGTGGTGGTGGTGATCGTTGTTCCACGACGGACGGTCCCGGGTCGTGGCACCACTTTGTCGGGAGTCGGGAGGTTCCCGACAAATTGGTTTGAAGAAGAGGAGGAAGAGTCGTGGCACCAGCTAGTGGATTGTGGCACTAGCACCAGACTGTTGGTAGTGCCAACAGTCGAAGGAAGAGAAGGGCAGTGAAGTGACTCGGAGCACGAGTCACTCTAGCCAAGAAGAGTAGTGGTGAACGGTAGTGCCGTTCACCAAGGAAGCAGAAGTGAACAGAGCACGTTCACTTTTAAATACACCAACAAACACACAAGTCCACCAACAAATAAATTTATTTTCACACACACCAAAAAAATAAACAATTGAAGCAGAGTGCCAGCTAGGGCAAGGAATTGAACACAAGCAAGGCCAGCTAGGGCCAGAAGCAGTTGATCAGCCACACACAGAAGTTGTTGGAAGCAGTTAATTGAGAAGAATGAAGTAAGAATGAAGGATATGTGGGTGGCTGATCCGCTTCTTAAATAGGCACAAATTAGGGCGGGGTTTGGCAATAAAATGTTTAAAAAATGTAAGTTTGAAAAAATGCGCGAAGTAGCTAGAGAAATAAAATAGAAGAGAGAACTCGACCAGAGAAGCCAAGTCCAAAAAAACAAAGGAAAAATAAGTAAGAGAACAGAGGGTGGCTGGCACGAACGGACACAAAAAATAATGAAAGGAATTTAGGCGGGCAAATAAGTTTGAAAATGGAGAGTGGACGACAAGAAAATGAACAGTGAACGAGCTAAAAATTAACCAAAAATTGGACGGTTAAAAATTGGTCAAAAGTCGCCAATGTTTGGCGACAGAAAGAGTATAAACTAAAAAATAAAGAAAAGATAAACGAATACATGCAAAAATACCGTCAAAAAAAGAAAAATGTTAAATCTGATAATAATGAAGGAACTTCATTTGTTAATCCACAGACTGGTGATCAAGGAATGGAAGAACGCAATAATGCCGAGAATGAGCAAAATCAAATCGAGGTAGAAGAGCCAAATAAAATGGTTGAAGAGGACATAAATATTGTTGATTCAATCAGAAAGATGATCCATTTGATCTAATTAAGAAACCGCTGGATGAGGAATGGGAAGACTATTAAGAAAAATTGAGTAATTATAATTACGCCGCAAACATGCAATGTACTTTCCTATCAACTAATATTTATTTAGTTACTCTATAAATGATAAATTTTATAAAATTTTTAAAAGTTTTTATGGTAGAACCAAAAAAAGTTTTCTCCAAGCTTAAATAAACTGCAGGTCCATTTACTATATCTTCCCCTGCATTTTTTTTCTCGTGCTATTTCTTCTAGATAAAGCGAGAATTTTTTAACATAATTTAAAGTTGTGCAATATTTAATTTTGCCAATCGACCATGAATACAACAAATATAGGCTTTTTATCGCCATATTGGGTCTTTAACATATGGCTTGATTTTCAAAATTAGTGTTAGAACCCTCAAATAAATTCTCAAAAATTTAATTAAATTCATCATAAATACTTAAAATTAATATCATTCAAATAACAGATGTCAGAGCAACTAGGGATAGGAAAGGAGGACCAATATCTTAAGGAATCCAAATTAATCTTCGAAAATAAAAAATAATAAAATATCTTCCTTCTTAATACTCTTCCAATTCATCTTCAGGTTTCTCGTTCAGATCAAAGGGATGAATTTTCTTATTTAAATCTAATGTGGCATCCTCAATAATTTTATTTGCCTCTTCTACCTCGATTTGATTTTGCTCATTCTCGCCATTATTGCATTCTTCCTCCCCTTGATTAAAAAGATTTCCTTCTTCCTCGCAAACAATTGGTAATTTACCTTTATTCGTAGAATCTCCAGTCTGTAGATTAGCTGTTCCTTCATTATTATCAACTTGAACATTTTTCCTTTTTCGGTAATTTTCTCGCGAGTTTTCATTGCGCTTTTCTTTGTTATTTTGGTGATATATTTTCTGGCTTTTACGGATACTTTCCCTATTTTTTTGGTAGTAAATTTTCTTAAATTGACTGAATCTGCTTTTATTCCTTTGATAGTAATTTCGCTGAGCTTCATTCGCCTTTTCTCTATATTGTTTTCGGTAATTTCGTTTATTTTCAACCAACCTTTCTTTATTTTTTTGGTAATATTCTTTATTATATTCATTTTTATTAAACACTTTATTTCCTCCTTTATCTGTGGCATTTTTTGTAATTTTTAATTTCGGTTTTAACGTTTCTTTATATTTTTGAATCTGAGGATTGACAGACGATTCAGCCCCATCATTTAATATTTTAGTGAGTTCCTTTGCCGTGTTATCCTTTTCAGCATTTTCAGTTAAATCTTTTTTAATAGGAGTAGGTTTAACCGATGTCCATAATATCCAAATGAAGATTGAAACGATTAAAAAACCAGCAAGCTTCATCCTTGAATTATTTAAAATTTATTCAGAAATTAATGAGAAATAATAAAATTAAATTTAAAATTGACTTTACAGGGTGGGGCAAAAGTTCGGCAACAAATGTTTTTAATAAAATCTATTGTAAAAAAATTTATTTAAGATAAAAAAAAATAAAAATTGTCGCAAAACTTTTGCTCCACCCTGTATATAAATGAAAATTTGGGAAGGATATGGGGAGGATATAAACACTAAATTATGTTTTGTAATAAAATTGCGTTGTACTATTAAAGGGCAATAAAGCTTAAAGCCAAATATCAGACTCAATTTAAGAAATATCAAAGTGCATTTGCTCAACGTTACATTTCTAAATACAGGGTCCGGCAACGTTTCCGCCCCTATTGTTTTTGGCATAACCTTCTTCAATTTCAATGAAAATTGATAATTCTTTTTTCATATGATTCCCAACACTAGGAAAATTTTTGGTGCCTAGCAATAGAAATTTGGTTCAAATTTAGTAAAGATAAACATTTTTTTGTCAAAAAATTTAGTTGTACTTTAAAAGTGCAATAAAGCTAAAGCCACAGACTCAATGTAAGTCAATATCAAAGGGCATTTGCTCAGCGATTTTTACATTTTTAAATATAAAAACAAGTAAAAATCTTTGACAGGAAAGTGCAAAGTTTAATGAAGAAAATTACTCTTAGATTTTGTCATTTTCAAATTTTATTTAAAAATTATAACTTAAAAAAGTAAAAAAAAGTCTCCCATTCCTTGACGAGTGATTGATGAAGCGACTCAAAACTTTTGTTTAATTAAGAACAGAGCGTTATTAAATGTTATTAAGAACTTTAAGTGTTATTAAGAACTTGCCATCAAAATAGAATAAGAAGTTATACTATCGGATTCATATTATTTGAGACCATCAAGGATTTCCCGTATATATTAGTTTTTATGTATTTTACCCTAGTGTTCACGAAAATCAAGAGATTCTGAACGTTTAGGAAATAATACACCATAACATCAAAGAATAAAGGTGTTGCGAATTTTTAACAAGTTTTTTCAGTGAATAAATAAATTAATTTAATAATTTCCTTTCTTGTAACAAAATTTTTAGCTCTAATTTAGGGCATGCGTCTCATGAAATTTTAGGTGTCCCATGAGCTTTTAAGAGTCCCATAAAAGCATATGTCAAGCAAGAATTGGGAGGATACAAGTCCTCTGTTAAATTTCTTTTTTATACATCTATTGCATAACACAATTTACACCATGTATTTATTTCTTTTAATGTAATATATTCCTCTCATAATTTTAAATTTTATTACTCTCTATAATTTTTAAATAAATTTTATTATAGGTATTTAGGATGAAACTTGCTAGTTTTTTAATTGTTTTTATCTTCAATTGGATATTATGGACATCTGTTAAAACTATTCCAATCCGAAAAAGCTTAGCTAAACAAGTTGAAAAGGATCTAATTGCAAAGGATCTTGCTAAAATACTAAATGATGGGGCTGAATCTTCAGTCGAGCATCAATTTCAAAAATATGAAGAAAATTTAACAAAAAATGACACAGATAGAAAGAATGGAGGAGAAAAAGTGTTTAACAAAAATGAATATGATAAAAAATATTATCAAAAAAATAAAGAATATTATCGAAATTACCAAAAACAAAATAAGGAGAAGATACATGAATATAAGCGAAATTACTATAAAATTCATAAAAGTAAGTTGAAAAATCAAAGTGAAATTTACTACCAAAAAAATAGGGAAAAGGTACTGAAAAAACAGAAAATATATCAACAAAATAATAGAGAAAAGCGGAATGAATACAAACGAAAATACCGACAAAAAAAGAAAAATGCTGAGTCTGATAATAATGAAGGAACTTCATTTGTTAATCCACAGACTGGTGATTATGTTAATAAAGGTAAATTGCCAATTGTTTGTGAGGAGAGTTTTGAGGAAGAAAATCTTTTTAATCAAGGGGAGGAATGCAAAAATTGCGAAGATGAGCAAAATCAAATCGAGGTAGAAGAGCCAAATAAAAACCCTGAAGAGGACATAAATCCTGTTGAGTCAAATAAGAAAATTTATCCTTTTGATCTGAACGATATGCTTGAGGATGAAGATGATTATTAAAAACCGATATTATATTTCTTTAATTTATAGGTTATTTTTTTAAATTTGAAGCCTCTACATATTCAACCTTGTAACCTAAAAACAAATTAAAAGTTAAGTCTATATGTACTACGATTGGTTTAGTTCAATATAGATCCCAATTCACTTTTCTGAGGATATTCATAATTACTAATTTTCCGTGTATAATATTTTATTCAATTAAAATAAGTGAGTTTATAAATTGTGATTTTGGTAATAATTTATGTCGGGAATGCCAATCGAGAATGGCGTAAACAAATATATAATATTGGGAAAGTATTTAAATTATAGATAAGTAAGTTTTGTCGGGAATGCTTATCAAGAATGTTCCACTATTCTCTTCCTTTCTCTCTAAATATTTTTATTTAAATCTTTAATCTTTTAATTTATAAAAAATATTTACCAAAAAATTATTTATTTATAAACACAAAAAATTGTGAATTAACTTAATTCGTAATTTCAACCCGCCGACGTTAAAAAGTTTTTATTCAAATTAACAAATAAATGATGGAGATTTCCATTTGCTATTCTTGGAACACTATGAATTTTTTGTTTCTATTGTTTACAATTTTTATTTTGTTATTAACTTTATTCACGTTTACCAATTAGTAAGAGGAAATTTTGGGAAAATATCTGAAGAAAATTTTTATATTTTAAAATTATTTGGAAATTTAATTTGGAAATTTGTCTTGTATAGATCAACTAAATTAATAATAATAGAAAGAAAATTAACTGGTGAAAAATTAAAAGATGGAAGATTTAAATTAAAATTTTCTGAAGGAAAGGTATTTGTTATTTTAATATTTTTCCAATTCTTCATCCTCAGGTTTCTCGTTCAGATCGAAAGGTTTCTCGTTCAAGTCAAAAGAGTAAATTTTTTTATTTAAATCTATTGCGTCTTCTTCGAAGTTTTTATTTGGCTCTTCTACCTCGATTTGATTTTCCTGATCCTCGCCATTGTTACATTCTTTCTCCCCTTGATTAAACAGATTTCCTTCCTCCTCGCAAACAATTGGTAATTTACCTTTATTAGTAAAATCAACAGTCTGTGGATTAGCAAATGTTGTTCCTTCATTATCATCAGATTTAACATTTTTCTTTTTTCGGTAATATTTTCGCTTGTATTCATTCCACTTTTCTCTGTTATTTTGTTTATACAATTTACTGTATCTCAGCATCTTTTCCTTATTTTTTTGGTAGTAAATCTTCATATTTTGACGTATTTTTTCCATATTTTATAGGCTTTCTTTATTTTTTTGAATGTAATTTCTCTGATACTCCTTTATCTTTTCTTCATTTTGTTCCCGGTAATTTCGCCGATTTTCAATCAACCTTTTCTTATTCTTTTCATAGTAATTTTGACTAGAGTAGCACGAGGTCGAGGTTTTTCGAAAAAGCCGAGGCCGAGGATCACCGAGGCTGGAAAAGCCGAGATCGAGGTCGAGGGGCTAATTTTGACCCGAGACCGAGGTCGAGGACCGAGGATAACCGAGGTTTTTAAAAATTTGTATAACTTTTCAAAATCTACTTAAATTTGATAAAATTTATCAAATAATCATTAAATGATTACAAATTAATATGATGGAGATGCCCCAATATAGATAAGGAAATTTAAATCCTTGATCAAATAATTTCAAAGCTTTGATCAGCTTTTTTCAAACACTGTATTTGAAATTTGATTAACATGAAACTGAACTGGCAATCCGAGCCGAAATTTTCGATTAACCGAAACTGAACCGAAAATTAGTCAGGGAGATGTATTGAGATAAGGTGGTGGGGCAAACGTGGATTTAAGTGATTGATAACGGGTGATAAAAGGGGTCTAATTGATTAAAAGGGTTCTTATATTAAAAGGGTTCCTATTAATAACGGATAAAGGGATTTAAACCGATAAATTGAACCGAAAATTCCGCAACTCGCAATTTTAATTTTAAAATCCGCAGACGCAATCCGCAAGTAAAAAACACGCAATTTTACGCAATCTGCAATTGTGTCCAGCCCTGATTTAGACGGATATAGGATAATTGATGGAATTAGAGGAATCAAGGAGGATATTAATTAATTGGATTTAACCAGATTTGTGAGATTAAGGAGGATAACAGGAATGTTGTAAGGAGGGTTATATAAGGAGAAACGTTATATCTGGGGAAATGGTTGGATTAAGGGATCTCATAATTTCATTTTGGTAGATATAGAAGAATTAAATTAGATAAAGTTGGATTGGGATAACCTGATTTATCCTTTTTTCTGCACCGCAGGTGAAAATTTTGGGAATTTTGGAAGGCCAATGAGCCAGATTTCTTTTTTCAGCGCCGCAGGCGAAAATTTTTAGATTTTTGGGAGGTCAAGGAGCCAGATTTCTTCCATTTTTTACAAAAGTGTATTCTTAGGGGCGTATATTTGGCCTCGGTCCTCGACCGAGGTTCTGGGCGAGGACCGAGACGAGGTTCCGAGGCCCGAGGTCAGCAAAATCGAGGTCGATGTTTGAAAATGGCCGAGGACCTCGGCCTCGGCCTCGGCGAGGCCTCGACCTCGTGCTACTCTAATTTTGACTATGTTTTAGCAATCTTTCTTTATTTTTTCGGTAATATTCTTTATTATATGCACTTTTGTTAAATAATTTGTCTCCTCCATTATTTCTATCCGTGTCCTTTTTTGTATTTTTTAATTTTGGTTTTAGCAATTCTTTATATTTTTGAATTTGAGGATTGACCGACGATCCAACTCCATCATTTAATACAGTGCTCCACATAACTATAGTTCCACCCTTATTTTCGTGTTTTTTCCATTTAGACCCCAAAATTTTTTTAAATTTTCGTTTAAATATTGTCCTCAGGTACCTAAAAGACTAATAAAAAATCAAAATTTAATTTTGGGGTTAAAATTACTAGTGTTTTAAATATTTTGTTGGAAAACACCTCCACATAACTATAGTTCCACTTCCCAAAAAATTATTTCCAACGTTAGGAAAAATCTACAAAAATTCCAGCAAACTTATATACTTATATCATAAAAAAATAAAAAGAAACTAGGCCAATATCTTTATCCTAAGACGAGATCCTGATACCTCGAAAATCAACGTAAAAGAGGGGTAAGCCTCTTTAAAAAATATTTTCGACTCCTTATGGATTACTGTAAATTTTGATTTTGGGCTCATTCGAAAGCCCTTGAAATTTGCTATAAGATAGCAGAAGAACTATTTTTGAAAAAAATCCTAGATATAGATACACGCCGTTAATATTCCGAAGCAGCGAAAAATTCCTAAATGCCCCAAAGAATTCCCTTTAAGGTCGCTTCCAAAGTTTAAATAAATGTACCGTAAATCCTCTAAAATAGCCCCATGGGGTTATTTTTTTCGATCGACCTCTAGAGGGGGGCTATTTTAGAGGCTGGGGCTATTTTAGAGGCTGGGGCTATTTTTTTCGATGCCTAAATTTTTTGAAAACTAAAATTTATTACCAAATATTAAATAACAATTTTCTAAAATTCAATAAAATTATCACTTAAAAACCCTTCGCTAACATTAATAACTACTTCGTTTTGACTCATTTTTTTAAATTGAAGTCTAAATTTATTTTAAAAATATGGGAAATTAAATATATTTAAATAATATATATATTTATAGATGAAACATTTTAGACACAATGACATGCTTTAGAAACACAATGCCAAAACCAATTTGGTATATATTTGGGGGGGGGGGCTATTTTAGAGGCTGGGGCTATTTTAGAGGCTGGGGCTATTTTAGAGGCTGGGGCTATTTTTTTCGATCGACTTCTGGAGGGGGGCTATTTTAGAGGCTGGGGCTATTTTAGAGGCTGGGGCTATTTTAGAGGATTTACGGTATCTCTCTTTTAAATTTTTTCTGGAAAATATGATTACTGCTATCTTATAGCAAATTTCAAGGGCTTTCGAATGAGCCCAAAATCAAAATTTACAGTAATCCATAAGGGGTCGAAAATATTTTTTAAAGAGGCTTACCCCTCTTTTACGTTGATTTTCGAGGTATCAGGATCTCGTCTTAGGATAAAGATATTGGCCTAGTTTCTTTTTATTTTTTTATGATATAAGTATATAAGTTTGCTGGAATTTTTGTAGATTTTTCCTAACGTTGGAAATAATTTTTTGGGAAGTGGAACTATAGTTATGTGGAGGTGTTTTCCAACAAAATATTTAAAACACTAGTAATTTTAACCCCAAAATTAAATTTTGATTTTTTATTAGTCTTTTAGGTACCTGAGGACAATATTTAAACGAAAATTTAAAAAAATTTTGGGGTCTAAATGGAAAAAACACGAAAATAAGGGTGGAACTATAGTTATGTGGAGCACTGTATTTCTGAATGATCCGTTGACGTGTCCTTTTCAGCAAGTCTAGCTAAACTTTTTCGAATAGAAACAGTTTTAACAAATGTCCATAATATTGCAATGGATAGTATAACAATTAAAAGACTAGACAGCTTCATCCTAAACAAATTTTAAAATTTATTTAAAAATTAAAGTGAAATAATAAAATTTAATTTATTTGATTTATATTTATAAATTTTTAGAAGGATAGAAAATTAGATATATGTTTTGTAATATAATTTTTAAACCAAATAGATTTATAAAGGTCATTTAAGCCAAGAGAGGAGAAGTATCCGGCAGACAATTTGTGAGATCTCTAAGGACAAACTTTCTTACATTTCTCAAAATAAAAACAAGTTAAATTCATTGAAATAAAAGTGCAAAAGCGAAAAAACAAATTACACAATAATCAGGCAAGAAAATGAAGGCCTGAAGGCTTGATTTTCTACCTAAAGTAAGAGCGAGGTAAATTTTAATCCCGGGCAGGCTTCGATCCTGCGAGCTCCTGGCAGTTATTGCTAGGCGCCTTCGCTCACCACGTACAGGTGCTCTACCGATTGAGCTACCGGGACGCTGCTTTCACCTTAGCTTTTAATAGATCTTAAACCTCCGCTTAGTGAGCGTTTTAAATGCTAGCTTACACTAGCAGCAAACCACTTTTTAAATTTTATAAAGTCATTCAGAATTATTTACATTTCCATTTCAGGAACTAGGGCCATTGGGTCTTTACTCCATTCTATGCGATTTTATGGGTATTTGTTAAAACTGTTTCTATTCGAAGTCTAGCTAGACTTGCTAAAAAGGATTACACAGCAACTAAAATATTAAATGATGGGGCTGAATCGTCGGTCAATCCTCAAATTCAAAAATATGAAGAAAATTTAACAATAAAGGACACAGATAGGAATAATGAAAAAGACAAAGTCTAACAAAATTAAATATACCTAATAAAGAATATTTTAGAGAATATTACCTGAAAAATAAAGAAAGGAGGCTTGAAAATAGTCGAAAATATCGAAATCAAAATAAAGAAAAGGTGAAAGAATCTCATCGAAATTCCTATAAAAGGAATAGAACCGAAAGAATTCAATATAGAAAAATTTACTACAAGAAGAATAGGGAAAGTATAACGAAAAAAAATGAAAATATATAAACAAAATAATAAGAAAAAACAGAATGAATACAACCGAAAATACCGACAAAAAAAGAAAAATGCTGAGTCTGATAATAAGGAAGGAACTTCATTTGTTAATCCACAGACTGGTGATTTTATTAATAAAGGTAAATTGCCAATTGTTTGCGAGGAGGAAGGAGATCATTTTAATAATCAAGGGGAGGAAGAATGCATTAAAAGCAAGGATGAGCAAAATCAAATCGAGGTAGAAGAGCCAAATAAAATTTTTGATGATAACACTATAGATTTAAATAAGAAAATTCATCCATTTGATCTGAACGAGATATCTGAGGATGAAGAAGATTATTAAGATTTCTTTGATTTTTCAAGTTATTTTTTTAAGCTTGAAGCATACATAATCAACGATGTCACACGGATTTTAATTTATATAAATTTGAGTTTAAACTATAAATATTTTCTAAATTTGGTTAGGATGAAATTTAGCAGTCTTTTATTAATCGCTTCAACTTATATTCGATTTTATGGGCATTTGTTAAAACTATTCCTATCCGAAAAGGTGTAGCTAAACACGTAGAACAGGATTACTCAGCAGAGGATCTAGCTAAAATAATAAATGATGTGGCTGAAACTTCAGTCGATCATCATTAGAGGGCGGATTCTTATTGAAATATATTTTTTTTCCTGGATATATTATGTCGAGAAAAGCCCAAATATACCATTAGTTTTTTGATATTATGATTTTGAACAAAGATACATTTCAATACATTTCAATATTTTTCCATTTTTCCATTTATTTCAATATTTGGCACTTTTGCAAATTATTTCAATATTTTTGCATATTTTTACCAAAATTTTGGGATTTTTCATAAATTTTAGCAAAAAAGTGAAGAGATTTGGCCGCATGACAATAAAAATTCACAAAATTTTCGCCTGCGGCGCTGAAAATTAGGAATTCTGGCTTATATAGGATAATTCTTCTGGGAGATTGTACATGCACTTTTTGTACTTACACTTGGAGTACGTCGAGTGGATAAGCCCACAAAATGTCACATCCTCATTTCGTCAATCTCAAAAGGCCTAAGAGAGTAAAATTACCCAATTCGTCAAACTATAAAGCTATTATGCAATTTTAAAAACTTACTAACTTTTTTTTTGTTAGATTTCAACTTTTTTTTGGCTTTTTGCTAGTGAATATACGAAAATTTATTTCAATATTTTATTAAATTTTGGCATTTTTGTCAATATTTTGCCCATTTATTTCAATATTTTATGGCCATATTTCGCGATTTTATTTCAATAAAAATCCGGCCTCTAATCATCATATTGAAAAATATAAATAAAATTTAACAAAAAATGCCATAGATAGAATAATGAAGTTGACTAAATATTAATTCCAAGGAAACAAATTAAAAAACATGTCTATCCTTCTTTTTATCAATTTAGCTCAAATTTAGGGCATCGTCCCATGAAATTTTATATGTCCCATAGCATTTAAGCGTCCCATCAGAGCTGCCACGCAAAAATATAGTGAGCATATATGCCCTCTTTGAATTTTCATAATCTAGCGCATTGCGCTTTTTACTTAATATGCAAAATTCCTTTCATTATTTTATTTAAATATATAAATTTTAAAATTTGTTTAGGATGAAGTTCGATAGTCTTTTAATTGTCTTAATATTCAATCTGATTTTATGGATATTTGTTAAAACTATTCCAATTCGAAAAGGTTTAACTAAACAAGTTGAAAAGGAGCTAATTGCAAAGGATCTAGCTAAAATAATAAATGATGGGGCTGAATCGTCGGTCAATCCTCGAATTCAAAAATATGAAGAAAATTTAACAAAAAATGACACAGATAGAAATGATGGAGAAGGCAAAGGGTTTAACAAAAGTGAATATTTTAAAAAATATTATCAAAAAAATAAAGAAAGGTTCATTGAATATAGACAAAAGCATTATAAAAATAATAAAGGCAAAATATGTCAAAAAGCGAAAAGTTACTACCAAAAAAATAAGGAAATTATACTGAAAAAACAGAAAATATATAACCAAAATAATAAAGAAAAGCGGAAAGAATACAGGCGAAAAAACCGACAAGGAAAGAAAAGCTTTCAATCTAATGATGAAGGATCTTCATTTGTTAATCCACAGACTGGTGATTATATTAATAAAGGTAAATTACCAATTGTTTGTGAGGAGGAAGGAAATCTTTTTAATCAAGGGGAGGAAGAATCCAATAAAGGCGTGGAAGAGCAAAATCAGACCGAGATAGAAGAGCCAAATAAAATTCTTGAAGAGGGCAAAATAGATACAAATCAGAAAATTTTTTCTTTTGATCTGAACGAGAGACCATTTGATTTGAATGAGGAACCTGAGGATAAAGAAATGGAAAATTATTAAAAAGAACGGATAAAAAAGTGAAAAAGAGCAATTGTAATGCAAAAGTGATGTCATACAAAAAAAGAAAAATTATTAATTTAATGCTTTTCATCCTTCGTCGAAATTTTCGACATCAATTCTGAATATAAAACAGGGATGTCACGGGTTACCCGAAACCCGATACCCGAAACCCGAAACCCGGCCTTTTTTTCGACCCGAAACCCGACCCGAGAAATTTTCGAAAACCCGACCCGAAACCCGATATTTTCCTTGGAATTTTATTACAAAAAGGGAAGATTTTTGGTCTTTTGGCCTTCCAAAATTCTCAAAATTTTCGCCTGCGGCGCTAGAAAATGGAGAAGCCTAGTGGGTTGGTCTTCCAAAATCAGGCCCGTAGCCAGGGGGGTGAGGGGGGGAATTCCCCCCCCCCCCCCCCCCCCCCGAAATGGGGAAAAGGGAAAAATTTGGGGAAGGGCTGGGGCAAAAAAGTGAATTTTTTTGGCCTACGGCCTCTGAAATTTAAAAAATTTTCGCCTGCGGCGCTAAAAAAGGAAGAAATCTGGCTTCTTGAGCTCCAAAATTCAAAAAATTTTCGCCTGCGGAGCTGAAAATCTAAATTTTGGCGCCTGCGGCGCTGAAAAGGTGAATTTTTTTGGCCTACGGCCTTCTAAAATTCAAAAAATTTTCGCCTGCGGCGCTGATGGTTTGTGGAGGTATCTATGGGAGGTACCTTCGATGGAAGGAGTTATCTTCGGGGGAAGATAAAAAAATCGAAAATTAAAAAATGTGGGCGTGATATCGCGTGGGACGTTTTCCGTTGGGATTTTTACCATAAAAAGAAGAATTCTGGCCTCATGGCCTTCCGAAATTTGCAAAATTTTCGCCTGCGGCGCCAAAAAATGAAGAAAACTAACGAAATACAGAGTAACTTTGCCGTGATGTCGAAGGAGCAAGAGTGGATGAAGGGTGATATCGGGGGATTTACTTGGATTAAGGTGGATTAGGGGAGATATCGGAAGGTTTAGAGGTGTATCTGTGATTTCAAGGTATTTGCAGAGGGTCTCAGAGGTTTAAGGTATAAATCAGTGGTTTAGACATCTTCACCAGATACTTTTAAATGCCTTGATATCCCTTTTAATCCCCAAATCCCCTGATATTACTCTTAATCCATCCAAATCCATTTAATCCCTGTCTCTTATTATATCACTCTTAAATATTACTTATTAATCCCGCAAATCACTACTATCCGCAGCCTCTCCGAAAAATTTGGCTTCATGTTCAAATTTTTAACTGACCCGACCCGAAACCCGACCCGAGACCCGAAACCCGGACTTTTTTTCGACCCGAAACCCGAAACCCGATCCGAAGAAAATTTTGAAAACCCGATCCGAAACCCGACCCGACTTTTTTCTCAACCCGTGACATCCCTGATATAAAAGTTGTTTTCCTTCAATTGAATATTTATTTTTTTCCTTACGCATGATAAATCTTCAATTTTTCTAATTTTTTACCTGATTTAATTCAGAGTCCTGACTTGACGTAAATACAAAAAATGGCAACAACAAAGGCCGTGATGGGACCTCTACCTACAGCGTGGTTACCTTTGCACCTGAATTTGTATCGGATTCTATATTTATTTTATTCACCCCTAATTTTTAGTTCATAATCAGTGCTGGGTATGGCTCCGGGAGCTAGCTCCGGAGCCAAGATTTTGAAACCCCGGAGCCCGGAGCCGGAGCCAAGGTTTTCCAATTCCCCACGGCTCCGGCTATACACCCCTAAAGATGGGTGAAAGAAAAAGAAGTGAGCAAAGATGGTAGGCGTGAAAAGAAAAGGAAGAAAAAATTTAGACGAGTCTCTCAATCTCAATCAGTAGTACTTCTAAAAGATTCTACAGACTTTTAATTTATGAAAAAAAATTTTTTTCAAAAAATTTTCTTAAGCCAGACAACAATATTTTAAAAAATTGTAAAGAAAAATGATCAAAATATGCACAAAATTTTAAAAAAATACAACGAAATTTACACTTGATAACTTTCCATAATATTTTTCTGGGGAATAATATTTTTGCCATCTTGTAGCGAATTTTAAGGACTTTCGAATGAGGATAAAACTAAAATTTTAAACAAACCCTAAGGGGGCGAAAGTATTTTTAGAAGGTGAAAACCCTATTTTACGTTGATTTTCAGGGTTTCGAGATTTCGACTTTAAAATGTGATATAGGCCTAATTCTTTTTTTATTTTTTATAATGTTGATATACATATTTACAGCATTTTTTGTAGAATAGGATCGAGACCGAAGCTCCGAGGCCGAGGACCGGTCGAACCGAGACCGAGATTGGAAAATAGGCGAGGACCTCTGCCTCGGCGAGGCCCTCTGCCTCGGCGAGTTATTAGTGCCTATGTAGGCGCCTATTTTTGACTTATTAGTGCCTAAAATCCGGGCCATAGTAATCATAATTTATCCCCAAAATGAACTCAAAATTCGTTAACAATATTACACATCACGTTATAGAAATTCAATATTTTATTTTTCTTCCGATCCCGCCTTCCGCTTTTTAAAATTCAAAATTCTCTATAAGTATCTATAAGTACCTATTTACATTGTTTAATAATTTTATGAAAAATACAAAAAAATAAAAAAAATTTTTAGAAATATCAAAATACATACATATTTTTAAGAATACACCCAAAAGAGCGCGGCCATAACGACGCAAAGCCATAATTAGTTGGGAAATTTCAAGGGCTTATCAATTTTAGTCATCCCCACCTCGCACATCCCTGATGAGTTTGGCGCCGTTATGGTCGCGCGCCTTTTTGTGCTGTACCCATATCTTTATGTTATCCCCAGTTATAGTATCTTCCTCCCCATCCATATTGTCTTCCCCAGTTATATCTTCCCCAGTTATATCTTCCTCTCCATCCATATCCATAAAATCCTCCATCCCCACCTCCATCTCCCCAGCTTCCTAGCCAACGAGTCTCTCGATCACTTCTATTTTTTAAATTATTTTATGTATTTTTTATACATATGTACATATATAAGGTTACTATCCTATTTACTCCCCATTTTTCCCTTTCTTCTGCATACTCAATTCTCTATTTTAAAGAAAAGTAGTAAGGCAAATAATAGTCAAGGAAACCCATGGCGATAAGTACCTGTCTCTTTTTAGAATCTATGGTACGGTAGTTACCACTGATTCTATTTGTAATAGGTTCATTGTATTCGCATAAAATCCTATGTAAGAATAGGAAGCTCTACTCCCCAAAGCTATGGTACATACACACTACGGTTCCGTGACTTTTGCGTCGAAAAAATTTGCGCCGCGACTTCGCGCCAGGCGACGTTGTTTAAAAAATAAAATAATATCCACAGTCGGACTTCATTATAGTGTAGGGTTTTAAAAATGGTAGACAGGAGCTGAAGGTTGCGCCGCTAAAGTCGCGGCGCAAATGTTGTTGGCGCAAGTGATCACTACTTATCGCCATATATTTCCTTGACGATATTCGCCTTACTTCTTTTCTTTATAATAGAAAATGAAGGAAGCAGAAGAAATGGAAAAGGCGCCATAGTTTCGTCAAAGGACATTTTCGTCAGAATTAGTTCAGTTTTCAAGAGTAAGTACAACATTCTATGTACTTAAAATGAACTTTTCATGTTTTCGTCAACTTCGGTTAAGTTAAACCAGAATGTACAATGACCACCTCAAGATGGATGACCCCCTCCAATAAATGGCATTCAGTCAGCATTCGGTCTGAATCCTGATACCGGCCAACTCTACAAAATACCCCGCCTTTAGGTTAGACCCCTCCTTTAGGTTAGTAAACTAATTGACGAAAAATAATGACGAAAATGTCCTCTGTCGAGACTACCGGACACGAGATAAGCGGATATTACCAAAATAATTATTAATTAAATAACTTAACAGTTTCAAATCATTATTAGTTTCAGATAAATAATTAATCTCAGCTTTACTCTCCATTGAGTATTTAATTAAAATTAAAAAAATTAAAATTAACATTATTTATAAAATATTTAGTATAATTTAATAATATTTAACTACATATGTATAAGTATAAAATAATTTTTTTATTAAATTTTTGTCTGAAACTATTAGTTTAATTATGATATTAACACAAGTCCTACCAAAAAAATATTTTGTTTAAATTTAAAAAATAATAATTTTATTACATAAAAAATTTAACTTTCCTTATTCAGTCTAAAATAAAAGAACAAGAAAGTTATTACTCCCTATTAATCAAATCACCCAAAAGGTACATTTTAGTGTAATAAAATAATTATTGTTTTTAAATTTAATTAAATTTTTTTTTTATTTTTTGGTATGACTTTGTTCTTTCATATTAAAAATAAAATGAGCCAAAAGGTCATATGTATATTAGAGGTCGGCGCGGGACGGGATCCCGACGGGATTTTCCGGGATCCCGAAATCCCGGATTTTTTTGTTTTTCGGAATCATTCGGGTTCCGGGATTTTTCCGGGATTAATCCCTCGGGATTTCGTCCCGGCATCGGTTGTGAAAAAAATCCCGACTCGGGATCCCGGAAATGAGATTTTGCCGACCTCTAATGTATATCTATCAGGGGTATCGAAGGAACAACTTCCCCCCGTTCGACGGGACAACATCCCCTGTTTAAGGACTAGCTTCTCTCTTTGATTAACAACTTGGAATTTTTTTCTTGAAAGGAAATAAAAGTTACAAAAATAAATCCAAATCGCATAAACTTTTCATTGGACGTAAAATATTTCATTGGACGTATGTAGGTTTTTGGATGTATAAAGGTGCGATTGGACGCCTAAACTGGACAAGAGCCAAAAAATTTTCATTTTAGTCAGAATTTACAGATAGTATAGAAAAAATAAAGATTTTTCAAAATATTTGTAAAAATTTTTTATTTTAATCAGAATTTATGGATATAGAAATAAAAGATACATTACTTGTTTATTCTGTGATTTATTACAACATAAATTTTAGTTAAGGATAAATTTGCTAGATTTACTTAATTCTTTTTCCAATAATAATTTGTAGTTTGAATCCGAGTTGGTATAAGCAATTGCAAATCATTAGGCTATAATATTAAATTTGTAAGAGAATTTTGTGATTAAATTTGGATTACTAGAAACTTTTAAAATAAATTTTATTCACTCAAATCATTTTAATTATAAATTACTTCAGCAAGGTAAAGCTATGGATTCTCCTGTTATCGTTTTCAAGATTTCTTTAACTGTTTCGTAATAGTTAATATTCCAGAAATGAAGTGCGAAAGTCAGGGTTACCCAAGGCCCGATACAGCAAATTATCAAAATTTTGGACCATGGAAGGTTGACCCTTATAAGAATAAAATGAGAAATCAAGGGCCTATTACACAAAGCTACAGTTAATGTTTCTTTGTGGGATAGGCCCCAGCCTTCATGGTCTTTCAAGATTCTCAGATATGTATTTGATGCCCCTTTAACATATTTTTTGGCAAGCAAAATTTTGAGAATTTGGAGAAAATCTCTAGTCGGAAATATTCTTCAAAGATTCTCGTAAATCGGAACTTTTTCCAAAATTCGGAAATTGAATTGCGATCGCTCTCTGATGCCGAGAATCATGTCTAGGCGGATAATTTATGTCACCGTTCGAGTTCAAAGTCTTATACCATTTTTAAAAATCCAAAATCTCTTTAAAATTACAAAAAACATACAATATTTACACTCCAATCACACTTTGGAGTGTCCCCGTCCATCATTTTTTCTGGTAGCCATGTAAATGTTCTTCTCACTTCTTTTTGAGAAATTATTCGAATTCGAAAAATATTTCCAAATTTATAATTATTATTTTTAATTTTATTAGTAAGAGGTTCATTAATCTTTAATTCAGCTATATTTTTGCCATAAACAATAAATATATTCCCATTTTTGCGTATAAATATAGTTGCTTTACGATACATTCCTGGAAGATCTGTCCATGTTGCATTATGTTCTGTAGTGATAAAAGTAAAAATTAAATGATAAACACATCCTCGCAACTCCTTTCAGTTGCGAGCTCAGTGCAGTTGCTCATTTTTTTTCATGAAACTTTCAATTTAAATTAGAATAATCTCTGAATAATAATAAACTTTTTGGTTCTGAATCAAGTTCGATCAAGATCGAATTTAAGACTAATCTGTCGCAGATCTTTCATTTCTTCCGGAATAGCCGTAGTGAATACTGGAATCTTGACTTCTTCGAATAGAGAATGAAATTTACCATACAATTAAGCTGACTCTTTTTCGTTTGAATCTCCGAATTTAGGATTAATCTCAAACAATCCTTTGAATAATAGATCGTGTGTTTTTATTAAACGGTTACGGTAAACGGGTTTTTAAAAATCCGTTTAAATGTTGACGTGGGGGGGGGGGGGGGGGGGGGGGGGGGGGTTACTAACAGGGGGGGGGGGGGGGGGGGTACTAACCGGCTTTATGCAACTCTAGTTCATATAACTTCCTAAAATATTTATATGTATTAGTTTAAGGCACTACAAAAGTAATGACAAATCACAAAAATTACAAAAATCTGACCATATTTAAATTCTCCGCCAATTGCCCCAGAGAAAAAGAAATTTTTCTGTCCCTTATTATTTCGCCAAAAATTCCATGAAAGCAAAACAAATTCCTCTAAATTAATTCCTCTTCCATTTTTGCGATTATAGGCAAAGGGGAGTCTAAAATATTTAATTTTTAGGGACTTTTAAAGAGAATAACAAATTTTCAAAAAGGGCCCTGCCTATTTAAGAACGATGAATTGGAGGTGGAAGGTGTATGATTGATTGCCAGAGGTGCTGAGAGCTAAGTAGGATTAATGGTTTCGGTTAACCGCTTGATCGAGCACTAGGCTGATCGAACACAAAGATTATGTAGAGCTTAGAAGGAACCACCAAAAATTTTGCAACGAA
This sequence comes from Meloidogyne arenaria, assembly GCA_036172955.1. Taxonomy (NCBI): domain Eukaryota; kingdom Metazoa; phylum Nematoda; class Chromadorea; order Rhabditida; family Meloidogynidae; genus Meloidogyne; species Meloidogyne arenaria. The sequence goes on from JARQAB010000001.1 coordinate 3,165,741, forward strand.
ACATACACCAATGTGTAGAGCAGGGTCGATAACCTATTATAATTTTCGGCTTTTTCGGCCCTACCCCCAAATCGGAAAGTTATAGGGCTTCAAAGTTTTCACTTATGGTGGTAGTTTAGTATGGTACCTTGTTAGTTGGAATTATCGTCAACTAGCTTAATGAATGACTCACAGTCCGGGCCGACTGAAGCGATTTTTCTTATTTGCCTCTGGATTATAAGCATCTTATCTTGAAATTTAAATTTTGGGGACTTGGAAAGAAACTAACAAATTTTCAAATATTCTGTCAGTAACACAAGAACAAGATTCCCAATTATTTATTGAAACTGTGAAATTAAATATTCCTTGTATTTTGGCCCATTTTGGTATTTTTAAATAAAGATTCAATGATTGACGTTTTCCATGGAAATAATTAATTGTGCTTAATTAAATGATTAATTTAGGGATATTAAATTATTTATTTATTTATTTATATTCCTTGAGGCCATTATACTTTTATTGGCCTTTATACTTTAAAATCATGTCGTTTTGCTTTCATTTTGTCCGATTTCTGGCATTTTGGGTTTATCGTGTTTTAAAAATTTGAGCAGTTGTCTTCTGTGGTTGCGCGACACGCAAAAGTTTTGGCCGGAGCAGGCCAAGGTACCGCCGAGCTATAGCTTTGTTCAAAATTGTCCACCGGGACGCCCTGGTATGGTTCGATGCATCTCGACGAGCTGAATCGAACCATAACACACAAAGTTATAGCTCGGCGATACCATGCCATGCGGTACCTTGGGATGTACCCAGTTTTGGCGCACATCTCAGTTGTTGATCTTTTTTTTATTTTATAGGTTCGGTAGAGACGTCCGAGACTCTTGGTCTTGAGTCTTGACTCAAGACTTTTCTTGGGTTTTTTTCGGTCTTGGTCTTGGTCTTGGGGTGTAGTCTTGGTCTTGGTCTTGGTCTCGACTTTTTTGGGCTTATCTAAACTTACATCCCTAAGGATTGAACTTTTTTTAGTTTCCTTATTTTATTTCCAAAATGAAGAAATCTGGCCTCATACCCTTCTAAAATTCTCAAAATTTTCGCCTGCGGCGCAGGAAAAGGGAGAATTCTGGCTTCTTGGCTTCAAAATTCGCAAAATTTTCGCCTGCGGCGCTTGAAAAGGAAGAATTCTGGCTTAGAATCTTCCAAAATTCTCAAAATTTTCGCCTGCGGCGCTGGAAAAGGTAGAATTCTGGCTTCTTGGCCTTCCGAAATTTTCAAAATTTTCGCCTGCGGCGATGGGAAGAGAAGATTTTTGGCGTAAGATTCCTCCAAATCGTAAAAATTTTCGCCCGCGGCGCAAGACCATAGGGATAAAAAGAGGATGGATATCAGCAGCCACCATCATTCAATCACCCAGGTCCCCCAACTTCATAATATTCCTGTTGATCCCTCTTAATTCACCCGAATTCCCCTTTAAACCTCTATATCCTCCTTAATCCCTCGATAATTCCGAATCCCCCGACATCCCTCATAATTCACAAAATCCCACGGTTATCTCTCCTAATCTTTGTTATCGTTCAATATCATTTTAATCCACCCAAATACTCTGAAATAATATATTTCATTGATTTTCCACCCGGATAAATTCCCCAAAATTCTTTGAATTTCGGATAAATTCCTTGAATTTCGCATAGATTTTTCGAAATTATAGGCGAATGTGCTGGATTTGACTGTGATCATGTCAAAATAACAAAAAATAAACCAAAAAATAAACCAAAATAAACTTATGGAACCTAAAAATTGTCTTGAGTCTTGATAATTTTTGGTCTTGAGTCTTGAGGTCAAGTCTTGGTCTTGGGTCTTGGTCTTGGGGTGTAGTCTTGGTCTTGTGTCTTGAGTCTTGGAAAATTTTCGGTCTCGGACGTCTCTAAGGTTCGGAGGCTCAAATTTATCCCCACGATTGTAAAAAAGTTGATAAGCAGTATCAAATATTGGAAAAAATTCCTTATCTCATTTAAATCGCACTTTAAATTATATTTATTTAATTAAATATTATATCCTTTTACAACAACCTACTGCCATCTTTTTCAATCCGAATCATTCCATTAGCCCATATAGGCAAATATTTTTGTAATACAGCATTACTGCTTGCCTCAATAAATTGATATCTAGTTTCATTAGGAACTAAATAAATTCCTTCGAATTTAATAAAAATAATATACAAAATTAAAAATAGAGGAAAAGCCATTAATTAATTAACGCTTTTACTGAATTTATTTTAAATAAAAACACAACGATTATTAATTAGCTATGATTACTCATATTAAAGTGTAAAAATATTTTGTGTTAAATATTCAACTGATTTTTTAATTAATAAAAACAAATTTTATAATCAGACATGATGTCGAAAATTTCGACGAAGGTTGAAAATTATTTAATTAATACAGTGTTCCGATTCGTACTTTTTTAAAAGTATTGTACTTTTAAATCAACATTTGAAGAGATCTGGCTTAAGGACCTCCAAAATTCTCAAAATTTGCGCCTGCGGAGATTAGGAGATTTTTCTAATTTATTTTGGAGTGTACTTTTTATTTGGAATTTAGTCCCTATGTACTTTTGAAGTGAGATTTTTGTACTTTTGATTGGCATTTTGTCGATCGGAACCCTGAATTAATAATTTTTCTTTTTTTGTATGACATCACTTTTTTGCGTTATAATTGCTCTTTCAACACTTTTTTATCCGTTTTTTTAATAATTCTCCAATCCTTCATTTTCAGGTTTTTTGTTCAGATCAAACGGTCTCTCGTTCAGATCAAAAGAATGAATTTTCTTATTTGAATCTATTGTGTCCACTTCAGACATTTTATTTGGCTCTTCCAGCTCCATTTGATTTTGCTCATTCTCGCCTTTATTCCCTTCTTCCTCCCCTCGATTAAAAAGAGGAGTCTGTCCTTCCTCCTCACAAACAATCGATAATCTAACTAAATTAGAAAAATCACCAGTCTGTGGATTAACAAATGAAGTTCCTTCATTATTAGATTGAACGTTTTTCTTTCTTTGCCGGTATTCTCGCATGTATTTATTCAGCTTTTCCTTATTATTTTGGTTATATATTTTTTTCCTTTTCATTATCGTTTCTTTATTTTTTAGGTAGTAAGCTTTCATATGTTGAATTCTTGCGCTTCTATTCATTTTATAGTAATTTTGATTATTTTCCTTTACCTTTTCTTTATTTTGTTCTCGGTATTTTCGATCATTTTCAGCACACTTTTCTTTATTTTTTCGGTAATATTCTTTATTATATTCATTTTTGTTAAACACTTTGCCTTTTCCGTTATTTTTATCTTTGTCAGTCTTCGTTAATGCTTCTTTATTTTTTTGAATTTGAGGATTGACCGACGATTCAGCCTCATCAAATGATGTTTTAGCTAGATCCTTTGCCATGTAATCCTTTTCAGCATGTTTAGCTAAACCTTTTCTAATTGGAGTAGCTTTAACATATGTCAATAATACCCAAGTGAAGATTGAAACGATTAAAAAACTAGCAACTTTCATCCTAAACAAATTTAAAAATTTTATTTTTAAATTAACGGAAAAATAATAAAATTTAACTCAAAATTGAATTAATATAAATAAACATTTGGGAAGGATGTAATGAAAATATCTAAATTATGTTTTGTAATAAAATTGATATAATTTATTATGTAAAGGGCAATAAAGCATTAAGAAATTTTAGACTTTAAAAATAAAAACAAGTTAAATTCATTGAAAGGAAAGTGCATAGTGTGAGACATTAAGAATAGTGAACCGAGACGTGATCTTGAATTAAAAACTGAGTTAAGTCAATACTTCTCAAGATATGTAATGATTCGATCTCATCGACCCTCTTAATCATTTCTCTCTATGAACCCTCCCAGACCTTTTCTAATCCTCGTATTGAGGATTAATAACCGGTTGTGTCCAGCACTATTAATCAGATTAGATGAAAAATATCTCAAATACATGTGTGTATTCACAACAAATTTAGATCGATCCTTTAGAGTTCTGGAGAAGAATTCGTTAACAGGAGCACATTGTTAATTTTTAAATCATTAATTCTAAAGTTATTTTTTAATAATAGAAACTGCTTCTCAGTAATGGATTAATTTATCTAGTAATTCACGATAAGACTGCCTCTATTGAAAGAGTTTTAGCCTGGCTGACTTGGCAACTAAATGAATAATGAAACGAACTGAGTAGAAACCTTTAAAAATGCTTAGTTATTAGTACATCTTAACAGTTGATTTTATTATGTATATTATTGTTGCATTCGCATAATCAAATAAACAATTTGCATTTTCACATGCAAAAATAAAGTTGGCCTTTTTCTAGTTATAAAGGTCTCCCGACCAGTGATGCGGAAATTCCAAAATTTGGCCGGTTCCGGTTCCAAACCGGTTCCGGACCTTTACCGGTTCCACTTCCGGAACCCCCGCATCACTGCTCCCGACATTCTCATCCAATTCTTGACTCTTATCTTATCTTTGTTATTCACTTTCTATTTATATTTTGACCCTCAAACTGCCTCTATAAATATCACTGCGTTTTATGCATTATCAGATTTGGCCTAGCCTTTTTCCCCTTATTATTGTATCCCATGTTTATATGAAGAATAGATTGAATGAATAAGTATTTAAATAATATAATTGAAGCACAGTGCTTTTATTTTTCGATCCTCTCATAGGGTGTGCTTATATTAGAGACTGTGCTTCAATTGGAGAAACGTGCTTCTATTAGAGAATCTACGGTATTTAAATAATATAATTCAGTCTAATATAAGTCCCAGAATGGTAGAACCCGAGTTAAGCTAAGATATAACATCAAATATAGGAATTATCTGTTTATTTATGAGAATTAGTGAAAATTAAAAAGTTCGAAACTTTAAATTAAAATATTTAGAAAGATGAAAGGTATCCATTATTTTAATAATTTTCCAATTCTTCATCCTCAGGCATCTCGTTCAGATCAAAGGAATGAATTTTCTTATTTAGATCTATGTGATTTGTGTTATCTTCAGGAATTTTATTTGGCTCTTCAACCGCGATTTGATTTTGCTCATTCTCGCCATTATTGCATTCTTCTTCCACTTGATTAAGAAGATTTCCTTCCTCCTCGCAAACAATTGATAATTCAACTAAATTGGAAAAATCACCAGTCTGTGGATTAACAAATGAAGTTTCTTCATTTTTATCAGATTGACGTTTCTTTTACTGTCGGTGTTTTCTCATGTATTCATTCCGTTTTTCTTTATTATTTTGGTGATGAATTTTCATTTTTTCCAATATCCTTTCCCTATTACTTTGATAGTAACTTTTTTTATATTGAATTCTTTTGCTTCTATTCCTTTTATAGTAATTTCGCTGATTTTCATTTACCTTTTCTTTATTTTGTTCTCGGTATTTTCGGTTATTTTCAAGCTTCTTTTCTTTATTTTTTTGGTAATATTCTTTATCATATTCACTTTTGTTAATCACTTTGTCTTCTCGTATATTTCTATCTGTGTCCTTTTTTGTTAATGTTTCTTTATTTTTTTGAATTTGAGGATTGACCGACGATTCAGCCTCATCAAATGATGTTTTAGTGAGACCCTTAGCCGTGTAATCCTTCCCACCATGTTTAGCTAAACCTTTTCGAATTGGAATGGATTTAACAGATGTCCATAATACCCAAGTGAAGATTAGAACAATTAAAAAACTAGCAAGTTTCATCCTAACAAAATTTTATAATTTATAAAAAAATTTATTTAAAAATTAACGGAAAAATAATAAAATTTAACTCAAAATCGAATTAATATAAATAAACATTTAAAAAGATATAATGAAAATATCCAAATTATGTTTTATAATAAAATTGATATGTATATGTTAGTAGATGAATAAAAGGGCAGTAAAGCATTAAGAAATTTTAAACTTTAAAAATAAAAACAAATTAAATTCATTGAAAGGAAAGTGCATTGAGTGAGACATTAAAAGAAAGTGAACCGAATAAGATTTTGAACTAAAAAACTCAATACTTTTCGAGATAATAATCTGGATTCTTGTTAACCCTTCAGTCCTATCTCTAATCCTTTGGATTCTCTAACCATAAATTCTGAAATAATTACCCTGAGTAATTATTGTTTCAATCCCCCGCTGAAGAGGGTTATTGATACTTGTATAGCATATATGTAGTTATCTAATTCCTAAGACTGCTTAATCCTTCAATTTTTATAAAAACTAACAAAAGTTAATATATCACGGCTTAAAAAAAATTTTTTGTTGCGCTTTATTGTTCATTTTTAATGTTATTATTTCCTCATTAATTAAATGTTGCAATTGTTGTCCCTTTCTTAGGGCAGCAACTAACCTGTTTATAGATAAACGTTTTTACTGCCGTTTTATAGCTAACGGCAGCTAATTAATTATGTAAAGATGTGCGCCAAAACCCATAAAGGTTTTACGTAACTAAAGGGGATTGTTAAGGATAAGGTTGTTGGATCTTGAAAAATCTTTGGTTATTCGAACCGAAAGTTTCTGTTCTTCGGTTCGAATCTGTTCTTCGAGTATGTCAAAGTTTGTTATTATTAACTGTGTGCCTGTTCTGAACCTTAATTTCGTTGTCCGTATTTCGTTTTTTATGACGGCACATACTGGTCAATAAGCTTTTAGGGATTTTAAGCAATCTAGGCCTGATTGACTCTCTTGGGTTACCTAATTTTAAATTAGAGCCTAAAACAAAGCAGCTAGGATAAACTTAAAACAATTGTCTGGCATCGAACATGAATCTACCGTTAAGGGTACTTCAGTGATTAATATTTATGGAAGTCAGCAGTTAGGAAGTCAGTAACATATTTTAACAGAATTTTGTTCCAAAAACATATTTAGGAAACCCTAAAAACATTCCTTCACGATAACCATATAGGATTTTCACTTTTTGAAATAATTTCGGATATCCGCAGCAGGGGTGTCCCAATTGCTGATTGCGTGAAATTGCGTGTTTTTTTTTGACTTGCGGATTGCGTTTGCGGATTTTTAAATTAAAATTGCGGCTGCGGAAATTTTTTTCCAATTGCGGACACCCCTGATCCGCAGCCCTCAAGAACAAAACCGAAAAATCCTCAGTTTTTTGGTTTGTTTCCGACTTAAATTAATTAATGTAATTTTATTGGCTGACTTTTGACAATCAGCTAATGAGGCATTATTTAGTGTTTTATTTAGTGTTTTTGTTATAACGCAACTTTTGCGCACACCCAAATAAAAACAAAAGTTTTATCATTAAGCGTTGTCGGAATCACTTATTTAGCAAAAACAATTAAATTAGCAAAATATAAGAGATGTTTAATTTCTTAATTGTTTTTGTAGAAGAGAGTTGGACCGAATGCCAGTTTTTTTTCTTTCTTTCTTCCTCTTTCAATTTTATTATCAAAGGAAAAAATAAAAGGTTAATAAATATTTTTGTGGATAATCTTGTTTTTTTTTGTTAGCTTCTTGTTTTTGCTTTTTTCGGAAGAGGAAGAGATGTCCTTTAAAAGGAAAGGATTATCAGTTGTCTAAATCACATAAAATAAAAATTTTTTAAAACAACAAAAAATGAAAGGCTCTCTTCTTTGTTTAGCAGCTCTGGTAGCGCTTGTTGCGATAACTGATGCTTTCTTATTCGGTGGTGGTGGTGCTGGTGGTGGTGGTGGTTGCGGTGGTGGTGGAGGAGGTGGCGGTACAACTTGCTGTTGTTGTGGCGGTGGTGGTGGCGGCGGAGGAGGTTGTGGTGGAGGTGGAGGATGCGGTGGTGGAGGAGGATGCGGAGGCGGCGGTGGAGGCTGTGGAGGTGGCGGAGGAGGCTCTGGAGGCGGCGGCCCAATAATTGTCAACTGTGGAGGCGGTGGACATTCTGGAGGTGGTGGTGGAGGATATGGAGGCGGTGGAGGATGTGGTGGTGGCGGTGGCGGAGGATGCGGAGGTGGTGGTGGCTGTGGAGGCGGCGGTGGATGTGGAGGTGGTTGCGGACGCAAGAAGAGATCAGAACCCGAACAATTAGAATCAGACGAACCAACAGTAGAAAAGAGGAATTGATTTGTAAAAATTAAAAAATAAACATTTTTTAAGATTTCAATTCCTTAAATGCAATTTTTGTATATTTTCAGTTCTCATCTCCCCAATTTTTAAATAATTTTAGTTTTAGTTGAAATTTCATTAAATTATAATAATACTTAGTTAAAATGTTGGTATAAAAAATGTTACATAAAAATAATTTTTTGTATGTTATCCATCAAATATTTAAAGTCCGCAATTAACATTTGCGGACAAATAATTTTTTATTATTTTCATTATGTTTTAGTGTTATTATGTTATAGTTAGGGTAGTTTTTTTCGGGCTTGTTTTTATCTAGTCGGGCCTATGGGAGTCTTTTTCGGGCCTAACTTTATCGAGTCGGGCCGTACGAGTCTTTTTCGGCAAAATATCAATGGCCCGACTCGATCTTTCGGTCCATTTTGGCAACCCTACCCACGAGTAAAAGCCACTTTTAGTATATCGAAAGTCAAATTATCTTATCTATATTCTAACTAAAATTTAAATTGAGTAAAATATTAATGAAGAAAGCTCACTTTTCCATAACGTGATCTCTATATTACGTCGGCTCAATTAGGTCCGGATTCCGGAAGCCGAGCTACCCGAATTCTGACACTCTTTGACTAAAAATCCGAAACTCGATCCGACGAAAATTTTGAAAACTTGGCCCGACATTTTTCTCATCCCTGTCCGTCCCCAGTTCGGTCCCTAGCAGGGCTGTCCGCAATTGAATAAAATTATCCACAGCCGCAATTTTAATTTTAAAATCTGCAAGCACAAGTCAAAAAGACACTCAATTTATGCAATCCCCAATTGTGGACAGCCCAAGTCTCTAGATGTGACGCTATATATATTATAGCGTACGTGTACACTGTACTTAAATATTAAGAAAGAATATTTTTTTAACATTTTTTACTTTACAAATCAAATCAAAAAGAAATCAAATTAATAATAAATCCCCCTCTCTCTTCTCCCCACAATAAATATAATATTTTAATCCTTTCCCTTCTTCCCCAAATTTTTTTCTTCTTCATCAAAAATTTATATTTATTTATTTATTCTTTTTTCTCGCTAGGCAAGAGCGATCCCAAACGATATCCTTGACCAGAAAATGGCTTAGCCTTTGGAGGCACATAATCTGTCGATTTACGTTCAACACGCAAATCAACTTCACGCCCAGGATAAAGACTTGAAAGTTCTGTTGGAATTCTCCTTTAAATAAGAAAATATGAGCATATTTTTAATTTTATTAGACAAACAAAAGAGAAAAGGTCAAAAACCTGCTTCCGATTTTTTTATTGGTTTTTAACACTTGTGTATATCTTTTTTTGGTGATAATAAAGAGGAAATAAAAAAAGGAGATGAATATATTATACTCGGACATATGAGACTTTTAATAAGAAAAAAAAAAAGAGAAGAAAACAGAAAAAAAATTATAGGAAAATTTTAAAATAAGGGGAAGAGGAATATCCCCAAAAATTGAAGATAAAAAAAGGAGAAAAAAAAATATTCAAAAAGAATAAAACTTTCCTAAAATTTTTAGATTTTTTTAATAATAAAATAGGCAATTAAAAACTTAAAAGAGGAAAAAAATTTTTTAGGCAGCTTAACCTTTACTTTTTTTTAGAATTTTCCGAAAATTTTTCCGAATTCAATTGGAATTTTTTTTTCCGATTTTTCGTTTCAATTTTGAAAACGGCATTTTTTTAAATTCAAGAAATTAAAAAAATAAAAATTCTTTGTTGGCTAAATCTCTAAGGGGTTTTGAACGGTTTAATTTCAAAAAAATTTTTAGAGAAGCAGATTTTCGAGTTTTAATAAAAAAATTTTTACTTGGAAGTAACAGCTTGAATAAAAGCCATATTTTGAGGATCACTAAATGAACGAAGAGGTCCATCATCCAACGAAAAACCATTACTCCAAATATACATTCTAACCTTAAAAATAAAAAAATTTAACTAAAATAAAAGTTCTAGGCTTGTAGCCGATGAAAAATCAAATCCATGTCTAATCCAAAAAGTTGGATGACTGGACTGAACTCGTATTTTGTTAGGTACAGGAAAATCCAGACCCCAAGACAGGCTTGTAACAAGGATTAGTTTTCTGGGAAAGGGGGGCCAAGGGAGAGGGCGATTTTTTGAATTTTGAAGGCTATGAAGTCAGATTTTCCCACTTTTCAGCGTAGCAGGCGAAAAATCCCCCCTACCGCCTGGCTACGAGCCTGCCCTAAAAATGGTCCAAGTTTTATTAAAAATTTAAAAATTATTCAAGGCTTAGTGGGTAAAATTCAATTTCGTTCCCCCCCCCCCCCCCACCCCTTGTCCTTTTTCCTTCCTCAAAATATTAAAAAATGGTCAGCCAATCTTAAGAGGAATGACCTTGAATTTTACCAAGTCTTGTATGTAAAGGTCGTATTTAGCTTACAAAAAAGGTTAAAAAAGGGTTGAAAATTACTTTTAAACTCTCATCCCCTCCCTAATTAAAATTCAAAAAAATTCCAAACCACTTGTTGAGAAGGTCTATTCGAGTTATTTCCAACATTTGTTGCAGCAGCAGCAGGAGGCGCAACATTTCCACCACCAACAGGCCCACTCTCAACTCCATTCCCTCCCAAACGAAAACCGCCAGAAAATCTGCCGGTTGAATTTGAGCCGCTTTGTTGTTGACGTCCAAGCGCTTCAACTTGTTCTGGAGTTAAACGTTCAGCTCCGGCACGTTGAATAGCATTGAAGAGATGAGAATCTAGATCGCGACGGTTTGGACCGAGAACTTGTTGACCACTTAAATTTTTGGAAAGATTAGAAAAGTGAAACAGTTTGTCACATATTTCGTCTCATAAATTTTTGTAGGATCTCAATAGGTAATCCCAAAAGTCAGTTAAAAATCTTTTTTGACAAAAGCGGAAAAGGTTTATAAGTGTGTTAATTTTTAAGGCCCTAAAATCCACCAAGAACATTGGAAAAAAATAAGAAGTGTCATTTTATCCGCAACTTGTCATTTTTCCCAACGCAAAATTTAGGCAGAATGGACAATCCAAAAAGCTAAATAAACAATCAAAAAGCCAAGAAAAAAGTTTAATCGGGAAAGAAACAAATCTTTTTGATAAAAATAAGAGACAGTTTTTATTCTTGTGTGAATTTTCCCGGAGCCCAGAATTCACCAAACACACAAATGGATTTAAAAATTAACCCAGCCCTAAAGCCATGTTCCAAAGACCTTCCAAAAATCTCAACCAAAAATTAAAAAAAAACCTTCGAACACTTCCCCCAACAAAGAATCCTTGCCTATCCTCGTCTTCATTTGCACTATCACTCCCTGAATGGGAATGTCTTGGAGGTCTGTCGTCATCGTCGGCGTTTAAACCATGAATGCTTTGAAAAAAATTTCAATTAATTTAAATTAAAGTTGAAATACTTTGACATATTGAGCTTTGTTTGAAGTTTATTTTTAAAGAAATACTTGTCACCTTGAAAGAAACAAAAAATGTAATCAAAAAAAAATAAAATAATTAACAAAATCCAACAAATTTTCTTTATTTAATGAATTAGAGATTGGAATAATTAAAAAGCATTAAAATTAGAGAAAAATAGAAAAATTATAAAAAAACATTATGCCAAAAATAATTAATTTTTAATTACAAATACATATTTTAAATTATAGACCGGCAAAATCGTGTTTGCGGGTTCCCGCATGCGGGAGTAGCTATTAAAAAAGTGTGCTGGAGTAACTCCCGCGGGAATATAAATCGAAAAAAGTGCGGGATTGCGGGAGCGGTATACCGCAAAATCCCGCGCGGGATCCCGTCCCGCGCCGGTCTCTATTACAAATACATATTGTAATTTTAGTAGGCTATAACTAACTGGAAAATTGTTGGCCCTTATCAGTTTTGGTCAAATCTCTTTATATCGATGAGAGTAATTGTTTAATACCAAATTTGATAAGATTCGGAAAATTTGAAGCAGTTTTGCCTACTTGGCCGAGCGCCTGCCGTAACCATTTTAGATATTGCACGGCGCCAGACGGGGTTCGGCATATTGTGTTTTTCAATAACGACATCCAAAAATCTCGAAAAAAAATTTCAAAATATCCTTTAATTTATTGTGGATTTATTTTTAAACGACTAAAAATAGCATTTCGATATGGCGTGTTTGTTAAAATACAAATAATTGGGTTAAATATAGGTGTTAAATGAAAGGTTATGTGAATGAATATTCGAATAATATTTGTTGTATTGTTGGTTGTTTTTGAGTAAATTATAAAAAATAAAAGTCCAGCTTGGTTTACAAATGGTACAACAGCCTAAAAATTTAAAATTATGAATAAATATTTTCTGCTATATTTTTGTAATTAGTTTTAATGACTGGGGTGGCGCTAGTCCCACAAAATACGAGCCACCAGATTCACTCTTGGTCTTGGTCTTGGAACTAGAGTTGCGCCCCGACCCCGATCCCCGTCCCCGCTCCCGAACGATTTTTTCAGACTTCTCCCCGCCCCGTTCCCCGCCCCGAAACAATTCAAAAACCCCGTCCCCCGACCCGAAAAACTTTCGGGGTTGTCGGGGGTAAGACTCCCTAAAATTCCATTTTTTAGAGGAATTTAAAGAGAAAAATTTAAATGAATGTAATAACAAAAATGAATGTAATAACAAAAATGAATGTAATAACAAAATTCTTTTAATATTTATCTAAGAGACGTCTGGTTGAGTGGTTTAGTTCTTGGTTCTAGTCTATATTTCTATTAATGTAGGTTTGGGTTCGGATCCAAGTAAGGAAAACTCTTTTGTTTTGACATTTTTCTTTACGAAAATAAATTATAAAAGTTAAATTTTAATTTTAAATTGTTAATTTTATTTTTAAATATTAACAAACATAAAAAACAATGCAATATTTTTTGTTTAGTGCTAAAAATTCAAAAATTTTCTGCGCCTGCGGCCTGCGGCGCAGAAAAAGTAAGATGATATCATGACAAAACCCCTTATATCCCTGCAAACACTTCAAATCCCTAATGCTTCAATGCCTTCTAAATAACTGATATCCCTTAAACCACCTTTAATCCTTTGAACCGTTTATATCATCAGATATGTCAGTTAATCTCTTCAAATCTTCCTTAATCCGTCCAAATTTATTTATCTCCCCAGATATACACTTTAAATCCATCAAAATAATTTAATCCCACCTTATTTCATTAATTTTTGAATAAATTAACCTAAATAGACAGAAAACGACTTATTTTTGAAGCATTTTTTGTTTAAAAATTTTTTCTTTAAACCCCCGTTCCCCGTCCCCGAGCTAATTTTGCTCCCCGACCCCGCACCCCGCCCCGAAACAATTTGAAAACCCCGTACCCCGACACACCCGCCCCCGAAGCTTCGGGGCCCAACCCTACTTGGAACCAAGACTTTTCTTGGTTTTTTTTCGGTCTTGGTCTTGGTTTTATTTTTTGGTCTTGGTTTTTTGGCCTTTTTGGACCTAGTGGTTGGCCATCCAAAATCCTCAAAATTTTCGAATGCGGCGCTGAAAAAGTGAATTATTTTGGCCTACGTCCTTCCAAAATTCTTAAAATTTTCGCCTGCGGCGCTGGAAAAAGAAGAATTCTGGCTTCTTGGCCTTCCAAAATTGTACAAATTTTCGCCTGCGGCATCAATATCCTCCTTAATCCAAGGGCGTAGCCAGGGGGTCGATTTCGAGGAGAAAAATTGTAATATCCCTTAATTAACTAATATCCCCATAATCCACCCAAATCCTCCGAGATAATATATCTCATTGATTTTCCACCTGGATAAATTCCCCAAAATTCTTTGAATTTCGCATAGATTTTTCGAAATTATAGGTGATTGTGCTGAGGTTGACTGTGATCGTGTCAAAATAACAAAAATTAAATCAAAAATTTGACCTGTGGGACCTAAAAATTGTCTCGAGTTTTGTATTATTTTTGGTCTTGAGTCTTGGAGTTTTGGTCTTGGTCTTGAGTCTTGATCTTGGAAAAAATTTTGTCTTGGGTCTTGAGTCTTGGAAAAATTTCGGTCTCGCACATCTCTACCTAGCAGCATTTAAAACGCTTAGGCGGGTGTTAAACGATCTAAAAGGGAAAACTACGAGGAGGTCGAACTTTCGAATCCTGCCTTGTCGTTAGACTTTTGCTAGACTGATACTTGTAGAATGAGTCATTCTATTGGAGAGATTTCTAAAATAGTTTCTACCAATATTAAATTGATTACGATTAAAAATATATATTAGAACTTCTAAAATTCTTACCAAAATAATCAAAACTTTTGTTAAAAGTTTATTCAATCTTTTTAATTTTTCATCGAAATTCTTGTTTAAATTCACATATCTAACCATTTTGAATCCACAAATAATTATTATTAAATATGAAAATATTTCAATCAAAGCTATAGGTAATTGTGATACAACATTCATCTAATTTTTAAGTTTAAAATTTAACAGTAAGAGTGCGGGTGTATGGGGTGTTGATCAGAGGCATTCATAGAACGCTGCAGAGTAGTTTGGAAGTGAATGACTATTTGAATGTTATTCTCCTGTCTTGCCAGCAAAGGTCGGACGGAATTCCGACTTCCACCGTTTTTTCCTTCCGATTTCCGAAAATTTGTGGTAATTTCCAGCTTTTGGACCATTTGCGATTACCGGCGGTTCCCTTTTCCGACACCTTCATCATTTCCGACTCAATTCCTGCTGTCCAGGACAAAGAGTAGTACAAGCTATTTAGATGTACATCAGTAACTAAGTGATGCCATAAGAAATATGAATATCGGAATGAGAGAATTACAAAATTGAATCCTCGATAAAAAAAAACTCTGCTCACCCCTCACATAACTAAAAATTACTTTTTCCATTTTATATTGAATAAATGGCCATGTTTCGTTAAAATCTTCAAAATATTTAATGCCTCCATTAGAATATGGCAAAATAAAGAGAACTATATCCAAAACATAAAATAATGACACAAATGAAGCAATCAACACCATAAATAAATAACGGCCAAAATTAATTTTTATATCCCTAATAATTATAGATCAGATTTTTATGTTATAACTAAGGTCGTTTTACAGGCTATTTAGATGTCTATTTTAAGACCATTACAACCTAAAAATCCGATCCCTACTGATAATGAACACTTTAATATTCTTATTGGAGATCGAAAAGTTTACTAGACCTTGATTCTTAATTTTGGTTGAGGACCTTGGCCAAATGCTTGACCTTGTGTAAATGATGAATCAAGGTCAAGGGAAAATCAAGGATCCTTTCTGGTCCTTCCTTTCATCTTTCGATTTTTAATTAACTTTAGCCTTTATAACTTGATCTTGAGCCATGATTAGGGGTGTGCAGTTTCGGCTTTCAACCTTCACTTTTCGCCAAAATTTCGACTTTTTTGGTCTTTCGTCTCTCATCTTTCGATTTTTTATTGACTTTCGCTTTTTACTTTTTAAAATTTATTTCGGCACACCCCTTCTCTGGATCCAAAAAATTAGGATCTGGAGCCGATCTCAATTTTTATTTATTCAATTACCTATTCAAAACTAAATATCTATAAATAAATTGAACACACAATCCATGTAAATTTAAATGTGAAATAAATAGCCAAAGCACAAAAACAATATGGCATATTATTGGATTAAAATTTTCTTTCATAAACCATAGCAAAATTCCATTAGTGAAAATTGTAATTGAATTCCCTTCTGTATCGAGTATATAAAACTGTAAATAATTATTTAATTGGTTTGGTAATTTAAGGCTTAAAGGAGCTATTTAATTCCTAATTCCTTTGGTCAATGGCATCAGCTCGATCAACTGGAGATGGTGGTTCGCTACCAGCCACCTAGCATTTTTCATTAGCTGAGGGAGAAATAGCTAGCCTAAGTGTGTCTTTAGTGAGTACCAGGGAACTAGAGATCGAGATTTTTGAAAATCGGGAATTCCCGACGTTTTTTGAGTCGGGAATTCCCGATTTCACGAAATCGAGAATTTTGTTTTCTTGTCGGCTCGTTCCCTGGTGCTACCGCTATCTCTATTTGTAATAGGTCTACTGTATTCCCATGAAATTTTGTATGGGAATTTAAAGCTCTATCACCCAAAGTTATGTTATACATGAAGAATACTGAACCATTGGTTCTAAATACTTAATTTCTAAAAATTCTGAAGTACCGCTTGAACAAATAATTGACAAGTCAACATTAAAATATCCAAAACACAATTCTGTATCAGAATTCGACTGTGTGTTTTCATTTCTTTTGGCGTTTTAAATAAAATTAAAATAATCAGAATAATATTTAAAGGAAACCTAATTAATAAACAAACAAAATAATTAAATTTAAATAAAATATTGAGTAAATCTGGCATTTTTTAATTCAAAAAATTTTTTATTTGAAAGAAAAATCTTCTATTTATTAACATTTTTGTTTGTAACTACCTATTTATTTAATATAGGTAATATTAGAAAATTTTTTTTCGATATATAATTAATGAGTGAAGAAAAAATTAATTATAGTATGTTGAAATTTCTAATCCAATTTAGCGAAAAAAATTGTTGCTTCAAACTAAATTGTAGAAATGATTTTATTTACGATACAAAAGACATTTTAAAACTTTTTTTTTATTTTTGGATTTTAAAATTTTATTTTCGATAATTTTTTTAATAAAAATTATTTTGATTAATTTTTAATGCTTATAATTGCCAGTTTATCTCTCCCTCCAAAAAAGGGAGAGACGAACTGGAGAGAAAGCGAGTTTTTTGTATTTTTTTATATTTTCTCTACTATTTAGTCCAGACTAGAGACCGGACAGAGACCGGATCTCGATCGAAAATCTTGGTTATCTCTCGATTCTCGTACGAGAATTTTTCGATATCTCGATTCTCGTCAACACTCCCATTCCGGTCTCTAATCATAACTTCATCAACTTTAATGAATTAGAGAGATAGGCTATAGCTATTTCTATTCCTCAAAAGGTTATTTGGCAGCTAGGAGCGAACCAGCATCTTTTGTGGACCGGACTGATGTCCTAATTTCCTAATTTCACACTTAGGAATTAAATAGCTGTGTGCTTTACAAGTATCAATAACCCTCCTCAGCGAGAGATTGAAACAATAATTACTCAGGGTAATTAGTTCAGAATTTACGGTTAGAGGATACAAAGGATTAGAGACAGGACTGAAAGGGTTGACTAGGATACAGATTATTATTTTTAAAAGTATTGAGGTTTTTAGTTCAAGATCTTGGTCTTGGTCGGTTCACTTTCTTTTATTTTCTCACACTATGCACTTTCCTTTCAATGAATTTAACTTATTTTTATTTTTAAAAAGTCTAAAATTTCTTAATGCTTTATTGCCCTTTTATTCATCCAATAATTATATTAATTTTATTACAAAACATAATTTGGATATTTTCACATCCTTTTCAAATGTTTATTTATATTAATTCAATTTTAAGTTAAATTTTATTGTTTACCCGTTAATTTTTAAAGAAAATTTTAAATAAATTATAAAATTTTGTTAGGATGAAACTTGGTATTTTTTTAATCGTTTCAATCTTCACTTGGATATTATGGATATCTGTTAAATCCACTCCAACTAGAAAAGGTTTAGCTGATGAAAAAGGTTACACGGCAGAGGATCTCACGGAAAAGTTAAATATTGGGGCAGGATCGTCTGTCAATCCTCAAATACAAAAAAATAAAGAAACATTAACAAAAAAGGACAAAGATAGAAATAATGGAGAAAACAAAGTGTTTAACAGAAGTGAATATGATAAAGAATATTACCAAAAAAATAAAGAAAAGAAGCTTGAAAATTGTCGAAAATACCGAAAACAAAATAAAGAAAAGGTAAAAGAATCTAAGCGCAATTACTATAAAAGGAATAGAAGCGAAAGAATTCAATATCAGAAGAGTTACAACCAAAAAAATAGGGAAACGTTACTGAAAAAACAGAAAATATATCAACAAAATAATAAGGAAAAACGGAATAAATACATGCGAGAATACCGACAGGAAAAGAAAAATGTCCAATCTGATAATAATGAAGGAACTTCATTTGTTAATCCACAGACTATTAATAAAGGTAAATTACCAATTGTTTGTCAGGAGGAAGGAAATCTTTTTAATCAAGGTGAGGTAGAATGCAATAAAGGCGAGAATGAGCAAAATCAAATCGAGGTAGAAGAGCCAAATAAAATTCTTGAAGAGGACACTATAGATCTAAATAAGAAAATTCATTCTTTTGATCTGAACGAGATGCCTGAGGATGAAGAGTTGGAGTATTAAAATAATGGATGCCTTCCATTCTCTCTAAATATTTTAATTTAGATCTTCGGGTCTTCTTTTAATTTTTACCAGGATTGCGTCGAAATCGAAAATTGTCTAAAACGTAATTAAGACGCAATCCTGTTATGTAATCTCCTTCTACGAGGATATATTTAGTCTCTATGCATTATCATTATATAAAAATATACACCCTTTCATAAAAATTTTAAAAAACTTTGGAAGTAATGGTCGGATTTGGATGATAGTTTTTTTTTAATTTGATGACCCAAAACCTATAAAAAGTGTTCCCAAGACAAGTTTCGAAAAAGTTCGGAACCCGGATTATGCCTTTCCAAAATAAATTTACAAATCATTCTAAAATATGTAAACTTTTTTTCAGATAGGTAAATTACTAGCCACGTCAGTAGTGTAAATATTCGTGTGTCTAGCTTCTTGACATTCCTAGATTCTCAACTACACTCTAATTTTATGCATTAACAATAGAAACATCCAAAAAAAATTTCCCTCCAAATTGGGTTAATTTTATTAAAGTTTTGTCCTTTGTTTTAACAAAAATCTCCCAAACAAGTTTTTAATTTAACCCAAAAAATGCACAAAATAAACCTTTTGTTATTAATCTTTTTTGTTTTTTTTTCTTTGAACTAGTAATTAAAAATAGTCCAAAAAATATATTTCTACGCATTGTTGGCCACCCGAAAAAGTTTTGATTGATTAACTTTTTGTTTTTTTTTTGCAAATATGGATAGTTGGATTGTCTTTTTTTGAAACATAGGTAGCAATAAACAAGTTTTAACGTTTTTTCTTTGAACTTTGGTTAGCCGCACACGAAGAATGTTAAAGTTGGAGGAGGAGGGTACGTCTGGGCGCGGGGACGGTTTAAGTGGTAATTGGAGTTGGGTTATATTTTGCCTAATAAATTTGTTTGTCGGTAGCCTAGAGAAGTAAAATTTTGTGAGAATGTTTTTCATGGTGTTGGTTAAGTTCTCTAAAAATTTCAGAATTTTTGGTTCAGGATTTTAAGAGTTATGGTCGAAAAATCAAGGAAAATGTTAATTTTTGGCAATTTTTGGCAAATTTTGGCTTAATTTCACAAAATAGATAGCCAAAAAATTTTTCTTTAAACTAACATAATTAATAAGTGAACGAACAATATTTCTGTAAAATTTCACGTTTCTATCTTAACAATAGTCGATTTTAATATTTACATGCGCTCAACGTCACAATACATTAATGCGCCCAAAAATGACAATCCAAGATGGAAGGAAAAGTTGCTTTACCTATATTTGTAGGACAAAAATAAAATAAAAAAATCCAAAGAGATTAGATTTTGCTCTCTTTGGCTAATTCTGCGATGATTAGAAAAAAAGGAATGTTAGAAAGTTGTGTCCAAAAATAAAAACCTGTGGAGGCAAATTCTCGTTTTTTGTTGAGAAATAAAATTATATAAAAGGGAGAAGATTTGTAGAATTTTCATTATCAAAAATCAAAGCATTTGAATAACAACAAAAATGAAAGGCTCTCTACTTTGTCTAACTGCTCTGGTAGCACTTGTGGCGCTAACTGATGCTTTCTTATTTGGAGGATTAGGCGGTGGTGGTGGTGGTGGCGGTACTACTTGCTGTTGTTGTGGAGGTGGTGGAAGTGGCGGAGGCGGTGGTGGTTGTGGAGGAGGTGGTGGCTGTGGCGGAGGAGGTGGTTGTGGCGGAGGAGGCGGTTATGGAGGAGGTGGCGGCTGCGGCGGTGGTGGAGGTGGATGCGGTGGTGGTGGAGGCGGTGGCTATGGCGGGGGTGGCGGCGGACCAATTATTATTAACTGCGGTGGCGGCGGAAGAGGAGGCGGCGGAGGTGGTGGTGGTGGATGCGGCGGTGGAGGAGGCTACGGTGGTGGAGGAGGATGCGGTGGTGGAGGAGGCTGTGGTGGTGGAGGAGGCTGCGGTGGAGGTGGAGGATGCGGAGGTGGTGGAGGAGGCTGCGGCGGAGGTGGAGGATGCGGCGGAGGATGTGGAGGAGGCGGTGGTGGATGCGGAGGAGGTGGAGGAGGCTGTGGTGGTGGAGGAGGCTGCGGTGGAGGTGGAGGATGCGGAGGTGGTGGAGGAGGCTGCGGCGGAGGTGGAGGATGCGGCGGAGGATGTGGAGGAGGCGGTGGTGGATGCGGAGGAGGTGGAGGAGGCTGTGGTGGTGGAGGAGGCTGCGGTGGAGGTGGAGGATGCGGAGGTGGTGGTGGCTGTGGAGGTGGAGGCGGAGGATGCGGAGGTGGTGGTGGCTGCGGCGGAGGTGGAGGATGCGGCGGAGGTGGTGGTGGATGCGGAGGTGGAGGCGGAGGATGCGGTACTCTTTATAAATCAATTTTTAATCATTATTAAAACATTCAGGTTGCGGAAGAAGAAAACGCTTGGCCCTCTTCCAAAGAACAGTTGCAAAATTGTCTAAAGCATAATCAAATAACATTTGAAAATAATGCCATTATAGACAACTTATTTTTGCTCCTTATTCATTTTGTTGTTTTCCCTTTTTTAAAGCCTTTTAGTTATTAGGTAGATGTTAGTTTTATATAGTTTTATATGTTAATAGTCCTTTAGTGATCATCAATTGTGCTATAATTTTTAGTTTTGTATTTTAGCCGCAATTTTAACCAAGAAAGAATAAAAATTCTAATTACACTCTTTACTGTTTTGGGGGAAATACAAGAAAAGGAGTCTCTTTGAAAAGAACCAACTTTAACCATCGATAGTTCTGACTTTTTTCATTCGAATTCCAAGTATAGTATTAGCGAACCCCTTTATTTTGTAGACATAATTAGATGAGCCGAGATTCTTTCTATGATCATACGATTCTGAATTGTTTATTTTAGAGTTGGAGTCAGTTAAGTGTCAGCTACTTTGATCGGGTTTAACTTCTATCACTTTTTATATTTTCTTTTCATCATTTCATCCCTTCCTTTAAGGAAGGATCAGACCATACTGTCAAGTTGGAAAAGGGCTTTTGAATGATATAAGATTCATTCGCATCGTATAAAGATAGTATAGCCTATTAAAATCGTTGATACTCAAACGGATTCCATTGTTTTAAACAATCATATGTAGTGTTTGACCAGTTTTATCGGCGTTTCGTCCTTTTATTTTTTACTGTTTTTAACATTTTTACCGGATTAAAATAACCTATTGAAATAATCCTACCCCCAGTTTTAGAAAGATTATTCAACTTTTTGTATGCCTCTCATTCTTTAATAATTTTCAGTCATTATTTTTTTCTTTTTCATCGGATTTATTTTCGATAATTATCCTTTAGCGAATTTTTCTTATTATTTTTCGTTCTTTTAAACAAAAATACAATACAAATTATTTCCACAACTATCGCTTCTCTGATAGGGTTTTATTGAGGAAACCAGAAATTCAGCGACGTTTAGACGCCGTTATGTTTGGGCGCGCTCTTGTGTATTTCTATAAATAGAAGAACATAGGGGCTTGAAATTTTTTTCTTAATATTTTTATAGTGTCAACTATTTTGTCTAAAAAATTTCAGAATTTCTGGTATACGGATTCTGAAGTTATAATCGAATAAGTTAAAAGATCACAGCTTTTTCGAACAAAAATCAGTTTCATTCGACCATTTCTTCTGAAATACTTGATAAAAAAATTCTGAAATTTTTAGAGGGCTTAGATAGCTCTATTTCCGATGTTTTTGCAAAATTTTATTTCTCTATGATTTTATTTATCTGCTTTAGGAATATGTACAAGTGTTTTTGCGCCCGTACACTTGCGCCCAGATATACTAGGCTTAAAGCAGTCTCCCTCCTGTGAGGATAGAGACAAGTTGAAAAGCAAAACCTTAATGATTAGGACTAAAAAATGAACTAAAAAAGGAAAGGAGATGCTAGTTTTGTGTTAAACAGTCTACAATTATTAAAATAATACTGCTTTCAAGTATAGACGGAAACCGAAAAAAAGGTGAATTAATAGAGGGTAAATTGAGCCGAAAGGGGAAAAACTTGAATATCATTGGAGGTGAATTAATAATAGAACGGTGGACTTCCTCCTGTGAGGATAGAGACAAGTTGAAAAGCAAAACTTTCCTTTATTAAAATATATTTTTGGTTGGTTTATTCACCTCTTAATAAGCAATAATAAGGATTGGCTGGTGAATTCTTTCCAAGGGAATTTCTTGGGATTTTCACGTCTTTATCCAAAAACCTGAGCTGCTTATTTTAATCGACCGAACAGTAAGTCCAAAATCCCCTACAAGAAATAATGGAAAAATACAATAACCCCCTCAATAGTGAACTCCCTTTAGTATAACTTGTTTAAAGTCCGAACCAAAATGAACTCCCTATAGTAAAACTCTCCCTATAAGAGTTCCCAACTAACGAATCTCCCCACTCTCTTCATGATTTTTCTCAATTTAGCAATGAACTTCCCCAATTCTTTCTTCTACCTTCTTTTACTAATTCTACTGCCTTTGCATTCAAACGGATTTTTCTTTGGTGGTTATGGAGGTGGTGGTGGCGGGTGTTCTTCTTGTTCTTCTTGCTGTAGTAGTTGTTGTACTACAACCTGTACTACTAGTTGTGTAAGCTGTTGTGTAAGTCTGATTATTTAAATATTTTAAGGCCGGGGAGCTTTCCTCCCAATCAGCCTACCAAAACTCTTCCCGGTTGTTTGACGGTAACAACCAGAGCTCTCAGGAGCAACGTTAATCCTTTGCTATTTTCTGGAATGGAGTTGTCCGCTTATTATATATAATTATATATAATAATCTTAGTAATTGCCCTCCTTCAAATAATTATCCCATTTCTATTGATTATCTCCTCCATCAATACGTTGAAACTAGAGCTCGGACCGGGCCCGGGAACCAGGTATTTTGATAAAATCAGTTTTCCGGGTTTTAGAGGTTTTTAGCCCGGAAGCCCGGGTTGGATCTGAAAAACCCGGGCCCAGCCCAGGTTTTTTTCTCAGTGGGCATTAATTGAGCTGCCTATTAAAAGTTTAAAAAAAGATCATTAATATATAATTATTTTCAGCCACCGCCCTCCTGCTGTTGTCGTAAGTTTATATTATATATTATCTCTTAAAAATTGTTTATTTAAGCACCCCCACCTTGTTGTTGTTCTTCTAGTTGTTGTACTACAACAACTAGTTGCTGTACCAGTACAATTTCTTCTTGTGGTGGCGGCTGTGGAGGGTGTGGGTGTGGAGGTTGTGGTGGGGGATATGGCTATGGAAGACGTAAACGAGCTATTAAACGAAGGAGGAAGTGTTATATTTTGGTACAATAAAAAATATTAGATGACTTGAATGATTTATTGTAGAACTAAAGTGAATACTCAAAGGTTGCTTGAACGATCCCTCTCTCTAATAGCACCCTAATCTCTTTGTTTGTCCAATTCACGAGCAACCCAACCTAAAATGAATCTTTTTTGACCCATTTTTTCAAACCTTTTTTTACTCTCGCTATAAGCGACTTTTTTAAATATTCTCGTTATAAGCACACACTAGATTAAAAAACACTGTAATTTAATGAAAGGATCGAGACGAGATCTCAAAAGAGGATCTCGGTTAGTTGATTCGTCTCATATTATTGACGTAGGACCCTCCCAGTTTTATCCTTATTAAAATCACAAAATTACATTTCCAATTTCCGCCTGCCTGTACTTCCGCGATTTCCGCCTTTTCTTTATTACCGTTCTGATTTTACACCGCCATAATCTTGGGTCATTTCAACTTTTTTGAATATTCATTTTAGTTGAAAATAATTTTCTATAGAATTTGACTAATAAAAATATTACGGATTTAATAAATAAAAGTACTTAAATAATTTTTTAAAAATGTTTGATTAGCTTGACTAATTGTTTTAGTGAAAGAGAGAGAGACTGCGCATTAATTGGGAAAAATAAAATTCTATATTTTTATTTAGAGACTTTTTCCTTTTTTTCCTTATTTTTACTATTAAGCAGCTAAATATAGACTTTAAATTAATTTAAATTAATTTTTATTCTTTATATTTTTTTGAAATGTTTATTGTTTTGTTTAATGTATTCAAATAATGTTGGTTATAGAAAAAGTGTTTCGGAAACTGATTCTTGTAAGGATTTCGATTTTTTAGTAGAGTAAGGGGGGAGTCTAAATTAGGGGTTGCTGAGGTCCCAGGTATGTAGGTAGGTCTAGATCCAGGTAGGTTGGTCCAGGTAGGTCTAACTGGGTCCTAGGTACGTCCCCCCCCCCCTTCCCTCATATTCCCCCCCTATTTTGGTTATGGCCGTTTTTGTATATCTGGGTCTCGGTTTAGCTTAACTGACTATCCCAAACAAACCTAGTCTTAAATTCATTTGTCTTTATTATCTTAGAAGGTTACCTAAGGTAACTTTTAATCCCCCCCCCCCTATTCTTTCCTTCCGCCAAAAGGTTACATAATGGTCAGATTTTTTATCTCACTTGTATGTCACTCCTCATTTTCAATCTATTTCCTTATGGCATCCAATCAGTCAACTTAATTGGAATATTCAAGAAGGGGATGGACAATGTCCCTATTTCTCCTCTATTGGGGCCTTTTCCCCCTTTACTCCAAAAAAAAATGTTTAAATTCAACCAAAAAAATTTTTTTAGCAAGCGAAACCTCCTCAAATACAAGTTCTAATTTATCATCCGTAGTGTTAGCTAGACAACAAGAATTACCCTTTTCTTATGATACTGAAACTGGCGCTGGACCATCAATGGCACAGGCTGATTGGAATAATAATAATAATCGTTTCGAGTTTGTTTTTCTTAAAGAGAAAAAAATTTTTTGGCGCAATCCTTTCCGAAGGGCGTTAGTCTTTTGGGTGTTGATATTTTGGACTGTCTAATATTTATTAATCCACGTAAATCCATTGATCTGTCTCTTATGAAATTAATAAAGATGGCCAAAAATCCCAAAAAATTTGTTAAAATTTGAAAAAAAAAATTTTCCGAAAATTTTTAAGATATTTTGGTTCTACTCTAGTTTATGCGTCCAATGAATTTTAATGCTTCCTATGAAAAATTATGAGTTTCTGTGTATCAAGGGATCAAGAGGATTTTCTACTGATATCCCGACATCTCTCCAAATATCCTGATATTACTTAATTCATCGATATCCCTCTTTAATCTCTTCAAATCAAACGATACCCCTCTTAATCCCGCCAAGTCCCTCATTATCCCCCTTAATACCTTAAGATTCCTTATTAAGCTTGTAAAGAAAAAAAACTCTGTTGATCTAAACGTTTTGTATTTTCAGGGTGTTTCTATGTTTATGGCTCCGTAGGTCTTCAGGGTTGGCCCCTTTAAAATTGATCATAAAATTTTGATTAGACTCATAAACTAGATCAGCGCCTAAATTTTTTAAAAATTTTTTAAAATTTTCAAAAATTTTCTAAGAAATTTTCCAAAAAATTTTTTTTCAGTAGAAATAGAGAAGCTACCGTCTTTCCCGTATTTACCCCAGCCCCTCGCCAGCCCCACCAATCTATGGGTGGAGGTGGTGTTGGTATTAATATCCACCCTGTTGGGAGTGGAATACGTCAACAACAACAACGACAAAACGAATCTTTACACCACCAAGTAACTTTTTCTGAAGCTCCAAATTACAAAATAATTTATTTGGTTGCCTTAATTATTGTTACGTTATTGTTAATTTCTTTAATTGTTATTATTGTTGTTTTGTTGGCTACAAAGAGAGGTTATTCTGTTTTAATTTTTGTTTTAATTTTGCTGCCTAATTTAATTGTAAAATTTAGCTAGACCTCGCCAAGGCTGTGTCGGTTTATCAAAATCTTCTTCGGATCGGGAAATCGTCCGGGTCCACAATTTATGAGGATCAGCGCTAAATCCTCGTCCCAAAAATTATCCAAAGCCCATGATTGCTGAAGATAGAATTTAATATACCTAAATAAAAGTTTAATTCATTTTTTATATATTATGTAGAAAAAATAGGTAAATGGAATTATTAAGGCACAAGTTCAACAAATATTTTTATTCAAGTAAAAGAATGTTTTGCTGACATTTTTTCAATAATCTCTAATAAAATACCCTCTATTTAACAAACACTCATTATAGGGTACCCTCTATGTAATGTACACCTCATTATATGATACCTTCTATTTAACAAATGGTACCCTTTATGAATGTACACCTCATTATATGATACCCTCTATTTAATAAACTCTCATTATAGGGTACCCTCTATGTAATTTACACCTCATTATAGGGTACCCTCTATGTAATGTACACCTCATTATAAAATACATTCTATTTAACAAACTCTCATTATTAGGTACTATTTTCACCCCCCAAAGGGGTATCTTGTAGCAAGATCTACTGTAGTTCTTACCGTATACTAATTTTAATTTTTCCAGTATTTTTCTACGACCCAGCCCATCCCCCAAAAAATGTAGATAATTCTTCCCCAACAACAATCCGTTTACCTTCACAAATGCCACCATCACAACAACCTTCTCAACAACCTTCTCAACCACCCCATTTTATTACAAAAACATTTGAATGTGAATTATTTATAATAGATCAGGCTAATAAAGCCTATGAAAATGAAAATAGTTTTGAATATTTTCAAGCTAAAACAATACTTTTAAATGCTGTAAGGAAAATAATTTGAAAAAAAAATTTTATTTTTTAAGCTTGCCAATACTTTTGAAGGTTCTTCTCTACGCGATATGAATCCAACCATTTCTTTGGAAAGATTAGAGAATAGGTAGGGGAATATTTAAATTAATTAGTAGGCCGAACCGGTCGTAGAAACATAGTAGAAGACTGAGTTGGACTTGATCTTGGAATCTCTCCGATTTTATTTTTGCTTCATTTGCCGCTTACAATTAGTGTATTGGGGGTGGTTGTTGTAGGTTGAGAAAGGACCTTTGGGGTTTACTTATAAAGTCTAATTCTGGATGCCAAAAGTTGTCGAGATTAAAGCTGATAGTATTCAAAGAATAAACTTAGTTCGCTGGTTGATTTTAAATGTCCGCAACTCAACATTTTTAAAAATATGATAGAAGATCAAGGGATAAAATTCCAAGGATAAAGATAAAATAAAAATCCAATCCAAAGGACGGAAACGGGAAATTTATAAAAAAAAGTCAACTCCGTAATTTTAGGAAGGGTGAACAAGCTTTTGTATTTTTGAGTGTGTTAAAAAAGTCTCAATTCCTAAACTTTCAGGAATATCCCCCAAAATAAATTCATTGTATCTTTCCCCCAATTTTCTCTTTTAATTTTTTCTTCTCAATATTTTCAGTGATTCTGACTTCCGAATTGTTTTCTCCTTAAGTATAATTGTTTTGGAACAAAATAAATCAGTTGGAGAAATGTCAATTCGTAATTTATTACTTAGCCAAATTGGTGTATTAGAAGGATTAATTAATCAAACAAATATAGACAGAAATAGAGTTGTAGTTAAAGAAATTAATTGAAATTTTTTAGACTTTTTTATTAAATTATTTTATAAAATTTATATCAGTACACCTGTTTGTTTGGTTCTGAACCGGGAATTGGTCGCCAGAAAACCTGGACTAGACCAGAAACCTGATACACGAAACCAAGACATTTCGACATGAAACCCAATCCAAATAAAATTTTGAAAATCGAATCGAAATAGAAATTAAAAATTTCTGGTAATTTTTAATAATTAAAATTTTAAAAATTAAAATTTTCGACCAATTTCTGGTCTAGTCCAGGTTTTCTGGCGACCAACCCCTGTTTTTGCCCATCCCTGATTTTTGATTATTCTCAAATTTTAGCTTTGGACCCCAGGAATGGCCGAAATTTCGTTTCGCTCATTTGTACCATTTTTAATTTCTATTTCGATTCGATCCGAAATAATATTTTTTATTTCGGCCATCCCCGTTCTGTGCATTCAAAGATTTTCTAAAAAAACAACTTAGAATTATTTTTATTATTTTTTACAATAAAAATAGTAACACAGAGTTAATAGGAAATACAACATGTATAGGAACAAGTGTTAGAAAAATTTTTGTCAAGATTTCCTTTCTAAAATTTTTTTTCTTTTTAATTTTGGGGATAAAATCTAATTTTCGTGGCCTCTTCTTTTAAATTTTTAATTTAAAAAAATCTTGATTCTCCAAAAAATATTAATTAATTAACTATAAAAGTGTTTCCCTTTCCCCTTCTTTTATTTTTATTGAAGCAATATCTGTTCTACTTATAATTCTTTCATTCGTTCGAAAAGTTACATAAGTATACAAAATTGACCCAAAAACAGATATATTAATTCCAATAAAATTATTCCAAGTAAATATATAATCTCCGCTACTAATCATTCCAATATATGTTACAAACATATTCTTTAAATTAAAAATTTGAAAAAAATTTTCTAAGAAATAATCTTGTCCGCAAAAATTTTTGCGGACAAAATTTGCGGATTTTTTTTTGTTTTTAGAAGAGCATGACATGGGATGGGATCCTGTATACTGTTTCCTAAAATTCCAGCAACAAACGGGATTACCCTTGAATTAACGGAAAAGATTAGTCCTGCGAGACCGACTCGTTCAAATTTATAAAAAAAATAATTTGCTGAATCCTGGTGTTTAATTTGTATAGGACCCTTCTTAAGAACAGCAACTCAAAACTAAAACTAAAAAATTTCAGAAAAAAAATTTTTTTGAAGCTTTTACCTAAAATCTGCCTAAAAATTTTGGAAAGAAGGGAAGGTTTTCCCGTTAAACTAAATTTAAAATTAAAAAAAAATAAACTTTTATCGGCCCAACACAAACAGTAGTTAATGCCGAATTGTGTGATGTACACAGAACAACAGAATAATTTAATAATAAACCTCCAATACAAGAAAGAAGTAGAAAGAGTAAAACTGGAATTGTTAAATAGCCTTGATCGATATATATTCTCAACTAAAAATTTTGAAAAAAAAAATTTTTTCAGAAATTATCAGAATTTGCGGACAAAATTTGCGGACTTTTGAAATATTATTTCCTATTTCGCTTTATTTTTGTACTTAAAAACCCATGAAAATGAGTTTTAAAAAATTTTTGCAGACAAAAAATTTATCCGCAAATTTTGTCCGCAAAAATTTTTTTCGAAAAAATTTAAAATTTTCTTCACCAACCTAAGGTAACTATGTCTAAAAAAATAAAAAAAAACCTTTTCAGTTTCTTCATTATTTAAAAGAATAAAACCAATTAAAGGCAACAACATAAATAATGAATTGTAGAAGAGCAATCCATTTTTACCTAATTCCTAAAAAATTTTTAAAAAAATTTTTTTTAATTTTAAATGCTTTTTAAAGGATAAATTTAATAAAAAAATATGAAAATTTGAATATTTTGAATATTTTAACTTTTTGAAAAATTTTTAACAAATTTCAAGATTTAAGAAAAAATAACCAGCCTTGGAGTTCAATTTCTTCTTCATATAAACACCTAAAATTAGATTTTAAAAAAATTTAAATAAAATTTTAAAAAACCGTTTAGAGCTGTTGCAAAATTATTAAAACAAATGAGTAAATAACCAAGTGAATCGAATGATAGATCAAACCTAAAAAAAAGAAAAAATCAAGAATTTAAACGTAATATTTGAAATCTGAACCAGAGGTCGGTCGGAATTAAGATTTCCGAAAAATTCGAAAAATTTAGGTTAATTTCCGATTTCCGACTTTTGAGTCATTTCCGAGTTCCGAAAGTTCCGATTTCCAGCACCTTCGTCATTTCCGACCGACCTCTGATTTGGACATTAATTTGGACCATTTTGAAATTCCAAAAAAAATTTTTGGAAATTTTTAAGTAAATTTTTAAAATCGAAAAAAAATATTTTTTCTTACATTGCTGCTATTGCTGAACCAAGAATCATCAAAAATACACTAAATTTAACACCAAAAGTAGGTATTATTCTGTAAAAGAATAAAGAAAATAAATTAATTAAAACAAAAAAATACCCAAGTATAAAATATTCAAAAAGCATTGTTAAAAATATAGAAAACCGTCTTAGAACTGTAAACATTGGTAAACTAATAATTTTGGTTCCGCCTAGACCGGCAATTAAATTAACTGAAAAAATAAAAAACAAATTTATGAATTTGAGGGAGTGGTAGTTAAAATTTATGGTGGAGCAGGACTGGTTTCTAGACTAAAACTCCGAAAACCAGGATTTTATCATCAAAATATCCCTTTCCAGGATTAAATAAACGTGACAGCTGGGTCTCGCGAATTGGGCAAACACATCCCGCGAGGCGCGGTCCGCCAAACAAACTAAAATTCTTTTTAAAGGAGTTCCCCCTTATCATCATTTCTCATAGAAACCCTCGGCTCTTGTCCAGTTTATGCGCCCAATCGCACCTTTATACAATGGAATGTTTTAATAAAAAGTTTATTCTAGACTTATCATCATTGATTGGATGATAAAAATATGATTGGACGCATAAACTTTTCAATGGACGTATAAAGTTGCGATTGGACGCATAAACTGGAGAAGAACCAAACCCCTCTTCCCAAAATTATTTTTAAAAAACCTGCAAAGAAAATAGGCAACGGAAAAATTTTTTCTGGGATGGAAACATCCATTTTAGGAAAAGACAAAAATTTGAGGCGTTTAAGTAAATAAAGTGTTACAACTGTTGTAAGCATTTGCCCGAATGCAACATACAAAAAAGAAGGAAATCTGGAAGGGAAAAATTACAAAAGTTAGAGTTTATTTGGCCCTTCATAAATTAATAAAAAGTTGCAGGGATGTTAAGGCTTAAGTTTAGCTCCAAACAGGCTCAGTCCTTCGACTTGGAAACTATTGCTAAATGGACATAAGCCCATCACGTACGAGTGCTACACCGTCAAAACTACCTATGCGCTGCTTTCACTTTCTTTTTTGATTTTAGAACCAACCTTTGGTAAACGTTTTGCTAATCACTTTACAACTTAAAATTCCCTCCCCTCTCCAAAAGAAGACAAAAACCTTGTCATCCCATACAAAAATTACTGGAAGTAACCCAGGCTTACAAAATATTATTTTTTTAAAAATATTATTTTTTAAAAATAAACCTGTAATTTGTAAGTAAAATTTTATTAACAAAAATAACAGTAATTGAACATATTGCATAAAAAATTGCTGATAAGACACGAAGAAAAACTGTATTATTAGAATTATTAGTAGAATATTGTTGTTTTTGACTAGTTGATAGGCGAGACATTTTTAATTTTCTTTTTCAATTACAACAAAAAATTAAATAAACTTCTCCTTTCTCTTGCTAAAAAATTAATTTCTTTTTACATACATTTTCTCCTGAAACGTGTAAAAAATTTTTTTGAAATTTAATCGTTTTGACTTAAATAAACAAAAAATGGGTATTTTAACGAGAATAAAAAGAGAAAAAAAAAGATTTTCTAAAAAATCCATAAAATTTAATAATCCAACAAAAAAGTATTTACTATTATTAAAAAGGAGAAGAATAATAAAAGAATAACTCCTCCGCCCAAAGATTAAAAATAATAATAAAAAAAATTTAAAAAAATATTTTTTTTTGTTTGTTAATGTTGTTAAAAACAAATTTTTAAATAAATGATCTTGAAAAAAATAATTTATCGAAAATTGAAAATATTGGTAACATAAAATATTAAGGGTATAATAAACAGTAAAGCTTTCTAAACTGTTTTAAGATAAAATTATTTTTAATCATCTCCTATTTCTGGAACTTCCCATTACTATGTAATTATTAAACCACCAAAAATACTTATGCAAAGTCCATGTTTACACCCTCCCTTAACAAATAAAGCTTATATTTCCTACCAATCAGCGATAGGGATCTGTTAAGATCAAGAAAGGTTTAGCGCAGCTTTACTATCAGAACCTCAAGATCCTTTGGAATCAGGAAGACATTACTCTAGCTTCATCCAACAACTACTTATAGTCTAGTGGGTAAACTTTTGCCAACCTCTCTTAGAAATTTTTTTGATTTTTTCCAAATTAGAACACTTTACTGTTTATTTTAAGAGGGAAATCATATTAATAATAAGGAAAATTTTTCCAAAAAAAAATATTTAAATTTTATTCAAAATTTCTTCTTAATGTTCAGCCTCACAATTACGCGAAATCTGCGCCAAAAAATCAATAATACGATTAGGATCCTGTATTTGATTTGCATACATATGATCAACTATCGGAACATATTGTTGTACCAAACTTAAAATTTTTGCCTCAGCAGCCAATTGTCTCCTTCCCTTTTTAGGAGGGTCCAAACCTCCAATAAATTGACTAATTTCATCATCTGTCCTTTTTTGTTCTTTTCTTATAATATCTATAAATGGGTACTTATTTTAATATCCCACCCACCCCCCTCCCTCCCTCTATTTGAGTTCATTTTTTAATGTCAATCATTTTTTCCTTCAAATATGGCAAAGCATTTTACTTATAATATTCGAGGGAAGAAGATAATTGGCATTAAAAATAGGGTTGGGGTCGGTCCGGTCCGAAAGATCGAGTCGGGCATCGAATTTTGGCCCAAAAAAGACCCGGTTGGGTCGGCCCGATAAAAAAAACCCCCCAACCCTAATTAAAAAAGGAGGGAAATAAAATGACTGGTATTAAAAAAGGAAAATTAATCTAAAACTCAGATAGAGGTGGGGATGGGATATTAAATAAAGTAACCTATAAATGCCCACAAATTTGTTCGAATTGTTGTAAATGCTCTTTTTGTTCGACGATGTATACCCTCTACATAATATTCTATACGGTCTGTGCCGTCTAAAGTACGTTGATAAGCATTCCATTGATTTGGAGAAAATAATGGTTGGGATAAAGTGCCGTCGAAACGGGGACGTCCAGAAAAGTTGACAAGAAACCTGCAAAAAAGAAAATTATCTTTGGTCGATTTTTAGTTAGGATAGTTCAATACTGGTTATTAACCAACATAGATGGGGCGGTCCAAAACGAAATCCAATATCAGGACTATTTTTCGACCCAAAATCCGAAACCCAGCCAAACTTTTTCTCAACCTGACCATCCCCTTATAAAGGGCTGGACAAGATTCCTTCCTAGTTTTTGGTTAATCAAATTTTTAAACCAAGCTTCCCATTTTGATTTTTACTATTTAAAATCTTGTGGAATCATTTCAAAAATCCCAAAAAATTATAAAAAGAAAGCAACCCTTCATGAATAAAGCAAGAATCTTTCTCGAGAAATGAAAACCCCAAAAAATTTTTAAAATAAAAACAAACAAACCAATCAAAAACTTGTTGTAATTGATTTGGAAGACAAGCTTCAAGAACAGTCAAAGCAGCAGCTAAATCAGAGATTGGAAGAAAAGCCAAACAAATAATCATTCGAGCAGATTCAGCAAAAACAGCATCCGTATTGTAAAGCTATTTATTTAAAAAAATTTATTTCAGGTTTAAAATTTAAAAGATTTTTTGGAAAGATATAAAATTATTTGATAAAAACTAGAATGAGAAATTCTGCAAAAAAATTTTTTTTTTAATTTCATTCGTTTGTTGTTGAAAAACTTTAAAAATTATAAACTGACGATTATAAAAGAAACCCAAAAAATGAAAAAAAAAATCGATAACATTTTGTCCGCAAGTGTCCCAAAAAATCGATAATCCCAATTAGTGCCAAACAATTTTTAAAAAAATTTACTTGAATCAATCCTTGTTCACCCATTTGTTTCTTCAAATTTTGAGATAAATGAAAGAAACTAAAATGTAAATTGCATTGCGGATGTTTTGCTCTCATAGCATTAAAAAATCCTTGCTCAAAATCGATCGAAGCGGAACGAGGAGAAAATGTTGGCCAACGTTTTTGAATTAAATCAAGCATTCGTTCATAACTTTTTTGAGTTCTACAGGTCAATAAACAATAACAAATTGGGAAAACCCAAGCACCACGTCTAGAAAGAAATCAATTGAGATTTTCATTTTATGTTTGAAAAGTCCGCAAGTTTTGTCCGCAATTTCAGGTCTAACAAAAATCTGTTAAAAACAAAGTTGTATCCAAAGGTCTGATCCAGCGGGCCAAAATGGATACGCGCCTAAATTTTGGCGTCACTAAAAAAACTTATGCATTGCAAACATCATAGAAAAAACTGTTGAGTTTATTTCAAAATCTCCCCCTTCCTTTTTAAAAAATAGTATGGCTTGCGGACTTCTGGGATCATCAAAAGAAAAAATGAAATAAATTTTAATAACCTAGCCATAATCAAATAAAGCTGATCAAATAAGACCGGCGCAACAGGAATTGTTCCATCAACAAAAATTTGTTGGACTTGATCTATCCATCCAGCTGTAGAGGCACAAGCAAATATTAAAATTCTTTAAAAAGAGAGGTGTATTTTCAAGTATTTAGAAAATTTCTGGGATGGTTAGGATAAAAAGAAACCTAGAAATATCCGAAAAGAAAAAAAAATTGAAATAACACAGACGCAGAAAACATGAGAAAATCATGTCTCTATAGAAGCCTATTGAAATCACATTATTTTGGGCACCTAATTAACTTAAAAATATATCCCCAATTTTAATATTACATCAAAAATTAAATTTAAAAAATAACCTCTGATCCCCATTTTCTTCATAAACACCCGAATCAGCCAACAAAAATTGTTCTTCCTCAACTTCCCCTTCTGCCCCACCTTCTTTTGGACGCACATAGATTTTATAGCCATTCGGAATATCCAAACCTCTCACATCATCTGGACCAGAAGGTGGAAGGTTTGCTTTAGGACGAGAACGTTTTTTTGGCTGGAAAATGAAAACTTAAAAAATAAATTAAAATTAAAACCTTTCTTAAAAAAGATTTGAAAGCAACAGGTTCAGGAGAAGACACGTAATCATCAACATTAATTTTAGGTTCAATTTTTGGCTGAAAAAACAATAAGAATATTCAAATTATTAATTAATAAAGGTGTGAAAAATATTTGAGGCTAAGAAAAATAGACAAAAAATTTCATTAAAGTTGGTTAGCTCAAAAGATTTAAATAATGGAACGAAAAGACATATGAGACCCCTCAGAAAAACCAGACAAATGGCTAATAAGAGGGAAGTCCAACATTTCCAAAAATGTTTAAAAAATTTCAGGGATGGTAAATATTAAATTGGAAAATTCCCATTTCTTTAACAACTGTTTACTCCCGCCTCCTGGATACGTGCCTGATAAAAACTAAAAAATCTTTTTTGAGAATGTGGATACAAATCCTAACAAATATTCAAAATACATTTTAGATTCAACTATTTTACAGAAAAAAATTTTTTTGCTAAAAATAAAAACCTTAGTTGCACTTCGTAATGTTCTATCAACTGAGGTTGAACCCTCATCCTTTGGGGTTCCAAATTTTGCAGCATCTCGCTTTCCTTTCACGCAACTGTGACTTCCAATTTCTTTAATA
Organism: Meloidogyne arenaria; assembly: GCA_036172955.1. Lineage (NCBI taxonomy): Eukaryota > Metazoa > Nematoda > Chromadorea > Rhabditida > Meloidogynidae > Meloidogyne > Meloidogyne arenaria. Next base: position 3,201,424 of record JARQAB010000001.1, read on the forward strand.
ACCACATCATCCAAATCCGTATGGATACGGGCTAAAAACAACAAAAAATTTTTGGGACAAATTTATAAAAAAAACCTTTGCATTTAATTTCTGGTCCGCTAAAAGCTTCACAACGCCAAAATTTAACCAAACCATTTTTGCTTAGCTGATGAAAAAGGTAAGGAATATTGTTGTGGTGTATTATAGGCTTGTTTCTTGATGTTGAATTTCTTACTGTTTCATATTCAGCACCTTCATGGGAGGCATCAAAAGTCAATTCATCGTCTCTCTCATCTCTATAATCATGCTCAACATCCACATTGTCCTGTTTGGGGGATATGGGATATAAAAGGAGGGATAACAGGGGGTGCCAGTTAATTCCCGGTTGTTCGCGACCTGTTAATTTTTTTCTGTAGCAGTTCAAATGCTCTTATCCTTCACCATTTTCCGTCTCAGGAAAAAATTAGCCGGGCGTGAACAATCCTAATTTCAACATCGGGGGTAATAGTGAAGAATTGGGGAGACACCTTGGAAATTATTTTTTCGGAAAATCATTTTGTATATGTAATTGACGATGCTGATCACGAGATTACCTATACGAAATGATTTTCAGAAGAAAAAATAATTTTTAAGGTGTCTCCCAATTTTTTAAGGTGTCTCCCCACTTCTTCACTATTACCCAAGATCGTTTCAAGTGCCAAATTACTCAAAAAATATTTACCCCCATTTATTAAACATACCCCATGTCGTACCGATATAATTTCAACAGTCACTGGACAGCCTTCATTTGACAACATCGCTCCAATTTGGGCCTTAACATCAGCTCCAGTATCCTTTCGACTAGCAGAATCGTCTTTACTAACTACAATTTCTTCTTGATTTGAAGTGTCACTAGTATCCTCAGCATTTAATGCAGCATCAATTTGTGCTGCTCCTGAAGATTTTTGATCTCTAAAATGGAAATTAGATTAAATTAAGAAAAGGAAACTCAAACCCTCCCCTTTTGAAGGGACTCGTATTTCATACCTTTGTTCTTCCTGCATCTTTTGAGTAACGGTCTGAAGTTAGAAATGTAAAATATCCTACTCGTATGTCTGAAAATTGAGAGAAAATTAAATTTGATTCTTCATTAAGGCTTTCGGGAGTCTCGGTATTAGAGTATTTTTTACTTTGAGTATTGAGGGCAAAATACAACAAACTAGCAAAACAATAAAATTCTAAAGGTTTTGTTAATTAGAAGACACTCTAAATGACTCAACCAAGACATCAATAAAAGGAGAATTCTGGGCATCAAAATATTTGAAAAACTCAAATGACTAGAACAGTCTTAAACGAAGTGTCTAACTTTCTCTCTTTCTATAATTTACTTTATCGTTTATTAGAAAATATCAACTCTCAGTTCGCCCAACAAAGAAAATTTTTTCGTTTACTCTAATGGTAAGCAATAATTTAATTTCTATTGAAACGAATACATTTACAAAATATCAAAAGATACTGTATACAGAACAACAAAAGCTAGCCAGTTAGAGAAATTTTCCGACCTACTACAAAAAGGATGTTGGACAAAACGGTACGCGACAAAAAGGTACCTCAGCCGAATTGACGATAACGACACACCTACATAAATACATACTTAAACTTCCTGCAAACAACTAAAAAGAAAAGTAGTAAAAATAAAAACAATCTTTTGCACTTTATTAAATTAATTAGTACTAAAGTTTAACAAGATCATTTGAAATAAAAAAAATATATCTGGGAATTTTTTGGAAATAATTAGGAATAATTAAAAATATTTTTTTTAATTAAAAGCTATCAGTATGAATCTAAAAGTAAATTAAAAGAGAAAAAAGATAAATTCTGTGTGATTTTCCAAGGGCGTAAAAATAGGAAAATTTTAAATGGGATCAACTTAGGGCCGGCCATATTTTGAGCCATAACTTTTTTGATTCCTAACCGATTTAAATTATTTTTATATCAATCGAAAGCTCTGGATGTGAGGATTATTTTAGTTAACTGGACTGATCAGAACATCCTTCAAAAAGTTAGAGCCGAATAACGAGCAAAAATCTCGATTGCGCGTACTTACCCGAAACGTAACTTTTTGTGGGATGATCTGATCAAAACAATCCTTTTAGCTAAAATAATCCCCAAATCCAGAGCTTTCTATTGATATGAAAATAATTTAAATAGATCAAGAATCAAAAAAAGTTATGGCCTCGAGACTGAAACGGTCTTTACTGAGAATGGCCTCTGTTTTCTCACAAGGAACCATCGGATACTGTTACAAAAATTTGGTAATTTTTTTGGTACCAATAGATAGAGGACCATCGTCTTTCTATTGCAAAGTGTTGTGGGTTTCCTTGCAAAATGACCTTGGGCCGAGTTATGGCCATTTAAATTTACGCCCTTGAATTAAATAAAATTAAACAAAAGGTAACCAATTAACATTCAACATTGTACCAAAAATAAAATATCCAAATAAATAACAAAAAATTAAAAAAGGCCAAAAACCTTTTCTCATATAATCTCTTAAAAAAGGTAAAATTTTTGAATTTATGAGATCATCTTCTAATTTTTGTTGTTCTAATGTTTGATTATTTATAAGACGTGCTAATACCAAATATAAAAATGGTGAAGAAGAAAATAAAAGTCTTATTGATATCTTTAAATAAAAATATATTTTTTAAATTGAAAAAAAATTTTCATTCCCAGAAAAAACCCACTCCGTCTGTATTCCTATTCTAATCCTCGGTAATCCCAGGTAAAGACAGGTGGATCCGAAAAAAGTCCGAATATCCGAAAATTTCGGAGAGATCGGAATATCCTGGAATTCCCCCAAGATACACCAACCCTAGTCACAGTCTTTTGGGTCTTAAATTAGAACAAAGTTTTGACTTACAGTTCGAAAGTTCCCTTGTTAGGCAAATAATGTCGATTGGACCTTTTTTCTTCTCTCTAGTATATCCCTTAATATTGGATAAGAGAAGGAAAGAACGGGAGGGCTCGTACAATTCCTAGTCTTTCAAAAAAAACAAAAAGTTTCCCAGTCTTTAAAAATTTTTTTTAAAATAATTTTCAAAAAAAACCTCCACATTGTAAAACACAACACCAGAAAATGCCAAAAATAAAATATGAACAGCAAAAGGTATTTGCCCATTTCTATCAACCAAAATTTCGGGTATCGGTCTCAAATCTGTTGATAATAAACCAAAAGTTTGTTTAATAAATCCATAAAAAGCAATCCACAAAGTTGGGGCAGCAAGTAAAAATAAGGGCAATTTTTGCCATTTCCAATAATTAAATAACCCAACATCCCAATATTTTTGTTGAATAAATTGGTAATAATTTGGTAATAAAATATTGTAAAGGGAAAAACTGGAAAATTGAAAAAAAAATCAAATTTTTAATTAAAAACTACACAATCTCGGTTATTTCCCCTTATGCTTCCAAAATATTTTTATCCGCAAAAGTCATTATTTTTTATAGCAAAATGATTAATTTTCGAAATTGAATATATTAGAAATAAAAATAACTTGTATTTAAAAGGTGTGGATAGCGCGGACTTGGTTTGCTACTAGGCGGGGAGTAGCAAAAAATTATAATTTAAATTGGTTACTTTTCGGTTCTGCCACACCCCTCCCATATATTCGCAGGTTATACTTTATATTTTTCCTTCATAAGTACAGAATGGTCAGACTTCCTCTTTTTTGGGGGAATTTGATTAAAGGGAAAACTGAGTAAAAAATAATCTTTTCTTTATTAATGTCTACATGCCACAGTGAAAATTGAGTGAATTGAATAAAGGAGAAATTTACATATGAAGGAAAAATATAAAGTATAAACTGCGAATATATGGGAGGGGTGTGGCAGAACCGAAAAGTACCTTCAATTGTGAGTTATGTAAAAATTTAAACCCGATTACGAACATATTGATAAAAATAAAAAGTATGGAACTTGTGGACAAAACTTGCAGACTTTTAGAAGCAAAATAAAAAAGACAGGAGAAAATAACAGGGATGACCCCTATAATTTTTATAAAATTAAAACAAAAAAAACCTTTGATTACACCATTCCAATTTTGTAAATTCACCAGGCAAAACAATTTCTCTCGACAAAGCTTCCTCAGAATTAAAATAATTTTTAATCCGCAAATCATTATATTCAACATTAGATAAAGAACAAAATTTATCATGAACAGAAAATTCAAATACTCGAAGTGGAATTGACATTAAAGCAAAACATATTAGTCCAAAGAAAATGTTGTTGAAAAACTTGAAGAATTAGAAAATAAATTTAAAATTTTTAATAATCCCCACATTTTAATTTAAAAAAATAGACTTGGGTTTTTTTCTTTTAATAAAAGTTCAAACTCGAGAATCTTTTTCTGTCTTCCTAAACTAGAACTGAACCTATTTTTGTGTTCAGTTTTGTCTAGAAAACAACTTATTGTTAGGTCATTAAATCAAGCATAAAATTTTCCAAGCAATTAGGATTGCCAGAATGCCAATCCCAGTCTAAAATGAGAGTCAGACATCGTTTGGCCTGAAAAAAAGACATGTACACCCAGTCGATAAAAAGGCCCAAAAAATAAGAAACCCTAAACCAATATCCCCCCTAAACCAATCTCTATTCTTTAATTTACAAATTAAAAAAAAAATTAAATTTAAAAAAAACCTTTTTAACCAACTCAACAGAAAATTCACGAAATTCAAATTGTTGATATTTTTGTTGATATATTCCTCCATTTTTATCAACAATTATTCCTCCTCTTTCCCCATCACCATTTTCATTAGGTATTTGCCTTTCAATAAAAATAATAACATCCAACAAGAGTGGGAATCCAATAAATCCAATATTTGTTAATCCATTTGAACGAGTTAAAAAAGCTAAAGAAAATATTGCGGAAGCAAATAACAAGTTTAAACGTGAAGAAATATTTGTTGTTGGGGAATAAATTAGTAAAAGACCAAGAAATGTAAATGTTTGGTATGTTGATTCGGAATATAATGAAGAATAAAAAATACTTGCTGGACACCTTTTTAAATAAAAAATTTTTTTTAGAAATTCTGACAAGGGGACTCAGTTCCGTTTTGGAGGGATTTAAAAAATAGCTCATTACCAGTGATCGGGTTTATATGGATTTCTATATGTTTTTCTATCTCGTGGGTTCTGATCTAGCAAATGTTAATAAAGTCGTTTCTACCCATACATACCTAATTTACATATTCTTTCCTATTTTGACAGACCGTGTATATTTTTCAATTAAGTCTATCCTAATCCTAACTCTACTCCCTACAGAAATTATCTGCTTTAACTGATAAATTTTCACGAAAAATCAAAACTTTTGGCTAAAAATAATAAAATTTTTCTGACGAATCTGGCATTTAATGGCATAAGAAATACTCCTAGAGTTGGTCCCTTTGTTGGGAAAAACTTTTCGTGGTGCAAAGATGTTGAAGATGGGGAGACGAGACCGGAGAATGGCCTAAAAATCCTCGTCAAGCAGAGAATCGGAATTGTTAGAGACACCTCAAAAAATTAAAAAAAAATATACCAGCAATGAAGATAAACAGCCAAAATAGATTCTTTAATATTTCCTCCATTCAAAAATAAAGTTAGACGAAATAAAAGCATTCCATTAATTACAAAAAGTACCTTGAAATGGAAAATTCGAAAAAAAATTTTTTCAAAAAAACTACATTATTTAACAAAGTTCCAGCAATAAGCATTGAAGAAAAAAGAGAAACCCAATTTCCAATAAATAAATTTAAAAAACCTCCAAGAATTTTTAGAGACATTGGAAAAAGAGGAAAAAACGCTAAACTGCTTTCCCAAATATATCCAAATTCGGCAATGTGTAAAAAATGTCGAGCATCCCAAGTTGTTAAACCACCCAAAATTGAATAAATAAATAAATCAAAAGATGAACCTTTAAAAAAATAAAATTAATTTTTAGAAAAATGAATTGAAATAAGGATAGAAAAATATTAAAAACAGAAATTTTTCGTTGAAGGAAGTCGGGGATCCTCTATCGAATGGTTACAAAAAATACTATATCGAATTCGAATTGACAGCAGACGAAAGTTTCTTGTTAGTAGCATTTTTTCGGTCTGTTACTATTAAGATTAAAGGGATCCAAGGGATATACATACAAAAATAACTGTGGGCCTCGAACCCAAATATTAATGGCCACAGACCCGATTTTTGTGGGCCTGTATAATCCGAAAATTGACAATAAAACCCAATAATAAAAGAAAGTGGAGAAACGACCAAATTCACATTATGGGTTGTTGGTTCAGAATCGAACCACACCAAAAAGGGATATTTGGTTCGGTTTCGGATATCCGGAGATATTTAGAAGACAACACTACACTAAAATAAAAAAATTCTGAGGGATTGGGATTCGAGTTAAAAACTCGAAAAAAAACACCACGTCCTATTCTTCAGGTTTTAAAAAAAATTAATTAAAAAAATAAAAACCTTCATTATTTTCTGGTCGATTAATTCCTTTAAAAGCATCTGTTGGACTATCCCTCATCACAAAATTAATTGTACATTGAAATAGAAGAATAATTAATCTACTAAATATTAATTGTTGAAGAAGAAAATAATTAATTTTTTGTAGTGGGAAAGGAAAAGAAAATTCATTAATTCCTTCAATATGCTTAAAAAATGTTTCAAAATTTAATTTAAAAAAATTTTAAAAAAACCAAAAAAGAAAATAAATATCCATTTAATTCTGTCTCAAAATATTTTGTTTCTTCATTTAAGGAGTATTGACTGTCTATTAATTGTTGACGATGAAAAGTTGTAGAAATATTATTTTGTTTGATGTTGTTAATATTGTGATGAGTTCGTTGTCGGTTACGAGTCATTGAAACCTTGAATAAATTTAAATTATAATATTTTATTGTTAAAAACTTTACTTTTACATTTGCTATTTATCGACCCCTGTTTGTGAGATAAGTTCCGATTAGTCGGAAAGAACCATTCGCAAGGAAAAGCCCCTTATAAGGAAAAGTCCCTTCTCAGATTATTGTTAATATTGTTAAAAATTAGTGCTAGAAAAATATGAGGTATTTATCAGTGCAGTTTCCCCCACCTAAGCCACGCCCCCTTCTTTATTTTTCCTATATATTATGAAGAAACCCCCCACATGAAAAAGTCAATAATTTCTCTTGTTACAAATTAACGATAGGCAAAGGATTTTTGGTACTAGTGCAGTTTGCCCCTCCTTTTCCCATAAGCCACGCCCACTTTTTCCACTCCGTTTGCTTATAAATTACTCGAATGCCGAGTATTCTTCCCATTTTTATCTCTTAAATTTTTTGTTCCCTATTACATAAATAAAAAAATTTTTAGATGGAACAACTCAAAAATTTTACAATGGATAAAGTCTATCAAAAAATATTTTTGCCAGACAATGAATTTGATCAATGGCTAGTAGAACTTGGACTATTACATACAACAATGATTTGTGAATGTGGAAATTTGATGATTGTAAGGAAGCCTAAAAATGGGGAGCGTTATGGAAGATGGCGTTGTAACATTTCAAAATGTCGAAAAGAAAAAAGTTTTTTGGCTGGGACGTTCTTTAGTGGATCCCATGTTTCGACTAAAAAAGTTTTTGCAATGGCATATTGGTGGGCAATGAAATATGGAGGGGAAGAGGATTGGGTGAGGGAATTTGGAGTTGCTAGTCACACGGTGGTGGATTGGCGTAATTCTTTCAGGGATGTTTGCGCCCAATATTTGGAGAAGACGAACAATATTAAAAAGGAGATCGAGGAACCTGGTAATTTTTGGATATTTAAACTAGGGGTTGGCTCGGGATAGTTTGGGGATCGAAATTTGTCGGGGTCAGAGATCGGGGTAGAGCCTTCAATATTTGGAGAAGACGAACTCTGCCTTCGGTCGGAGTAGCCTGGGTCGGGGGTTTTTACCAGAAAAATCGTCAGGGGACTAGACATGGTAATTTTTGGATATTTAATCTCGAGATGGGTTAGGGATCGATATTTGCTGGGGGGCATGTCGGGGACGGAGAATGGGGTTGTTGGTGTAGAGCCTTTCGGGTCGGGAGTTTTTGCCAGAAGAATCATCAGGGGACGAGATGTTACCCTACTTTAAATTATTAATTTATAGGGGATGAAGAAGTTGAAGAGCCAGTCCCCGTGAAAAGAAAATACAACAAAGGAGGACCAAATAAAGAAGTTTGGCTTTATGGTGGAGAATGTTTGTGGAGAAAGAAGTTCGGTTCTAGAAATGAGATATTTTATAATTTTTGGTTACACGTTTCACATATCTTTCCATGTTATAAAGTGACTGAATAAATCGATAAAGTATATCTATTGATTTTGGGTTGAGAAAGGGACCAAAAAATTGGCCCAAATGTCACTTAAAAATGAAAGGAGCGTGATTTAAGGGGTGGACTACCGGATTTTCTAGATCCTGAAACAAATTTTAGCCATTCCGGAACAGATCAGGGAATACTCTGGAATCAATCCAAATTTTCCGTATTCCGCCCCGGATTGAGGAGCTGCCATATTTCTTCGAAAAATGACCTGAATGTTGACCCTATTTATACGTACCTTTTTGTCCGAATACCATTTTGTCGAATACCATTTTGTCAGAAACAGGATTTTTCCTTCTTCACTGCCCCCTTTCACTCCATTATTTTTTTCTCGCCATTCATTTTACATTTTTTAGCTTCATAAATTTTTTTAATTTTTATTCATCGGATTTAACAAATGTATGTATGTTGTTGTTCCATTTATCTGCATAAAATTAATTTAAATAAATTTTCTTAATTTCCAAAAATCGCCGAACACCTTGAATTTAACTTAATTAATTGCTTGATTAAATAATTAGACGAAACGTCAAATTTTCACCACCTTGACGAAATGAAAGTTGGTGTAAAGACAAACCTCGTGTTAAAACAAATAAAAACCTTTTACAATCACTCTCTTCATTTATCACACTATCTAAAGACAAAATCGATTCGGTTACGGTATTTAATCGATTTAAGGATTGTTTGCGTTGTCCTTTTTTACCTTACCTTTTTTGATACGTACAATTATTTTTTAATTTCACGTCGGTGTTTAAAAATTGATTTTCAGCTTTAAAACTAGTTAATATACGTATTTCGACTTGTTAATTTAATGTTTTTCTTGTTAATTTAAAATTTGGGGAGTCGTCAATTTATCCCTTCGTTAAAGTAACCGTTTTTTAAACTGATTTCGCAATCATTTTAACCCAGTTGTTAATGATTATTTCAACTACAAGTTTGGGTATTGCCTCTCAAGTATTTTTTTCGACTCTTGGCAGCTATCAGATTTTTCAGTAAATTTTGAAACGTGGGAGTCTTCAATTCGATTTTTAACCCAACATCAAGAAGTTTAATCCCCGTATTTATTTTCCACCCACATTTTCTTTTTTGTGTCGCCTTTCAAGTATTTTTTCGACTTTTACAGCTATAAAACTTTTCAATAAACTGAAATTTAACAGAGTCTTCAGTTTAATTTTTAACCCAAATTTGAATAAAACGTTGTTCAAGTATACCCAACATCTAGTATATCCTCTACGTATTATTCACCGCACACACATTTTCTTTTTAATTTTGTTTTCAGATTTATTTTTTTAATAAGAATTTAGTGTTTATATAGAATATTTATGTCAACAATAATCATTCGCCTCCAAAATTTGCCGCTTAGCGCCAAAGCAGCGGATATTCGGGAATTCTTCGGTGATTTAAAAATCCCTAAAGGATCGGTTAATATTGTTGGAGGGCATTTGGGGGATGCTTTTATTGGCTTCGCTTCAGACGAAGATGCAAGACTTGCAATGTTATTAGACGGAAGATTGTTGCATAATTCAAAAATTCGTTTAATGCTTTCTTCAAAACGGGAAATGGAACAGGTTATTTCGAGTGCCCAAGCATTTGCTGGTAAAGGAGCGTCTATGAATCAAACAGAAAATAATCAAAATACTTTTTCTCCGCCTGATCCGTCGCAAAAGGAGTCGACAGTGAAATTGGAAGGTTGTTAAATTTAAATTTTATTTTTAAACTAGAAAAGTATTTTTTGAAATTTTAATTTAAAATTGGGTCGAAAATGATTAGAATTAAATTTTTTGTTAATATAATTGAGAAAAGATTTATTTTTGTTTTATATAAGTTCAGCATTTAAATCTCTCATCGACTTTTAACGCCGATGCTCAAAATTGCCTGTTTGTTAAAACTTCTTTTTTGCTTATAAACGTTTAGATTTTTTAAATTTTTAAACAAACAAAATTAAAATAATTCCAAAAAATTCCTTCAACATTTTTGTGTTTAAAACATTGAGATAATCCCACCGTTTTAACTTTTAGTGATAAGGTACCAATTTCTATTTTCCAAGAGAATTACCCGAAAAAGCGAATTTAGAATTTCTAACCTCAACCATTTTAAGCTCCTATGACACTACCACTTCAAGCTGTCATAGACATGGTCTAGAGACTTTGATTTATTTAATTTTTGAAAATCTTTTCTAATAAAAAATATTTTACCCTTTTATTGCTTTAATATCAACTATATCGATTTTTAATTTAAATCATCGCTAAATCATTTCGGGCAAAATTTTTTTCATTTCTTATTTTGAAAAATAAAAAAGAAATTCAAAATCTTTCATTTTGGATTTCATCTACTTTTACATTTTTATTTCTTTATTATTTATTTTTATCCTCATTTTTGTCATTATTCTATCAATCTTATCTAGTTTTTATATTTAATTTCTTCTTGAGGCGTCTCAATTTTGCCTAATGCAACTAAATTTTATCAAATTATATTCTTAATTTTTTTTAATAATTTTAAAAACGTTGAAGAATATTTTATTAATGAGATTATATGGGTAATTTAAGTATGATGTGCTCTCGGTTTTGAATTTATTATATCCGAGAATTTTTAAAAATAAAAACCCTAAAATAGAAAAAACAATTATTTAGAAAGGTGGGAATATTTTAAAGCGATGTTTTTTGACCTGAAGCAAACGCGCATTTAATACATCTTTTCAAAAGTAAAGTTAGTTGTTGGCCAAAAAAAACCTTGATTTATTGACTTTTTGATTTATCAACCCTGACTTTTTCTTCAACCTTTTTGAATTTAGTATATCAAAGATTTAAAAAGTTTATGTTAGGAGAAAGTCAAAATCCGTTTTGTTGGATCAGAAAGGATCTTTTAATTTCACAAGCTATTTTATAACATGTGGGGTTTATTAAAAGTACATCTTTAATTTTTATGAAAAAATTTTTTCCTTAATTTCGCCTTTGAAGATTTAAACATTTTGTGGATTTATTTTTTGGAAAGGTTTATTGTTATAAAGATGACGATAAAAATGAAAACGATTAGAGAAAATAAAATCTTGCGTCGTAAAGCTTTCAGGATAAAGTCCCCCTGCCTAAACTACTTTTGAGATGCGTTTGGTCACTTTATTTTTTGCTAGTTAGTCTAATTGTTGGTGTTGTTTTTGTGTTGATTTATTATTTTTTTTAAATAGTTTTCATAAAAAATAGCTAAGCAGCATTTCAGAAGAGTTGAAATTTATGAAAGAATTTGTCTATTTTTAATGATAATTACAGAAATTTTCTCTTCTCGCCATGATTACCCCGTATTCGCACGCAAGTTGGCCTGCTTAACTTCGCTTAAAGTTGTCGAATCCGGGACATTCCGGATTCGACCTTTTTGAACAAAGTATAGTTCTGCGGTACGTTAGGGTACGTAATATAAAATTTTTCGAATTTAAGAAATTAATTACGAGATTGTAGTAAATTATTAATTTTCCAGATTTTAATAATATATTCTTGTTTTAATTAAATTCTATTTTGTTTTTATCAAATTTTTAATGTTTATTTTGTTTCAAGTTTTATTTATAATATAAATTTTACAACTAATTATCGAATTATAATTAAAAATTTGCAATCGTAAAATACAAATCATATTTTCTCACCTTTTTACTTTAAATTTTCTCATCGTCTCACTCATCACACAACTCGATATCATAGATGAATTTCGTGATTTTCGTCGTTCAAATATTGACTTTAGTAAAAAATTCAGTTTGGATTGATCTTCGTTTCTCCGTTGTCTTGATTTTTTAACTAAAAAAACTTTGACGGAAAAAAATCGATAATTTTGCCCTTAGAAATGTCTTATTCAATTACCATCTCTATTCACGATAGCCCATTTTTTGATTTTATAATTGTTGGTATTCTATAAATAAATTCTACTTTGCGGCATAATGCTAAAATTTTAAAATTAAACTTGGTTTTTACAACCGCAATAGCTAGAGGTTTAGTAAATTATGACTTAACTGTATTTGCCTAATGCATTTTGCCTAATGCAACTAAATTTTATCAAATTATATTCTTAATTTTTTTTAATAATTTTAAAAACGTTGAAGAATATTTTATTAATGAGATTATATGGGTAATTTAAGTATGATGTGCTCTCGGTTTTGAATTTATTATATCCGAGAATTTTTAAAAATAAAAACCCTAAAATAGAAAAAACAATTATTTAGAAAGGTGGGAATATTTTAAAGCGATGTTTTTTGACCTGAAGCAAACGCGCATTTAATACATCTTTTCAAAAGTAAAGTTAGTTGTTGGCCAAAAAAAACCTTGATTTATTGACTTTTTGATTTATCAACCCTGACTTTTTCTTCAACCTTTTTGAATTTAGTATATCAAAGATTTAAAAAGTTTATGTTAGGAGAAAGTCAAAATCCGTTTTGTTGGATCAGAAAGGATCTTTTAATTTCACAAGCTATTTTATAACATGTGGGGTTTATTAAAAGTACATCTTTAATTTTTTATGAAAAAATTTTTTCCTTAATTTCGCCTTTGAAGATTTAAACATTTTGTGGATTTATTTTTTGGAAAGGTTTATTGTTATAAAGATGACGATAAAAATGAAAACGATTAGAGAAAATAAAATCTTGCGTCGTAAAGCTTTCAGGATAAAGTCCCCCTGCCTAAACTACTTTTGAGATGCGTTTGGTCACTTTATTTTTTGCTAGTTAGTCTAATTGTTGGTGTTGTTTTTGTGTTGATTTATTATTTTTTTTAAATAGTTTTCATAAAAAATAGCTAAGCAGCATTTCAGAAGAGTTGAAATTTATGAAAGAATTTGTCTATTTTTAATGATAATTACAGAAATTTTCTCTTCTCGCCATGATTACCCCGTATTCGCACGCAAGTTGGCCTGCTTAACTTCGCTTAAAGTTGTCGAATCCGGGACATTCCGGATTCGACCTTTTTGAACAAAGTATAGTTCTGCGGTACGTTAGGGTACGTAATATAAAATTTTTCGAATTTAAGAAATTAATTACGAGATTGTAGTAAATTATTAATTTTCCAGATTTTAATAATATATTCTTGTTTTAATTAAATTCTATTTTGTTTTTATCAAATTTTTAATGTTTATTTTGTTTCAAGTTTTATTTATAATATAAATTTTACAACTAATTATCGAATTATAATTAAAAATTTGCAATCGTAAAATACAAATCATATTTTCTCACCTTTTTACTTTAAATTTTCTCATCGTCTCACTCATCACACAACTCGATATCATAGATGAATTTCGTGATTTTCGTCGTTCAAATATTGACTTTAGTAAAAAATTCAGTTTGGATTGATCTTCGTTTCTCCGTTGTCTTGATTTTTTAACTAAAAAAACTTTGACGGAAAAAAATCGATAATTTTGCCCTTAGAAATGTCTTATTCAATTACCATCTCTATTCACGATAGCCCATTTTTTGATTTTATAATTGTTGGTATTCTATAAATAAATTCTACTTTGCGGCATAATGCTAAAATTTTAAAATTAAACTTGGTTTTTACAACCGCAATAGCTAGAGGTTTAGTAAATTATGACTTAACTGTATTTGCCTAATGCATTTTGCCTAATGCAACTAAATTTTATCAAATTATATTCTTAATTTTTTTTAATAATTTTAAAAACGTTGAAGAATATTTTATTAATGAGATTATATGGGTAATTTAAGTATGATGTGCTCTCGGTTTTGAATTTATTATATCCGAGAATTTTTAAAAATAAAAACCCTAAAATAGAAAAAACAATTATTTAGAAAGGTGGGAATATTTTAAAGCGATGTTTTTTGACCTGAAGCAAACGCGCATTTAATACATCTTTTCAAAAGTAAAGTTAGTTGTTGGCCAAAAAAAACCTTGATTTATTGACTTTTTGATTTATCAACCCTGACTTTTTCTTCAACCTTTTTGAATTTAGTATATCAAAGATTTAAAAAGTTTATGTTAGGAGAAAGTCAAAATCCGTTTTGTTGGATCAGAAAGGATCTTTTAATTTCACAAGCTATTTTATAACATGTGGGGTTTATTAAAAGTACATCTTTAATTTTTTATGAAAAAATTTTTTCCTTAATTTCGCCTTTGAAGATTTAAACATTTTGTGGATTTATTTTTTGGAAAGGTTTATTGTTATAAAGATGACGATAAAAATGAAAACGATTAGAGAAAATAAAATCTTGCGTCGTAAAGCTTTCAGGATAAAGTCCCCCTGCCTAAACTACTTTTGAGATGCGTTTGGTCACTTTATTTTTTGCTAGTTAGTCTAATTGTTGGTGTTGTTTTTGTGTTGATTTATTATTTTTTTTAAATAGTTTTCATAAAAAATAGCTAAGCAGCATTTCAGAAGAGTTGAAATTTATGAAAGAATTTGTCTATTTTTAATGATAATTACAGAAATTTTCTCTTCTCGCCATGATTACCCCGTATTCGCACGCAAGTTGGCCTGCTTAACTTCGCTTAAAGTTGTCGAATCCGGGACATTCCGGATTCGACCTTTTTGAACAAAGTATAGTTCTGCGGTACGTTAGGGTACGTAATATAAAATTTTTCGAATTTAAGAAATTAATTACGAGATTGTAGTAAATTATTAATTTTCCAGATTTTAATAATATATTCTTGTTTTAATTAAATTCTATTTTGTTTTTATCAAATTTTTAATGTTTATTTTGTTTCAAGTTTTATTTATAATATAAATTTTACAACTAATTATCGAATTATAATTAAAAATTTGCAATCGTAAAATACAAATCATATTTTCTCACCTTTTTACTTTAAATTTTCTCATCGTCTCACTCATCACACAACTCGATATCATAGATGAATTTCGTGATTTTCGTCGTTCAAATATTGACTTTAGTAAAAAATTCAGTTTGGATTGATCTTCGTTTCTCCGTTGTCTTGATTTTTTAACTAAAAAAACTTTGACGGAAAAAAATCGATAATTTTGCCCTTAGAAATGTCTTATTCAATTACCATCTCTATTCACGATAGCCCATTTTTTGATTTTATAATTGTTGGTATTCTATAAATAAATTCTACTTTGCGGCATAATGCTAAAATTTTAAAATTAAACTTGGTTTTTACAACCGCAATAGCTAGAGGTTTAGTAAATTATGACTTAACTGTATTTATCTCCCCATCTCTCATTCATCTAATAAGTCGTCCCAATATTATGTGTAAATCGCAATATTGGCGCAATCAGCTTTTTACAAGTGTGTAGTAATGGATCTTTTCTGGCTCTGTGCTAAATATTAAATACCTATAAATATAAACTATAAGTTTAAACTAAATTGAGAAAATATTTTTTCCTTTTCTAATTTTCATTTTTTCTATTTATCTAAAATTAGTAACTAACATTTTTTGTTTTTACTCCTTTTATAGTAAAACTAAAAAATATTACATTATGTAAAAAATGAATTTCATAAAATATATCACATTTTTACATCTAAATATCAGCTAAAAAAATTTGAAAAAATTTTTTTCAAATTAATAAATTAGTTAAAAAAATAAATTTAAAATTTTTAAAATATGTAAAAATTCGTTTAAACAAAATAAAATTAAAAATAGTTAAATAAAAATTAAAAATTCAAACATTAATTTGGCGAATTTTTAATATTTAAAAATTTATTTAAATTAAAAATACAGAATTTACATATTTTTAATTTTTATTCTAAAATCATAATATTTTTAAAAAATTTAAGAAATTCCTTTTCACCCCATCTCTTAATTGTGCAACTATAATTCTGATTGTACATACTTCTACATTTATAAATTCTGGTTTTTAAAGGACTAAAACTTGAATTTTTAAAAATTTTGATTTTTTAATATTCTGTTTTAATTTATAATTCTGAATTAAAGTTTAATAAATATTCTGATTTCAAGATTTAAATTTGTAGAATTTATTTCGAATTGTAAGGGGCGCAACTAAGTTTAGAATAAATTCTCATTGATTTTGTGTTGACAAACTTGAAAAATATGTAGTTTTTTTTGCTTCAACTTCATTTTTACGCGTAGTATATTTTTTTCGCTGCTTTTTCTTGGAAGAACTATTTTTTAAATATTTTTAAAATTTTTATTCCATTTTTAAGCTAATTTTTAGGATCTTAAGCTAATCCAAAAAATTTATTTTTATAATAGAAAGTAATTATAAAAGGTTAAAAAATTAAATAAAAATCAGGAAAAAACCTTAAATTAAAAACAAAAAAATAGTTAAAATGTTTAATTTAATCTTTAAAAATTTTTTCTAGTCAATTCGCCTCTTCCTGGTTTTCCATACACTCAACAGCCACCAGTATCAACATTTCAACAACAACAATCAACTCAACAAAACTTGTTAGAACAACAACAAGCTGCCACACAACTACAACAAGCATTTGGTAATGATTCGTGGAAAACACCTAATTATCCTCCGACAACACAACAACAAATAATCCAACAACAAACATCTAGACAAGTCCCAACAGTTTTTGAAGGGACAGGAAATGTTCAGAATAATGTTGTTCCTTCTTTTGGTCAACAACATCAATACCAACAATTAAACTTTCCACCTGGACAACCCCCGCCTTCACAACAATTTCGTATTCAACCGCCTTCAATTCGGCCTGCACAACCGGTAACTTGGTTTAGTTGTTTTATTCTTGCATGTTTTGGTGTTTTGTTGGTGTTTATTTGTTGTTTTATTTTATTTTTGTTTTGATGTTTCTTCTTGTTTAGATGTTTTAATGTTTGTTGATGTTTATTGTTTTGTTTGTTTTGGTGTTTTTCTTAATTATTTTAATGTTTTGTTGAGTTTGTTATGTTTGTTTGTCTTTCTATGTTTTTTAATTACTTGAATGTTTTAATAGTTGTTTATGTTTGTTTTATGTTTGTTTTGATGTTTCTTGTTTTGATGTTTTAATTTTGTTTTTATGTTTATTGTTTTGTTTTATGTTTGTTTTTATGTTTTTCTTAATTTAATGTTTTGTTGTGTTTGTTTTTTGTTTTATGTTTGTTCTAATGTTTTTCTTAATTAATTACTTGAATGTTTTATTAGATGTTTATGTTTGTTCTTTTATTTGTTGTTTGTTTTAATGTTTTTCTTATTGATGTTTTAATATGTTTTATATTATTTTTGATGTTTGTATTTATATGTTTGTATTTTATTTGTTTTTGTTTGTTTGTTTAGCCGAATTTTCAATTAGCAAAAACATTAGGTAATTCTTTATTCTTAAGGCTGCTGTCCAATCCATCAACTTATACAATACTCAACAACAAAACATTCTCGCAACTCGTTTTTCCGGTCCAACACCAACAGGACAACCACAACAAACAACTTTTTATACCAATCCACCTCCACAACAACGAACACAATTTACTCGAGGGGGCATAACCCAATCTTTTGGTCAACAACAATTTGGGGGTAGTTATAGAGGGGGACACAAAACATTTGGAGGGCCTCGTTTTCCAGGGCAACAGAGGTCTTTTGACTCTGACAGAGGTGGTGGAGATAAACGTAGACGAAGCAGGTAAGGGAAAAAAATTTTTTTTGGTTAAAAAAAATATTTTTTAAGGTCCCCAGCAAATGAACAACGTAAACGTTTAAATATTGTCTCAAACAATGAAAATGATACTTCAACTACTAAAACTACTACAGCTTCTGGAGAATATGGGAAAGGTCGTTTTTGTGTTCAATTGTCAAATGTTCCTTACAAAGCTGCTTTTAATGATATTAATGAGTAAGTGAATTTTTTTAATTTGAAAAAATTTTTCTGAAAATGCTAAATAAATTTCGAAATGTCAAATACTCAAAATGTCCATTTTTGTATTTTTTAGTTGAAAGGGTTTTTTTTAGAAATTTTTGCGGATTGGATCAAATCTCTAAAAATCCGTCAGACCTGGGTCTTTATTTCCGAAAAATTGTCACATATCAAAATGTCAAATACCCAAAATGTCACATTTAAAAAAAATTTTTTAAAGGTATTTGTCGTTAGCTAAAGCTGGTTGTATCAAAGTTACTCGTGTTTACATTCCTGATAAAAATTACACTGATCGTTGGATTGTTGAGTTTGATAATGAAGAAAATTCGAGAGCTTTAATTAAATTTAGAGGAGAAATTTTTGCGAGAACAATAAGGTTAATTTAAAAAATTATTTTTATTTTTAACAATTTTTAGAGCTGAATTAATTCCAAATCGTCGTGCTGATGAGCAATATGCAGTTGCTGAACCAGACGAAAGAGACCGTGGACGTTTTCGAAGGGAGATTGTTAGAAGGGATAGAAGTAGGAGCCGAAGTCGAAATAGAGACAGAAGTCGAAGTCGTGATCGTCAACGTGATTCTAAGGATAGACCGAGTAGTCGAGAAGGTTGGGAGCATTTTTTTAAATAATTTTTAAGTTTGTGGGATTCTGAATAGATTTTTAATTCAGAACTGGTAGTTTTTACCAGTCCAAGGGATTGCCTAATCAGGTTTCGGATTCCCCTATTTTGGTTCTGCTTTTGCTTACGTTAGTTGATAGGGCACTCTGGTATGTTCAAATTTTATTAAGTCCTCCCATGAAGGACTTATAGTCCTCCCATATGAACCTTCCTTTAGGTTTTAAGGACAGACCAAGTAGTACGAAGATAATGGAGAGGATCGTGTAGTAAAGAAAACTTTTAGACTTTGTTTCATATTTAAACACAAATTTCCATTTTTAAAGATTCTGGACGAAGCCGTCGTCGTTCAATAAGTCCAGCAGCTCGAAAAAGGAGTTCAAGTAGAGAAAGATTTCCACGCGAACGGACTCGTGATTTTAATAGAGACGAACACCGTAATAGAGATGGGGGTGATTTTGGAAGTAATCAACCATATCAGCAACGAAGAAATTCTACTTTTGTACGTAGAGGAGGCAGAACTTACGACAACAATAATAATAATGGAGGTGGTTCTAATAATAATTCACATCAACCTGTGCCTTTATTCGGAGCTTTTGCATTTCCTAGTACTCAGGCAAATCAGGTTAATTTTGTTTTTATTTTATATTTATTAGTTTTATAGGCTTCCCCTCTAAAAAACTTAAAGCTTTTTAGAGGATAAGGCGTAAATTAAAGGTATTGTAGTGCAAATTATAATAAAATTTCATTTTTTATAACACGACCGAAATTTTTTTTGACTTTCCCATATCTAGGGTATATTTTAAAAATTGATTGAAAATTCGGAAATCGGACTGCTAACACCAAAAGAAATTAAAACCAAGAGTTTTCGGTGTCTATGAAGTATTTTACCTTCTCGCAGTCGACTTTTCCAAATAAAAATAAATTTAAAAAAATATTTTTAGGCTGTTTACAATCCAAAAACTGGGTCTACAGTTCAACTTGGTGCAAAAGATTTGAAGGTTTATTTTAAAAAAATTTTTCAAAATTAAAAAAAAACAATTAATTCTAGCCATTACCTCTACGTTCATTTGGCGGCCCACCTTCTCAATTTTTCCCAACACCAACATCTTCAAGTCCAAATTTTCGTTTTCCTTCAATTCAAATATATCAAAATGGGCCTCCACCACAAATTAATAATAATAGAAATGGAGGGAATATTCAAATCCAACAACAACAACAACCAACATCACCACCAACACAAATACAAATTTCCCCACATTTTCGTCCACAATTTGGACAAAATTTATTTTCTGGATTAGCGCCAAATTTTACAATAAATAATACAAGAATGCCTGGACAAAATTTGATGAGTTTTAGTGGTGGAGGAATAAATAATTTGAGACAGTCACAACAGCAATGTAAATAATTATAAATTAATAAAAATATTTTTTAAAATTGTGTTAAATTTTTTATGGAATTGTTCTTTGGGAAAAGTCCATTTTTAAGTTAATTTTTAAGTTTACTTAAATTCCCTGTGATTTTTGGAAATACTGGAATCCTAGTAATTTTATTTAAAAAATATGTCGGGCTAACTTAAGGGGCAGACAAATCAAGGAAAAGACAAGTCTAGGAACGACCAAATCATCGAATATTTTAAAAATCGGAATTTTTTGGAAAATCATAATTTTTCAGAATTTTTTTTTAATTCTGTTTTTTATTGTCTGTTCCTTGAGTTGGGATGTTGTTGGTCGTTCATGAGTTGGTTGTTCCTTGACTTGTCTGTTCCTTGAGTTAGCCCTCACCCTAAAAAATATAAAAAAGAATTGTCTTGAATATTCTTTATTTAGTATAAAATTTGAATTTTTGAGAGAGAAAAATTGGTCTTGCTCGTATCTTTGTGTTAGTTACCCCAAAAAATAATTCGAAAAATAAATTTAAAAAATTAATTTTGTTGGAAAGACATTTGGTCCCATGATTATTTTTTAATATTTTTGATATAAAAATACCTTGCTCATGTCAGATTTTTTAATCTTTAAAAATTGAAAAAAAATAAATTCGAGCTTGTCAAAAATTCGAATTAAAATTTTATCAAAAAATTCCAAAAAAATATTTTTCTAGCCCCTCCAAAATCATCCTCACCTACACACAGTTATTCAATGGATACTTGTGGTTCTGCTTTAATTATTCAAGAAGATAATTGTTCTGTTGATGGAAAGGGAAATGAAAGTAGTGGAGAAGTAAAAATTATTATTTTTTTCTTTAAATTAAGGGGGAAAATATTTAATTGTCAGAAAATGTAGTTTTGGTTAAGTTGGTAGTGTTATAGACTTTAAGGGAGAAAAAGCTGGCAGTGATGATATAATAGCCAAATCTTAGCTACTTTGGGCTGCCGTTGCCCGAATAGGGCAGAACCCACGGTGGGCAAAGTAGTTTTGTGGGGACCAAAGGCCGAGACTGAGCCAGCTTTAAATTAAAAAAATTTTTTCTTTAATTTTATACAATCGAAGTCCCAGTTATTAAAGAAAGATACCTTTGAGACTAGGTATTTAATTTCCTCATTTGACCGAAAAATCCTCGTTTCTTCGGTTCGGTTTCTACTTCTATTGTAAAGTTGATGGATCCGGATATCCGAAGATTTCTCAGGAACCGGATCTGCCAACCCTACTGAAAACATGGTACCTTATAATAAGGGGTAGTTTAAAATGGGGATATTGTTAAACTTTGGGGTATCTATAAATAGAGGGCCCAAAAGAATATTTTTTTATAAAAATAATTTTTTTCTTTCAGATGTCTTCCTCATTAAAAAATGCACATGACATTCCATCAATGTCTTCTTCTTCACTTCCTTATGCTTTAACCTCAATTCCAGACCAACCTCCAATTGATTTGCTTGAACCTAATAATGATGGGGAAGAAAGCAATGAATAAATTAAATAAATTATTATTTTCTTTTAAAAGCATTTAATTTCAAATTTAGAGAAAATGTATTGGTAGTTTAGTGGTTTAGTTGCTTGTTTGGACTATTAAAGTTGTAAAGGTTCGAATCCAAAGCTTCCTAAATTATTTTCTGTGGATGATTAAAACTAGATAGGGACATCTGAAGAAAAAAAAAGAGAAGGATCTTAAATTGATGAAATTAATCAAAAATTAAACAGTTATCCCTGTATGACACAGAAAATAATTTTTGAATAAAAAAAAATTATTTTTTTCTGCTTCGATTTATTTTTTTAAATTGTTTTTTCTTTAAAGACAAAAATTTATTTTATTTATTTTTTCCATTGATTTTGTAAGGGATTGCCAAAAAAATTTTTTTTTGATTTTAAATTTGGTAATCTTAAATTTTTTCCTCCCTCAAAAAAATTGTTAAAATGTTTGACTTTAAAAATTATATTTTTTTCATTTTTATTTTTTAGTAAAAGAAATGTTGTGTTTTTATTTTGTTGTTATTTTATTATTTAAATATTCATTTGATATTTTTTTAATTTTATTAAAAATTTTTTTAATTTTTACAGATTTTTAAAATTGTATATATTTAGAATAATTTAAAAAGGTGAGCAATCTGTTTTTGAATAGAAATCAGAATTTAATCAGAATATTTTAGATTAATTTAAAACCAGAATAATATTTTAAAATCAGAATTATTCTAATGTAGGAATGGATATTCTGATTAATAAAAGTCCTGATTTTAAATCAGAATAATTTTTTAATAAGAATTATTTTAAAAACCAGAATTTTTTTAAAACAGAATTTTTAAAAATCAGAATTTCTAAAAATCAGAATTTCTAAAAATCAGAATTATTTTAGAAATCAGAATTATTTTCAAAACAAGAATTTTTAAAAATCAGAATTTCTAAAAATCAGAATTATTTTAGAAATCAGAATTATTTTAAAAATCAGAATTATTTTCAAAACAAGAATTTTTTAAAAACCAGAATTTCTAAAAATCAGAATTATTTTAGAAATCAGAATTATTTTAAAAATCAGAATTATTTTAAAAACCAGAATTTTAAAAAATCAGGATTTTTTTAAATCAGAATTATTTTTAAAATCAGAATTAATTCAACCTCCTCTTTTCAGTAAATGACTACTACATACTACCCAACAACCTTCTTCAGATTATTTTAATTCAGAATTTGAACATTTTATTCAAACACAAATTTCTGGTTTAATTTTAACAGAAAGAGAAAACAATTCAGAATTAAATAAAGAACAAGAATTAATTATTTCCATTGATTTTTGTAAAAAATTTTTAATTGAAAATTCTTCAAAAAAGGAAGCAGAAAGTGATGAAATGGAAAAGAGACGTTCTCAAGTTTTGGCTAAACTTGTTGAATTAAAATTGGAGTTGGAAACACATCGAGTAAAAAATATTTATTTTTTAACTTTCCGAGGGATCCATCCCAAAGATCAGTAAAAAATTGGGAAAAAATAAAAAAATATTTTTATGCCTCAGGGCATTTTTTAAAATTTAATTAAAAAATAATAAAAATTATTTTTCAAAGGAATCTTTAATAATTGGAGATGATACAGGAAATATTAAAAGAATTAAATATCATGAATTTGTAATGCAATCAGCAAGGGGAACTAATGTTTATTGTGAAGTGTGTTTAAGTATTATTTGGAGATTGATTCAGTATTGGAGAAGATGTAAAGGTGGGTAGGGAATTTAATTAAGGGAGGGAAATTTGTTAAAACTTTCCGGAAGAGTGAATATAACTAGCCGGAATATAGAAAATATAAAACTTTCCGGAAATATAACATTAATTTTCCGGAAATATATTAAACTTTCCTTCCGGAATATAAAAGTAGTGATATTAAACTTTCCTGAACAGAAATATAAAAAAATAAACTTTCCGGAAGAAAAATATAAACTTTCCGAATGTAAAGAATAATATTAAACCTTCCGGAAAGGTAAATATAACTCTATCCGGAATATAAATAATACAAAATACTTTCCGGAAATATACTGCAAGTTCCTTCGGAATATATAAAAATATTAAACTTCACAGAAAATATAAGCCATCCGGAATATACATATTTCTGGAGCATACAACTTTCCGGAAAATTAATATAAACTATTAAATTTCCAACAGTCTTAATTAAAATTAAATAAAATTAAATTTTTAAACAATTTTTTTCAAGTTTGCGGCTTTCGCGTTCACGATAAATGCATCGATCAAGTCCAACGTCAATGTGTTAGCACACAAATATACAAAACTGATTTTTCTCTTTCCCTCCAAATCTGTCCAGAAAATTCTCTTAGAAATCAAAATTTTCGTTGTGCAGAATGTTTGGCTAATATATCTTTTGGTTAGTCAAATTAAGGGATTTTTTGATTTAATTTTTAGATGAGGAATCAGACAAAATACCTCGACTTTGTGATTATACTGGGTTATTTTATTGTAGCCGTTGTCATTGGAATGGTAAATAAATAAAAATTTTGTTGACTTTCCGGAATATAAAAATAGTATTTCCGGAACAATGAGTATAAAAACTTCCGGAACGGGGATATAAACCTTTCCGGAAAAGTGATTATATAAGTAATAAACCTAGTAATAACCTTCTTGTAATAAACCTTCTTGAATATTAAAAATATTGTTGAACTTTCCGGAAGAAGAACCCTTCCATTAAAAATAAAATTGTGAGAAATATAAATCTTTCCGGAAAAGTGAATATACAACTAAATTTCCAATACATTTTAATTTTCGATTTTCTTTAATTCCTTTCAAAATAAATAAAAACTGAAAAAAATATTCAAAACAATTTTAAAATTAATTTGTAGATAATATGGTCATTCCAGCCAGATTGGTACGGAATTGGGACGCTAACGTTTGTTTTTCCTAAAAATTTTCTTAAAAAATTTCTTTTAGAAACGCCCAGTCTGTCGGGCAACAAAACAATTACTTGTAGCAATAATGAATAAACCTTTAATTGATTTACCTAAAGAAAATTCTTTACTTTTTAAATTTGTTAATAATTTAAATAGAATTGGAAGGCTTAGAAATGATATAATGCTTATGAAATGTTATTTTGTTAGTTGTAAGGTAAAGATGCTCAAGTTTATTTAATTAATTATAAAGGAAAAATAAATAGAAACGATAGGTGCCCGGTTAGCTCAGTCGGTAGAGCACCAGACTCTTAATCTGGTTGTCGCGGGTTCGAGCCCCGCATCGGGCTGATATTTTTTAAATTATTTTAGAAATATTTTAAAATTATTTTGATTATTTCTAGACAATTATTTTTTTAATTTTTATTTTTTTATTTGTTGGGAAGAAAATAATTTTCTAGCACAATAAATAATTAAAATAAAATAATGAATAAATAATCAACTTTCCGGAATAATACAAGACCTTCCGGAAAATAAATATAAAAACAATGGAAAATACACCTTCCGGAAAATGAGAATACATTTCATTATAATTTAATAGGACTTTCCGGAAAATTTTTATTAAAAATCCTTCCGGAAAGTAAATACAAGAATTGATGAAAGAAAACTTTCCGGAGCATGAATATACACGTTAACTTTAATTTAATAAACTTTCCGGAAATTAAATATAAGACTTTCCGGAAAACTTGAATATAAATATAAAAACATGGAAACACAAACTTTTTTTTATAGATAGCCAAAAAACTTCGAATTCTCCAACATTTAAATCGCTATCAACATTTTGTCGAGACAGACATTAAATACTCACTTGAAGACCTTATAAAAATAGCCACAGGGAGTGGTGGCTTGCTCAAGGATATAGAATCTATAGTCGAAATATTTAACCGTCATATCACACAAGAATGTGAAATTTGTAGAGGAAATGCATTTTTTTGTGAATTGTGTTCGGATGAAGAGGTGGGGGATTTAATGGGGATTTTGACTGATTTTTTGAAAAAAATTTTTTTTCTAGAGAATATACCCATTTAGTGATAATGTTGCTATTTGTAAAGGTTGTCTAGCTGTTTATCATAGGTAGGAAAAAATTATTTTAATTTTTATATTAATCATTTTAGGCATTGTTTTGATCATGCTAGCAAACGGTGTACTCGTTGTGCCAGAAGAAGGGCTAGAAGAAAGGCAATAATGATGAAAACTGAGGAGGAGGGGGAATAAAAATGTAAATAAATAAAAATATTTTTCAAAATTATTTTAAATATTCTTTAAAAATTATTTTTTAATTTTATTAAAATAATACGGCATTAATTAAGTAATTATTGGCGATTAAATAGGAATTTCTTTGGCATTACAATGTTTTTTAGTTTAAGTAGGTATGTGATTTTATATTTCCTTTACATATTGAATGAAATTTCCGGAAAGTAAATATATAAAACTTTCCGGAAAGTAAATATATAAAACTTTCCGGAAAGTAAATATATAAAACTTTCCGGAAAGTAAATATATAAAACTTTCCGGAAAGTAAATATATAAAACTTTCCGGAAAGTAAATATATAAAACTTTCCGGAAAAGTAAATATATAAAACTTTCCGGAAAGTAAATATATAAAACTTTCCGGAAAGTAAATATATAAAACTTTCCGGAAAAGTAAATATATAAAACTTTCCGGAAAGAAATATATAAAAATTTCCGGAAAAGTAAATATATAAAACTTTCCGGAAAGTAAATATATAAAACTTTCCGGAAAGTAAATATATATAAAACTTTCCGGAAAGTAAATATATAAAACATTCCGGAAAAGTAAATAGAATACAATGAAAGTCTAATTTCCTTTCCGGAAATTTAAATAACAGTTTCCGGAAACTATTATAGAATAATTTCCGGAATGAATAACATTGCTTAAAGTTTCCGGAAAATATAAAATCACATCCTTATTAAACATAAAAAAAGTTTTACTGGCTAAATATAATTGGACAAGGCTAGAATCATTAAAAGTTAATTAAGTACAATTATAAAGGAGATTATGGCTTAAAGTAGGAATTAAATTAATTTTAAATTAAAATTTAATGTCATGAAATTTCTTCCCAATTCCTTTGAAAAAGTCAGAAACGTCTTCACTAAAGAATTTTTGAATGTCATCAATAAATTTGTCAAATCCGTGTTTTTTGCTTATTTCACTAACTTTTGATTTTATCATTTCCCACAAGCGAAGAAGATATTGATGGAATTCTTCAGCACGTCGGTTAGCCATACACTCAAAATCGCAATCCTGTGAAAAATAAAAAATAATATAATCTTTACGGAAATATATTTCCGGAAAGTAACTCTTCGAAAATAATAAACTTTCCGGAAAATAAAGAATTCTCATGGTTGGTTAATATAAAAACTTCCCTCCGGAAATATAAAAATTAATTTAAGCATTATATGGCTATCTACAGGGTGACAAGAAAGTAATTGGACACTTTTCTATCCTTTATAACTTTTTTTGTTCATAATATTTTTAGATAATTCCAAGTTTATTTTGTAGCTCATTTATTTCTCTATCATATCGTAGAATTAAAGATTTTTTTGTTAAGGATTAAGAAAGTTATGTAATTTTAGGTACACCATATCAAAATTTTCCCCCCAAAATTTTGATTTCTGTATCTCAGAAAGGAGAAGTCCAAACGGGATGATCTCAACAGAATTTAATTAAGATCATTAGCGAACCGGACAAATCTGAAAGATGAAAACTCCAACTCCTACATGAATGGCTCTGAGTATATGTAAATCAGTTTTGGGGGGAATGCGATTTTCTCATTTTGGGAGGGTTACGCGCAATCGAATATCTCTTTAAGCGTTAATCCAAAAAATTTTTTGCTTTATAATTTCTATAGATAAAGGTCTGCTCTAGATACCAAAAAATTTTTGTGTACGTCCTGCAATCTATTCTAATGTTATAAGCAAAATGTCTCAAAAACAGTTGCGACCTGGAGCAATAATTTTTCTCACATTCCTTTAACCGTATCTCAAAGTAGAATAGGGAAAATTCTAAAGGATTTTTATATTTTATTCTCCATTTAGTTCTCTATAATTTCATCTTTATTTGATCTCATTATCTTCAATTTGATTAAAGTTATGGCAAAAATAAAGTGTCCAATTACTTTCTTGTCACCCTGTATAAGAGTTGTGGTACTAAATTCACGTTTTCCGGAAAGTTTTAAATACTCTATTCGTTCTCCGGAAAGTTTGTTTTTAATTCATTTTTAATTTATTTATCTTCCGGAAGTTTTTATTTTGATCCGGAAAGTTGACTAATTATTTTCTTTCATTTTTCCCCGTCAAAATCAAAATAAATAAAATTAAAAAAATAAAAATTAAAAAAATAATTGTCTAGGAACCATTTAAATAATTTTAAAATATTTCCAAAATAATTTAAAAAATATCAGCCCGATGCGGGGCTCGAACCCGCGACAACCAGATTAAGAGTCTGGTGCTCTACCGACTGAGCTAACCGGGCTCACATTTGGTCTCTCAAATAAAACATTCTTATAGTCAAAGGAAAAGTTGGAAAATGCTCAATTTAATTAAACAAATGTTTTTACCTCTGTGGGTTTTCCAGAAGTCGGCAATTTCTTTTTCTGTTCTTCCAATTCTTCTTCTGTTTTGCCACAATCACTCAAAATTGTTAATTTTTTAAAATTCTCCAGTGAAGAACAATCAAAATTTCTATTTCCTTCAAGATCCACGGCCTAAAGAATTTTTTTGAAATTAAAATATTTTTCCTCTAAATTACCTTCAAATCAGGAAATTTACCGAGTAATTCACTTTCTGAAGGTAAATTTTTAATTTTATTATTAGTTAGACCAATAACGTCAAATCCTCTTAATTTTGATTTTGGTACTTCCAAGCTTTCTAAATTAAGGGAGTGGCAGTGGACGGCCTGAAAATTTATATTTTCTTTATTAAATTAAAATATGGAATATAAATATAAAACTTTCCGGAAGGCGAATATAAACTTTTTACCATTTGTAATCTCTTAAGAAAATGGTTTTACAATTTGCAAATTTATAATAAATAAACTTTTTACAATTTGTAAAAAAGTTGTTAAATTTATTATACCTTCAAGAAATTAATATTAAAATTTACGGAAAAATAAACTTTCCGGAAAGTTATATATGTCCAATAACTTTAATCTTCCACTAAATTTTATCTTATTTTTATCCAAATTTAAAATAAAAAATTCATTTTGTCATCTAAAAATTCTTAATTTATTTACTTACAAATTCCTCAGTATTACACATACATCCATTTAAACAATCAAATATGTAAGCTTTAAAATTTTAAAAAATAAAAAAAAATATTAAATATTTTACCATTAATTGGGCAAATTTGTAAAATACACAAAAATGCCAAAGTGAAAAATAAATGGATAAAATAATTATTAAACATTTTTTGACTTTCTGAAAAAGAAATTTTATAATAATTAATTATTTTAAAAATGGTAAAGAAATGATCAAAAATTTAAGAAATGCGAGATTTACTGCTGAAAATGAATTATATAAACTTTCCGGAAAATCTAACAGTTGAGAAAGAATTTCTTTTTCAGAAGAAATATACATATATTCTATTGAAACTTTCCGGAAAGTTTCCTATTTATATTTTTAATTATATAAATAAACTTTCCGGAAACAGGTATAAAGTCTCATAAATTTCCGGAAATTTCCTATTTATATATTTGAAACTTTCCGGAAACATAAAGTCTCATAAGTTTCCGGAAAAGTAAATATATAACTAAAATAATTTCCGGAATATTAATATATAAAACCTACGCCTATATACAAAAAATAAAGAAAATTAAAAATAATAAAAATAACGATTTTAATTAAAAATAAATAAGTAAAAAAGTAGTCATTTGTCAACAAATTCCAAAACACTCTCATCTAATTTTTATTTTTATTCATTTATGTTTAGCAAACGGAATTGATAAATATTTTTAAAAAAAAAGTAAGTGGAATGACTCATTGATTGTGAAAATTTTGGAAAAAAAAATAAAATAAAATTGTCTATAAAAAATGCCACATTTCCATTTTAATACTATAAAAAGGAAACTCTTAAATGAAGGGAGAAAAATGATGAAGCAAAAAAATATTTTTGGTTATAAAATAAATTTTATTAAATTTGTAGGGAAGAAAAATGGATTTTATTTTCGAAATTAAATTAAAAAATAATTTTAAAAAATAATAAAAATTCTGGTAAAAAATAAAATTTTGACTAAAAATATTTTTTTTGATTTTTATAAAATTAAAAAATCAATAAGAAAAATAAATATATTTTGGATACTAAAAATTGAAAAAGAAAATTAGAAAAAGAAAAGTTTCTAGAGCGGAACATTAAAAGAAAAATAGGTATAAAATAATTGAAAAATAAAACTTGGTTAAAAAACAAGTTTTATATTTTATATAAAATAAACTTTTCCTTTCTCTAGTGAAAAATTGAAAATTTAAAAAAATTAAAAAATAAAATAAAAGTAAAGGGAGAATGGCACATTTTAACTGCACACATTTACCCTATTTAAAAAATCAAAAATTTTTTGAAATTAAAATTTTTATTCAAAAAGTCTCGATAATCTATCTTTAGCTTGTGATTTTAATGATTTTTTCTTTTGTTCACTTTCACTAGTATTTGTACTTGCTAAAGAAGTACTATATGTATTTGTATGTATTTGTGTGCCTTTATTTCGATAAAATGTTATTAAACGCTCGCCAAAACGTTTTTCATTTATTGAAAGTTGCTTGGATGACTTTAAAATCTTTTTAATTTTTTGAAGAAATTAAACGAAAAATTACATTTTCAGAAGCAATGTATTTGTATAGAGAAATAGAAGGATAAGGCAAATGTCCAAGCATTTTGGGAACTGAAAATTAAAAGCAACTTATTACAATTTGTAAAAATATTAAAACTTTTTACATATTGTAAAAACACATTTTATTAAAAGCAAGCCTATTTTTAAAATTTACTAAAACTTTTTACAATTTGTAAAAAGTTTAATATTTAAAAAAGTTTAAGTTTTACAAATTGTAGAATCAAATTTATAATTTTTACAATTTGTAAAAATAAAATTGAAACAATTTTTACAATTTATTAAAACTTTTTACAATTTGTAAAAAGTTTAATATTTGTTTGATTTTTACAAATTGTAAAAACAATTTTATAATTTTTACAATTTGTAAAAATAATTAAACTTTTTACAAACTATAAAAAGCACAACTTTATATTACAATTTGTGAAAACTTTTTCTTTTCAATTTTTACAATTAAAACTTATAACAATTACCAATAGAGAAAATAGCCTGCCCAACACCACTATCCTTAACTTTAGCCAATTTATGTTTTTGTTGACAATACCATCCATTATTTAAATTTTCATTTTCTATACTAACAATAACAGTTTCAGCTTCAATTAATTTAGCCAAAGATCTTAATGATACAACAAAATCACAAGGTTGGTCAACTCGACATAATAAAGATTGGGAATGTTCAGAATAGAAACGGGCACAAATTTCAAAGTCAACCTGAAATTTTTAAAAAATAAAAAAAATTAATTTTCAATTTTGTCACCTTCGGAATAGTAAAATCCAATCGTTTTCCAATACAATATTCCTCAGATTCTATCAATTCTTTATTAAATTCACTATTTTTATTTTCCTTTTGATCAGAGCAGACGGTGTAGATAAATTTTAAAAAATGTGGAACTGGAAAGTTTCTACCAGCAGGAGATTCTGGTAAACGCCAAATAAAACGAAAAGAAGAATTTGGAATTATTGGCTGAAAAAAATAATTTTTTTTTGAAGAAAAGAAAAATTTTTTTAGACAATTAAAGGATTTGGATTGAGTAATTTAGCTTCAACAGGTTCTAAGGCAATATTCTGTTCTTGGTGTAATGTAATTGAAGTTGGAAGAATTGTAATTTGATTTAAAGGAGATTTTACAAATCGCCTTTCCACATCAAGAATAAAAATTGCATTTCCTGCTAATAAAGATGTAGTGCAATATAAACCAAATAGAGGTGAAAACTTGAGTTGTAAAAACTTTGTTACAATTGTTTCTGAAGCATTTTTCCATTCAAGTTTTAACTTTAAAAAGAAGAAAAGTTTTACAAATTGTAAAATGTTGGAAAGTTATATTTTGAAAAATTGTAAAGGATGAATTTACAATTTGTAAAAGGTTGGATTTTAGAATTGTAAAAATAAGTTTTAAAAATTGTAAAAATTTTAAGTAAAGTTTTACAAGTTTTTGAACTAGGTTTTACAAATTGTAAAAGGTTATAAATTAAATATTACAAATTGTAAAAAGTTTTAATTTAAACATTACAAATTGTAAAAGGTTATAAATTAAATATTACAAATTGTAATAAGTTTTAAATTAAATTTTAAAAATTGTAAAAAGTGGTTTACAGTGTAAAAAGTGGTTGTAAATTTACAAATTTTACAAATTGTAACAGGTTTTAAATTAAATTTTACAAATTGTAAAAAGTTTTAAATTAAATTTTACAAATTGTAAAAATTTTTATTTACATTTTATAAAAATAAACACACCTCACAATTTATGGATTGTATTTCCTCATTTTGTGGAGAATTGCTACCATTTGTAGAATTAATAGGCAAAACTTTATCAACAGTCATACACAACTCAATAAAATTACAATAACTTTCATTAGGTTTTATAGGCGGAATTAAATGTTGAACTTTATCAGATACCCATTTTCCTTCAGAATCCTAATTTTTAAAAATTAATTTTAAATATTTTTGTAAAATTTTACCAAAAATTGTAAATGTTTATTTTCAACTCCAACAAGTGAAAAAGAACAAAATGTATCATTTAAATAAGAATTTGTGCCAGAATAAAATTCAAGAGAAATTTTCTGTCTCATTCCTGCTGTTAATTCAAGAAGATCGCCTGAGGCTATAAAAAAAATTTTTTTTAATATAATAAAATTATTAACATTTATCTTTCACAGAAATACTAGGTTCTACTCTATCAACTAATAGAAAAACATGTTCCAATAAAGCATTTCTCTCCATCTCACGGCCATAATCAAGAATAAAGGTACTTTTTGGGTTAATTGTATGGATTTGGATTGAACATAGTTGAAAACAACCAACATGTCTATTTTCCTAAAAAACTTATTCAGATTTTACAAATTGTAAAACGTTGAATTTGTAAAAGTAAAATTTTCTGAAAATTGTAAAAATATTATTTTATAATTTGTAAAAAAGTTTTTCAAGTTTTACAAATCATAAAGTTTATAAAATATTTTACAATTTGTAAAAAAGTTTTCCCTTTTTACAATTTGTAAAAAGGTGGATTTGTAAAAGGAAAAAAAGTTTACAATGCAAAACTTATTTTAAAAAGTTTTTAACTTTTTACAATATGTAAAAAGTTTTAAAGTTTTCCCACAAATTGTAAAAATTATTTTAAAAAGTTTTCCCTTTTTACAATTTGTAAAAAGGTGGATTTGTAAAAGGAAAAAAAGTTTACAATGCAAAACTTATTTTAAAAAGTTTTTAACTTTTTACAATATGTAAAAAGTTTTAAAGTTTTTACAAACTAAAAAAAGTTTTTTAAAAATAAAATTAAACTCTTACAACTTACATTAATTTTAAATATACACTTATTAACGCCTGGAACGATTAAATCAACATCTCCATCAACAATAATACAATCAACATTTTCATTTACAATTTCTTCATTTTTATTATTATTTTCTAATTTTTCTTCTTCTTTAGTACATACAACACATTCCAACGAATAAATATTTTCATTCTCTTCAATTTGTAATTTTTGTTGGAAAGCAAATTTTTTAGTTAAAGGAAGTTGTTGTTGGGTTTTAATTAATTTTTTAAAAATTGTTTTAATTTTACAATTAGAAAATTGTAAATTAAAAGTATTGTAAATATCTAAAATAAGTTCTGAAGGCGAATGTAAAGTAGAGCGAAAAAGTGGGGGTGAACATATTCTAATAATTTTGAATGGAAATTGGGCAAGTGGACGATATGAAGAAGAATCTGTTGAATTGTTGTAATTTAACCAGGAAATATTATTTCTTTAAAGAGAAATTTTTTGTTAATTTAAAAAAAAATAGAAAAATAACCTTATTCTTTCCTGAGATGTTAATTTAGACAAGTAATCGTCAAATTCATCAACTACGGAATTTTTTAATAATATCAAAAGAACAAGGATGCAATCAAATAACCTGAGGAAAAAATAATTTTTTTTTTAATTAGAAATTTTTTTTTAATTTTTTAAATTAAATTTTAAGTAAAACTATCAATTTAATAAATAAGAAAAATAATTTTTTATTTATACATACAATTCATTGTTTGATTGTTCAACAGCACGGTCTGTATATTCATTCAAAAATTTTTTCAAATAGTCAACAACCTCTTGTACTTGAAATAATGAATCCCCTGATAAAAGTTTTTTTAAATGTAGCTTCTCTCGGCTATATAAATCTTCGTTGGAATTACTAAAAAAATTAAAATTGTAGCAATTGTAAAATTGAAAAAAAATTAAAAAAAAACTTTGAAATTGAAGAAATACAATTCTCCAAATTAGCAACATGTCCCATCCAATTATGCTTTTTAAAAATATTTAAAGCTTCAGACAATTCCTCTATTACATAAATTCTAAATTTTTCCAAATCTGTATTTGAATTACAGAAAAAATCATTCAAAATTCGAAAAGATTCGGGAATGAAAATATTATTGTTGTCATCTTCTGTTGAGGAAGGCAATGAGGTTTGTTGTAACCACCGCCTAACAAGTGTAACCTCTTGACTTTTTTTAGTATTTGTAAGTAACAAGTACAAATTGTAGAGCTAAAAATAAAAATAAATTGTTTTACAATTTGTAAAAAAATAAAATTAATGATAAAAATACAATAAAACTTATAACCTTACTCTATATGAGTACAAACTTTTTTTGCAATTAGAAACTTTTCACAAATTGTAAATAAAAATATTTTACAAATTGTAAAAATAAAACTTATTTACAGATTGTAAATACCTTTTTAAAATAATACAACTTTTTACAAATTGCAAAAAATAAAACTTAGTTATTATATAAAGTTTTATTTTTTACAATTTGTAAAAAGTTGTTATTTTTATTTTACAATTTGTAAAACAAGTTTGTCTTTATTTTTACAAATTGTAAAAAAACAACTTTTTACAAATTGTAAAAAAACAACTTTTTACAAATTGTAAAAAAACAACTTTTTACAAATTGTAAAAATAAAACCTTATATATTTACAATTTGTAAAAAGTTGGATAAAAATAATTTTAATAAAATAAAGACATACCGCTTCAAATTTCTTATGCAAAAGAAAAGCAGCATGAGAAGCACTAGCAGATTCCATCACTACCAATTCATCATAAACAGAATTTTTATTTTCCAATTCATAATCAACAGAAGAAAAAAGTAAATATTCAACAAATTTAATAATTTCTTCTTGCCAAAAAATAAAAATTAAATTTAAATGGAAAGAATTAAAATTTGTTGAAAGAATGTGTAAATCTTCTTCTAAACGTTGGAAAGTTTCTCTAGATAAATTTAAAATTGTTGAAATACAATCATGTCGAAGCTGTAAAGTATTTAGTTGGGAAGTTGTTGTAGTAGAGGAGGGTTGTGAAAGAGATTGGAGGGAAGAGGAAATTGCTGAAGAATCTGTTGTTGTTATTGTTGTATTTGAAGTTGTTGACTGTATTTCTGATAGTCCTTTAACTGCTAAAACTTGATTTGATGGTATATTTTGATGTTCTTGTGAATATTGTTGAGTTGAGGAGGGGGTATTGGCTAAGTTTAATCTAGAAAAAAAAGTTTATTTTAAATTTAAAAAACAAGTTTATTTAATTTTACAATTTGTAAACTTAAATTTAATAATTCTGATATCAATACAAGTTTATTTAATAAATAATTCAAGTTTGTTAAAATAAATAAACTTAATTACAATTGTAATTCTAATATTAATTAATTCAAGTTTAGTTAATTCTGATTAAATAAACTTGTGTATAATTGTAATTCTGATTTATAAAAAATTAAATTTAAGTTTACAATAAGAACTTAAACCAGAAAGATTCTGATTCATAAACTTAAGTTTAATAATTCTGATTAAATAAAATTAATTACAATTGTAATTTCAAATTTATTAAAATAAATAAATTATAATTCTGATTTGTAATAATTTTTATTTTTAAATACCTATGGCTGAGTAGACTCGCAGAGAGCAGAATTTGATGTGAAAGTAAATGTGCATGTATTCGAACTAATTGCCAATCATCATTAGAAGAGTTATAAAGTTGTTGATTTAAAAGAATACAGCATTTATCTAGAGGAAGAGGGCGTAATTGTTTTAACCAATTTATTGAATTTAATGCTGAATCTATTTTTTAAATTAAAAAATATTCTTTAAAGAATTTTAAATTTTAAACCATTTTTCTGAGCCAAAGCACGAATTGAATCCGCAAAAAAGCTAGTTAATGAATCCAACTCTATCAAAGCTTGTTCAAAAAGTCCTAAACTCCAATAGAAAAGACACAATCTGAACTAAAAGAAAAAAATTTAATTTATTTTTAAATTTGAAAATAAAAAATTTTTTGAAAGTATTATGGGAGGAAATATAGAAAATAAATCCAAAATTGACACAAAAATTAGAACAAATTGAGAAAAAAAATTTTTTAATTGAAAAACATTCATTTTTCTTATTTTCTCCATAATTTAACTTATTTTTAAAATCGAAAATAAAATTCAAAATAAAATTTAAAAAATCAAAACCTGTTCATTAATAAAATTTGATAAAATAAAATTATCTTCATTTACAATTTCCTTCAATTTTCTAAGTTTATTAATTAAATTATTAGAATAATTGTCGAAAGAAGAAAATAAATTGTGTTGAACAAGTAAAGTTAAAGTTGATTTTGATTTTTCTGAAGAAAATTCGTTTGATTCAAAAATTCTGAAAAATAAAAATTATTTTACTGGGTAAAAGGAAAATAAAAGGAAGTATTTTTAATATTTTGGTTTCATTGAATTGTAATTTCTGGATTTAAAATATAATTGAAGTTTATTTAATAATTCTGAAAAAAGACGTTTTATAATTAGTAGAATAATTAAGATTTGGTCTATAAAATTCCGATTTTTAAAATTATTGTTGGTAAGACACAGTTTTACGAATGTATTTTTCTACGAAAAACTACAAGTTTATTTAATAAATTAGAAATACCTACCTATTCTGAAACTTTGCAAAATCATTCTTCAATTTGTCATTTATTTGACTTCTATTCTTTTTATCTTTCACTCGGGAAGAATCAAAAATAATTAGCCAAGATTGGCAATTAGCTTCTGTCAAATCTGAAAACCATTCAGAAATTTCAGGGCGGACAGAAATTCGGTATTCTTCAAAATTCTAGGAAAAAATTTTAAAAAATTAAAAATAAAGTCCACAAAAAACCTTCGGAAAAATAAAATAAAAATGCAGAAAAGCAAATGTTGACGGCATATTATCATTAGAATTTCCATTCTTTATTATAGAACAGTCTACATCAAAAGGCACAAAAGAAAGTTGAAAACGAAGATTTAAGGGGAAATTAGATGTGTGGGAGTCTCTGAAATTTTCTTAAAGTAAAAAATAAATAAATTTTAAAAACCTTTTCCATTGTAGCACTCCACTCCCAATCGAATCCAAAATTATTTTTTGATTTTTATTAAAACATTCCTCGTTGCCATGCCCTGAAAATGAGAGATTTAAAATTGAAATTAAAAATTAAAAATACATGAAATTCTTATCGGATCCTTTTTGTTTGCTTTAAAAACAGGAAATTCTTGAGTCATTTTAACTTGTCTTTGTTCCCCTAAAACAAAAAAAAAATAAACTAAAAAAGAAAAAAATAAGAAAACAACCCTATGTCCAACTGTAAAGTTTTTCACTTATCGGCATTTTGTCGATTTTTTACTTGCCGACATTTTGTAAATTCGACTTATTTGTGTTTCAAAATTTTCTCTAAATCTTTAATTAAACACTATTTCTCTTTAATTAATTTCTTTGCTATGACAAACAAAATATATTCCTTTTATTTGGCGAATTGAATTTTGATATTTTGTAATTTCTCCCCAACTTTCTTTTATTTTGTTAAATTATTTTGGTGTCGAGGTATTGTTCTTGCTTTTAATTTTTATTCATCAAGGTTCGAGTCCCATCGGTATTTTTATTTTTTTTTCTTTAATTTTTCTTCTCTTTTTATATTTTCTGCTTGTTTGTATGTTTCAAAATTAAATTTTATTTAATCTTTTATAGATGTTAGACTTCTAAAAGGAAAATTATTTTTTGCAATCAACACAATGGAAAGGCAAGAAAATGAAAATTCTAAAAGGCGTATATCAAAGCCTAGAGTTCAATATTCGCCAGTTACTGAAGCAAAGCGAAGTTATACAAAGAAAACAAAGTTTGATTTTTATTTTTTTTAAAAGTTTTATTCATTTTAAGGCAAAAATTTAGCGTAAAACGCTTAAATAGTTTGTTTAATGATTCTTCTTCAACCTATTCAACGAGAGAAAGTTCGGTTGATGAATTTTTTGGTTATGATGTTTTATCTCAATTTGACTTGAGTAATCAACTTGTATCGATGAAACAAATAGATTTTGTTTTGCCTCCATATCCAGACTTGAGGGATTCTCAAGAATTAAATTTGGGTGTTCCTGAACATATTGAAAATTTTTTGGATGAACAAGAAGAAATTAAATTGTTGGAATCAAATTTGTTTGAAAATGATCATGTGGTTGAGCAAATGGAAATTACTCAAGCAGAAGCTATTGAACAATTGGAAATTGAAGGTATTTTGTTACAATTTATTTTCATTCCATTGCCTTCTCCCTTCCATTTGGAGTCTTTTGATCAAATTCGTCCGGGACAGTTTTTACACATCTTGTTACTCTATCTACGAGGCTATCCATTCTAATTTTGTTCTGTAAGACCTTATTTTAGAAAACTTATTAGAAATTCTGAAAAAGAACTTGGTTGGTTATTGAATTTGCTTTTATCAGATTCTTGGTCTTAATATAAGAAAAAACCTCTATTTTACAAAGTGTCTTAACAATACGCTGAACTCCCTAAAAGATTTATTTTTTTTATTTCAGAACCCTCCACTTCTGTCTTACAATTACAGCATCAAGAACCTCACGCAGAAGAATCCTCTTCACAACAACCATACATCGAACCAACAAATTCAACTTCTTTTCCAGTCGAATCTGTTGGTCAAATTTCCCCCTCAAAACTCGAACGTCCTCCCTATCATTCAAAATTGAAATTAAAAATAAAATTGCCTAGAAAGTCAAATACAGGTTTTTTTAAAGTTTAAAGATTTAAAATTAATTTTTCTTTTTAAAATTTAGTCCAAACATCAATTGATAAAAGGACTAGAAGACCAACAAAATTTTCTGAAGACTTTGTTTTTACTC
Source organism: Meloidogyne arenaria (assembly GCA_036172955.1). Taxonomy (NCBI): domain Eukaryota; kingdom Metazoa; phylum Nematoda; class Chromadorea; order Rhabditida; family Meloidogynidae; genus Meloidogyne; species Meloidogyne arenaria. The sequence continues at coordinate 3,240,471 of JARQAB010000001.1, forward strand.
CATTAGTAATGCAACGGAAAAGCAACGATGCACTAAAAATAAAACAAAAGGCTATAATTAAACAACAAGAATCAAAAGCGGAAAGAAAACGTTTGTAAATTTTTTAAAAATTTTTTCATGTTTATTTTTTAAATAATATTTGAAAAAATTTGAGGGATTATTAATTTTTGAATGCGGATTGTTAGGACTACCTAGAAATAATTTTCGAGGAGGGCTATTTTTAGCATCACAGGCCAAAAATCTCCCATTTTTATAATTCCACTCCCAAAAGTTTTTTTTGGTTTTCCCCATTTCATTGATATTAAAAACCAGCTATATAATTTTTATTTTTTTTGTAAATTTTCAGTTAAACGAAAGGAACGTCAGAAAGCAATCCCTTCATTTGTCCCTTCAATACCGCCTACTATACCAGAAGAAAATCAAATTTCTCAAGTAAAACCAGAACCTCAGCCTGAACCGCTACCTGTTGAGAGAGAACGTTTGGAATTTTTTAAATCCTTAAAAATCAATTTTTTAGGTTCTCTAAAAATTCCTGGAGTTTCTTACGTTCAAAAAGAATTTTTTGCAATGATGGCGGACAGAAAACGATTAAATCCTTTTTCAATTGGAATAAAAAAATCGGAGCAATATATTTCCGATTATTTCTATAGAGAGATGTTTATTAGGTTTTTTATATCTTTTTTCGAATTTTTAAGAAAAAATTAATTTTTAAGTGATTCTGAAACTGAAAAAGACAAAAATAAAATTGAGGAAAATTTGGATGAAGAAATAATTGATTGTGTTGGTGGAGGGGTTGATTTAAATGAATATATTAATGATGAAGTGATTAAAATTAATCCGGCTGACGAATTTGCAGAAGCTGTGTGTTCGGTTATGAAAAATGCATCTTATTCATTTGATGAAGGAGATGAAGATTTTTTGAAAATTGCTAATGAAAGGTTTTATTTTTTTTTATTTTAGAAAGTTTTTTTTCTAATTTTTCGGGGTTTTCATATTCTGGAAATGTTCTTGAAGTTAGTTACACTTCCGGTGTATTGCACCGAAAATTTTTGATATATAAGGCCGTTTGCTTTATACTAACTCGAGACTAGCAGTCTAACTTTGAACGGCCATAACTTGGCCCAAACTCATTTTGCAAGAAACCCACACACAACAATAGGAAATCGAGGGTCCTCTATCGAATTGTACCAAAAAATATGTCAAAGTCGCAGTTCAGTAAATGATGGTTCCTTGTGAGGTGAGTAGATGAGGTTTATAAGATGATGGCTTGTTGTTGATTAAGAGAACTGGAGCTGTCGCCTGAAAAATTAATTTCCAAATCCTGATTGAATTCTTTAAGCCAAAGATCCTCTTAAATTTATAATTTTTACTTTTAAATTTCTTTTTTAAATTTATAATTTTTAGAATGTATTTATTGGAAGAAGGCACCAAAGTAGTCTTAAATATACTTTTAAAATATATTATTGAACAAAGACATGTTGATGCTTTTGTGTTAGGGCTAGCTGGAGGTGCTTCAATATTTCATTCATTAACTATGAAAAATGCTAATCGTCTTAGAGAATCACTTAAACTTTATAGCAAGGTTTGGAAAAAAATTTTTTTGAATCGAGGACCGAACTGAAGAATTGGGGTAATATTCCGAATTAATTCGAATTTCATTCAGATTCTAAAATTTAAAATTAAATTTTAGCGTTATTTAACTTATTTTGTAGACTTATCCCCTAGATAATGATTTTTCAAATTTTTTTAAAATTTTTGTTCCTTATACTTTTTTGTTAAAGTATGTTAAATTGAATCTATGATATAGTTTAGTTAATTGCCTTGTTTCATCTTTCGATTTTTAACGGTTATGATTTTTACAAATATTTTTTGAAAAGAAAGAAAAATCCCCCAATTTTTTCAAAATTTAGCTTCCCAAAATTAAAATATTTTTTTCAATTAAAATGTTTTTTTTATTAAAGTCAAGTCAACAAGCAATCATTACTGCTCATAATTGGCTTTTAAAGAATTTACCAGTATATTTTATTGCTTCCTATTTAAATTTACTTCGATTTCTTAAAGCTGCGGTATTTTTTAAAAATTTTTTTAAATTAAAAAAAATTTTTTTTTAATTTTTAAAGGGAAGTAATTTAAGTGATCATATTGTTCGATTTAGTGATGAAAATTGTATGCTAATTGCAAATAATTATATAAAAGATTTTATTGCACAAAAAATTTATGAACCTCCAATGCATCCAAATTATAAACCTTTGGAGGTTTTTTTTGAAAATTTTTCTTAATTTTAATTATTTTTTTAAAAATAGTATGGTCCAATAAATAATGTTAGTCTTATTCTTGTTTATCCTCAAATTACTGTGAAGACGTCTAAACATTTTATTAGAGCACATGAAATTTTGTTTAGGTAAAAAGTTTTTTTTATTTTTGTGGGGTTTTTAATTTATTTCTCTTTTGGAACGGGAGCTGCTCGAGGCTTGATATAATGAATGTTAAATATCAAGATCAGCAAATTCTATTAATTTTCGAGTTGAAGAATTTAGCCGCCAGTAGATTGTTCATTTTATAGCTGACATGAGAATCCTGTCAATTCATCCAATATAGGAAAAATTTAATATTGCTTCCTTTTTATCTTTTAATCAAAGGAAAATTACTGTTGAAATTGTTGATGATAATATTATGAAACATTAGGGATGGGCCGGGTTGAAAATAAAGTCGAATCGGGTTTTTCAAAAAAAATTGCGAGTCATAAGGTGTAAAATCTGAAAACTTTTTTCGAAGAAAGTTTGTGTTTAGGGTAGTGCAGGTCCCTCCTGAAATATTTTTATAAGCAAAATAATAGAAACAGGAATGTTAATTTTTAAATTTTTTAAAGACAATTATTACCACAAATTGTTTGTTGTGTTGAAAAAATAGAATTACATTTTGATGTTAATTGGACAACAATAACAGTTGAAGAAATTGCTTGGATGTGTATTAGATTAATTAGAAAAAAAGTTAGAGAAATTGTTAAAAGGCGGCCAAATGATCATATATTCTTAGCTGGTTGGGGAACTACTTGTTGGTTAAATCATAAAGTAATTTTTGTAATTTAAAAATTAAAAAAAAATTATTTTTTAAAGGTTATTTCTAAAGTTTCTGGTGTATCTGGACTTTTAAATTTTGCTTTTCCAACAGAGAGTGCTTGTGGTTCTAGAGGGGTGAATAATTTTTTTATTTTATTTTTTGTTGGGAGAAATTTTTTCTATAAATTTTCTGCCTCTTTAAAACTTTCTAAAAAAATTTGGGACTTTTTCTGCGTATAAGAAATTTTGTTCTCTTGTATAAAATCTATAATTCCTCCAAAAATTCAAACTCAAATCCTATTCGAAAAGTCGAACCTTCACCCCACTCTATTAAATTTTCCATCGCTTTACCCACTCAGCCAGGAAGTTCCTTCTTATATTATGTAAATTTAATAACCTTATTTAAATTTTAAAAATAGAGTGTTGATGATGAAATTTGTTTAACTTACCCTTCCACTCTTTTTGTTGTTGGAGAAGAAGCCTCAAATGTCAGTATGAAAGCTATACAACAATTGAGAAAAAATATGATTGGTTTATTTTTTTTTTATTTTAAATTTTTAATTTTATAGCTGATACCGGTTTAATTGTTATTGGAAGTGCAAATCATAATTTATTAGTTTCTGAAGCTAGATTAGCTGTTGAAAGGGTTACACAATTTGTTGTTCAAAGAACTATTGTGGTAAAAATTTTTTCCTAATATTCTTATAGTCTCTGGCTTTATATTTCTTTAAATTAATGCTCTAATAAATGCCCTCTCTCTAATAGAAGCCCATATTCAATAGAAGTTCTCTGAATGGGCTTATATTAGAGGGTGGGCGTTTATTAGAACATTTCCAAAATTTATATTTAATTTTATTTTTAAAGGAATATACAATCCAATTTTTGAAACAAGTAATTTCCGATTTGGGTCCACCAAAACAATGCCGTGAATTTTTAACTCCTGTCAGTTTGCCAAATATTCATGAAATTGATGTTGCTTTTCTTAAACCTATTGGTGCGCAAAGAATTAGAAAACCTGTGGAAAAGAAAAAGGAGGATATTACAAAGTATATAATTTTATTTTTAAAAGTTTTGTTAAAGGAGATAGAATAGGAATAATTTGCGGACGTCCGCATTTTTGTTGTTTTTTCTTTTTTAGATCTTGGCCTAAAGAATCAACGTTTTTGGGCCAAATAAATATTTAAATTTGCGAAAAAAGTTTTTTTAGATTGAAAAATTATGGGGAAACTAACTGAAAAAATCAATTATTTTTTTCCAATTTTTCTGCTAATCAACAGATTTTTTAACTTTTTAAATTTTTTTCAGAAAATTCAACAACAAATTTTCTTTCCCCAATCCACCACAACCACCATCTTCTGCCCCACCAACCAAAGCAACATTTAAACCAACACAAATTGCTTCAAATTTACCCCCAAATTTAAAACCTATAGCCCCAACAGAAACTTCAAGACCTTTAAATACATCAACAACACGTTCCTCTTCTTCCTCCTCCTTTTCAATTACTAAAAAACTTTCAACAGATTTAATAAAAATTCCAAGTCCAGAAGCATTAAATAAAATGCATTTACAAATTAGACAGCAAGCAAATAATCAAATAGCTACTACATCTTCTTCAAGTCTTCAAGAAACAATTAGAGAGGAGGAGGAGGCTGCAGCTGCCCTTGCACTTTTAAAATAAAATTTTGAAAAAAAATTTTCTTGAAAAAAAATTTCTTAATTTTTTTTTGATTGATTTTACCTGCCACAATGATTGAAAATCCCCTGTTTATTTTTGAATGTGTGTACAAATAAAAAAAGTTTAAATGTTTTTAATTTAAATATATTTTTGTGGAGCACCTGATCAAAGCTGGTGTGAATCCAAAAAAAAAATCTTCAAAAGATGTAAATCGAAAGGAAAAATTACTCGAAACCCGAAATTTCGAAACAACTATATGTTTCTGATAAAATAAAAAAATAAAAAAAAATAAATTCAACTTTTAAATGTCAGTTTAATCTTCTTGTGAATTCTCCCAAATTTTTTAAATTTATTTCCCTTGTAAAATAGCCCTATAAAATTATTTTCAAATTTTCTAATCAAATAATGCCAAACTCATCAAAGAAGGGGCGGTGTTTCCCTTTCTATTCGAATAATTATTGTCTTGTTTAAGTTCTTTCGGCAACAAATACAAATGAAACTGTTGACCTGAATAGAATGTTCGGGGAAAGGAGTATAAAACTGTTTATATTTTACAAATAAATTGTCATTCAATAAATTTTTTTGGGGAAAAATTTTTTTAGGTTCATTTAAAAAAATATTTGTTTTTACTAACCGCTAAGTTTTTAGAGAAATTTTACAACAATTTCTCATATATCAAAAATATTCGTATTTATTTAACCTTTCTCTCTAATACATTCTGCAATGATTCCTGATCCAAAACAAGGTTTAAACGTTAAACAGTACCAAAATAAGACAGCTGGGATGAACCAGCAATCTTGCAATAATTCTGAAAATTGTTATAATACTGTGCAGCATAGTGGGTGTTCACAATCATCAGAAAGTCATTACTACACGTAAGTCATTAATATACTTGTGGATACATAGTCATATGTAAGGCCGGTTAAGTTTCCTTCCAAGTTAAGCGAAATTAAAAGGATTAATTAGTGAAAGGATGGTTTGTTGGTAGAAACCTTACATTGGAGAGCCTGGACTTGGCCTCAAGACCAAATCCCTTCCAAATTTTTACTAGTTTTTTTAGTTTAATTTCGGCCGCTTTACCCTTATTATTTGACTTGTTTTCTAGGTTGATTTACAAAACGTCAGACGTTACTATAACCCAACAGTTTTTTCAACAGCAAAAATATATTCCAGCTGGCACGAATACTAAGCAACAGATTATTACTTCAAGTCAATCAGAGATTGCTAATGTTTCCATGGGAGTGTCATCGACTGTTGTTTCGATGTCACAGAATAATGTTAAAGTCTCAAGTGCTGGAGAGGCTTTAAATTTGGGATCAGGCATGTCTACTTATCCGTTTACAATAATAATTTTGTAAAATAATAGATACAAAAACAAATACTTTTATTGGTTCCGCAGCTGCCTCTAATGAGGAAATTAAACTAAATGAGGAGTCGAAAAGTAAAATTTTTAAATTTAAATTTGTAACTAGACAATTACAATTTTTGAAAAATTATTTTCTCTTTAGCTCCCCCATATCTTGTCAAATCCAAACACATGCGGCAACCAGAGCTATCCGCAGATGAAAATCCGTAACGCTAGAATTCTGAACCGCAATTGCGGATAGCTCTTGCTTGAACCAGCGAGCAGAGGTGGGGTGGAATTTCGATTTCCGACGTTTTTTTCCTTACGATTTCCGAAAAAAATTTTTGATTTCCGAGTTTCGACTTTTGAGCCAGTTCCGATTTCCGGCTCTTTCGATTTCCGAGAACTCTGATTGTTCCGACCCACCTCAGCCCATGAGAGACAAGACCCGAGTAAGTCAACGGTACTTTAGGTTTGTATCCTGTAACAGAAACCTATTCTTTTTGGAAAGTTTTTCGATTTGGCAAGTTTGCGGACATGTCTTTGTTTATTGCTAATCTCTCTCGCATTACGCAAAATTTTTTTAAATAATTTTTTTATAATTTATATCAGTTTTTCATTTATTAGCAACTACTCCTCCAATTGAACAGCAGTTACAAATAACTCCTCACCATTCAATGCGTAGTTTATCTCCTATCTCAGGGCCTGATAATGTATGTTCACTAGTTTTCTTTTATTTTTTGGCCCTGGTCACTTTGTGGATTATTTTTGTGTTAACTTGACGTTCACTTTCTTTAGTAAATGAAATTTTCAATCAAAAAATTTTTGCAAAAAATTATGAAAATATGTATTAAAAGAAAATTAGCTACATTTTTGCCTATTTTGAAATTTTTGGTGCCTATTTTAGGCGCCTATTTCACTGATTTTACGTGCCTAACTAGGGTCTGTTTCACAATTATAGATTCACCTATTTTTTTCGTGTTTAAGCTTCCTATTGGTCACGACCTAGCTAAAATTTTTATAGGTAATACATTTACTCTATTATATGTCAAATACATTAATAAATTTTAAATCTATGAATTACTTAAAAAGTTATTAATTTTTTTCTTTAAAATGGGTGTTTCATAATTATAGATTCAAATAATTTTATTTCAAAATATTAAAAAATAAATTTGGAAATAATCTACAAAAATTTCACATAACATATTTATCGATACTAAGAATAAATATTAAAGAACTAGGCCCATATCTCATTTCAATTTCGAGATCTCGATACCCTGAAAATCAACGTAAATCAGGGGTAAGGCTCTTTAAAAAATATTTTCGACCCCTTATGGATTATTTTAAATTTTTATTTTAGGCTTATCTGAAAGCCCTTGAAATTTGCTACAAGATAGTTGAATCTCATTTTTCGAAAAAAATTCCAAAGAGAGGTACAACCAGTTAAAATTCCTAAGTGATTTGAAAGGGCATTTTATGGGGCATTTAGTGGTTTTTTGGTGACAAAGATATTTGACACTTAATAACCCAGCGAAATAATTTTTTCGAAAAATGAGATTCAACTATCTTGTAGCAAATTTCAAGGGCTTTCAGATAAGCCTAAAATAAAAATTTAAAATAATCCATAAGGGGTCGAAAATATTTTTTAAAGAGCCTTACCCCTGATTTACGTTGATTTTCAGGGTATCGAGATCTCGAAATTGAAATGAGATATGGGCCTAGTTCTTTAATATTTATTCTTAGTATCGATAAATATGTTATGTGAAATTTTTGTAGATTATTTCCAAATTTATTTTTTAATATTTTGAAATAAAATTATTTGAATCTATAATTATGAAACACCCATTTTAAAGAAAAAAATTAATAACTTTTTAAGTAATTCATAGATTTAAAATTTATTAATGTATTTGACATATAATAGAGTAAATGTATTACCTATAAAAATTTTAGCTAGGTCGTGACCAATAGGAAGCTTAAACACGAAAAAAATAGGTGAATCTATAATTGTGAAACAGACCCTATTACAGCTTTAATAATTACAAAGCTGATTAAAAATAAAAGTTTTAAACAATTTTTTTTCAGAAAGTTTTTGGAAATTCTGTTGATGATTGCTTCGAGAGTGAAGACAGCTCGCATGACGAAATTGTAAATAGTGGAATTAAATCCTTCATATCACGTAGGGCGAGTAAAAATTTATCTGGAAAGATTTCGAATTTTTTTGAATATTCTGATCCATTTATTACACCAACAAAGCAAGTTGTTATTAAAAAGGAGAAAAAAGAAGAAGTTTTATTGAAAGAAGAGAAAAAAGAAGTGAAGAAAGAAGTGCTTATTTCCAAAGAAAAATATATTTCAGAACAACAAAATAAAAAAACTTTCAAATCTTTCTATAAGAATCCATTAATGACTTCTTCAAGAATTTCTGTTAACGTGGATGAAGAAAAAATTTTAAAAGAAAATAGAAAATTAAAAAAATTGTTGACACAAGAAGGTATAGAAAAAGGGATTTTAGAAGAAGAAGAAAATTTTTTGGCAAAAGAAAATGAAAATTTAAAAGAATTATTTTTGGAAAAGTGTCAAGAAAATGAACATTTGAAAGAAGAAAAAAAAGTTTTAGATAATGAAGCTATATTATATATGAGATTAAGCAAAGTATTGGGTAATAGTTCGGTTTAGACCCCGCACTCTTTTTTCTGACCATTTTTTCATTTTCCTTTCCCCTTTATTTTTCACGAGGCAAGTATGTATTAAAGAGGATTATTTATGTATATATGAATGAGAAAGTGTAGTTCTTTACTCCCCCCCCCCCCCCCCCCCCCCCCCCCCCCCCCCCCAATTTTTTGGAAAATATGTATAAATGGTTTTTGGTACCATTCGACTCAGCTAGACGGGCTCTCTCGAACGAGCTGTTTATTTTTTTGTTATTTTGGTTTTTCGCTCCTATGGTTTTTCAATTTTCAGGGGTCTGTATCTCGGTCCAAACAAGCTTCACATGTTCATTTACCATGAAAGGTCCAAGCTCTTCGGGCCACGCAGAAAGATCGGTATTGCTTAATGTCAGTTTGTTACCAAATCAATCATGTTTAATTTTTTTAGTTGTTCCATATTGATTGTTGAATGATGTAAATGAGTTTTTCCAGAACTTTTCTCATTCATATATACATACATAAAATCCTTTTTAATACATACTTGCCTCGTGAAAAATAAAGGGGAAAGGAAAATGAAAAAATGGTCAGAAAAAAGAGTGCGGGGTCTAAACCGAACTATTACCAAGTATTGCTTGACAACAACAAAACTTTAAATGATTGCCTTAAAACGCAACAACATATGAATACTTTATTGGAGAAAAATGCTGTGGAAAAAGGAGAAATTGAAAACGTACTGCAAAAAATAAGTGTATTTAACAACAATAAAAAGAAGGCAAATAAGTATGTTTTTTTTGTGTTTTTAAAGGAAAATTCTTTTTTTTTAATTGGAATTTTGTATAATCCTCCTTCTTCCCTCCCTTTCTCCTTTCCCTCCACCTCCTCCTTCTTTTTCCCTCCCTATCCATTAGAGATCGAGCTGGACCTGGACCAAGGCTTGGGTTTTTCCTTTACCCAGAGTCCAGGCTCAGGTTTTTCAAAAATCTCGATCTCTACTATCCACCTGTCCCTTCCTTCCCGAGTTATTTGAATAAAGAGAAACACACACCTTCCAGCGCTTCAATCTCTTCCCCTCCTTGAAATTTGGAATAAGCCATTCCTAACAGGTAATTTACAATACCCGGGCTTTTTCACGCCCGGATTCGTCAATCTTACTCGCTATTATTTTTCTCTTTTATTCATTCTCATTAAAAAAGAATTACCTATATAATAATGAAAAAGATATATAATAAGATATAATATAACGAGATAAAGGATAATAATAAAGAAAATAAAAATAATAAAAGAAATTTCTAATATTAATAAAAATAACGATAGAAAAAAAGACAATAATAAAAAAAAATTAATAAAAAATAATAATTAAAAAACACAATTTAACTAAAGCACAGATTTAAACACTCATTCTATTATTTTTTACAGATCTTTAATGTTAGATGATAAAATTTTAGGGTGTGTTTCTCCTTATTTATTTTGTGGTGATACAGGTAAAGTTTTTTTTAGTCTCCTAAATTTTTAAAATTTTATTTTAATTCATTAAAATAACCCGGATTTTTGAACCGAACTAGGGTATGGAATAACGATAATTACGGAAAATACTGACGGCCATACTTTATCGTCCGGGCTCAAATTATAATCAAATCCCTCCAATACTCCACCCCAAAATTCCTTTATATTTCCATTAAATCCGGGCTCGATGGGTGTCGTGCTAGAGAAATTCCATCATATAAGCAAAAGTATCCGGTAATCCTTTGTCGATCCCCTTTTCTTCCTGCTTCCCTGACCATTTTGAGCTTTTTTGCCTGATATATAATCTATCATTAATAGGAAAGAGCCCTCCGAGCTGGATCGAATCATACCAAGATTGGATAGATTGATGGTTACTTATTTATTCCCCCCAGGTGTTACGACAATTGCGGATATGCACGTGCGGATGCGACAATTGCGGATTAAAAATTTTTTAAAATTTTAAAAATGATTGAAATGATATTCCGTTTTTTTGTCCTGGCTGTCAGCTTCAGACTTCTAACGGTTTCCGAAACATTTTTAGACAAATGTGGCACTGAAAACTAAAAAATCTTAAACTTTTTAAAAATATTATATCCGCAATCGTCGCACCCGCATGTGCGTATCCGCAATTGTCGTACCGCCTCCCTCAGTCAATTTTTTCGATGAATTCGTAAAAATGGTCGATTTGATGCTTCTAAAAAATTATGAAGTTTAATCCTCGTTGAAAAAAGCTTTATGTGCCACTAAAAGGGATTAAAATAAACGTCATAACTTTGTTTATTTAAATCAGATTAATGTTGATTTTAATTTCAAACGACTCAAATTGAAGAGCTCTTTCAAATGATATACTGTAGATCCTCTACAGTATATCATTCTTCGACCCCTCCAGCGAGGGGTCGAAGCAATAATTACCCAGGGTAATTATTAGAGTTTTTACGGTATAATTTGCCATAAAAAGAAAGGAAAAAGTGAAAAAACTGAACGGGAAAAGGGGGGTGGTCAGGCAAAGTATTCCTAATATCCCCCTTACCTACAAAAATTTGAAAAAAAATAATTTATTTTAAAAATTAAAAATTTAATTTTTTTTAAGAAATTAATCCTGCTTTACAAACGTGCAACATTAAATCAATTTTAAAAAATACAGAAAATGTCAGCAAATCAAATTACAAAAGAATTTCTTTCTCAAAATATAAAAATATATTATATTTAATTTTTGTGTTTTTAATTTTTTACTAGTTTATTAACTCTCATTTAAAAAAACGGTTCAATTACATATTTTTTGATATTTTAAAAATTAAGTTTTTATTTTTGTATTTTTTTTCTAACTAATTTATTTCATGATAAAACTTTATCTTTTTTGTTTTTATCAAAAAAAAATTAAATAAAAATTCCTTTAAAGTTTTCAACTTCTTTAAAGTTTGCAAGACTGTAAATGGACAAGGTATAAAGTTTGAGTGTAGGATTAAAGAGGATATCAAAAGATTTGGACGTAAATCGGGGATATGAGAGGACGTGGAAGGAAAATTTTTATCTTGAAAATTTTAGCAAGATAAGATAAAAATTGAACATTTTTCGGCAGTATCTGAAAGGAGTGCTCGGATCGCATTTTTCCTTACATTTTTCCTTACCTCGGAATGGGGTCAATTTTCCTTAGTATTTGATGTTTGACATAAGGCAAAATTGCGTAAAAAATAAAGCTTTTCTCTGCTTATTTTGTTGGGTGAGTGGCAAAACTCCGTCTTACAAAGCTCGGTCAAGGCAAAACTTGGTCGGACAAATTTGAAAAGCCCAAGTCTGTCTTACCAAAACTCGGTCCATTTTGTTTGGGATTTTTTTGGATGAGCGCTGTTATCTTTGGTTCTTTATTTTCGTGTCAGGCTATCTAACAGAACGGAAAAACAACAACAGACAAATTGCACCGAGTTTTGGTAAGACCGACTTGATCGTTTCAAGTTTTGTCCGACCAAGTTTTGTCTCGAACGTTTTTTGTAAGACCGAGTTTTGCCACTCACAAAACAAAATAAACAGAGAAAAATATTTTTTACACAATTTTGCCTTATGTCAAACATCAAATACTAAGGAAAATTGACCCCATTCCGAGGTAAGGAAAAATGTAAGGAAAAATGCGATCCGAGCACTCCTTTCAGATACTGCCCAAAATTTTGTATATCCGGATCCGTATGCAAATCCGTATGCAAACTTCTTACCAGATATGAGTACGAATTTTGGTATAAGCGTACAAGCACTGCTCAAAGCTTCGATAATGACTGCTAATCTGATTCACAAAGCTGGGTATTAAATTCTGTGGATCTGGATTTATAATGAGACTATTAGGTGCTTTAGTAAAAAAAGAGAAAGAATTGGGAGATATTAGAAAATTGTCGAACACAAACAAGATTTGGATTTATTGGTCTAATTTACACTTGGGTTGCAAAATTTTATCTGTTGGACAGGCTGTTGGCTTATCTTTCCAAATAATCGGGGAAATAAACTCTTAAGTTATCCTTAAAGATCGTTCAAGATCCCTTTCTATTTCACTCCAATAAGAGTCAAAATTTTTGGCTGCGGCGCAAAAAATGGAAGAAATCTGGGCTCTATTACACAATATACGTCCAATCAACTATTATGCGTCCAATCAACTTTTATACGTCCAATCAAAGTTTATGCGTCCAAATAGATTTTTAAACGTCCAGTAAAATAAATTCAGAAAAAATCAAAATAATTTTTATTTATTATAATGCCTTGCTCAAGGGCTAACATTTAAAACAAATTTAAGAAACGATTTAATGTCTGTTACATTAAACATTAAAATTAAAGAATGATTCCCCATATATAGTTGCAGTACCATCACGTACCAGTTCCATATCACTATTCTAAGAAGCATTCGCGTTATGAGATCCATATCTACAAGTGAACAAAATTTTTCAACATATATTTGAGTTGCCGTTTTTGAAAAAGGCCGACGTTCGAGTCATTTTTTCGGGCTTCAATTTATCGAACCAGGCACCAAGTCTTTTTCGAGCCAAAATTCGATGCCCGGTTCGACCTACCGAACCGAACCGGACCGGCAACCCTAATTGGAATACAATTCCCGGTTTAATTTTTGCTAAAGCATTCGAAATTAATTGATGAAATAAGGATTTTTTTATTTAAAAGTATTTCTTAAATTATATTTATTTTAAATTATAAGTGCTAAAAATATGTTCGGACGTATAAAATTTGATTGGACGCATAAACTTTTTATTGGACGGTAAATGTAAAGATTACTGGTCCCTAGAAAAAAATGAGGAAAAAGTGATAGTTAGACATTTTTGAGGCATGCCAGTAGGTAATCGAGTGTGCTGAGTCCGAATCTGACCTTAGAATTTGCTTATTTCGAACCCCGGACCCGAATTCGACAATGTCGAATATGGGGTAAAAATGCGAAATTTCAAATTTTATGTCTAATCGGACTAGACTGTTCGAGCTGAGTCGATTGACATCAAAATTATTACGTTTCGACATCTTTAGACTAAGTTATGGTGTCTGATTTATATACGGAAGTCTAACCAAGCGTTTATTTAATTGATCATAACTTCGTTTAAAATGGCCGAAACTTAATAATTTTGATACCATTCGATTCAGAATAAAGAGACGAGTCAGAATAACTATAATATCGTAATTTCGAATTCTTACACCGAATCCGACTTGGTCGAATTCGGGTTCGGGGTTCGAAATAAACAAATTCTAAGCTCAGATTCGGACACAGCACACTCGATTACCTACTGGCAAACCTTAAAAAGATCAAAAAAGCACTTCTTACACATTTTTTTTCGGGACCAGTAATCTTTACATTTACCTATTGGACGCATAAATTTTCATTGGACGTATAAACTTTTCATTGGACGTACGAACTTTGATTGGACGTATAAAAGTTGATTGGACGCATAATAGTTGATTGGACGTATATTGTGTAATAGAGCCGAAATCTGACTTCCTGACCTAAAAATTCTCAAAATTTTCGCCTGTGGCGCTAGTAAGGCTTCCGTTTCCCTCCCGTTTCCCGATTCCCGGGGTTTTTTTCTTCTCCAAAGCATCACTAGTGCATACGTTTATCTACACTTTACAAAAATTCGTTTTCTCGATATGATGAGAAAAAACAAAAAAATTTTCTGTGGAAATTTTCATTGATATTTTGTAGAAAATAAAAAAGAACAGAGTCTATAAATGCTTTTGTATTGAGATACTAAATTCCGTAAATCAACGGAAAATGAGGGCTTCAAAAAATATTTTACCCCTTTACTTTTGTTTCCTAATAGTGTATTATCATTTATTTTAACACTAATCATTTATTAGAATTTTTGGCCAGCATAAGAATGCTGGCCAAAAAATAGCTTAAATAAAGTCGAAAAATAGTCTATTTTTGGCCAGAAGTTTTTCAAGCATCAGCGCCTACGCAGATAAATTTTTTAGAAGATAGCTCTTTTCGTAACTTGTAGCAAATTTTACAGGCTTTTAGATAAGCTTAAAAAATTTTTTTCCTTCCGTAAGTGGTCAAAAATATTTTACAAAGTAGTGCCCCCATTTCCCGCTGATTTTCGAGATTTAAGATATCAATAAAAAAATCAGTTACAGACTTTGTTTTTTTCTATTTTCGATATTTATTGATAATTACTTTAATAGAAAATTTTGAGGAACTTTAACTGCCTTTTAACTAATAAAATCGGAAATAAAGCTAAATGGGCTAATTTTATTTTTAATAAAGCTAATTTTATTTTTGCTGTTAAATTTTAATTTTAAACTCTTTTTAGTAAATCTTTTGTTATTTTATTTGTCTTTTGTTTAATGCGAAAATTTTAGATGGTGTTAGAATTATGACGGCTCTTGTCCTGTTTAAGCGTCAAAAGCACCTTTTTACGTTCAATGAAAAGTTTATACGTCCAATCACATTCTTCAAGTAGCCGGTTCTACACCATAAAAACTATGGAAATAGAAAGCTCTGCTCACCCAGAGTTATGATACACACGCATATTACCAGCAGAGCTGGCTCGGAATTCCGACGTTTTTTTCCTTACAATTTCCGAAAAAAATTTTGATTTCTTATTTCCGAGTTCCGACTTTTGAGCTAGTTCCGATTTCCGACACCTCTGACTGTTCCGACCCACCTCTGATTACCAGACCATAGGTTTTAACACATAGAACCGAGTACTTAAAAGGACGTATAAAGGTGCGATTGGACGCCTAAACGAGACAAGTCATTATAACGAACACCCTACATATTAATTTAAAAACATGTTAAAATTGCTAAGAAAATAAATTTCAAAATTTAAATGTCAAGTTTTTTTATCTTCTTGTGAATTTTCCCCCAACTTCTTGTGAATTTTCCCCCAACTTCTTGTGAATTTTCCCAAAAAAATACACTTGAAAATTTTGTTTAAATTTTTAAATTTGTGAATTTTCCCAAATATTTTAAATTTAATTTTTCATATAAAATAGCCTCATAAAATTTTTTTTTCAAATTTTCTATCAAAAAATGGGGAAAATTCAAACAAGGAGAGAAGGGGCAGTTCTCTTCCTTTTCTCTATTCAAGTCATTCATCGATACTTATTGAAAAATTCTTTCGGCAAAAATAAACTTTTTTTGTTGACTGTTTGGGGGAAAGCACATATATATATGAACTGTTTATTTTTTTAATTTTGCATTTATTTAATCATAAAAAATTTTCATCTCTTTTAGGAAAAAATTTTTTTTAAAGATTTTCTCTAAAAAATGTTTGTTTTTGGTAGCCATTTTGTTTTTTTTTAAATTTTTAATGGATTCCCATTTTAAAATTCAATCAAAAATTTTTTCTTATTCTTAAAATTTTTTTGAAATTTTTTTAAAATTTAAAAAAAAATTTTTTTTTGAAATTTTTTAACGTTATTTTTCAGCCAGATTTTCATAAATTATTTTTTTTAATTTCATTTTCTAACCTTCTAATTAATTAACCTTCAAAAAATTAAAATGTTCAATCCAACAACATTTAAAAAATTAAATAAAACAACAGTAAATAAACAACCAAAAATAAGAAAAGATTTTGTCGAGACAGTCAAGCAAATTATTATTTCTAAAAAAATAAAAAATGACGAAATTGAAGATTTTTTATACAGTCATTTTGTTTTGAATGAGATGGAAGTTAATGATGTTTTGAGTCAGATAATAGAACAAAAAGTAGGTGAAAACAGGCCAAGCATTGTGCCATTCAAAAGAGCTCGTTGAGCTGTAACGAATGCTACCGAAATCGCTGTAATTGAACAAGTTTAGACAGAGTGTTCAAAAAACTGTTCGAAATTGTTGAATCCGAAACGCCATGGTATGATTCGATGCATCTCGACGAGCTGAATCGAATCGTACCAGGGCGTCCCTGATTCGACAATTTTAAATAAAGTTATAGCTCGGCGGTGCCTTGGGCTCGTACCTCGGGGCGTACCCTGATCAAAATGAGCTTACTCCCCTCTATGGTTTTCAATTTTTAAGGCCTAGTTTTTAAGGACCCAAAGGTTTACGTTTTCTCTTTTTTGTGTTGTAACTCTTTTCAAACTTGTTCAATTAATTTTTGTGCCATTCAACTCGGCTCGATGAGCCCTTCCGAATGACCTATTGTAATTCAAATTTTTAGCCCAAAATGAGCTCCCCCCCCCTCTCCTATGGTTTTTCAATTTTTGGGGGCCTATATCTCGATCCCCAGGTGCCGGACCAACTTCTCCCACTCCTAGTTCGACTAATTTTTAGAAGAATATCCAGTTTAGAAAACAAATTCCTCCAAAAATTTCAGCAAGGATCATCAGTTCGTGGAGAACCCTTCTCAACATTAACGTTTGTAGACCGGGCCACCCAAACAGAGGAATACCAAAGAGATTTGGAGGTGAGTTGTTTGTTTTTACATGTATTTTATGTTTTGTTCTTAACCCCGTGTTTAATCATCAGATTTATTGTCTACTTAACAGTTTTCGTTTTTTTTGTGTATTATTTTTTCCGATCCGTAATAGTCAGCCACTCTTTTATTACACAATCATCTCTATTTATGAGGCAAAATGCTAAATAGGCAAAAAAACTTTTCGAATCAGGCTAAAAACACGTTTTTTGAACGTATTACATTATGCCAAGCTTGCAGAAAAAAAGACATTTGTCTATAAATCCACACTTTACTAATAAAAATTCAATAAATTTATAACCATTATAAAAAAATATAGCACCAAGAACAAGCTTGTTCATCTACAGCATCTACTCAAGATGAAGAAACTGCATGGAATTATTTATTGGGAGAGATTGAAAAATTAAAACAACGAACTAGTAGATTGGGAAAAGAAAATATTACTTTACAAAGAAAAGTTCTTTCACTAGAGGATGACAATTTAAAATTTTATGATGGAATGGATGAAATTGCTAAGTCAATTCTTTCAATTCAACAAATTGACAAGTGTGTTTCTTTTAATGTTTTTTAACCTGGTTAATTAAATAACGAGAAACACACCCTTTCCAATTGGGGTGGGGACTGACTCGAGTAGTTCCAAATCACGGAACAGACAGGTCGCGAAACTTCAAATCACTGAATTACTAGCTCATGGAATGACCAAAACAGGGGATATTTTAAAAATCAGAATCTCTTAATAAATCTCATAATTTTAAATATGGAGAAACCCACCCCTTTCGCCTTCTATACTATCTCCGAATTTGTTTTAAATTTTATCCAGTGATTTGTCCCGACTATTGTTGGTGGATCAGAAATTCCCGTAACGTAATTGATAATAACAAGCCTTCTTTCTTTTAGAAAAAATAAATTTACTAACCAGAAAGTTCCAATTTCCGTATCTTGGTTGGGTATCCATTAGAGCTCGGCACGGGACGGGACTCCGTACGGGATTTTGCGGGATCCCGTCCCGGAATCCCGGGTTTTCAACGAAAAACGGATTACGGGATTAATCTCACGGGATCCCGTCCCGTATAAAATTTTGAAAAAATCCCGTTACGGGATCCCGTGAATGCGATTTTGCCGGCCACTGTATCCACCAACCTAAATCCCTACTAATTTTTGTCACTTTTCATGTTTTCTTGAATAAGAAAATTTAAAAAAAAAGTACAATTAAACTAAAGCACAGATTTACACATTCATTCTTTTATTTTTTAGATCTCGAATGTTAGATGATAAAATTTTAGGGTGTGTTTCTCCTTATTTATTTTATGAAGGACATCGAGGAAGACTATTCCGTAAAAAAGTATTTTCCTGCAGGTTTGAAGGGAATTTTTATTAAAGTCGAGAGTATCTCCGCCCTTCACTTTCCTTCATATTTCAGTTAGATTCTGTCCTTAGGCGTGTCGATTAAAGAGATTCGGTTATTTAAACATCTCACACCTGCGAAACTCGAAAAATTTATCTTTAAAAATAAATTTATTTTTTTAAGAAAATAATTTATCACCATGCTTACATGATTCTTCCATGTGCAAATCAATTCTAAAAAATACAAACGAGGTCAAAAAATCAAATTATAAAAAAATTACTTTTTCAAATTATACCAAAATTTTTTATATTTAGAAGGTTGTTTAATTTTACTATTCTAGTTCTTAATTTTTTCTAAAATTAATCTAATCTAAATTCTTAAAAAACGTTTAGTTCCTGTATTTTTTTTTTGATTTTTCAAAGATTAACGTTTATATAATTTTTTTTCCAAATTTTTTTCTAACTAATTTAGTTTGTATTTTTGTGACTTTTTCCGTTATGTACTCACAGATGGCTGGCTGGGTGGTAGCCGGTTCTCTAGTCAGATTTACATATCTTTCCAATTGTCTAATCGGTCCAAGTGTAATGTCCAAAACTTTTTTTCTTATGATCGGAAATGCCTGGGGACCGAAATTTGGCCCCGAAAATTGAAGAACCATAGGCTGGGGTAAATTTTTGGGTAAAATATTTGACTAGAAATAAAGGTTCATTCAAAAAAGCTCGTCGACTGATTGTGAGTTAGATTGGCATCAAAATTAGCTTGATTCAAAAATTTTAAACAAAATTATGACTCAATTACTAAAGTTCAGTTAAAGATTTGTGGGCATATAACGGAAAAAATAACCTTATATTTTTATACATACTTATTTGTAAATCATTTAATTTATAAAAAGAATTTATTTTCTAATTTATTTCAAGATAAAACTTTATCTTTTTTGTTATTTTTTTTAAATTTTTGGTAGGTTGAAAACCTTTAAATATTTTTTTGTTGTTCTAGCAAATAAGCATATACTTTAAAAAATGCTCGTAAATGTCCTGATAGAGGCTTACATCGAGAAATAAAGATCCTTGATTTCTATGTATTAGAGAACATTTACGTTAAATTTGTGGAAAGAAATTTCAAAAAAAATTTTTTTATTTTACCAGAAATTCCGAATTTGTCCGCCTTATTTGACTTTGTTTTTTTAGAAAATATTAGGCTATCTAATTTGTGTTTTAAATGGCTGTTAACGATGAAAAGAAGCCTCACAGAGGTTAATTTTAATTTAAAAAATTTAAAAATTTTCTTTAAAGTTCACAAAACAGGAAAGAAAATCAAAAAGAAAACAGCTCAAAATATTTCTGGAGAAAGAGGAAATAATTCAAAAGCGTTCAAATTCCGTTCTGCTGTAAAAGCTCAAAAATTGATTCGAAAGTTTGTTTTTAAATTTTTTGTTTAAATTTATTTTTTTAATTTAAAGAGCAGCAGATTTGAGTGAAAAAAAGAAACATATCCCCATTGTTGAAAGACTTGTAGATACTCCTCCGCCTTTGTTTGTTGCGATTGTTGGACCTCCAAAGGTTTCTAAAATGTATATTTTACTAAATGAGGCATTTGTGTCGTTTGAGGATATTTTCCTTGCCCGTTTAAAACGAAGCAGAATGTTTGAAAAGTTTTATTGAGGAGCAGAATACTCAAAAAGCTTATTGAATTTAAAAATAGGTACATAGATTTGGAAACTCATTCCCAGCTCTAACAAAAAAAACTTGCGAACGACACGTGTTGAATTAGAATTTTTTAAAAGTCTCCCTTATAAATCCCCGTTTTTAATTTGTCTAAAATATTTTTCATTTTGTCTTATTTGGAATATCAACGTATTTATTGTTAGGTTTTTTTCCTATCAAAATTTTCTGTTTTTTTTTAAATTTTACTCTTACATTTTACTGTATTGTTAAATTATTATTTTTTTTATTTTAGGTCGGAAAAAGTTTACTGCTTCGCTGTCTTATAAAAAATTATGTTAGGCAGTCAATTACAGAAATTAAAGGTTTAGAAATTTATTTTTTAAATTAATTTTTATTAAAATTTATTTTTAAGGTCCAGTAACAATTGTTACAAGCAAAAAACGTCGAGTAACATTTTTTGAAGTTCCAAATGATATAAATGCTATGGTTGATGCTGCTAAAGTTGCAGATTTGGTTTGTTATGTTTTTAATTGATTTTAATTAAAATCAGAATTTAATTAAAACATGAAAACAAAAAATCAGAAAAACAATAATACAAATTTAAAATAAAAATTAAAACAAAATCAGAATTAAAGAAAATTTAACAAAATACAAAATCAGAATTTAATAATATGTAGATATTAATGTTGTGTTTTTAGCTTTTTTGATTGTTTGTTTTGATGTTTTAAAGAGATTCTGATTTAGTTTTAATTAAATTCTAGTTGTGTTTTAATGAAATTCTGGTTTTTATTTTATTCTGGTTCTGTTCTAATTAAATTCTGATTTTTTGTTTAAATTAAATTCTGATTTGTTTTATTAAAATTCTGGTCTTTGTTTGGATGAAATTCTGATTGTTTTAATTAAATTTTGATTTGTTTTATTAGAATTATGATTTTATTTAACTTAAATTCTGATTTATATTTTTCAGGTTTTAATTTTAATTGACGCCTCTTTTGGTTTTGAAATAGAAGTATTCGAATTTACTAATATTTGTCAAGTACATGGAATGCCTAAAATTATGGGAGTGCTTACTCATATGGATAAAGTTAAAAAGAATCAATTGAAATCGGTCAAAAAGAAGTTGAAGCAGCGTTTTTGGACTGAACTTTATCCGGTTTTTTTTAAATTTTTTTTCAAATTTGGAAGGGGATTTTCGTTATATTATGACATTATAAGAGTACTCTTGGACTTTTTGTTTGTCGACCAATTCGTTCTTAAATTTTGGGAATTTAGAATTTTTTTTAATTTTTGACTGAATTCAAAACCCTAAAATTAACAATCATCTCTATCTACCTTCTATCTAATTTCTAAAAAAAATATTTTCTAAAGGGAGCAAAACTCTTTTATCTTACTGGAATGAAGCATAACAAATATTTACGTCACGAAATTAAAAATCTTGGAAGATTTATTTCTGTTGCAAAACTTAGACCAATTTTATGGAGGAATTCTCATCCTTATTTGGCTTGTGATAAAGTGGAAGATTTAACTGATCCTGAGGTTTTTTTTTATTAAAAAACTTATAATTTTATTAATTTTTCCTAATTTTTAGTCAATTAATCAAGACCCTAAAATTGCTCGCAAAGTTTGTTTTTATGGATACGTTCGAGGTGTTCACATAAAGAACCATTCAGCTGTTCAGTAAGTTGGGAATGTTTTTTTAAGATTATATTGAGAGACCCTATCTATGTTGAACATAATGAATTCTGAAAATTTAGTAAAACGTTCTCTCTTTGATACTGATTTTTTTTATTTTTATTCCTATTGTGTCTTGTGTCAAGACACGATAGGCTTGGCTCGAGAATAGAAACCCAAAGAAGTTCAAAAATACTTTTAAATGTTCTTCAAATTATTAAAAATCGAAACAAACCTCGAAAGTCGAAAATCAAAATTTTTAAATAACTCTAGTTGTGTCTAACATTAAATGTAAGGATTCTTTGTAGTCAAAGTCACATCCTTGTCTCTTTTTTTAGAATTTTTTAAACTTTTATTTTTTCTTATTTTATCATTTTTTTAGTATTGCCGGCCTTGGCGATGTTTTAATTAACAATATTTCAATACTTCCAGACCCCTGTCCTTTACCTGAAAATCAAAAGAAAAGATCACTTAATGAACGTGAACAGGTAAAATTTTTTAATATTTTTAATAAAATTTTTTTTAGATAATTTACGCTCCCTTTTCTGGCCTTGGAGGTTTGGTATTTGATCAAAATGAATTTTATATTGATGTTGGGGGTAGTCATTCTTTTTTGAAGGTTTAAAATGATTTTAAATTTATTTACAAATAATTTTTTAGAATCGAAATGAATTAGTAGAAGCAATTGACAATGTTGCCGAACCAATGGATGTAAAAGTAGAGAATGCGTCGTTACAATTATTGAGTGGTAATCCTAACTTGGAGGTTAATAAATATTTTATTTTATGGTAAATGATTATTAGACTGACCGAGTAACCTCCTATAGGTTAAGAAGGCGCTGGAAGTTTGGTATTGACTTTGTTGTAGTCGAAAAAATTTTTTTCTTTATATATTTCATCCTTGGAATAACATTTGAAACTTTTTCAAGTCCTAAGTTTTGACTTGAATTTTTGATGTCTTGAGGCCCTCACCTTGAAGTTATTTTAAATTATCAAATATGGAATAACATTTGAGACTTTCTTCCAATTTTTACTAACAATAATACTCCAAATTTGTTAAGGTTGACATAAAAAGTGAGGTAGACAGTGAAGAAGATAATGAAAATGAAGAGGATGAGGAAGATGAAGTCGATGATGAGGATAATGAGGACGAGGAGGACGATGATGAAGAATACGAAAGTTTCGAAGATTCAGGAAATGAAGAAGAAAAAGATTTAAATAATTTTGCTTCAACCTCAACAGAAATGAACACATTTAGTGGCATTGCAGAGCGTTTATCTGGAAATTTTCAAGTTAAACCTTCACATAGAATAAATTGGGAAAAGCTTGTTTATGAATCTAATGAAGGTTTTTTTAATTTTAAATTAAATTAGAAAATTATTTTGAAATTTTAGATGGTCTTAAAAATGAGAAAAATGTTGCTTCAACGTCCAAAAAAGACAGAACTTTTGGTGGTGGTCTTTTTAAAATTCCTGAAAATGTTTTTAATTCAAGAAATAAAATTTATTTGAAAGACAAAGATGATGGAAAATTGTGGTCATTTGAAATGTTTAATAATAAAAATGAAGGTTGTTTGGATTGGAATGATAATTGTGTGAGTTTTCTGTTTTTAATTTTGGGGGTTTTTCAAGTCCCAAGTTTTGACTTGAATTTTTAATGTCTTGAGGCCCTCATTATGTTTATCTTTTTTAAAACCTAATTAAGAAAAGTTCTAACATCTAAAATAGTTATATGAGAAAGTCAAAAGTGTAGGGCTACTCCCAGAATAAATTATTCTATCTTGGTTTCGGCTAGTTCTTCGGTCAACCTACCCCAAACCGATAAACTTGATCAAAAATTTTCGGTTTGCGAGAGAAACCAGCAATCTAGAAATCAAAAACCTAGTTCTATTTTAACTACGTTTTGTAAACCGTTATTTTTTTTGTTAGGTCAGAGATTCAATTCGTGATTGTTGGGTAACCGGCGAGTGGGAAAACGAAGATGACAATGAAGAAATAAGTGACGATGAAGAAATTAATAAAATTTCGAAAGGTTTTTAAATTTAGTTTTTTAAAAATTTATTTTTAAATTTTGAAAGATGGATTAGAAAAAATTAAAATTGAGAAGAAAGAAGTATCTGCCCAAAACTCTGATGATGATGAAATGAATTATGATTCAGATGAAATGATGGATTTTGACATGAATGAAAATATGGAAGAAAAAGTGACAGAAAATTTTGATGATAGCAATGTGAATTTAGACGAGAATGAAGGTTTCTTAGAAAAAAATGAGGGTGATGAACCCATACAAAAAGAAAAGAAAGACAGATTAAAACAACAATTTGATGCTGAATTTGACAGTACAAATGCAAAATATAATGAAATGAAGGAAGAATTTGAAAAACAATCTAAAGTATTTATTTTTAAAATTCTTCAAAAATGTCCGCAAGTTGTATTAATCATTATATAAAAGGGATTGTTCTGAAATATTTTATTCTCCTGTTTTCCTTCCCCTACGAAATAATATTTTGATAAAATGTGACTTGCGGATAGAACTTGTGGACTTTTGGAAGGATCTAGAAAAATGATATTAATTTTGTAAAATTTTTCAAAAAAATTTTTTCAGTTAAATAAAGCAGCTTTTGAAGATTTGGATGAAGCAAAAAGAGCAGAATTGGAAGGTTTTCGGCCTGGTTTATATGTAAAAATTGAAATTGATAATATTCCTGCATCCTTTATTGAGTGTATGGACCCTCGTTTTCCTTATATTATTGGGGGTCTTTTGCCTGGAGAACAAAATAATGGTTATGTTAAAGTAAGAAAATTAATATAAATTTAAAAAACTTGTTTGGGATATTGTGTAAATTCCAAAATATTTTTTTTATTTATCTAAATTTTAAATTTGTGGGAGGCGGGAGGGTCATAGTAAAAAGGAAATATTTTTCTAATAGCCCTTTTGATTTAAATTTTTAAAATTCGGTTCTTTGGAATAAAATTATTTCCATTTATTTTTAAATCTTACATCGGGTTTAAAAATAGATGGAAGATGATTCCCGCTACTCTCAAATTTTGTTTTCCTTATTTGAAGCTAAATAATTTCTCTTTACCAGATCTTAAAATAATTTTTTCAAATTTTTTAAATTTCTTTAATAGGTACGAATCAAAAAACATCGTTGGTATGACCGTTTACTCAAATCTAGAGACCCTTTAATTATTTCTTGTGGATGGAGAAGATTTCAAACAATGGTTATTTATTCTGTTCTAGATCATGACCACAGAGAAAGATTTTTTAAATATACGCCAAAAGAAGCTTTTTGTCATGGAGTTTTTTGGGCACCTTTTGTGGCACAAAATACTGGATTTTTGGGGTTACAATCTGTTGATGA
The DNA here is from genome assembly GCA_036172955.1 of Meloidogyne arenaria. Lineage (NCBI taxonomy): Eukaryota > Metazoa > Nematoda > Chromadorea > Rhabditida > Meloidogynidae > Meloidogyne > Meloidogyne arenaria. Next base: position 3,265,637 of record JARQAB010000001.1, read on the forward strand.
GGAAGTGGTAAGTGGAAGGGGAGGGGGTTTTTAATTTAAAAAATAAAAAAAATTGCGGATAATATTTGCGGACTGTCCGCAAAAATATTTTGTCCGCAAAATTTTTTAATTAAAAATTTTTTTCTTTCAGAAATCATTTCGTATTGCAGCAACAGGTGTTGTACTTGGTGTAGATAAATCAACACAAATTGTTAAAAAATTAAAATTAATTGGACAACCATTAGAAATATATAAAAAGACTGCTTTTATTAAAGTTTTTTTAATTAAAAAAAATTAAAAAAATTTAATTTAAAAGGGAATGTTTAATAGTGCATTAGAAGTTGCAAGATTTCAGGGAGCTGCAATTCGTACAGTTAGTGGGATACGTGGAATAGTTAAAAAGGCTATTAAGACACCTGATGGAGCTTTTAGGGCTTCTTTTGAAGACAAAATTGCTGGAAATGGTTAATTTTAAATATTTTTAATTTTTTGTTGGGCTGGGTTAGGGGTTAGGTTTAAAATCTTTTTGAGGGTTAGATTTTAAGGGAGAAGGTCCTATTTTCTTACTTTTTTGAGAAAAAATTGATTCACCTTATATGACGGACTAGGGAGTGGGTCTGGTTGAGAAAAGAGTCGGGTAGAACTGGAAAGCCTTTCCACCAAAAATTCTTCTTCCTCTAAACTAATTTTTTCTTTAGATATAATATTCCTCAAGGCTTGGGTTGATGTTCCCGTTCCAGAATTCTTCGTTACAATGACAGATAAATTGATGCCTTCAGTTGAAAAGTGGTTGGGAATGCGCACAGTTGGAAGACTACGGCACGAATTGGGGTTAAAAATTGAACAAAAAGAAGATTCTGGTTATCACAGAAATTTAAAAAATGTAAAGAAAAAAATTTTAAAAAATTAAAAAAAAAATTTAAAAAATTTTTCAGCAATTAGTAGAACGTCCATATATTAAATCAGAATTGGTTATACCCAAAAAATTGCAAAAACAACTTCCATACAATTTAAAACCTAAAATTGAAAAATTAACAGACAGAAAAAATGAAAATAAAAATAAATCAGAATTAATACAAAAACATACAGCATTAATACTTGAACCTAAAGAAAGTAGATTACACGCGATGATGAAGATGTTAAAAACTGTAAATGAAGATAAAAGAGAAAAAGAGAGGGAAATGAATGAAGCGAGGCTTGAAAAACGTAAAAAGGTGTTGTGAAAATATATTTTTTTATTTAAAGGAAAACTTCCGGAAAAGTTTCAGAATAATTTTTGGGGTTTTCCGGAACATTTCTAGAATTTATTTTTGTGTTTCGCATAATGTTTTAGAATTTTATCTATTTTTCCGGAAAGGTTACAGATTTCATTTTGTGTTTTTCCGGAATAGTTTCAGAATTTATTTTTGTGTTTTCCGGAAAGACTTCAAAGTTACTGTTGTTTTTTGCGGCTTATTCTTCCGGTACGCTTTCAGAATTTACTGCAGTTACACATATTTTGTAGATTTCAGAATTTTTTTGTTTTTCCAGAATAATTTCCGGAAGGAATAATAATTAATTTTTGTATTTTCCGAAACTTTCAGAATTTATTTAAAATACTTTTTCAGGAATTATCCAAAATTAACGAAAAACGGACAAAGAAAATGAAAGAAACCAGAAAAGCTTATTGTAGGAATTTATCGAAAAAGGAGGGTAAACAAATAAAAGATGCTATAGAAACGATTGGGGCTTAAATTTTAATTTTTTTTGTTATATATTTTTGTTATTTTTTAAATTAAAAATTTTATTAATTTTTTCAAAGAGGGTCATCCTTTCTTCCAAAAAAAATAAAAAAAAATTAATTTTAATTAAATATCCAAAAATGTTTTTAAACAAAAACCATTAGAAATAAAAGGCAAAAAAAGAGATTAGGCTAATTTGTTTGTTGATTATTTTCTCTTTAAAGAAATATATAAAATTAATTGTTTATAGCCAAAATAAAAGAGGAATTTAGTCAAAAAATTAATTTAAATGTTTAGGCACTAAACGGCAATTATTTTTTTAGTCTAATTGAAAAAAAATTTGGAATAAAGTAAATAGGATGGAGGAAAGGAGCTATTAAAAGATGTTTAATTTGGGCATTTTTTTGCTAGAAAATTTAAAAATAAAAATTTTTTTTAATCAAAAAAAATTTTTTCTTCTGATAAATGTCATCTTTTAATATTTCTGCTCTTCTAAAGGAAGAGAATAATAAAGATTCTCCAAATAAAATTGAATTTAACAATAACTGCCCATTTTCTTATTTAAATCAAAATAATTTAAAATACCAATATTTATGTCAAATGGAAAGGAGGAGATATTTACAAATTTTTCTTCCAAAAATTTTATTTTTGCCAACAAATCCATTCCAAATATTTTTCCCTAATCGTATGAAAAGTCCATTTAATGAAGATTTTAATGATAATAGAAATTTTAAAAATTTAATAAAAAATGAAGAAAATGAAAACGAAATTGATAAAAATGAGAAAAATAGTTTTGGGGAGAAAAAGACGAATTACAAAAACAGACAACGTTGTTGTGTTGATAAAAGACCGAGAGCTTGTTTTAATAAAAAGCAGGTAAACATTTTATTATTTATTATTATTTAATTCTATTTATTATTATTTAATTCTGAATTTTATTATTTAATTCTGAAATTTATATTTTTGATTAAATTAATTCCGGAAGGAAAATACAAATAAAATATTTCCGGAAAACACAATTTATGGAAAATACAAATAAAATAATTTCCGGAAAATACAAGTAGAATTATTTCCGGAAAATACAAATAATGCATTTATTATTGAATAATTGCTTTCCTGAAACACAGAATTAATGTTTTCCGGAAAGAAAAAACATATTATTTCCGGAAAGTTTCAAATTGTTAACTACAAAATTTTTTCCGCTAAATCTTCAGTAAATGCCTGAAGAATTTTAGTCATCCTCCTTTAAATTTGAAAATTTTTTTTCATTATTTTTCACAGATCTCCTTGTTGGAACATCGCTTTTCCGAACAAAAATACTTAGCCTCAACAGAACGAGCTTTGCTTGCTTCACAATTAAAAATACGTGATGGACAAGTAAAAACTTGGTTTCAAAATAGACGGACAAAATGGAGGTAAATTTTCAAAAATATTTAAAAAAAACTTTTAAATTTTTAGGCGTAAAATAGATGAAGAGGAAAGTAAAAAGAAAAGAGATAAAATAAATAATATTGTAGTTATTTCGTAAAAGTTTCAGAATTAATTGTTAAACCTTCCGGAAATGTTTCTGATTTATTCTCTTTAAGTTTTCCGGAATTTTGCTGTCCAATTTTAAGTTTTCCGGAAGCTTAAGATTTATTTAAATGTGTTTTCCGGAAAGTTTAATTTATTCTTTTATATTTTTTTCGTCGTTTTCTTTTATTTTTTCCGGAATGCTTCAAGTCTCAAAACAATTGTAGCAACCCTTTAATATATTTACCAAATAAGCTTACAATTTTATCAATTAAAAATTGTTTAATAAAAAAATAAATTAAATTCAAAAAAAATTATTTTAAGGCAAGTATTTTAAAAAGTATTTATTTTTTACGAGTATTATATCTTCGTCCCCTTTTCTGAGTCCTTTTGTTAACAGTAACACTCTGTGCAGTTTCAAGCTCAAAAATTTTATTTTTTAAACGTTGATTTTGACGACGTAATAAAGAAATTTCACGGTCTTTAGCTTCCTTAAAAATAAAGAATTTTGAAATTTTTTTGGATTTTGAGATTGATCAGTGTTTGAGTTGATGAACTAAAAACTGAACCAAATCAAATTCCAAGGAACCACCCCTCTATTACCACCCAAATGATTCCCAAAAAACCCTTTAAAAATAAAAAAAATAATTAAATTTTTCCCACCTCCCGTTTAGACATTTGTTCGAGAAAATCATCCATCATTAAAATATATCGATCCTTCCTTTTTTCATTTGCATCTTTAAACAAGCTATTCATTTTCTCTTCCATTTTTTCTTCCTTATTCTTTGTTTTCGTTTCTTCGTCTTTTTTATTTTTCTTCCTTTTATCTTCATCAAAGGACGAATCTATTGACAATCTACGAATAGCTTCTTCTGCTTCAGAAGTAAAAGATTCTCTTCTTTCATTATTAAAATCACCCCCTAAAGTTGATTGATCATCGTCATCTTCCTCTACTTCATCTTCTTTTTCAATAACTTCATTAATATTAACAAGACTTCTCCATTCAAATTCATCATCCTCCTTATCTTCATTTTCTTTTTCATCATCTTTTCCTCCTCCTCCTTCATTTTTATTTTCTTCTTCGCTCTTCTCCTCCTCCCACCCTTTACTTTCTTCACTCCCTCCACTCCCCCTACTCTTCTCTTTTCTTTCTTCATTCTTCTCTTCGCTTCCTTCTTCCAACTTTTTATCTTCCTTCTCCCCCTTGTTTTCCTTCTCTTCCTCATCCCTTCCTCCCTCCTCCCATTTATTCCTCTCTTCATTTCCATTCATAAATATATTTACTTCTTCATTTCCGCTTTCTTCATCTCCATTTAATCCTTCACTTTCCTCACTCCAATTCATTTCTCCATTATCCACACTTCCATCCCCATTTTCCTTCAAATACTCAGCAGTCATTAAATCCAAGTGTTTACTCGCTTTTTCCAAAGCTTCGTTCGACCCTTTTAAACAAACAAATTGGAAACCATCAGGTCTTGGACGATGAAGTTGGTAGGAGGTTAAGCCAAATTTTATCTGAATTTTAAAAAAATTAGAAAGGTAACTTGACTAAATTTAGCCCCCCCATCTTTTGTTTCTTCATTCTTGAGTCTTCTTTTATTTGAAAAACATTTCAAAATTACTATTTATGGTGGTAATTGTTAGAGTTGTTAGTAGAGCAGAAACTCTCATAAAATCGGAAATTAAATATACCTCCCCCTATACCTCCCCCAAAAAATTAATAAATTGAACCTTTATTTTTATCATAATTTTAGCAATTTCTTGAGGCACCAAAACTTCCATTTGCGAATCCTCAACAAATTTTCCCCAATCATTTCCAGTATTATCCACCCTTCTTCGTCTATCAAGATCAACATAAATTAAATTATTGGTGTATTTTGGTGACCATTTTTCAATAAATTCTCTTTGTGTAAATAATTTGGCCAATTGAACTTTTTTGTCGGTTTTTCCAGTTATACGTAAAGTTCGTCCTTCATTATATTGAGCTTTATTGTCCCCAAGAAATACTAAATTTACATCCAGTTCTGTCTGAAAAATTGAAAGGGGAAATAGAGATAAATTTTTAAAAAATGAAAATTTATAAAGCAGGAAAAGGTAAGCCTAGTCTACATCAAATTCATAACTAAAGTTAAAGAAACATTAAAAATTTATTTTGGTACGTCCAACTCATTGCTAGATCGAATAGATGAGTTGAATCATAAACCAAAAATGTTGTTAAGTCCCAAAGACACGGGGGACCCCGGTAAATTAAAAGAAACTCAAAGTTAGGGAAGGGTCGAGTTACCCACAGACTTTTTTAACTCGAAATTCGACTCGACTTTTACTCAATAAACTAGCGAGAAACCCCAAAAATTTAGGAAAATCTAAAAAATTCAAAAAATACCCTCAACGATTTAATTCTTTCCCCTCTTTGTCCTAAAACTCCCAAAAAGTTTGGATATGGCACAACGAAATCAATTGAAGGAAAAGTTGTTGTTTGATCATCCAAAGAAGACAAAAATGTAGTTGTTGGAGGTGAAATTTTTTCCTCTTCAACTGGAGAATACTTTAAATAAAAAAAATAAAAATTTAAGAAAAAATTTCAAAACAAACTCTCAAGTCAAAAATCAATTTTGAAATTCTTTTCTTTGTTTCAACAACATTGGCCAATTCTCCTTTCAACACTAAAAAACGTCCATCATGCGGCTTATCTTCTTTATCAACAATAAAATCGACCTTTGAAGTTCTCTGAAAAAATTAAAATTTTTAAGAGAAAATTTAAAATTGATAAACAGAGATCGGGTTTTTGATAGAATCAACAGTTAGGAGATCGAAGGGGGACTAGATTTAGCCCAAAAACTTGGTTAAAAATCGATATTTTTCCGAACCATCGATAGATATTCCCAATTCAATTTCTGGGTTTAATTTAAACTCACATCAGATTTTAATAAAATTTGGAATTTTGATGATCTCCACAACTAACACAAAGTGAAAATTTCTCTAAAACAATTTTTGAATTGTCAATTAAAAAAAGATCATAATTAGGCAGGTATATTCCAAGGATTTAAGGCAAAATTCAAGTGACAAGGATAGGACCCCAGTCAAGGATTATTAAAGTTTGAAGATTAGTTGGGAGCCTGGATCAAAAGAATAAAGTGGAGAAAGACACTCAGGACTGAACTTATCTAAATTCAAGGGCCGCTCAAAAATACTAAAAAGAAATCTATTAAAAAACCTGAATTTCTCGAAACTGTTTTTTCTGTTCTTCACTAAAAGCACTAAACAGAGGCACTTTAATCCTTTCTTCAGCCAAAGCAGTTTTTCCCAAAGCACTAATTCTTTTTCCATCAGCAGGTCCATAAGGATTTAAATCCAAAGCAATTTTGACCATATAATTTATTTGAAGTCTAGCAGACCGAATTCCATCCAATTTTGTCCCTTTCAAAATTAAACGGCCAAAACCTTCAGGGACGGGGTCAGAATGCCCACCATCCATTGAAGCAATAACATTAAAATCATTCTAAAAATTGAAAAAATTTAATTTCTAATCCAAAAAGTGGCTTTAAAAATCAACTTAAAAATTGTTTGTAGGGAATAAATGAAACGTAGGAAGATAAAATTCATACGGACTGAGTTTTTTTAGAATTTAGGTCTAATTGTAATAGATCCATACCATTTTTTAAAAAATAATCTTAGGCATTAGTATTGCAAAGCTGAGAAAATTTTAAGGTACTGGATCCAAGGGCATATATTATACAGGGAACGGATTCCAGGATTAAAATGGCTGTGCCTGACATTTGTCGTTCACCTATCCTCTTCCCTGGATACCCCCTTAATTGGATCAGTTTACCTAAAATTATTTTTTAAAGAGAATCCTATCCTCCTAAACGTCCTAAAAATCCAAACAAAAAAAATTCCCAAAAACAAACCACAATTCTTTTTAAAGTAGATCCATTTCTTCCAACAACGTACCCGCACTTTTGATTCGGGATTAAAATTCTTGTACTTATTTTAAAACGTAATTTTTCATTTTCATTAGCATCTTCAGCAAATTTTAATATTTTAAATATTTTTTCGAATCTATCACTAAAAATAAAAAAAAGAATTTTTTTTAAATTTAAAAAAATTTTTAATACTCATTTTCGTCTTCAGTTCCATTCATTATAATCCAAATAGCCTTGCTTTCCGCACGAGGTTCAATTTTACATCCAAATTCTTTCCATTTTAAAAATACTTTTGAGCTTATTTTTTCAATTACTGAAAAATAGAAAAAATATTAAAGGAAAATATTGTTTTTAGTTTTACTAGAGGCCTAAGAGTTTTGGAGGAGAAATCGAGTCTTTTAATGAAAAATGATATGATTTGAAATAATTTTTTGTACAATCCAAATTCTTTCCATTTTAAATCCTTTAAGTTAGCGATATTTATTGCGGACAAAGAGTTGCGGACTTTTTTAAGAATGTGTGAATGAAACATTTTTGAAGCAACAAGACCCTTAACAAATCGTTGTGTATCGACTTGCGTTGAGTCCGATACTAACAGAAGGACTAGACTAACAAGGTTTATCACGAAAGTAACAATACAACAGAATAAGCGGATCTATGCGCTGGAGTAGAATACTAGCTTGACTAAGGAATAAGACTGGACTAACTGGCAACCAACTAACTCCCACGACAACTAAAAGTCTGCGCCTTTTATACTAGATAACGCCACCCTAACACAAATACCCTAGATAATTCTATCCAGAAAAGATGGAACTTGAAGTCTGAAGACCCTAAGGTGAAAACTTAAGATAAAAATTTAAGAAAAAAATCAAAGAATTACTGTAATCTGCAATTTTAGTTGGTATAATGATTTCCTCATAGATTTTGTAGTCATTCATTGTTTAATCAATATATTTATATATTTAAAGTCAATTAATCAATCAATCAATTTTTTTAGTTAATCAAATTATTTATTTTTAATTTATAGTTTATTTAAATAATCATTAATTAACGAATTTCTATTAAATTTCTTTTAAATTACCTGAAAATTAAAAAAATATTATTTAAAAAATCCTTCCTATTTAAAAAACAGAAGAAAATCGACCTTAAAACAACCCAAAAAATTAATAAAGTTGTAAAGAAAATAATCTTTAACGATTAATTTATAAAAGTTATACACTAACAAAAAAAGAGAGAGAATGTTAAAAATAGGAGAGAAGGCGAGAGAAATTAAATTTTAATTCACAATCTGCCAAAACTCATTTTGCCAATAAGGCTAAAAATCAACGTTTTGTCAATAGAGTATGATGACAAAAAGAGGATTTTACCCTTATTGGCAAAATATGGGTTTGGCAAGATATTGGAAAGCCTTAAATTTGTTTATAAACATAACGCCACAAATGGTAAATTTGTCGATAATTTAAAGATAAAAATGAATTCTTTAATTAAAAATCGAGTTAAAAATGATTTTTTTTGCAATTTAAAGCTTTTACTTTCAAAAATAATCTTCTACTGTTAATATTCTTCCTTTGTATAATTTAAAATATCTGCAATTTAAAATCCAATTTATCGATTTTTATTTAGTTATTTCAAAACAATTGTTTTGATTTTTAATTTTTTTCTAAAATTTTAGATTTTTAAAATTTATTTCAAGAAAATGGCAACAGTCTCGCGTGCAGAATATTTAAAGAAATATACAACAAATTCATCAGAAAAACCAGAAACTGAAAAATTAACAAATTTATTGGAGTGTCAGGTTTCTCGTTTTAAATTTTAAAAATTCCCTTAATTTAAAATAAACAAAAATTGGCTCTAATGCAGTTTATGTATTCAATCGTACTTTATGAGTCCAATCAAACAAATTTATATTTTTCTTTGTGCTTCAAAGCTGGGATTGGGTTCAGGGTGTCCCTTTCAAATACACTAAATTAGGGCTTAGCCACTCAAAAATAGGTTATAGGTAAAGTTATAGCCAATTTTTATAACTTTCAGAAATTTCGAGGAATAGGGTAAGAAACGGCCCCATCACTGGGTGTAGTCCCGAACATGAAGAGCTGTAAAGGAATCCAATCCCAGCTTTGAAATAAAGAAAAATACAAATTTGGTTTGATTGGGCTCATAAACTGCACTAGAGCCCAAAAATTTAGGAAAATTCTCAATCTTACGAACAAGGCCGGGATGCAGAAACTCGCAAGCGAGTGACAGGTTTCAACAGAGGAAGAAAAGGTAAACGAGAAGAAGAAAATTCTGAAGAAAATAAGGCTAGACAAGCAGAAATGGAGAAAAAATATTCTCTTTGGAATAAGGGATTAACTCAAATAAAAGAAAGAGAAGAAAAATTAGATGAAATGGAACAAATTTTGGGGGAAGGATTTACAAGGCATAAAGACGATGAAGCTTTAAATGAACATTTAAAAACACAATTACATTCAGAAGATCCAATGGCAGAATATTTTCGTGTTAAGAATCATAAAATACAAATGCGGACAGAAATTGGTTTGTTTTTTTGTGTTTTTGCTATTCCGCCCAACTTCTCAGAAAATCTTTTCTGGAAATTTTTTTAAATTTTATTTTTTTGATTGCATGGTTATATTGTAGGCTTTAGAGATTATTCGCAACTTTGCGGACTCGAATTTTGCGGACCCGAACTTTGCGGACTGACAATTTAGTTTTACAAAGAATTAACTTATCGATCTATGGACGTAGGAAATTTAAGCCTACGGCGCTACGGCTCCGCAACTTTCGTTCCGTAAATTTCGGCGCGTCGTAATCTGTAGACCAGTTAAGCTGTTTTCTGACACCACTTTTAACACTTATCCTTTCTTACCCCACAATTACTTATTTTTTATTAATTTTCCCTATTTCAGTTTATCCAACATATAAAGGCCAATGCCCACCAAATCGTTATGAAATTAAACCAGGTTATAGATGGGATGGTGTTGATCGTTCTAATGGTTTTGAATCAAAAATGTCTTTGGAAAAGAATAAAAAGATTGCACATAAAGAATTAACTTATGGATCTATTGCTGAATGTGAATAATTTGTTTGTGTGAGGTTTTTTTTTAAATTTTCTTTTAAATTTTATATTCAAAAATAAATTAAATAAATATTTTCGACTTTCTACGTAAATTTTTAGTAATTTAAAGCTTTTATTTTCAAAAAATAAATTATTTTTTAATTTTAAGATTGAATTTATTCTTTTATAGACATTCCTGCAATATATTTTTTTCTTCTTTTTTTGAGCAGTTTTTTGGCTTCTTCAAAATTTTAAATATTCTTCACTTCCTCTTTTTCATTTAGTATTTCCCTTCCTTGAGTATATTGAGGGGGTTTTCTCAATCGAGAAAATGTGAAAATTGAAATTAAGATTAATATAATTATTAAAATAACAGCTAAAATTAGAAGAGGCCATCTAATTGAGGATTGGCGCCAAAACTAAAATTTAAAAAATTAGTGGAAGAGACCCGTTGTTTCTTTTTCATCCAGTCTTCAAATAGAGGCAATTAAATAGAGGATGAAGGCTAGCCAAGGTTGAGGAAGGGTATATGGGTGAGATCTTTTCTGTCTTATAATTTGTATCCTCACTCGTTTAAGAGGCGCTCTCTCCCCTAAAGAAGGCTCCTCTCCTTTTGAGTGTCGTAAACCGAATTTCCAAAGGTTTATCTCTATATATGGTCTGACATCCACCGCTCGTCTCCCTCTCTCCCCTTTTAGGTATAATAGATAGAAATTCCTTTTGAGTGACGGTATAATGGGAGTCTACTATAATGTAATTACCGGACTCTTAAATAAATTAAGAAACCTCAGGAAAGAAAATCCAAAAATACAAATCAACCCAATCTGTAGATTTTGCCCCCAATCTAAAAGCAAATTCGTCAATTATATAAAGCAATCCTTTAGTAAATTCACCACGAATAAGAAAATTTTCTTTAAAATAATTTTTTAATTAATTTGGATTAAAAAATATTACGAGCATTTCGAGAAACATTAAACACAAATTCATTAGTTAATTTAGTTGAAATAACTCCTCCAGTACTTGTTTGCAACTAAAAAATGTTTTTTTTTTAATTTTTGTTTTTTACTCCTATCTTTGAACAATTTTCTGAATGAGCCCTAGAAGATAGATGGGATCGTTTAATATCCCTTGCCGGTTCATTACCCAGGATTTTCCGACCCGATTCTTCAGAATAGTGACTGGGATTTCTGTCGGATGGAGGTGAGGGTAGGCTATGGACGGGCTATTGCCACGGATGGATCTCTGCCTCTCTTGAATACCCCCTACCTATAAGTCGAATGCAACTCAAATAGTGGAAGGATTCCACAGTCCTCTCCTCCCAACATCTTTGGATATACGGTCCCTACTCTCACAACTATTTTTCTATTAAATATATCTAGACTTACCGAACTATCATTTATCGCCAACACAATTAGAGCATCATCATTACACCTTCCTCTATTTAATCTATTTTTTAATGCGTCAGCAAATATTGCTGGAAGAGAAGTTCCTCTTAAAAAATATTTTTTAAATCCCCTTTTTCAAAAAAATCCCCTCCCCTTTCCTTCCCTACATACTTTCTATATCTCCTTCTCAATTCTTCACTAATTTCCATTTTTTCCAAAACCACAACAGAAATTGTATATCCTCCCCCTTTCAATTTCCTTTCCTCATCCTCTTCACAAACACTCCTCATTTCTTTAATATCATTTTGTAGTAATTCATCACATACACATTTTGTGTTTTTTCGAATATTTTCGAGTGCCTTGTCCAAAAGTTGAACTCCTTTAATTAATTAAATTAATATAGCAGTCGACCTCGTATGCCTCTTTGGGGCTTTAAAACTCCCTTATAACGAGGGCTGTTAAATCTTATAATGAGGTGTAATAGAGGGTATCGCTTAGGCATTTTTCCCATTTAATAGTCAATCAACTTTTAAAAAACGTATCTCAGATTGAATTATATTCAGTGTTTGGAAGTTTTTGGAAGTACCAAAATTCGTTCTAGTACTCGTACCTGTTTTCTAATACGAGCATTTTAAAGTTCCTAACACTAGTTGTGTGTGAAATTGACCCTGGATACCCTTTAATACTAGACCCTCTAATAATGAGGTCTGACTCTGTTTTGGGACTGACTCTAGTCTGACAGGTTGAGAAAATAAAGTCCGAGTCTTGTTCTGTCCCTTTCTTATAAACGATTTTATTATGCATTTTTAGGAGGTTTTAGTACATAATTCTAAAAAATAGTTTTCCTTGGTAGTTTTTTTTCCTAAAAAAGATAATTCTAAAATAAAATAAACCTTTAGTTTTTCCACCATACCCAATATTTAATAAATTATCAACATCACATATAAGTGAAGGATGGTCAATACCACAAGTTGAGTAATTAATTAAAGAATCTGGATATGTAGTTGGGGTATAGATTGAACTTTTGATTATTTTTAGATTTAATAAAGTTAAAAATAAGGGGAATATTAACATTTATATTTTTCTAAAATTTATTTTTTAATGTGAACTCTTTTCCACAAATTTGGATGTTATAGAGGTGGGATAACTCATAACTTGTGATATTTGTAATATATGTTAGAGTAAAGATACATAGCAGGGATCTAGCCGACCCAATTCCCGAAAATCGGGAATTCTCGACGTTTTTTGAGTAAGCTCTCCCAGTTATCACAGAGGTATTTAGTGAATAAGTCAAAGTTTGGCATAACTTGGAGAAATAAATAGAAAGGGATAAAATAGAGGTTCTGGGGCATTCAAAAATGTTTAGTTGTTTGTTTGGTTATTTTTTACTAAATAAATACCTATTTTCTGTTTATTTTTTGTTTAACATTCGTTCTATTTATTGATAAAATTCTGATAATTTTTTGATAATAAAAAATTATCAGGAACATATTGATTAAAATTAATTTTGAAAAATTAAAGGAAAAATAATATTTTTTTAATTTTTTAGAAATGTTACATTTTTATTCAAGAAAATACACTACGTAAATAGTAATTATTTTAATTCTCCCCACTATTTGAATTAATCCGAGAAGTGAGCACAATTAAAATTATGTTTATTTTAAAGATTAATAACACCACTAAAATAAATATTTTGATAAATTTACTGATAAGAATATATTTTGAAATAATATGTCTAAATAAATTTGAAAAATTTTTTTTTTAATTTAAAGTAGTTTAAAAAAGGTAAAATTATTTATTAGGGAAGGAGAGACTTGAGGGAAGGGACGCAGTTAAATTTTGTCTTTAACTTAAAATTCGAAAAAAATTAAGAATTTAATAAGCATTAGATAGAGCAGAAAATTTGCTATAGAATAAAATTTTAAAATCTAAATTTTAGTCAAAATAAAACAAATTTAAGGTTAAAAATCGCTTTTTATGATTAAATTTTAAGTTTTTCGATCAAAACTTTTTTTACAAATTTTTCAAAATTTTGATTTTTAATAAATCTTGTAGCCACGTTTATCTTCTATCGAATGATACCAAACTTGTTTAAAAAATATCGATATATTGTCGAGTTATAGAAGCCTAAACACTGTTAATCCGAGCTTTTTAAGAATTAATTATTCAAAATTAATTATTTCTGTTTTTGGCGTTCTGTTTAATTAAATTTAAAAATTAATTTTGAAAAAAGGAGCATTAGAGTATTAACAGGTTAAATTTTGTTAATCCTTATTTCGTTTAATTTTTGATTTTTTTTGGTTTTTTAAAAATGATTTAGGCAAAGTTTTCTTCATTTTTTAAAATAAAAGAAGGGAGAATTTTAGCCGATAAATACACAGCTTTAAGAATAAAAATAAATTTATTTTTTGTTTTATTTTTGCGCAACATTAAAAAGTGGGGGAAAATTTTGTTAATTCTCTCCTCTCTTTTTTTCTTCTTTTGTTTATTTTTAATGTACAAAATTGTGTTCTTTTTTGTTTGTTTTTCACTTAAGACATTTTTCTATTTTTTGTTTTAGTTCAAAAATGTGGAAAAAAATGTTGAATTAAATAGAGGGGAGGAGAATTAAGTTGGGGAGAGGAGGGGGAGGGGGGGGAGTTTTTTTGCCCTTTTTAATTCTTATTTAATTACTGAAACCTCAAAAAATGTATTTTTTAAACAGGGGGCAAACCCAAATTAAATTTGTTTAGGCAATATTGCCTAAATTGCCTAAATAATTATAAGCCCCTCCCTTTTTTCTTGCCAAATTCCCTTTTTTGTATTTAGTAAGCAAACAAAAAGGATTAACTTTTACACAAACAAGTATGAGAGTTGTAAACAGGAATCATTTTCTAGAAAAACTTTAAAATTTCAAACCTTTCGATTTACATGAAAAAATTATGTTTGGTAAACCATAAAATCATTTAGGGGTAATAGTTCGGATGAGACCCCCCCCCCCTACTTTTTACTTTTCTAAAAGTATTAAAAATGGTCAGTCCTAGTTTATAGAACTCGTCGAGCTGTGTCGAATGACACCAAAATCAATCCCAGGTCTTAGCTTTGGGCCGAGATACAGACCCCCGAAAATTGAAAAATAACAGAGTGTACCAAGCTCATTTTTTGGGCTAAAAATTCTATTAAACAAATAATAGCTCATTCAAAAGAGCTCGTCGAGTCGATTCAAATGACATCAAAATCAACGTAAATGAACAAGATTTGACAAAATTATAACACAAAATAATCCTATTGTAGTCAGTGAGACGCTTGTGCAAAACCTTCGCTTTGCGCAGGTTTTTTGTTTGTATCTCGGCCCAAAGTTAAGACCTGGGGTTGATTTTGGTGTCATTCGACACAGCTCGACGAGTTCTATAAACTAAGACTGACTGACCATTTTTAATACTTTTAGAAAAGTAAAAAGTAGGGGGGGGGGTCTCATCCGAACTATTACCCATTTAGGTCTACATATCAAAGGTCTGTCGGAATTCCGGTTTCCGACATCTTCGTCATTTCCTGCCAACCCCTGCTACTTTTAAAGCAGAGGTGTGCCGTTCGCCTTTTGTCTTTCGCTTTTTAAAATCTGTTTCGGAAACCTTAACATCGTTGAGGTCTATCTATCAAGGTCTGGTCGGTCCGGTTTCCGGCATCTTCATAGTTTCCGACCAACTACATTTAAAACTTTCGTCTTTCGCTTTTTAAAATCTGTTTCGGAACACCCCTGCTTAAGGGTCAATTCAAATTAGGCTGACAACAACACTGAAACCTATAAGAGTCATATCTCCCAGATACCTTTATCTATTTCTATTTTTTATCTTTATAAACAAAAATTAATCCTTTTTTGATTATTTGTTTACCAAAGAAGGGGGATTTGAGAAGAAAAATAAATTGTCCGCAAAAATTTTTGCGGACTTTCCGCATTTTTTTAGACCTAATTCTTTTTTCAGGAGTTTTTTTAATTATTTATTTTAATTTATTTTACTTAAACTAACATTCCAAAATGTCAGCTAACAACGAAAATAGTCTTCCAGTTTGTAATGATGCAAGAGTATTGGCAGAATCAATCATCGCTTCTCGAAATTTTGAACGTTCAAAGCAGAAAACACCCAAAAACGTTCCTTTTATGGCTTCTCCAGTTAAAAATAAGCCTTTGGAATTATCTGGTGGAAAACAGGCAATTCTTGAATCTCCAATCAATTTTGGGGGAGTTTTGCAATCACCTGGACCTTCTCCTGCTTCTCTTCGATTTAAATCGTTTGGACGAGTTCCAAGTAAGTTTTTCTAATTTTTTGGGGATTTTTAGTATTAGGATTTTCATTAAATATGTTTTTGTGAAGTCCGGGTTGGGGTAGGTACGTGGGCACATTTTTGGGCCTTATTGTTAGACATATGCCACCATAAATTTGATACTTTTTTTTGCACTTCCTCTTTTTGTTCTCCCTTCTTCAAACCAGATTTGCCGCAAAATTTCTTTGGGATATTTCTCTCAAAATTAGGGGTAATTGTAAGGTTTATGCATTTGTTAGGATATGTCTTACTCCTTTTCTAAAGGATAACAGTCCCATGGGTCTTTTCATTTTTCAATTCTTGTATCTTCCCATGGTTCCTTTAAAAATAGAGATTCTCGTATTTTTAAATTAAATTTTTATTTATTTTTAGACAATTTCAATTCTTCGTTTTCGGGCAATTCAAAGACTGATTTTGGAAGTTCTTATGGTATAAATTTTGTAAAAATTGTTTTTATCAAATACTTCATTTTAGGAACATTTGTTAACAACCGTCAACGTGTTTCAAACAACTTTTCTTCGTCAAACTTTACAAAAGGTTCGAACTTCAATCGGTCTTTTGCTCATCAGTATGCTCCTGCTCATCATTACAATCCAAATTTTAATTGTCGTTTTCACAGTTTGTTTAAATTTTAATATTTTAACTTTTCCGATAGAAGAGTTTTGGTTAAGTGGTAGTATTTTTGTCTTTCCGCTAGTGGGTTGTGGGTTCGAGTCCGTTTGAAGGAAAATAGATTTTTTTAGGAATTTTATTTTAAATATAGGTCCATTTTTGTCTTAAATTTAATTTTTATAATTTAAAATTATTTTTAAAGCCAATTTTAACACTTCCGCCGGTGTTGGATTGCGTAATTATTTTTGGACTGGTGAACAACGTTATAAAAGTTTTGGACAAAAGAAGATTTGAAAAAAGTAGCTGCTAAACTTGAAGAATTTAAACATAATTTTGATATGTTGCTTTGGTTAATTTATATATTTTTTTAAAGTTTTAATTTAACATTTGAGTAGAAGGAAATGTCCGCAAGTTTTTTGAAAGATTTTTGGGAAATATTTCTTTTAGACGCATTTGGTCAAAAATCGGATTTTCTTTATAAATTTGGGTACTCTAACATGACAAATGCGCAGCAAATTTTTGATGGGAATTCGAGCGAGGGGGCTAACCCAAATATTCGCTGCTAACCCAAATTTTGTATCCATAATTTCGCAACTCCATCTAAGGGGAGGAGTAAAAGTGGAAGCAAAATTGGAAGGGATAACCAACATGCACCTAAATTTTTAGTGTTGGTGTACAGCACGTTACGCGGTGTACAGCGTCTAACAGTCTTATTTTGCGGATATTTTACCTTTTATCAAATAATTTTTAACGTGTATTATTTTGATATTTTTGGTGAAAAAATAAATTTTTTTTAGATTAATTAATTTATTTTTTATGTTTTTTACACAATTTTAAAATTATTTTTCAAATATTTTTTTAACTTCAATTTAAAAAATTTATTTTATTGAAAACCTAAATGTTAATTAAATTTCAAAATTATTTAATTAATTCTTTTCTCAAAATGACCAACAAAAATAGTATTAATATTTTAAATAAATTATCTACAAAGCCAATTCCTTTTGCTCAAACAAATGAACCTAATCTTTTTCAATTGCCAGTTACTTTAAATACTGATAAAGGGAAGGTGACAATTAATACTGTTTATCAGGTTTATTTTTTTAAATTTTGTTTTTATATTTTGAGTCAAAAAAATTGGAGGGGCTTGGTTTGAGAAAAAATGTTTA
The DNA here is from genome assembly GCA_036172955.1 of Meloidogyne arenaria. Lineage (NCBI taxonomy): Eukaryota > Metazoa > Nematoda > Chromadorea > Rhabditida > Meloidogynidae > Meloidogyne > Meloidogyne arenaria. The sequence continues at coordinate 3,283,292 of JARQAB010000001.1, forward strand.
ACCAATAAGAAATTTGTATTTTAGAATTTAAAAATTATTCAGGGTTGCAGGCCAAAATTTTAAATGGAAAATTATGTCGTTTCTAAAGAAAATAGTGATTCTAAAAATTTTCCTTGAGTCGGGTTTTTAACCTGAAAAAGCTCCCATTTTGATATCCTAAAAATTATTTTTTAAATTTTGTTTTTAGGATACTCATCCCAATGGATCTTGTCATAAAGGACAGACAGTTATAATGCTTCATGGATCACCTGGTTCTCATAACGATTTTAAATATATTGTGCCTCTTTTAAGTCCGAAAGGAGTGCGTTCTATTGTAATTAATTGGCCTGGTATGGGTTATAGTGAATGTTTGTTTTTTTATTTCAATTATTTGTAGGAAATTAATGAGGGTTTTTATTAAAATTTTAATTAAAAAAGATAAATGTTTTATTTCGTCACATCCCTTATTTAAATATCTATTGGAAATATTAGTAATCCTTTTTCTATTCCTCCAAGATTCCTTTCTATTTTCAATAATATTGTTAATCAAAAAGTGTAAGATAAAGAAAACTTAGATTAAGAGAAGCATCTAACAATAAGCAGCAGAATTAAAGACTGGACCGAGACGAGATCTCGAACAAAAATCTTGGTTATCTATGCCGATATTTTAAGTTAATTTAAATTTTTCGAATACGTAAGATCTCGATTCTCTTCCGACCCTCCCAGTCCTTGAAAATCGAAACGAAAATCTTAATCTCTTTTTTAATTTTCCTATCTAAACAATTAATTTAATTAATTATTTATTTTCTAGTTCAGATGATGACAATTTAAAAAATGATAATTTGGAAAGAACAGAATATGTCCAGTCAATAATTAATTCTTTAAAATTACAAAAACCTTTAATATTTTTTGGACATTCTAGAGGGGTAGAAAATGCTTTTAGATTAGCTGAGAGAAACGAGGTTTTTTTACTTTTTAAATTTTTTTAAATTAATTTTCTAAAGGAAAAAACAGTCGGAATTGTTGCTGCTAATTTTGTTGGAGTACAGCCACATATTGGAGTCCGTCCTTTTTTCGCAATTAAATTTCTTTCTGCTTTGTGGGAATTTGCTGCATGGTTAAAGCTTCAATCTGTGCTTGAACCGATTTATAAAACTAGTTAGTTTTTTTTATTTTTTTTTGGGAGACAATAATGGGGTTTCTAAAGAACTCTAATGTAACGTTTGTGAATTTACTTTTCCAAATACACATTAATTAATTTTCGTGCCCCTGCGAAATCCGACCTCGTCTTTATTTAATAAATGTCTGGGGTGGATTTAAAATATGTAAATTGTGTATGTACAGAAATTTTAGAGGGAATGCTAATAGGCATTGAGAGACCCACTCAATGTTAATAGGCATTGAGTGGGCTAAAAATAAGAGATTTAGGCCTCCGCTTTTATTTGAGATACTATTTATTATTGACAGCAAACCTCCCCCCCCTCCAAAAATCAACAGAGACTCCGAAATATAGTTAAAATAAAAATTTTTATTTTTTAGTTTACAAATGGGTTGGATTTAAAGTCTCTGATGGTTCCATTGCTGCCCATAGCCTTAAAACAATGACAGCAACCGATTTCGATATCCAATTGAGATATTTATTTCCGTTAGTAATGAATCAAAAAATTAGAATATTATTTGCTTATTCCGGAGATGATGATATGATAGAGCCTGAAAGGAGTGAAGAATTGTTGGATGATATTGGATTGAAAGAAGAATGTCGATTGGTATATTTTTGTGATAATTTTTTAATCGAGTCCTATATGAAAAAAATCCAAAGATTATAATAAAATTATTTTAAAATTCAAAAGCAAGTTGTTTGGTCAAGTGGGTAAGGTATTGTCCTCCGACTAATTTTAAGGCACGGTTCGACTCTGCTTGATGTGAATTATTTTTAGTAGGTGTAAAATAATGCCTAGAACATATTTTGTTGTTTTCTTTTAATTTTCTTATCATTTATTTTTTAAAAATGTACTTTCTTTTTTAAGATCTCCAAATCAACTAAAGACGAACAAAGGACTATTGAGAATACTCGCAAATTACTGAATAAAGGACATAAACAAGTGGCTGTTTATTTTGCTGATGAGGTTTTTTTAAAATTTTTAATGTCGAAAAAGAGGGGGTAATTTTTTAAGAAATATCAGAAATATTTTTTAAGTCTACATTTTAAAAATAAATTTGGGAAAAAGCCTCATATTCCTTAAATTTCAGGGCCATTTTCTCCAAAAATTTCGTTGTAAATTTCTGGCCGAATCAATTATTGCAATCTTTGATGAGGCAGATAATAAATCAAAATTATAGAAAGTTTAACAAATTTATTTTAGTATTTTATGACATTTGCGGTCAAAATTTTTTTGTGGATTATAGTCTCTAGAAATTCAGAAATGGATTCAATAAAAAATTTTGGCGGCCTCTAGTTGAATTTTGTAACCAAATATTTTTAAATAAATTTGAGAATAACTTGGATACTTCCCCTTGTCAAATTATCTATCTGCAAAAATATTTGTCCGCAAATATCACATTATTTTTTCTCTATAAATTAACAATTTCTTGTAATAAATTAATTCCTTCATTTTCAATATCTTCAAATATTGATAAACAAGGTTGACATATTTTTAATAAAAATAAACAACTTTTGTTTTTAATTTCCTCCTTCTCATCTCTTTGAAATCGACCAAAACAAAGTGTGCATATTTGCCCATTTCGTTCACTTTCAATTTTTGATGAAACGCTCAGAATTGTGGATATCTGTTGTTAAATAGCAAGTTAATTAAAAATAATGTATCAAACCGTTGCAGGGAATCCATTATCTCTTAGTGACTCAATAAAATCCTTTGCTAGACTTTGAACGCTGTTCTCTTCTGTAAAATAATTCTTTAGACAAATTTTATACCTGATATTCTCAAAATACCCGATATGCCCCGGATTCCGGTCTGGGTTCGAACTCTAATTTTTATTCTATATTTTATTTCAATATTATATTTCTCTTTTAATCTTTCGTAAAAATTAATTCCATCAATTGATAATTTCAGAACTAATTTTAATAAAATGATAAAATTAGTAAAATTTAGTTTTTGAATTTAATTGCAAAGAATTAAGAAGAAAACATACATAAACAAAATATATTTTTTATTTATATTAAAATATAAACAAATATATGTGTAGGCAACGTTATCAAAAAATAATAAATAAAAATTTTGAAGCCGACTATCAGATAATGCTCAGCTAAAAAAACCGGGAATGTTTCCGACTTTGTTGGGAACATCGAACATCTTGCTTACTAGAAAGGGCGGAGTAAAGATGAATAAAATATGACTATAAAGCAAATTTTTATTTCAATAAAATGACTAGTCCTTATTTTCTAATTAAATATTAGTACCATATTAGCTCTGGAAATTCTCAAATTATATAATAATTTCTTACAGAATAAATTAGAAATGAGAGTCAATGTAAACTTCCTCAGCTTGATTTTCTTACTGATTTTAACACTTTCGGCCTATGCAGAGCTCGATAAGGTTGTGTACTTTTAAAGAATAATACGCTTCTGGTATCCAAGATTAAACCTATGTAGATTATAATTTCAGAATGATCCTGATTGGCCATTTGTTCCAAATGTACGTCGCATTAAACGTCATGATCGAGGATGTTCCAGCAATTACTTCAGTTGTGAAGAGACTGGTTGTTGGAGAAATTCAAATGGGAGGAAAGGATGTAATTCGGTTTGGAGTGGTAAGAGAAAGAACCGACGTTTGACTTGCCGCTGTCTTTGGCATGGTTAGAAATTTCAATATGTTTGATTAAATGATTAATAATTATTAATTTTAACATACTCCATTTTAATTTTCTAAATAAATTTCATGACAAGTTTTATGTTCTATCTAATAGTACTTACATTGTCAAATTTAGGTAGCAAAATTAATAAGGTTTGTTGGTTGCCAGGGAAAATGGTAAAAAGATTTTCTCTGACAAAAAACCTGCTGCTTTAAAGCAGTACCCGGATTTGTGTATTGGAGTTGCCCCGCCCCCACCTTAAAGGTGTATAATTTTATTTTTACCTTTTATAATGCCATTAATTCTTGTATTAATTCCATTTTCTTCAATATTCTCACAGCTTTCTATCCTGTCAAGTGCTTCCAATTCCTTGTAAGAAATATCACGAAGTGGACGTATAAATTGAATAGAATGATTGATAAAGGGAAGAGAATTTGTAGAAAGACGATCATCAATAACAAAAGAAATATCAAATATTGAGGAACCTAAAAATAGAAACTAGAATTAATTTTGGTTTTGAAATTTCAGCTGTCTGCCTCGCAGATGGATTTATTTAACTTTTAATTAGGCACGAGAAATCAAAGACTTATTTTTATTTTTTTCGACTTAAAAAATTCTTTTTCCAAACCTCTTCCAAAGCAAAGACTATTTATTGTTTCCGTAGCTAATTGATCAGCATTTTCACTCAAAAGCACAGATGGAAAGTTAAAATAAGCAGCATAATTTGACAAAAGTTTTGTACGAATAAGTCGAAGTAATTCAATACGAACACTGGGTGAGCGACAATTGGAAATTAAATTGGAGAATTTTTCTAACTGGAAAATGAGAAATTAAAAAAATTTTTTTTTGAAAATTTAAAAGAAGTTCTAATAAAAAATGGAATTATCTGGTCAAAAAATGTTAAAATTTAAATTCGTTACTAGTTAAGGAAGGGAAACCACAAGTGATTTTTCAAGATCCCTCTCCCATGATCGTTAACAATTTTGATACCCAAAGGCTTAAAATATTTTGCGGACAGACATTCTTAAATTTATTAAAAATTATCTCGTTGTGAAATAATTTTTCAAAAGAATTATTTCCGTACAAGGGATCCCATGAATACCCAACCATTAGATTTTCAAAATACCCCCAATATTATTTTAAAAAATTAAAAAAACCCCAAACATTTTCCTCTCCATCAAATCCCTCATTTCTTTCAAATTCCTTCGAAAAATCCTCAAATTTATTAAAAATAGCAGCCAAATGTCCAAAACGCCAATTCCATTGAGAATAAAATTTTTGTTTAATTAAAAATATTTTTAATAAATTTAATTGTTTATTTAATTCCACAGAGTCTACTAAATCCTCAAAAAGAACCAAAACCTTTAAAAATTAAATTTAAAAAAAATTTAATTAAAATAAAAAAATACTTTAGCATTAAGTTTCAATATTCGATGATCTTCTGGCCCTGATATTGCTTTAAATGTTAATTTGAGTAATTGAAGGGATTCTAATTGTTTGTTTGTTGTGAATATTAAAAGAGCATTTCTCTGTTCTGGAGTCTGGAAAAGAAATTTTTTTAAAAACAGGATTTCTTTTCTTCGATGGAAAACTACAAACAAAAATTCTCGTCTCTATTTTTTAATTTATTTTAAGGTGAAAAGAAAGATGGCTAAAAATGAAGGGTCATGGTGGAGGGGGTGGGGGGTCAAGGGTTCGATACCGCGCGGCGAAATTATTTTATTTTCTAAAAAATAGCTCTTTTAGCTATTTTAATAGGACTGGACCTGTGGTATTTATTAGAATGAAAGCATGATTTTAGGTATGTTAGTAAGTTAAGGTTTTCCTAAAGTTATTAGGACAGACCTCATAATCTAAAAACTTTCCTAAAGTTATTAGGACAGACCTCATAATCTAAAAACGTTATAAACACTTGACAATTAATTTAAAAAAAACCTTAAAAACTCGATTTCTTCCCAAAGAAGAAGCAAATTTGTGCTGAATAACTTTAGGAAAACATTTAATACAATAACCAGCCAATTTTGTATTCTCCAAACGAAAAAAACTTCCATCTCCTTCAGTACACTTAACACAAGATATTGCTGAAGTTGTTGTAGAAGAGCCTTCAGAATTCATTAAATTATGTAGAAAAATAAAAATTTCATTTAAAAATTTCACCAGAAAAAATTTTTAAGGTTCCGAAAACTAAAAATTTAAAAAACTTTTTAAAAGTTTGATTTTTGGCATTCTGTTTTTTATTTATTTTTCTTTAAATTTTAATTCTAGTTATCTTTCTTTTCTCTGACCGTCTGCTGTTCTCTTTATTTTTCTTAATATTTCGTTGTTTTTTAATTTTAATATTTTTTAAAATTTTCTATAATTCATTTTTTTTAATTTTCTTCCTTTAGAATGCCTAAAAAGAACAAATTTCAACAAAATAAAATAAAAACTGAAGTGAATGCTGAGGAGGAGAAGAAGGATGAACAAAAGAAATCGTTAAAATTGCCTCCTGGAAAAGACGAGAAATGGTGGGGTAAGTTTATTTTTAATTAATATTTCTAATTAAATAAATTAAAAGATATAAGTACTTTTGGACCAGAAGATAATCCTCATGGAATGGTTTGTGAATCGTCTTTTGCAACTCTATTTCCGAGATATCGAGAAAAGTATATTAGAGAGGTTTCTTTTTATTTTTTTAAATTTTTGATTATTTTATTTCTAGACCCATGAGTTATCTTATTTATATAAGGTTGAAAATGGGTATAGATCGGCCTTGATCTGGTTTAGACCATGACTTTCCAAAGTTAAGACCTTCCTTTGCTTCCCCTTGAGCTTGATTTTTTCTTAACTCAATGATTAGGATTAACACATTTTTTAAAGAGGTTGTAAACCATTAAAGAACATAAAAATCTTGTGGAATTTAAAGGCATCCTTTGAAAATAAAGAACGAATTTTTAACGAATTTTGCTTGTATTTTAGTCCAAATTTACTTTTCTCCCATCAAAATTTTAATAAATTGTTTTAGATAAAAATATGCCTTGTTTTAATTTATAAATAAAAAAAATTTAGGTTTGGCCCCTTGTCTCAAAACTTTTATCTGAACACCAACTTAAAGGCGATTTGGATTTATTAGAAGGCACAATGATTGTTAAAACAACACGTAAAACTTGGGATCCTTTTGTTTTGTATAAAGCTAGAGATTTGATTAAATTACTTGCTAGAAGTGTTCCTTTTGAACAGGTTTGTATTTTTAAATTAAATTTCGAAAATTTCATTAATAATAAATTAACTGGGATAATTGTTCTCTTTTAAATTGAATTTTTAATATAATTTCAAAAATTTTTTATATTTTTTTAATTTTGCAAAAAGTGTTGGATAAAATAAAATTAATAATTAAATTTTAAAGGGCAGATATTCACTTTTCCTAATTTTATAAATGACAAATATCCCATTTTTTCAATTTTATATTATGCAAATTCAAAACTTATTAAAATACTCATTAAAAATATTTCTTTTTTTATTTTATAAAAACTAAAAATATTCCGATTTTTTCTAAAACAAAATTTTTAGGCCCGCCGTGTTCTCGAAGACCAAATATTTTGTGACATTATTAAAATTTCTTCGATGGTTCAAAACCGTGAAAGATTTGTAAAACGTAGAGCTCGTTTAGTTGGACAAAATGGGGCAACACTTAAAGCTATAGAATTGTTAACTGAATGTTATGTTCAAATACAGGTTTTTAAATTTAAATTTTTTTAAATATATTTTTTCTTTAAAAATATTAATAGAAAATATATTTTAATTCTAAAAATTTTTAATTTGATGTAAGCCAAAAATAAAATTTTTTAAAATTTTTCTATGCCCTTGCTAATGATTACTTACCGATTTTTCGTTAGCTAGTTATCGTTAATTACCTAAATTTTTTTTCTTAAATTCTTTAAAATTAATCTAAATTTAATTTTTCATTTTAAAATGTTTTATTTTTCAAGCTAAATTATTTTTACTTTTTTTTTAATTTTTAGGGAGGAACAGTTTCCACAATAGGCACTCATTTTGGACTTAAACAAGTCAGGTTTGTTTTTTTATTTAATTTTACTTTATTAAATTTTAAATATTTAAAGAAATATAGTCCAAGATTGTATGAATAATATTCACCCAATTTACCATATAAAAACTTTAATGATTAAAAAAGAATTGATGAAAGATGAAAAATTGAAGAATGAAAGTTGGGACAGATTTTTGCCTAAATTTAAGAAAAAGGTTTGTTTTTTGGTTAATTAAAAAAATTTTTTTAATTTAAAAATTTAACCCTAAAATTTAAAAAAATTTTGAGAAATTATTTTGATTTTTTGGACACAAAATTTTTTAAATTTAAATTTTTTTCAAATTTTTTAAATTTTCTTTTTGAAAATTATAAAGGGGTTGGGGAAATTTTTTTCCATTTTTACAATTATTTTTTGTGTCTTAAACAGAATTTTTTAATATTCCTCAAAAATTTCTCTTGTTTATTTCCCTTACATATTGCTTATTTTTAAATTTTATTTTTTAATAAAAAATTTTTTTCTAAAGGTTCATCAAACCTCCAAAGAAGTTCGTTTAGCAAAGAAAAACAAAAAAGCAAAATGGAACAAAAAATCGGAATATACACCATTCCCCCCACCACAACAGCCACGTAAAATAGATATACAAATGGAAACTGGAGAATATTTTTTGAATGAAAAAATAAAAGAAAAGAAAAAAATTTTGGAAAAAGAAGAAAAAGAAATTGAAAAAAGAAAAATAAAAAAAGAAGAAAAATTGAAAGAATTTATACCTCCAAAAGAAGAAAATATTAAAAATAAATTAAATAAAAATATTAAAAATGAGGAGGAAGGAAAGGAGGAATTAATTGAGAGGGTTAAAATGAAGGCGAAAAAGAGAAGAGAATTAATGGAGGAAATGATGGAAAGTTGAAGAAGAAAATTATTTAAAAAAATATTTTGAAGAAAAAAAATAATATCATTTTTTTGTTTGATAGTTTGATTTTAAATTAAATTTTAAAAATGTTAAAAAGAATATTTGTCAAAGAAAAATTAATTTTTTTATTTTTTTTAAATTTATTTTAAAAGATTATCAGGAAAATAGGTGCATAATTCTAGTAAATATAATTTATGTGACTTAAACTTTTAAGTTTGCTAACTTAAAATTGGATTTTATTTTGATAGTCTTCTAGTTTAAGTTTGAACTTGAAAAAAAATAAACTTTGAACTTTAAGTTTATAGCTTGAACTTGAATTTTCTTAAACTTGACAAAAACTTGACTTAAGTTTGTCAACTTGAATTTAAGTTTTATAAATTGAATTTAAGTTTCTAGCTTGATCTTGAACATAACTTTGTCAGCTTGGACTTAAGTTCTTTCTAGTTTAAGCATTGAATTTTGTACCCGTAAAAATCTTGTACTTTATCAATAATGTACTTAAAAATTTATTTTTACAAAATTTTTAAAATTAATATATATATTTTAATTTCTTCCAAAAAATATGTGTTTGTGTTGCAAAGAGGCACGCTAGTTTCTCCTATTGTTTTTCAGTTTTCCCGTGGTTTCTAAGGCCATTAATCAAAATACAAAATCAAAAATTTGCTGATAAAATAATTTTTAGATAAATTAAGATTCTTCATAGAAATATTTTAATTTGTCCTGGAGAAGTAATCAAAATTTCTTAACAATTTAAATATTTTTCCAGGACAACCAAAACTACTTGGAGGGAGGGAGGGGGGAATGTCATTGTCTTTTCTTTTTTATTTTATTAATTTTGATAAGCTAAATTTTTGTTTTAAGCATATTTGAAGGGGTTAATCAGTATTTGATAACAAAGGTGCGCCAAAAAATTTTTGAATTGTGAAGACAGAAACACAAAAATTTTGGCGCACAGCAATCTATAATTATGAAAAATATTAGCAATACGGAAGGAAATTTAAGAAGGAAGCTGAGTTAATAAATTTAAATGTTAAATAATCATTTGTATGATTCACTCATTGTGTATTGAATAAGAGAATAAAAATGACTACAATGAATATTTATTTTAGTTAAAATGGGTTTTTAAATTCTGTTTAAATTTTAGATTGATTTAAATTATGTAGTATTATTTTTAACATTGAACTTGAAATTTAATAAATTAAACTTTAATTTAAGTTTGTTCTTAAATCTACTAAATTAAACTTGAATTTATGTTTGAACTTAAGTTAATAAATAAACCTTAATTTAAGTTTAATAACATACTATAATTAAACATTTTTACAACTTGAAGTTAAGTTTGTGAATTTAAGTTATTATTAAGTTAATTAAGCCTTAACTTAATTTTTAAACATAAACTTTAATAAACTTAAGATTGCCAATTTTGAGATTTTTAAATTAAGTTGTAAAGAATTAATTTCCAATAGTAACAAATGTCTTATTTAACTACAATTTTTGCTTTTATTTTCATTACTTTTATTTCTACTTCAGTTCAAAATGGAGGTGGGGGAGGTGGAGATAGTATTATTATTTCCCCTGATTTAATTTCTTTTCAGGTAATTAAAAAAGAAATTTTTTTCAATAAAATTATTTTATAGAATGCCACTTTTTGGGCATTATTTGTTGGGGCTGTTCTTGCTTTTGTCCTTGGATTTGGAATGGGGGCTAATGACGGTAACTTTTTTTAAATTGGCGAATCTAGGATTGAACTTAATTTTCCTAGATTCTTAAGTTTTTTTATTTTGCAGTATCCAATGCGTTCGGAACTTCTGTTGGTTCTAAAGTGCTTACGCTTAAGCAGGTGTGAGTAGACCCTTTTAAGAAAAAATATTATCCGTTAAGGCATATATATTAGCAAGTATATTCGAAACTCTTGGTGCAATATTTGTTGGCTATAATGTAACAGATACAATGAGGAAAAGTGTTGTTGTATTGTCTGAATATGCAGATAATCCTAAAGCTCTTTTATTCGGGCAAATAGCAATATTAGGGGGTTGTTCTGGATGGTTAATGATTGCCACTTTTGCTGAATTACCTGTTTCTACAACACATAGGTAGGAAATTATTATAGAGGAATAATAAGTATATGGTGTGTTAAGAAATTATATGAACACTTAAATTTTTCTTGTTTCCCTGGGTTCCTGAAGGTTTATCGAGTTGTAATTTTTACAATAGTTATTAAATGTAATTTATACAATATATCCATAATATCTTAAGTTTATTTTGCCGAGAAAATTTTTTATTCCAATTTTTCATAAAAATAGGTGTTAAGAAATTATATGAACACTTTTTAAAAATATTATTTTTCATATTAGAAATGTTTGAAAATTTTTGAAAATTTAATAAGCTTGAACTTAAATTTGTTAGTTTAGGGTTGAACTTGGATTTTCTAGTTTCAGCTTAAAATTTTTTAATTTTAAGTCTAAACTTAAATTTATTAGCTTAAGTTTGAAGCCAAGTTAAGTTAAGCATGAACATGTATTAATAAACCTAGCTTACATTTAAGCTTGAACTTAAAATTTTAATAAGCGTGAACTGAAATTTGATAACTTAATCGTTCTCTCAATAATTAATTTTTTCTAGCGTTGTTGGAGCAACAATTGGTTTTTCTTTTATGATGAAAGGAATATCAAGTATCCAATGGTGGGAAGTTGGAAAAATTGGTTAGAAACTCAGTCAAAAATATTTAAAAAATTTACTTAATTAAAGCGCTTTCTTGGTTTACTTCTCCCCTTCTTTCTGGATTTATTTCAAGTATTCTATATTTAGTTGTGGATATTAGTGTTTTGCGAAAGGAAGAACCTCTTGAGGCTGGTTAGTGGATATTTTAAATATTATTGGCATTTTTCCTTAGGCTATGCCGAAAGCTATCGGTGATCCCCTTGATTTAACATCAAGCTCAAGTTTTAAGTTTAAGCTTAGAATAATTTAAGTTTGGACTTTGAACTCGATTAAATCCTTATTTTTAAACTTGCTTCAAGTTCGCAAACTCAATCATTTTTTTGTTATTTCTGTACACATTTACCCTTAACAATTCAATTTATTTTTTTCTCTTCTAGGTCTTCGAGTATTACCAATTTTCTATTTCTTCTGTATTGCTTTCAACACTTTTACTATTAGTTATCAAGGCTCGAAAATTCTTGGTTTAGAAAGTATTCCTCTTTGGCTGGCTATTGTTATCAGCTTATTAACTGCAATATTGGCAGCTTTAGTTGTTCATTTTGTTTTAAAGCCAAGACTGAGTAGTTGGATACATCGTGAGTTTTTATTTGATAAAGTTGTTTTGAAGCAAATTTTGTTAAACTTGAAACAATTTAATTTCAAGTTCAAGCTTAAAAATAATTTTATTCTGAGAAATATCCTTAATTTTAAGTTCAGTCTTTAAAATAAATTAAAATAGGAAAACATACAATTGCTGTTGTTCGGGATGTTGTTCAGAGGAATGGTTCAATTCTTAGCCATCCCCAATTACCTATAATTAATAAAAGATTGGAATTTGATGGAAAAATAAGAACACATTTGGATGGGTCTTTTGTTATTGAAAGTAACAACAATTTAATGCAACTTAATTTTAATATTGTTTTAAGCTACCCACAGTTTGCCTGGAAATAATTATATAGCAATACCTCTAGAAAATGATAAAAAGAATGGAAAACAAATTTGTAGAAGTATTTCTGAATTACCCGAAAAATATCAAGGAAATGGGTTTAATGGAAATAATAAATTGAGGAAAAATAGAAATAGAGGAATAAGTGAGGCTGAAAGTGTTTTGAGTGTTGCCAATTATGTTCCTCAAAAATTAGAATTGTGTAAGTCTAACTTGAAGCAATTTTAAATTTTGAAATTTCAAAAATTCTATGGAAAGTTAAAATTTGAAGCAATTTCGGTTCAAACTCGAGAAAATAATTTTTTTCAAGATTACAAACTTGAAACAAATTCTTTCAGAAATTTAGCTTAAAGTTTTAAGTTCAATATTAAACTTGTTTCAAATTTCAAACTTTAAGAAAATTTTATGTATGTTTTTTGTAGCACCTCGTGGTTTTCTCCATTGGCTCCTTCCTGCCCATGACAGAAAAGAGGATGCAAAAACGCTTCAGCTTTTCAGCTCCATTCAGGTCTTTACTGCATGTTTTGCTGGATTTGCACATGGTTCTAATGATGTTAGGTGTGTTTACTTTAATATTTTTTAAAGTAATACGTGTTCCAAGCTCCACAAAGTTTAATTATGAGATTTTAAGTTTACAAACTTTTATTTTAAAAATCAAGTTTTAACTTATATTTTTAAGTTCAAACTTAGAATTTTTTTAACACCTACTAACAACTTTATAGTAATGCAATAGCCCCACTCACCGCCATGTTGGCTATCTACAGAGAGATGAGTGTCCAACAAAAAGAGCCTACTCCTATTTATGTTCTACTTTATGGGGTGTTTGCAATGTGTGTTGGACTTTGTGTATTAGGCCATAAAGTGATTAAAACTGTTGGACAAAGAATGTCCTCAATACACGCTGCCAGTGGGTTTACCATTGAATTTGGTGCTGCCGTAACTGCATTATTAGCTAGTAAAGCTGGATTACCTATTTCTACAACTCATTGTTTGGTTAGTTGATTATTAAAGAGATTAAACAAAAAAAGAACAAGTTTCAAGTTTAAACTTAATAATTCAAGTTTTAATTCATCAAAAATTAGGTTCTAAGTTTAAACTTAAAAATTCAAGTTTTAATCCTTAAGAATCAAGTTTCAAGTTTAAACTTGAAATTCAAGGTTTAATTCCTTAAAAAATAAAGTTCCAAGTTTAAACTTAATAATTAAAGTTTTAATCCTTAAGAATCAAGTTTCAAGTTTAAACTTGAAATTCAAGGTTTAATTCTTTTAAATTAAGTTCTAAGTTTAAAGTTGCTAATTAAAGTTTTAATTCTTTAAAAAATTAAGTTTTAAGTGTAGACTTAAAAATTCAAGTTTTAATCCCTTAAGAATCAAGTTCAAGTTTAAACTTAATAATTCAAGTTTTAATTCTTTTAAAATTAAGTTTCAAGTTTAAACTTAAAAATACATAAAAATTAATTTCTTTTTTAAAGGTGGGCAGCGTGGTAAGCGTTGGATGCATTAAATCAGGTGAAGGCATTAAATGGTCAATCTTTCGGAATGTTGTATTCTCTTGGTTAGTTACTTTGCCTGTTGCTGCATTCATATCTGGAGGTAATATTTTAAAAAATATTTAAATTATTTAATAATTTTAAGGAATTATGCTGCTTTTGAAGATTATTGTTTTATAAGCAGCGAAAAAATTTTTTTACAATAAAAATAAAATTATTTATTTTTCTGTGAGATCTCTTATCAACTATCATTTAAAAAAAATTTTTTTCCATGTTCTTAATTCTTTTTTATACCAAAAAAATTTTTTTTTCCCGAATAAAAATACTTTTTATATGAGAAAGTCCTCCAAAATAAAGTACAGCACGTGTAATCGATGAATAGATTGTGGCGATATGTAGAATAAGAATAATGGGGGCAGCACGGAGATGCTGTCATTGTAGTCGATTTTTTATTCCATCCTCACATGCATTTTATTGCCGGAAATGCTTAAAAAATAGTTCAGAATTTCGATTAAAACTATTGGGAAACAATACTTTTCAAGTTTGAACTTGATAAAATTTCCAAGTTGTATTTTATAATTTATTTTTTAAGTCTGAACTTAATAAATTTTAAGTTTAAACTTAAAAAGTTTTAAATAATAAAACTTGCTTAATATTTAAATTGAGAATATAAAACAACTTTTAACTTAAGAATAAAATTTGCTTCAGCCTTATAATCTCCGTTTGCATCAATTAAATATTGAAAATATTATCAATGTCAATCTTCTAAAAATTTTTTATTCAACACAAAATTTATTTTTTAAATAATGTTACAACAACAACAAAACCATCATCCAGGAGCAGATATGTTTCTCCTTTTCTACATTAAACGCCGGATCGAAAAAGACTCTAATCTCGAATGGTTTGAAGCTCCTTATTGCGCAGAAGATGACCCCCCTCAAGAATGGTTGCTTCTCGAACAAGCAGCACTCATTTTTGAGCATGATAATCGAAAAGAAATTGAAGAAACAATGATTAATAGACTTGTACCTTTGGGAAGACTTAACTTTAGGAGCTTCCGAATGGTTTTTCAAAAAGTTTTAAAAATCCTTAAAAATTATTTTTAAGATTGTCCGTCACTATCTAGACTTATTAAGTCAACGAATGGACAAATCCATTGCTCTGTTAGCGTTGATAGCTTTTACTGGGTTATATGCTAGACGATTAGCTGAATTGGATGCTTCACAATGTGAAGAAGAGGATGAGGAAAATTCTAATAAATTGCCGAGAGATTATAGGCGTGAAATTTATCAAGTTTCAATTTATGGTTCGGGTATTTTGCTATCTACGATTGAGGGTTCTTGGGTAAATATTAAAATTTTATAAATTGGGAAGAGGTTAACTATGGAAACTTAAGCTTTAACATTTTAATTTAAAACTTGTTTCAAGTTTGATTTAAAGTTAAAACTTGATTCAAAATTCTAGTTGGTTTTTTCAGTTGATTCTTAAGTTTAAGCTTAAAACTTGCTTTTCAACTTGCTTCAAGTTTGTTTTCAAGTTAAAACTTGAGTTTAAAAAATTATAAGTTGATTCTATAGACTTAAAAAATTCTTCCTTAAGTTCAAGCTTAAAACAAGTTTTTTAAGCCAAAACTTGTTTCAAGTTTTAGATCAAACTTTGAAAATTAAGTTCGTAAACTTGAAGTTTACCAACTTTTCTTAATTATTTTTTAAAGACAAATTAAAAATGCTTCAAGTTTATTTTATTAAAACCTAACATTGAAAGTTTCCCAATTAAAATGTGTTTCAAGTTTAAATTGTTTCTATTTTCTTTAGGAAAGTTTCTGTACTGACATTGCGAAAGTTGTTAATCAAATTGTTTTACAAAAACAACAACAATCACTTGCTCGGTCAAATAACAGAATTTATGGGCTAGCTGCAGTTTGTGGGGTTGGCGCCATTGTTGCTTCATGTCTTTTGATTCGTCGATTAAATTTTTAATGGAAACAAATTCTTTAAATTTGATTTTTTTTCGAGAGAATTTCTCAAAATTTATGGTTTATTTTACTCAATTTTCAACCAATTTTTGATTTTTTTTTGTAAATATATTTATTCAAAGATAAACTAAAATTATTATATATTTTTAACGTGGATATACTTTTTCATAAATTATATGTGTATGTAAAAGCATTCGGTGAGTAAGCGTTGACATATGCAATCGTGATTCCAAATGACTTTCGTTCAAAAGAATCCACTCGCGAACCATCTAGAATTAAATTGATAATTTAATTGTGTATCTCAATCTCAAATGTCAATTAAATTTTTATTTTACGCCCCAAACTTTCTAAGAAGTTGTCCAAAAACGTTTAGAATCCTAATTTGCGAGATTGCATCATTTTTGGTGTACCATTTTGTCTTATTTTGCCTATGCGCCCTTTTGTCGGAAACGAGATTTTAGATAAAATGAAATTAACATTTTTGATTTTTATTTGTAGTTACCAATTTGATAATTCCTCAATGGTATAATTTCAAAATATCGACACACGTTATAAATTCATTTTATCTATTTTATTTAGGTATTTCTCAACAATTTCTTTGTTTTTTTTAATTTTTTTTCTAAAATTTTCGATTTTTTAAATTATTTCAAGAAAATGACAACAGTTTCGCGTGCAGAATATTTAAAGAAATATACAACGAGTTCTTCAGAAAAACCAAAAAAGAGTAAGTCAAAAACTAAAAAATCAACAAATTCCAATGTTGGAATGCGTTTACTTGATGAAGACACATTTATTCGAAGCAAACCGGGGACTAGTAGAAATAAATTAGATGATGAATTTGATGAAGAGGATGATGAAGAAATGGATGATGTTGAAAGAGCAATTCGTTTATTGAATAGAAAAGCAGAACAGACACGTAAAAATAAAAAAGAAGTTGAAGCCCCAGTTTTTAAAAGTGATGGATTTGTTGTTATTCAAGGTTACAAATTTTTTATTATTTTTTTTCGGTCCTATTTATCCTTTGATTTTTAGTAAGTACCTCTTTTTTGTGGGGGAGTGGAACATGTATATCCATTTGGGTGAGTCGGGCTGTCGATAGATTTTTCTATAGCCGAATTTTTTTCGCACCTGGACCTGGTCCTTTTTAGGGGTCCTATTTCTTTCTTTTGCTTTAATTTTGTCTATGTTTTTCCTTGAATACTGGCTTAGCACTCGCTAGAGTCAATTGTTTAACAAATTAGTTCAGACCAGGTTTAGACTTTAAAATTTTCGTTCTTTTCAACTTGCTGCTACATTCCATAGAATGCTTAGTGACCATTTTTATTTATTCTTGATTATTAAATTAAGGGCCACCTGACGACCCAGATGAAGAAAAATCACCAAATTCGGCCTCTATTTTAAAATCAGACATTAAGGAAGAAATTGATGAAGAAAATATTGATCAAGAAGGACCTTCAAAAAAACGAAGAAAAATGGACGATGGCCGAAAAGCTGGACTTTTGAGTAAGGAAGTTGCAAAAGAAGAAATTCAAAAAATGCGTGAACGTGATCAAAAGGTTTGGGAAAATTATTATTTTTATGTTTTTAGTGGAGGGGTTTTTCATCGCTGCTGGATTTCTTGCGACAATATTTGTCAAAATAATTTGGGTAAAAATAATAAAATTTTGGGGCTTGTAGTAAGATGTATAGCAAGCGACCCTATGGGCAATTTTGTGCTTTTGTAATTTTATCGGATTCTCGTGACTCCAATAAATTTCTTTAATTTTTATTCAAAATAAACAGTAAATTTCAGGAAAAAGCCCAAGCAGATGAACAAGGCCGTGATGCAGAAACACGCAAGCGTGTGACAGGTTTTGATAGAGGAAGAAGGGGCAGAAGAGAAGAAGAAAACTCTGAAGAAAAAAAGGCTAGGGAAGCTCGAGAAGCTGCAAAACAAGCAGAAATGGAGAAAAAATATTCTCTATGGAATAAAGGAATAGCTCAAATAAAAGAACGAGAAGAAAAATTAGAAGAAATGGAACAAGTTTTGGGGGAAGGATTTACAAGGCATAGAGATGATGAAGCTTTAAATGAGCATTTGAAAACACAATTACATTCAGAAGATCCAATGGCTGAATATTTTCGTGTTAAAAATCATAAAATACAAATGCGGACAGGAATTGGTTTTTTTCTTTTTATTTTTTCTATGGTTAGCAGCCTCTCTCTTTCTGGATATACATATAATTTTTTCCTGGATCCTAAGTCAAGATCAAGATATTTTTCACTGTTCCTTTATTTTTCCTTGACTTAAGGTTAAGAATCCAGTCAAGGTCCTCACCCAAAATCAAGAATCAAAGTTTTTTAAAATTTTTATCTTTGATTCTTTTGATTATTGGCTTAAATTAATAAAAATATTTTTCTGGGAAAGATTCATGGAAAATAATCAAAAAATTACATGGCCTAGGTAAAATTACATGGCCTTTGTAGAATCCTGTAGTTATGAATTTAAGCCTTTTCTGACACCATCTTTAACACTCCTATCCTTATCTCCTGATTACTTATTTTTTTCTTAATTTTCTCCTTTTCAGTTTATCCAACATATAAAGGCCAATGCCCACCAAATCGTTATGAAATAAAACCAGGCTATAGATGGGATGGTGTTGATCGTTCTAATGGTTTTGAATCAAAAATGTCTTTGGAAAAGAATAAAAAGATTGCACATAAAGAATTAACTTATCGATCAATTGCTGAATGTGAATAATTTGTTTGTGTGAGGTTTTTTAATTTTTATGTTCAGAAATATTTTAAATAAATATTCTCTATTGCTATAATTATATTTTTACTTAAATTTTGAGAAAATTAGAAGGGGTCCTTAACTTCGTGGTAGGGTCTCGTTTATTTAAGGAAATTTTCTGACAAAAAAAATTTTTTTTGGACTAGTTTAGTTATCTTTCGTGAGTTATAGCAGTATGTCCGGATAGAAAACTGAGACGTAATTTATATCAAAAATCCTGGTTATTGAATTTTTTGATTCTCGGTTTTTTTTTCTCGCCAATAAAATTTTTTGAGATTTTGGAGATTCTCGGCCATTCACTAAACTCATGTTTCTAGTCCAGCTTTTTAATTTGAGAAACTCCTTTGAAGTTTCTCTTATTTTTATTTCTGGAGATATAATCTAAACTTGAGAAACTCAAAAATAAAATTTTTATTAGGCCACCCTTCCCTCCTTCCCCCGCATCATTATTTACCTTTTTAAAAATTTTTAATTTAAATAACCTACCCTTCTAACAGGCAAATCTCTAGAAAATTTAATACGCCCAATCCTTTGTAATTCAAAACGTATACTTTTATCTTTTTCTTCACCTTCTTCAATTGTTACAAAACCTTTTTAAAATTTAATTCTCAAAATTTTTTTGTTAAATTTAAATCCCAACCATTACTCATTACTGTATTCATTGAAATTAATGAAGTATTGGGTGATCCAGCAATAAAACCATTTTCGCTGTGTAATTCAGTTAAATTGTGTTCTGAATTATCCCAAGCAAAAGCACTTTAAAAAGAGTTTTTAATTTTTTTTATTCAAAAATGAAAAATATACAACGAAAGGTAGTCTTTTCTTTTATTCAATTAACCCCCCCCCCCCCCCCCCCCCCCCCTACCTCGTTTTCAAAAAATTATTTTCCCCTTTTCCACAACCTGAGACCCGTTTTTTTTTCGATAAGAAACCCCAATCCGAAGGAAATTTGAAAACTTGACCAAACTTTTTTTTTCTCAATCCGACTCGTCCCTATCAACAAATTCCCACTTTCTTCCAAATTAATTTTATCCTATAACCCTCGGTAGGGCTTTTTCTTAAGAATTTTTTCCACTCTAATATTTACACAATACACATTCTCTAATGTTGATATCATTCCTTTCATAAAAGTAAATAAAAATAATCAGAAAATATAAAATCATAAAAACCCCTCAATATAAAAATTTTCTTAATTTCCTCGTTTTCAAAAATTATTTTCCCCTTCGAAATTCTCAGAAAATATTTTAAATAAATTAAACTAATAATTTTTACCTATAATTTAGCACAGGCATTTTCATTACTGTACTTAAACTAAAATCTAATTCTTCTCCATAAGTAAATTTAGGAATAGTTGGAAAATCAGCCTTTCCTCCAAAATCACTTCTCCAACGGCCAATTAAAAAGGCTAATTTGTGTAGAGATGGAGGTGTTTTTCTTAGATCATATTCTTTTTTTAATTAATTTTAAAATTAATTTTATAAAATTTATTTTTTACTTTCTTCAATATCCGGAAATTCTAAAGTATTATTTCCACATATTCGACAAGAAAGTCGACAAAACGGAAGCATTTTCAAATCCTCCTCGCATCTATTTGGTTGGTGGGCGACCCATAGAGCACTTAAAAAAAATTTTTTTTGAATGCTGATATAAGTAAGAGATTTAAAATAAATTTATTTTAAATCGGGATAAGTGTGAGATTGGGATGTTACTAATATATAAGTATCCCTCGTTGAAATATCCAATTATCTCCTTACACATGTCAGATAAGTGGTAGCGAAGACGCCTAGTAATAAACTGTCGGGATGTCGCAGTATCAATCACTGCTCGGGGCTAAACTTTTACTTCTAGTCTTACTCTAGTCAGGAATCTAAATTTACTAGTACTAGTTTGAATATGCTACGATTTTGAGAGCTCTTTAATAGAAGGGCAATAGGGAAACTTAGATAGGAGAGGCAATTTTGGGTTTTTTCAGATCCTCTGTTTTCCCACTCTTTTTGCCTTACCTTTTACCTTAAACTTTGGTTAAGAAGATGGCCTATAAAATATTCAAAAAATTAACCAATTCATATCTTTATCACGACAACGTTGAGGTCTAGGTCTAGGGGTCATTGTTGTTGTAGTGGTTGTAGTTGTGGTGGTTGTGGTTGTAGTGGTGGTTGTTGTACTTGTAGTTGTTGTTGTAGGTTTAGACCAGGTTCTCGGTTTAACAACTTCATCACTTGGGGGGATTGTTGCTAAACTTGTTGTACTTTTAGAAAAAGCTTTGACTTTATATTTTGATGAAAAAATTATTAAAAATAAAATTGTAATAAATGAAAATTGAGGGAATTTATTAATAGTTTTGGTGGACATTTGAATTTTTAAGAGGGGGGAATTTTTATATCTAAAATTATTTTAAAAATTATTCCAAATTTTATATAGACTTTCTTACGATTCTACATGAAATATTACTTTAACTCTTCGAAAATTAAAAATTAAGTCTGGATTTTTAACTTGTAAGTAAGTGCCCCTTTGAAAGAATTCGAGTTGAGTTGAATGGCACCTAGACCGTTGCCGATTGGAAAGTCAACTGATTTAGGGACTATTGGATTATTCAATGAGAATTTCCATTTCGATAATATCTTTTAAGCGGGCAAAAACGAAAATTTTCATCCTAAATCGAATTTGGCCCATTTAAGTTTGATTTCTCGTATTTAAATTATTTTAGGAATGAGAAGTATAGGTTATTCTAATTCCGCCTTTCTTTTATTATCCTTTACAGTATATGCTCAAATTATTACCCTGGTTAATTATTGTTCGACCTCTTGTTGAAGGGAATTAATTAAGTAAGATGGAGTAATTATTCAATTTTTATAATTTGAACGTGTATAGTAGGGCAGTTGGGGGAAGGGTATTTAAGGAATACTGGGGAAGGTCGAGCATACATTTTTAGCATTAATTTACGTGAAGAGGGGATAACACAAAATTTTATCTAAAAATTAATTTGGCATTAAAAATAACAATAAATAAATAAATAAAAATAAAAACAATAAAAAAAAGCCCAAAAAGCGAAAAAGATTAAAACCTGATTATATTTAGTCTATAAATATTAAAAGCTTTTTTTTGCGAAAGTTGAAAGGGAAAGAGATATAAAATAATAAAAAAAGGATGATTAAAAAGCAGGAAATAAATAAATTATAACTAAAAAAGGTTGATTTATTTAATTAAAGTTGGATTTATTTATTTACCTTGTATTTTTGGTAGGCGTCTAGGCGCGGTCTGAGTAGGCGCGAGTTTAGATAAAATGAACAAATGAGCACCTAAATTCATGAAATTTGGCACGGACATTCTTAAATGAGTTTTCTAAGTTGTGTAAAAATTTGAGAATTTTTGGTCAATTATTTTTGGAGTTACGAAAGAAAGTGTTCACATACCCCCTAAAAATGTCGGTTTTTTGTATATTTTTATTTTAAAAAATATTTGAGCAAAAATTTTAAAATTTTTGGAGATAGTTAAATTAGAGTTCGGACCCGGGCCGGGCCCGGAACCGGGTTTTCCGGGCCCGGTAGCCCGGAAACCGGGTATTTTGATAAAATCCGGTTTTTCCGGGTTTCCGGGTTTTCGAGGTTTTTAGCCCGGAAGCCCGGCCCGGGTCGCATCTGAAAAACCCGGCCCCGGCCTGGGTCCGATTTTGAGTAAATTTTATAAAATATTCTGACTTTTTGGTCAATTCTGCCCCCTTAAACATCCAAAAATTGAAAAATTTTCGCTGCGGCGCTTTACCTATCACTTTATCCTTCCAAATGACCGATATGCCTCTTAATCGTAATCGTGAAGAATTGGGGAGAACCTTATAAGTTATTATTTTTTCCTGAAAATGATTTTATATAGGTAATCGACCATGCTGATCATGAATCTAATTTCAGATCCTGCCAAATCTGAAATTCCTCCTGATCCTGCCAAATCCACCAATATTTCCCTTAATCAGTTAAATTCACATTAATATCTCTAAATCTTTTGAATAAACATGTATAGATGAACGATGATACCAAATTTTAATTATTTTCTATTCAAAATAAGAAAAATTTCAGCGAAAAAGCTAAAATTTGACCATTTTTTAAATTTTGAAAAAACCGGGTCCGGGCCCGTGTGAGAAAAAACCGGTTTTTCCGGGCTTCCGGGTTTTCGAGGTTTTTAGCCCGGAAGCCCGGCCCGGGTCGGAAGAAAAAAACCCGGATACCGGGCCCGGTAAATTGAAAATGTCGAACTCTAAGTTAAATACAGATTTGAATATTTTTTAATAAAATTTTGATTTATTTTTTTTCAATTTTAATTCTAAAACAATAAAAAAACAAAAGAAAATAAATAGTTTTATCGTGAAATAAATTAGAAAATACTACATTTTCTATAAATTAAAAGATTTACAAATACATATAAATATTTTTACTTTTTATTTTGATGTCATTCTTAATTCCTCATGCTAGAGCTGTGTTGAAACAATAATTCGCCACCCCCAAATAACCTACTACACGTTCAAATGCCAAAACTCGAATAATTCCCCTCCCTCGATTAATTCCCAAGGAAGGGTTGAAAAAATAATTCCCCAGGGGAATTAATCGAGAAACTACATAAGCGAAGTTTATTCTCTAAATATAAAAGATTTCTTTATAATTTGAAAAAGTAATTTTTTTAGAATTCGATTTGTTGTCCACAGACTTGTCAGTTTGTTGATTGTTTGAAATCATTGACTTAATTTCTTGCAATTCACGATTTAATTTTAAATGTTGTTCTTGCACTAAAAGACTTCGTTCCTTTAAATTTAAATTTTCTTCTTCCAACATATTAATTCGTAATCTCTCCCTATCAATGGATAATTTTTCTAATTTTAAAATTTCTTTTAAATCTGCAAATTCTTCCTTGCTTTTATTAGGAAAAAGTTGTCGTAGATGCTGAAATTTTAAAAGGAGGTTATTAATTCAAAAAATATTTTTGCGGACAACATTTGCGGACAAAATTTTTCAATTCTAGTTTTTATGAAAAATCAGCTTAATAACCATCCCCAGAGTTGCCCAATAATTAGAAACCCTTTATAATCTAGTTAAAGGCCCTGATAAAATCTAAAAATCATAATCAAACTTACATTATTGCCAAAATGAAAATTGCGATTATTTTGAATTTCATTAAGACTTGCACGACGACGTGCCATATCCAGTCGTGTCATATTATTCATTGAACTTTTTCGAGAGCGGTAATAATTATTATAATTTCTATACCCATGGCGAAGATTGTAAAGCTTCTAAATATTAATGATAAAACTAACAAAAAACGGAAACAAAAGTAATTCCATAAAGTGTATTTATGTGATAAACTAATTAATAAATCAATCCTTTTTGTCTAAAGTAAGAGCGATGTAAAAGTTTAATCCCGGGCAGGCTTCGATCCTGCGACCTTCTGGCAGTTATTGCTATACACTTTCACTTAGCACGTACAGGTGCTCTACAGACTGAGCTACCTGAATGCTGGTTGGTTTTTTTCTTCCTTATAATAATAAAGACATTATCGTTCGGGGGAGGGTAAAATTAATATTGAGAAATGATTGCGTAAAGAAGAAAAAGATGGCCCAACCATTATGGGTCCGAAAAAATAATTCGCAGAAAGAACAGAAAATGAAAAGTAAATTTGAGGGTTTCAAAGAAAATGGTTAAGAATAAAGCAAAAAATATATGTAAAAACAAACTCACATCAAAATTAAACCGTCTTTGGGGTTGCTCTGTTTGTGTGGCACGGTCCACCAATATTTTAGCACCAATAGGATCACAATTACATTTACACCCACAATGGCGAGGGGTCTTAAAAATTAAATAAAAAATTGTCTCCATTTATTTTATTCAATAATTGAATCACAAAATTATATGAAATTTTTGGTAAAAATATTAAAACTTTCTTGTATTGTGTGGGTTTCAGTTTCATCTCCTAACCAATAGTTAAACAAAATTTTTCGCAAAAATATTCAGTCAGCAAATATTATCCAGACAAAAGGGATAAACGATAATTTCTATTTACCGAAAACGTTTATTGACTACTCTGGGTAATTATTGTTTCAACCTTCCGCTAGAGGAGGTAATTAATCAAGGGAGGGTAATTATACGAGTTTGAAATTTGAACGTGTTTTATAGCATTTGATCGGGGGTAATTATTGTTCCAATCTAATACTGGATGGAGTAATAGAAGTAAGGTAATTATTTGAGGGGGGCAATTAATATACAGGTTTTACAACGGCTTTTTAATTTAATTACAATTTTATTTCTTTTTTTCTTCCTTACTTTTTCTTTAATTATCCAATTCAAAATTTCATCAATTTCCAACTCATTTAAAAAGAAATGTCCATCTAAAAACTCTTTAATTTTATCAATTGAAGAATTTTTTATTTTATGATTATTAATAAATTGTTTGACTGTATAGACAAATTCTTCACGAATTTTTGGTTTATTTAAATTTTTTGTTTTTTTAAATTTTGTTGAATTGTTGTTCATTTTAATTAGTTTATTTTTAAAAAATAAAGGGAAAAAAATTTAATTTTATTAATTTATAAAAATCTGACGGAAAAAAATGTTTAAAAAATTTTTAATATGAAAGAATTTTTGGATGA
The DNA here is from genome assembly GCA_036172955.1 of Meloidogyne arenaria. Classification (NCBI taxonomy): domain Eukaryota; kingdom Metazoa; phylum Nematoda; class Chromadorea; order Rhabditida; family Meloidogynidae; genus Meloidogyne; species Meloidogyne arenaria. Next base: position 3,308,524 of record JARQAB010000001.1, read on the forward strand.
ATTTTAAAAATGGGAATCCGAATTAAAATTAATTAATTAATTAATGGTTACCAAAAACATATTTCTATAATTAAAAAAATTTTTCCTAAAAATATGTGACAATTTATATGATTAAATGAAGAGTTAAAATTAATAAACAGTCTCTTTATACTTTTTCCAAACAGTAAATAAAAGTTAAACTTTACTTTGAGAAAACAATTTGTTAATTTTGCACATTTTTTGAATTTTCCTCTTTGAATTTTCCCTTTTATTAGAAAATTTGAAAAAAATAATTTTATAGGGCTATTTTATATGAAAAATAAAATTTAAAAATTGGGAGAATTCACAAGAAGATTAAACTTGATATTTAAATTTTGAATTTATTTTTTCTATTTTTCTTATTATTATTTTATCAAAAACAATATTTTAGATGCCCACACAAAAAATTCATTAAAAATTAAAAACTCAAAACAATTAAATTTTAACAGGTTTTTTCAATTAAAATGTCGAGTAAAAAAAGGGTGAATACTAGGGATGTCAGTGTCAAGCAGATTTGAGAGATTAAGGAGGATTTGGGGGGATTTATAAAAACCTTAGTATTTTAAGGTATGTATTAGGTGAGTTGAGAGATTAAGGGAGATATATGTAGATGATCAAGGAGAATACAAATTATGAGGGATATTAAGAATCTAGGGAGATTTCGGGGAATTGAGAGGAGTATAAAAGCCTTACAAACTTCAAATGATTAACGCAATCTCAAACTCACTCTTCAATTGGTTTGTGCTGCTGCCATCATCGTGTTCGCCTGCTCCTCTACACTTCAACGCCAGCCGCAATGCTTGTTCGCGAGTACAGAATTGTGATGCCCATGACTGTAGCAGAGTTCCAGATTGGACGGTCGTTTGCCTACATGGAGACGGCTCGGAAAGTAAATTTTATTTTTACTTCTTTGTTATTCAAAGCTAAAACTTTTCTCTTTCATTTTAGCAAACGCACAAAGGAGAAGGCGTGGAAATCTTGCAAGACGACCCGTTCGACAACATTCCACTGTTTCACGGGCGCTACAATGAAGGGCAGTTCACACACAAAATCTACCACCTGAGATCGTAAGTTAATTTTAGCAAAACTGCTCGAAAGCTTAAATCCTTCCCTTTTTTCCTTTTTCAGTAAAATTCCATCATTTGTCCGACCTTTTGTACCAAACGGCCTCAGCCAGCTCGCCGACTACACCTGGAACTGCTATCCATATATGCTGACTGAACTCTTCGCTCCTGAGTGGGACGAAGATCGGGAAAAGTTTATCATCCAAGTTGAGACACTCTGTGTGGGAGGCAATAGAGGAAGAGATGAAAATGTTTGTTGCCTAGACATTTTCTATTTAACAAACTCCTCAATTTTTTTCAGGCCTTGGGACTGGACAGAGATATGCTGAGGCGCCGTGAAGTCGTCAATATGAACATTGGGGAGGATAATAATGTGAGAGAATGCTTAAATCTTGTAAAAAAAATATTTTTTTTTTGAATTTTCAGTTTCGTTCCAAACGCGCAAAGCGAGGGCCCCTGGTCGGTAACTGGCAAGAAAAATGCTCGCCTTGTATGTGCGTCTACAAAGTTGTAACAGTAAACGTCAGGACACACTTTCCGGGAGCTGAAAAACTTGTCGAGCTTGTTAGTTGTTTAGAGAGTAATCAGAGAATTCATTCACTTTCCCTTTCAGGAACATCGAAAAATAAACTTCAAGTTCCACCAACAAATCTTCACTTCGATTGACAGCTGGCTTGGACTGACTTGGGACGAGGTTCGAGAACAGGAAATGCAACTTCGCACAGAATTGGATACTCAACGCGCGGCTAGTATGGTCACAGCTACTTCCCGTTGAGATGGGGAATATAATGAAGAATATATAAATGAGTGATTGAGTACATATCTAAATTCACATAAATTATTGTTGTATATTTCCTAAATATTCACTATTGTATTTTTTGTTTTGTTCGCTTATAAATTCTTGGATTGCTTTGATTTTTAGTTTGTTATTTTTGTCCAGATTTTAAAAAGCAATCGGCGAAATGCGAAATTTTTTAGTCTCCGTTATAAGGAGAAATCTCTTGAGTTCCTTTGGTCAAATAATATCAAACTTGAGTTAATTTTCCATGCCTCATTCTTAATTTATAAATCAGGGTATCTGTAGGATAAGAAGATTTGGACGGATATCGGGGAAACCTTGACCTTTTCTCGACCTGAAACCCAATCCGAAGAAAATTTTGAAAACCCAATCAGACATCTTTCTCAACCAGTGAGAAAAAATTTTCCGCCAATTTTCTCAATTTGTCGTAAATCCCGCGCTTCGCGCGGGATTTTGCAAGTGAGACACTGTTAAGGGGATTATGGCTACCGATAAGTACACCCTTCTTTGCTTTTTAGAAACTATGGTTTGTCATTATACGTGTGCGCCAGAGGTGGGTCGGAACAGTCAGAGATGTCGGAAATCGGAAGAGCCGGAAACCGGAACTGGATTAAAAGTCGGAAATCGGAATTCCGACACACCTCTTGTGTGCGTCATAACTCTCTCTTTCTCTATTCCCATAAAATATTCTTAACATTGGCTCAGTTACAAAAGATGGTAACCTACTACATAAGTTCACATTGACCCATTTGTACATTTTTGTAGGAAGAATAAAGGGGAAAAAATAAAACGTGATGAGATAACCTAAAAGCACATCAATTATAAAAAAAATTAATTTTTTAAAGCTTTTCCCAATGGATTTACATGGAAAGGTTAAAATAAAAATTAATTTAATTATTTAAAAATTTAAATATGAAGGCTGTATTAGTAATAGGTGTTTTGGCCATCAATTTGTAATTAAATATGCCTCTAAGGGGATTACGGTGTTTGCAGCTTGTAATTCCCCTAATGTTTGTATTCTCTTAAATTATTATGATTTTTAATTCTGATTTTAAAAATAAATTCTGATTTTATTCTGATTTGATTATTTATTTTTTTGTTATTATTTATTATTATTTATTTTTTGATTCCTTATTCTGATTTAAAGAAAAGAATTCTGATTTTAAAAACAAAATTTTGATTTTTAGTTATGATTTTACAAAATAAAATTCTGATTTATTCTGATCTGCAAATTTAAGTGTAATTTTATATTTTATTCTGGAAACTTAAGTTTGTAAACTTTCAAAATTTAAGTGTAATTTTATATTTTATTCTGGAAACTTAAGTTTGTAAACTTTCAAAATTTAAGTGTAATTTTATATTTTATTCTGGAAACTTAAGTTTGTAAACTTTCAAAATTTAAGTGTAATTTTATATTTTTTCATTTTTAGAGTAATTCCAATTTCACGTTTACCAACAGAAATACAAGATGCTGGAAAAAAAACAAGATGCTGGAAAAAATGCTGGAATTATAAGGGCTGGGGCAGATGATTGGTTAGCTATGGAGGATTATGAACATGTTTTGAGAGTTAATTTATTGGGGCTGATACAAATAACTAAATTATTTAAGAACATATTAAATTGGCAAAGTTTGTTTTAAGTATTTTTAATGGAAATTTTGAAAAATTAATTGTTAAATTAATTTTTGATAGTTATAAGAGATTAGTGTAGAGGAGAACGACGTTTACGCGAAAATTTATAAAATCACATAGAGACCTCCTAGAATCGTGAAATTTTGTGAGGATATACTCAATACTGTCAACCAATTTGTCTAAAAATTTCAGAATTTTTGATTAAGTATACACCAAGTTATGGTCAAAAAACTAGAAAAGAATGGTCAATTTTACACAAAATTCTGATTTTTGAAAAGAGTTTCCCAAAAATAAATACAAATATTAAAAATTTTTAAATTCGTACATAATATAAGGAAGGAGAATAAAGTTGGTACTAGCCAGGGGGTCTTTTAAGAGTTGGCTGAATGCACCACCCTGAAAGCTAAATAATCGGTAGATTAGCTGTATGTACATTGTGAGCGAAGCTCTTAGCAATAATTGGCAGGAGCTTGCAGTGCCTGCTAAACTTTACCTCTCTTTCAAAAATAAATAAGGAAGAATCTAGTCCAATACTTTGGTTTTCAATATTAAATTTTTAGAGGCCGTATACTCTTCTGTTCGAGTATATGTGGAAGAATTGCCTTTCCTTACTATGGTCCCAATACAGTATCTAAATTTGCAATGGAAGGATACTGTGACACAATACGGTCAGAATTAGTAAAATTTAAAAGAAAATTATTTATCTTTTCAGTCGACCAAATCGTTATGAAATTAAACCAGGTTATAGATGGGATGGTGTTGATCGTTCTAATGGTTTTGAATCAAAAATGTCTTTGGAAAAGAATAGAAAGATTGCACATAAAGAATTAACTTATGGATCTATTGCTGAATGTGAATAATTTGTTTGTGAGGTTTTAATTTTCTTTTTTAGTTTTTATTTTCAAAAATAATTTAAATAAATACTTTTTTCGATTAATTATATTTCTACTTAAATTTTGAGAAAATTAGAAGGATCCTTAACTTCGTGGTAGGGTCTCGTTTATTTAAGGAAAATTTCTGACATGAGTGGACTAGTTTAGTTATCTTTCGTGAGTTATAGCAGTATGTCCGGATAGAAGACCGAGACGTAATCTATATCAAAAATCCTGGTTATTGAATTTTTTGATTCTCGGTTTTTTTCTCGCCAATAAAATTTTTTGAGATTTTGGGGATTCTCGGTCGTTCACTAAACTCCTATTTCTAGTCCAGCTTATAATTTGTGAAACTCCTTTGAAGTTTCTTCTTATTTTCTTTTTGGAGATAAAATCTAAACTTGAGAAACTCAAAAATAAATTTTTTTATTGAGTCTCCTATCCTCGCATCATTATTTACCTTTTTAAAATTTTTAATTTAAATACTTACCCTTCTAACAGGCAAATCTCTAGAAAATTTAATACGTCCAATCCTTTGTAATTCAAAACGTATACTTTTATCCTTTTCTTCGCCTTCTTCAATTGTCACAAAACCTTTTTTAAATTTAATTTAGAAATTTCTTTAAATTTAAATCCCAACCATTACTCATTACTGTATTCATTGAAATTAGTGAAGTATTGGGTGATCCAGCAATAAAACCATTTTCACTGTGTAATTCAGTTAAATTATGTTCTGAATTATCCCAAGCAAAAGCACTTTAAATTTAAATTATTTTTATTCTTTAAAAAGAAATTTTTTAATTTTAAAATATCTCAATAATCTCCTAATGTTTTAGTCTAATCCCCAGTAAAATCTAAATTCTTCTTTTACCTTTTGTTCAATCACCTGAAACTCCAAATTACTCGAAGCAGATTTTTTCGACGCGATTCGAAAATTTTTTTGAAACCTCGTCTGACTTTCTCAATCCAATCCCCATACCTTATCAACAAATTCACACGTCCTTCCAATGTTAATTCTATGTATCCTATAACCTCGATCGAGCTAGTCCTTATTTTCTCACACTAATATTTAACTAATACACATTTCTAATGTTGACCATTCTATTCATAAAGATAAATAGAAATCCCTACAAAATCCCTTGTTTTGAGAATTATTTTCTTCAAAATATTATTTAAAAATACATATATTTAATAAATTCTTCTGAAAATTTACCTATAATTCAAAACAGGCATTTTCATTACTGTACTTAAACTAAAATCTAATTCTTCTCCATAAGTAAATTTAGGAATAGTTGGAAAATCGGCCTTTCCTCCAAAATCACTCCTCCAACGGCCAATTAAAAAGGCTAATTTGTGTAGAGATGGAGGTGTTTTTCTTAGATCATATTCTTTTTATTAATTTTAAATTAATTTTTTTTAAATTTATTTTTTACTTTCTTCAATATCAGGAAATTCTAAAGTATTATTTCCACATATTCGACAAGAAAGTCGACAAAAAGGAAGCATATCCAAATCCTCTTCGCATCTATTTGGTTGGTGGGCGACCCATAGGGCACTTTAATAAAAATTTTTTTTGAATGCTGATATAAGCTGGAGATTTTAGAGAAATTAAATTTTAAGTCGGGATAGGTCAGAGATTTGGATATTAATAATCTTTAAGTAGGTATCCTTAGTTGAAATATCCCAATTATTTGCGTACTTCCTTGCACACCTCAAATAAGTGGTGAGCGAAGACGCCTAGTAATAAACTGTCGGGATGTCGCAGTATCTTTAAAACAATGCCAACTCTGCTCGGGGCTAAACTTTTACCTCTCGTCTTACTCTAGTCAGAAATCTACTCATATGATTTACTATTTACTATTAGGAATTCGAATATGCTACAATTATGAAGTTTCTTTAATAGAAGGGCAACTTAGATAAGGGAGGCAATTTTGTGTTTTTCAGCTCCTGTGTTTTTTCCCACTCTTCTTGCCTTACCTTTTACCTTAAACTTTGGTTAAGAAGATGGCCTATAAAATATTCAAAAAATTAACCAATTCATATCTTTATCACGACAACGTTGAGGTCTAGGTCTAGGAGTCATTGTTGTTGTTGTAGTGGTTGTAGTTGTGGTTGTTGTGGTTGTAGTGGTGGTTGTTGTACTTGTAGTTGTTGTTGTAGGCCTAGACCAAGTTCTCGGTTTAACAACTTCATCACTTGGGGGAATAGTTGCTAAACTTGTTGTACTTTTAGAAAAAGCTTTGACTTTATATTTTGATGAAAAAATTATTAAAAATAAAATTGTAATAAATGAAAATTGAGGGAATTTATTAATAGTTTTGGTGGACATTTGAATTTTTAAGAGGGGGGAATTTTTATCCCTAAAATTATTTTAAAAATTATTTTAAAAATTATTCCAAATTTTATACATATAAATCTCACGATTCTTTAAGAAATATTTTAAATTTCCAAAATTTAAAATTAGTAACTGGATCTAATTTAGAGAATATTTCTGTCTTTATTTTAAAAATCAGGCTTACAAAGCAGTTGTGAAAATCTAAAATTTAGCTTGGTCTCCTCTCTATGGTTTTTAGTTTTTCAAATGTCTGTATTGCAAGAATGAGGTAATGTGTTCAAAATCTCCCTTCAAATTTGTGACTGTCTCTTATTATCCAAGATATGACATTTTGGTAATTAAAAAAATAACAACGGATTAAAAAATAACAACAGATTTGAGCTTCTCTCAACACGAGAATTTCAGGAAAAATAGGTCCTAGATATGACAGTTTGGTAATATCGAATTAAGAGAAAGTCCTCTTATACCATTCAGGGGGAAACATGTACGAAGGAAAAAAGGCGAAACTATTACCAACATTTTAATTAATGTGGGTGTTGGCAAAACAGAAAAATTATCTTAAAAATTAATTTGGCATTAAAAATATATTAACAATAAATAAAAATAAAAACAATAAAAAAAAGCCCAAAAAGCGAAAAAGATTAAAACCTGATTATATTTAGTCTATAAATATTAAAAGCTTTTTTTTTGCGAAAGTTGAAAGGGAAAGAGATATAAAAGAATAAAAAAAAGATGATTAAAAAGCAGGAAATAAATAAATTATAACTAAAAAAAGGTTGATTTATTTAATTAAAGTTGGATTTATTTATTTACCTTGTGTTTTTGGTAGGCGTCTAGGCGCGGTCTGAGTAGGCGCGAGTTTAAATAAAATGAACAAATTAGCACCTAAATTCATGAAATTTGGCATGGACATGCTTAAATGTGTTTTCTAGCTTGTGTAAAAATTTGAGAATTTTAGGTCAATTATTTTTGGAGTTTGGAAAGAAAATTCTTGTATACCCCCTAAAAATGTGGTTTTTTGTATATTCTTAATATTTTAAAAAATATTTGAGCAAAAATTTTAAAATTTTTGGAGAAGATAGTTAAAGTTAAATACAGATTTGAATATTTTTTAATAAAATTTTGAGTTTTTTTCTAATTTTAATTCTAAAACAATAAAAAACAAAAAAAAAAGAAATAAAGTTTTATCATGAAATAAATTAGAAAATACTACATTTTCTATACATAAATTAAAAGATTTACAAATGTAGGTATTTTTTTATAAAAATATTTTTACCCTTTTCCGTTATATGCCCACAAATCTTTAGCTGGATTTTGGCAGTAGGTCACAATTTTGTTTAAAATTCTTGAATCAAACTGATTTTGGTGTCATTCTAACTCAGTCTACGAGCTCTTTTTGAATAAACTTTTATTTCTATCGTTAAATATTTTACCCCAAAAATCTACAAAAAATGAGCCTAGGGGTTTCGGGGACTTATATCACAGTCCCCAGCCATTTCTGATAATAGAGAGTGGTATTAATAAATGTATAAACTTTTGAACCGGTCACTGGCTAAAATATAGCCAAAAAATATGTGGGGATATATACCGAAAAAGTACCAAAAAAAACAAAATAAATTAGCTGGAAAAAAATTTTTTTGAATAAAAATTAATTTTTGAAGTATCAAAAAATAAATACATAAGCAAAACGTTTTTAAAAAAATTAGAGTAAAGTAAAAACAGAAAGTTAATAAATCAGAAAAATAAACACCCCTCTAAAACACCCTCTAAATCATGGTCGGAACAGTCAGAGGTGTCGGAAATCGGAAGAGCCGGAAATAGGAACTGGCTCAAAAGTCGGAACTCGGAATTCCGACCCACCTCTGCTCTATTTAAATATAAAAGATTTCTTTATAATTTGAAAAAGTAATTTTTTTAGAATTCGATTTGTTGTCCACAAACTTGTCAGTTTGTTGATTGTTTGAAATCATTGACTTAATTTCTTGCAATTCACGATTTAATTTTAAATGTTGTTCTTGCACTAAAAGACTTCGTTCCTTTAAATTTATATTTTCTTCTTCCAACATATTAATTCGTAATCTTTCCCTATCAATGGATAATTTTTCTAATTTTAAAATTTCTTTTAAATCTGCAAATTCTTCTTTGTTTTTATTAAAAAAAAGTTGTTGTTGGTGCTGGAATTTTAAAAGGGTGTTGTTATTTATTCAAAAAATATTTTTGCGGACAACATTTGCGGACAAAATTTTTAAATTCTAGTTTCATGAAAAATCAGCTTAATAACCATCCCCAGAATTGCCCAATGATTAGAAATCCTTTATAATATAGTTAAGAAAGACTTAAATTTATGACAAAATCTAAAAATCATTAAACTTACATTATTGCCAAAACGAGAATTGTGATTATTTTGAATTTCATCCAATCTTGCACGACGACGTGCCATATCTAGTCGTGTCAAATTATTCATTGAACTTTTACGAGAGCGGTAATAATTATTAAAATTCGTAAATCCATGGCGAAGATTGTAAAGATTCTTAAAATATGTTAAGGATAAAAACTAACAAAAAACGGAAGCAAAAGGAATTACTTAAAAAGTGTATTTAGGTGATAAACTAATTTTAATACATCAATCCTTTTTTGTCTTGATTTAAATTAAGGTAACACCCCGTTCCCCAAAACCTCTACTATTTCTAGGCAAAAACCCCGACCCGTCCCCCGAGCTCTACCCAGCAAACCCCGACACTCCCGCCTCCGAAGGCTCGGGATGCCACCCTAATTTAAATACATGATAATGAAAATATAAACGCTAAGGGGAGGGCAAAATAAATAGAAATGATTGTGTAATAAAAGAAAAAGAAAGGCTTGATCATTGTGGCTCTGAAAAATAATCTGCAAAAAGAAACGGAAACTGAAAAGCAAACAATAAATTCTAGGGGTTCAAACACTGGGTTAATAAAACATACAATAATATAATGTTTAAACAAACTCACATTCAAATCAAAGCGTTTTTGGGATTGCTCTGTTTGTGTGGCACGGTCCACCAACGTTTTAGCACCAATAGGATCACAATTACATTTACACCCGCGAGGGGTCTTTAAAATTAAATTTAAAAAGTAAAGTCAATTTTGTAAAAAATTGTGATCCATTTATTTTATTCAGGTAATTGAATCACAAAACCATAAGAAATTTTTGGTAAAAACACAAAAATTTTCTTGTATTGTGCGGGTTTCAGTTTCATCTCCTAACCAATAGTTAAACAAAATTTTTCGCAAAAATATTCAGTCAGCAAATATTATCCAGACAAAAGGGATAAACGATAATTTCTATTTACCGAAAACGTTTATTGACTACTCTGGGTAATTATTGTTTCAACCTTCCGCTAGAGGAGGTAATTAATCAAGGGAGGGTAATTATACGAGTTTGAAATTTGAACGTGTTTTATAGCATTTGTTGGGTGTAATTATTGTTCCAATCTAATACTGGATGGAGTAATAGAAGTAAGGTAATTATTTGAGGGGGGCAATTAATATACAGGTTTTACAACGGCTTTTTAATTTAATTACAATTTTATTTCTTTTTTTCTTCCTTACTTTTTCTTTAATTATCCAATTCAAAATTTCATCAATTTCCAACTCATTTAAAAAGAAATGTCCATCTAAAAACTCTTTAATTTTATCAATTGAAGAATTTTTTATTTTATGATTATTAATAAATTGTTTGACTGTATAGACAAATTCTTCACGAATTTTTGGTTTATTTAAATTTTTTGTTTTTTTAAATTTTGTTGAATTGTTGTTCATTTTAATTAGTTTATTTTTAAAAAATAAAGGGAAAAAAATTTAATTTTATTAATTTATAAAAATCTGACGGAAAAAAATGTTTAAAAAATTTTTAATATGAAAGAATTTTTGGATGAATTTTAAAAATGGGAATCCGAATTAAAATTAATTAATTAATTAATGGTTACCAAAAACATATTTCTATAATTAAAAAAAATTTTTCCTAAAAATATGTGACAATTTATATGATTAAATGAAGAGTTAAAATTAATAAACAGTCTCTTTATACTTTTTCCAAACAGTAAATAAAAGTTAAACTTTACTTTGAGAAAACAATTTGTTAATTTTGCACATTTTTTGAATTTTCCTCTTTGAATTTTCCCTTTTATTAGAAAATTTGAAAAAAATAATTTTATAGGGCTATTTTATATGAAAAATAAAATTTAAAAATTGGGAGAATTCACAAGAAGATTAAACTTGATATTTAAATTTTGAATTTATTTTTTCTATTTTTCTTATTATTATTTTATCAAAAACAATATTTTAGATGCCCACACAAAAAAATTCATTAAAAATTAAAAACTCAAAACAATTAAATTTTAACAGGTTTTTTCAATTAAAATGTCGAGTAAAAAAAGGGTGAATACTAGGGATGTCAGTGTCAAGCAGATTTGAGAGATTAAGGAGGATTTGGGGGGATTTATAAAAACCTTAGTATTTTAAGGTATGTATTAGGTGAGTTGAGAGATTAAGGGAGATATATGTAGATGATCAAGGAGAATACAAATTATGAGGGATATTAAGAATCTAGGGAGATTTCGGGGAATTGAGAGGAGTATAAAAGCCTTACAAACTTCAAATGATTAACGCAATCTCAAACTCACTCTTCAATTGGTTTGTGCTGCTGCCATCATCGTGTTCGCCTGCTCCTCTACACTTCAACGCCAGCCGCAATGCTTGTTCGCGAGTACAGAATTGTGATGCCCATGACTGTAGCAGAGTTCCAGATTGGACGGTCGTTTGCCTACATGGAGACGGCTCGGAAAGTAAATTTTATTTTTACTTCTTTGTTATTCAAAGCTAAAACTTTTCTCTTTCATTTTAGCAAACGCACAAAGGAGAAGGCGTGGAAATCTTGCAAGACGACCCGTTCGACAACATTCCACTGTTTCACGGGCGCTACAATGAAGGGCAGTTCACACACAAAATCTACCACCTGAGATCGTAAGTTAATTTTAGCAAAACTGCTCGAAAGCTTAAATCCTTCCCTTTTTTCCTTTTTCAGTAAAATTCCATCATTTGTCCGACCTTTTGTACCAAACGGCCTCAGCCAGCTCGCCGACTACACCTGGAACTGCTATCCATATATGCTGACTGAACTCTTCGCTCCTGAGTGGGACGAAGATCGGGAAAAGTTTATCATCCAAGTTGAGACACTCTGTGTGGGAGGCAATAGAGGAAGAGATGAAAATGTTTGTTGCCTAGACATTTTCTATTTAACAAACTCCTCAATTTTTTTCAGGCCTTGGGACTGGACAGAGATATGCTGAGGCGCCGTGAAGTCGTCAATATGAACATTGGGGAGGATAATAATGTGAGAGAATGCTTAAATCTTGTAAAAAAAATATTTTTTTTTTTTGAATTTTCAGTTTCGTTCCAAACGCGCAAAGCGAGGGCCCCTGGTCGGTAACTGGCAAGAAAAATGCTCGCCTTGTATGTGCGTCTACAAAGTTGTAACAGTAAACGTCAGGACACACTTTCCGGGAGCTGAAAAACTTGTCGAGCTTGTTAGTTGTTTAGAGAGTAATCAGAGAATTCATTCACTTTCCCTTTCAGGAACATCGAAAAATAAACTTCAAGTTCCACCAACAAATCTTCACTTCGATTGACAGCTGGCTTGGACTGACTTGGGACGAGGTTCGAGAACAGGAAATGCAACTTCGCACAGAATTGGATACTCAACGCGCGGCTAGTATGGTCACAGCTACTTCCCGTTGAGATGGGGAATATAATGAAGAATATATAAATGAGTGATTGAGTACATATCTAAATTCACATAAATTATTGTTGTATATTTCCTAAATATTCACTATTGTATTTTTTGTTTTGTTCGCTTATAAATTCTTGGATTGCTTTGATTTTTAGTTTGTTATTTTTGTCCAGATTTTAAAAAGCAATCGGCGAAATGCGAAATTTTTTAGTCTCCGTTATAAGGAGAAATCTCTTGAGTTCCTTTGGTCAAATAATATCAAACTTGAGTTAATTTTCCATGCCTCATTCTTAATTTATAAATCAGGGTATCTGTAGGATAAGAAGATTTGGACGGATATCGGGGAAACCTTGACCTTTTCTCGACCTGAAACCCAATCCGAAGAAAATTTTGAAAACCCAATCAGACATCTTTCTCAACCAGTGAGAAAAAATTTTCCGCCAATTTTCTCAATTTGTCGTAAATCCCGCGCTTCGCGCGGGATTTTGCAAGTGAGACACTGTTAAGGGGATTATGGCTACCGATAAGTACACCCTTCTTTGCTTTTTAGAAACTATGGTTTGTCATTATACGTGTGCGCCAGAGGTGGGTCGGAACAGTCAGAGATGTCGGAAATCGGAAGAGCCGGAAACCGGAACTGGATTAAAAGTCGGAAATCGGAATTCCGACACACCTCTTGTGTGCGTCATAACTCTCTCTTTCTCTATTCCCATAAAATATTCTTAACATTGGCTCAGTACAAAAGATGGTAACCTACTACATAAGTTCACATTGACCCATTTGTACATTTTTGTAGGAAGAATAAAGGGGAAAAAATAAAACGTGATGAGATAACCTAAAAGCACATCAATTATAAAAAAAATTAATTTTTTAAAGCTTTTCCCAATGGATTTACATGGAAAGGTTAAAATAAAAATTAATTTAATTATTTAAAAATTTAAATATGAAGGCTGTATTAGTAATAGGTGTTTTGGCCATCAATTTGTAATTAAATATGCCTCTAAGGGGATTACGGTGTTTGCAGCTTGTAATTCCCCTAATGTTTGTATTCTCTTAAATTATTATGATTTTTAATTCTGATTTTAAAAATAAATTCTGATTTTATTCTGATTTGATTATTTATTTTTTTGTTATTATTTATTATTATTTATTTTTTGATTCCTTATTCTGATTTAAAGAAAAGAATTCTGATTTTAAAAACAAAATTTTGATTTTTAGTTATGATTTTACAAAATAAAATTCTGATTTATTCTGATCTGCAAATTTAAGTGTAATTTTATATTTTATTCTGGAAACTTAAGTTTGTAAACTTTCAAAATTTAAGTGTAATTTTATATTTTATTCTGGAAACTTAAGTTTGTAAACTTTCAAAATTTAAGTGTAATTTTATATTTTATTCTGGAAACTTAAGTTTGTAAACTTTCAAAATTTAAGTGTAATTTTATATTTTATTCTGGAAACTTAAGTTTGTAAACTTTCAAAATTTAAGTGTAATTTTATATTTTATTCTGGAAACTTAAGTTTGTAAACTTTCAAAATTTAAGTGTAATTTTATATTTTATTCTGGAAACTTAAGTTTGTAAACTTTCAAAATTTAAGTGTAATTTTATATTTTATTCTGGAAACTTAAGTTTGTAAACTTTCAAAATTTAAGTGTAATTTTATATTTTATTCTGGAAACTTAAGTTTGTAAACTTTCAAAATTTAAGTGTAATTTTATATTTTATTCTGGAAACTTAAGTTTGTAAACTTTCAAAATTTAAGTGTAATTTTATATTTTATTCTGGAAACTTAAGTTTGTAAACTTTCAAAATTTAAGTGTAATTTTATATTTTATTCTGGAAACTTAAGTTTGTAAACTTTCAAAATTTAAGTGTAATTTTATATTTTATTCTGGAAACTTAAGTTTGTAAACTTTCAAAATTTAAGTGTAATTTTATATTTTATTCTGGAAACTTAAGTTTGTAAACTTTCAAAATTTAAGTGTAATTTTATATTTTATTCTGGAAACTTAAGTTTGTAAACTTTCAAAATTTAAGTGTAATTTTATATTTTATTCTGGAAACTTAAGTTTGTAAACTTTCAAAATTTAAGTGTAATTTTATATTTTATTCTGGAAACTTAAGTTTGTAAACTTTCAAAATTTAAGTCTAATTTTATATTTTATTCTGGAAACTTAAGTTTGTAAACTTTCAAAATTTAAGTGTAATTTTATATTTTATTCTGGAAACTTAAGTTTGTAAACTTTCAAAATTTAAGTGTAATTTTATATTTTATTCTGGAAACTTAAGTTTGTAAACTTTCAAAATTTAAGTGTAATTTTATATTTTATTCTGGAAACTTAAGTTTGTAAACTTTCAAAATTTAAGTGTAATTTTATATTTTATTCTGGAAACTTAAGTTTGTAAACTTTCAAAATTTAAGTGTAATTTTATATTTTATTCTGGAAACTTAAGTTTGTAAACTTTCAAAATTTAAGTGTAATTTTATATTTTATTCTGGAAACTTAAGTTTGTAAACTTTCAAAATTTAAGTCTAATTTTATATTTTATTCTGGAAACTTAAGTTTGTAAACTTTCAAAATTTAAGTGTAATTTTATATTTTATTCTGGAAACTTAAGTTTGTAAACTTTCAAAATTTAAGTGTAATTTTATATTTTATTCTGGAAACTTAAGTTTGTAAACTTTCAAAATTTAAGTCTAATTTTATATTTTATTCTGGAAACTTAAGTTTGTAAACTTTCAAAATTTAAGTGTAATTTTATATTTTATTCTGGAAACTTAAGTTTGTAAACTTTCAAAATTTAAGTGTAATTTTATATTTTATTCTGGAAACTTAAGTTTGTAAACTTTCAAAATTTAAGTGTAATTTTATATTTTATTCTGGAAACTTAAGTTTGTAAACTTTCAAAATTTAAGTGTAATTTTATATTTTTTCATTTTTAGAGTAATTCCAATTTCACGTTTACCAACAGAAATACAAGATGCTGGAAAAAAAACAAGATGCTGGAAAAAATGCTGGAATTATAAGGGCTGGGGCAGATGATTGGTTAGCTATGGAGGATTATGAACATGTTTTGAGAGTTAATTTATTGGGGCTGATACAAATAACTAAATTATTTAAGAACATATTAAATTGGCAAAGTTTGTTTTAAGTATTTTTAATGGAAATTTTGAAAAATTAATTGTTAAATTAATTTTTGATAGTTATAAGAGATTAGTGTAGAGGAGAACGACGTTTACGCGAAAATTTATAAAATCACATAGAGACCTCCTAGAATCGTGAAATTTTGTGAGGATATACTCAATACTGTCAACCAATTTGTCTAAAAATTTCAGAATTTTTGATTAAGTATACACCAAGTTATGGTCAAAAAACTAGAAAAGAATGGTCAATTTTACACAAAATTCTGATTTTTGAAAAGAGTTTCCCAAAAATAAATACAAATATTAAAAATTTTTAAATTCGTACATAATATAAGGAAGGAGAATAAAGTTGGTACTAGCCAGGGGGTCTTTTAAGAGTTGGCTGAATGCACCACCCTGAAAGCTAAATAATCGGTAGATTAGCTGTATGTACATTGTGAGCGAAGCTCTTAGCAATAATTGGCAGGAGCTTGCAGTGCCTGCTAAACTTTACCTCTCTTTCAAAAATAAATAAGGAAGAATCTAGTCCAATACTTTGGTTTTCAATATTAAATTTTTAGAGGCCGTATACTCTTCTGTTCGAGTATATGTGGAAGAATTGCCTTTCCTTACTATGGTCCCAATACAGTATCTAAATTTGCAATGGAAGGATACTGTGACACAATACGGTCAGAATTAGTAAAATTTAAAAGAAAATTATTTATCTTTTCAGTCGACCAAATCGTTATGAAATTAAACCAGGTTATAGATGGGATGGTGTTGATCGTTCTAATGGTTTTGAATCAAAAATGTCTTTGGAAAAGAATAGAAAGATTGCACATAAAGAATTAACTTATGGATCTATTGCTGAATGTGAATAATTTGTTTGTGAGGTTTTAATTTTCTTTTTTAGTTTTTATTTTCAAAAATAATTTAAATAAATACTTTTTTCGATTAATTATATTTCTACTTAAATTTTGAGAAAATTAGAAGGATCCTTAACTTCGTGGTAGGGTCTCGTTTATTTAAGGAAAATTTCTGACATGAGTGGACTAGTTTAGTTATCTTTCGTGAGTTATAGCAGTATGTCCGGATAGAAGACCGAGACGTAATCTATATCAAAAATCCTGGTTATTGAATTTTTTGATTCTCGGTTTTTTTCTCGCCAATAAAATTTTTTGAGATTTTGGGGATTCTCGGTCGTTCACTAAACTCCTATTTCTAGTCCAGCTTATAATTTGTGAAACTCCTTTGAAGTTTCTTCTTATTTTCTTTTTGGAGATAAAATCTAAACTTGAGAAACTCAAAAATAAATTTTTTATTGAGTCTCCTATCCTCGCATCATTATTTACCTTTTTAAAATTTTTAATTTAAATACTTACCCTTCTAACAGGCAAATCTCTAGAAAATTTAATACGTCCAATCCTTTGTAATTCAAAACGTATACTTTTATCCTTTTCTTCGCCTTCTTCAATTGTCACAAAACCTTTTTTAAATTTAATTTAGAAATTTCTTTAAATTTAAATCCCAACCATTACTCATTACTGTATTCATTGAAATTAGTGAAGTATTGGGTGATCCAGCAATAAAACCATTTTCACTGTGTAATTCAGTTAAATTATGTTCTGAATTATCCCAAGCAAAAGCACTTTAAATTTAAATTATTTTTATTCTTTAAAAAGAAATTTTTTAATTTTAAAATATCTCAATAATCTCCTAATGTTTTAGTCTAATCCCCAGTAAAATCTAAATTCTTCTTTTACCTTTTGTTCAATCACCTGAAACTCCAAATTACTCGAAGCAGATTTTTTCGACGCGATTCGAAAATTTTTTTGAAACCTCGTCTGACTTTCTCAATCCAATCCCCATACCTTATCAACAAATTCACACGTCCTTCCAATGTTAATTCTATGTATCCTATAACCTCGATCGAGCTAGTCCTTATTTTCTCACACTAATATTTAACTAATACACATTTCTAATGTTGACCATTCTATTCATAAAGATAAATAGAAATCCCTACAAAATCCCTTGTTTTGAGAATTATTTTCTTCAAAATATTATTTAAAAATACATATATTTAATAAATTCTTCTGAAAATTTACCTATAATTCAAAACAGGCATTTTCATTACTGTACTTAAACTAAAATCTAATTCTTCTCCATAAGTAAATTTAGGAATAGTTGGAAAATCGGCCTTTCCTCCAAAATCACTCCTCCAACGGCCAATTAAAAAGGCTAATTTGTGTAGAGATGGAGGTGTTTTTCTTAGATCATATTCTTTTTATTAATTTTAAATTAATTTTTTTTAAATTTATTTTTTACTTTCTTCAATATCAGGAAATTCTAAAGTATTATTTCCACATATTCGACAAGAAAGTCGACAAAAAGGAAGCATATCCAAATCCTCTTCGCATCTATTTGGTTGGTGGGCGACCCATAGGGCACTTTAATAAAAATTTTTTTTGAATGCTGATATAAGCTGGAGATTTTAGAGAAATTAAATTTTAAGTCGGGATAGGTCAGAGATTTGGATATTAATAATCTTTAAGTAGGTATCCTTAGTTGAAATATCCCAATTATTTGCGTACTTCCTTGCACACCTCAAATAAGTGGTGAGCGAAGACGCCTAGTAATAAACTGTCGGGATGTCGCAGTATCTTTAAAACAATGCCAACTCTGCTCGGGGCTAAACTTTTACCTCTCGTCTTACTCTAGTCAGAAATCTAATCATATGATTTACTATTTACTATTAGGAATTCGAATATGCTACAATTATGAAGTTTCTTTAATAGAAGGGCAACTTAGATAAGGGAGGCAATTTTGTGTTTTTCAGCTCCTGTGTTTTTTCCCACTCTTCTTGCCTTACCTTTTACCTTAAACTTTGGTTAAGAAGATGGCCTATAAAATATTCAAAAAATTAACCAATTCATATCTTTATCACGACAACGTTGAGGTCTAGGTCTAGGAGTCATTGTTGTTGTTGTAGTGGTTGTAGTTGTGGTTGTTGTGGTTGTAGTGGTGGTTGTTGTACTTGTAGTTGTTGTTGTAGGCCTAGACCAAGTTCTCGGTTTAACAACTTCATCACTTGGGGGAATAGTTGCTAAACTTGTTGTACTTTTAGAAAAAGCTTTGACTTTATATTTTGATGAAAAAATTATTAAAAATAAAATTGTAATAAATGAAAATTGAGGGAATTTATTAATAGTTTTGGTGGACATTTGAATTTTTAAGAGGGGGGAATTTTTATCCCTAAAATTATTTTAAAAATTATTTTAAAAATTATTCCAAATTTTTTATTCATATAAATCTCACGATTCTTTAAGAAATATTTTAAATTTCCAAAATTTAAAATTAGTAACTGGTTCTAATTTAGAGAAAGTCTCTGTCTTTATTTTAAAAATCAGGCTTACAAAGCAGTTGTGAAAATCTAAAATTTAGCCTGGTCTTTTCTGGATTTTAGTTTTTCAACTGTCTCTATTGCAAGAATGAGGTAATGTGTTCAAAATCTCCCTTCATATTCGTGATTGCCTCTTATTATCCTAGATATGACATTTTGGTAATATCACCCCTGATACTATTCGGGGAGACATGTGCGATTTCCAAATTATTACCACCATTTTAATTTATGAGGGTGTTGGCAAAACAGAAAAATTAACTTAAAAATTAATTTGGCATTAAAAATAAATTAACAATAAATAAAAATAAAAACAATAAAAAAAAGCCCAAAAAGCGAAAAAGATTAAAACCTGATTATTTTATTTAGTCTATAAATATTAAAAGCTTTTTTTTGCGAAAGTTGAAAGGGAAAGAGATATAAAAGAATAAAAAAAGGATGATTAAAAAGCAGGAAATAAATAAATTATAACTAAAAAAGGTTGATTTATTTAATTAAAGTTGTATTTATTTATTTACCTTGAATTTTTGGTAGGCGTCTAGGCGCGGTCTAAGACGGCGCGAATTTGAATAAAATGAACAAATGAGCACCTAAATTCATGAAATTTGGCATGGACATTCTTAAATATGTTTTCTAAGTTGTATAAAAATTTGAGAATTTTTGGTCAATTATTTTTGGAGTTAGGAAAGAAAATGTTCGTATACCCCCTAAAAATGACGGTTTTTTTGGTTATTTTTATTTAAAAATTATTTCAGCAAAAATTTAAATTTTTGGAGAAGTTTTGAATATTTTTTTAAATAAAATTTTGAATCTATTTTTTTCTAATTTTAATTCTAAAACAATGAAAAAAAGAAATAATGTTTTATCATGAAATAAATTAGAAAATAAATTCTTTTTATAAATTAAAAGCTAGTAAAACAACCCTCTAAATATAAAAGATTTCTTTATAATTTGAAAAAGTAATTTTTTTAGAATTCGATTTGTTGTTGTCATTGTCCACAAACTTGTCAGTTTGTTGATTGTTTGAAATTTTTGACTTAATTTTTTGCAATTCACAATTTAATTTTAAATGTTCTTCTTGTACTAAAAGACTTCGTTCTTTTAAATTTATATTTTCTTCTTCCAACATATTAATTCGTTGATTTACTCCTTCCCTATCAATGGATAGTTTTTCTAATTTTAAAATTACTTTTAAATCTTCTTTGCTTTTATTAATTACTGAAGATAAACGAAGTTGTTGGTGCTGGAATTTAAAAAGGGGGTTATTAATTCAGAAAAGTATTTTTGCGGACAACATTTGCGGACAAATTTTTAAATTCTAGTTTTTATGAAAAATCAGCTTAATAACTACCCCCACAATTGCCCAACAACTATTTAGAAACACTTTATAATCCAGTTTAAAAAATATTAATGGCCCTGATAAAATCTAAAAATCATAATCAAACTTACATTATTGCCAAAATGAAAATTGCGATTATTTTGAATTTCATTAAGACTTGCACGACGACGTGCCATATCCAGTCGTGTCATATTATTCATTGAACTTTTTCGAGAGCGGTAATAATTATTATAATTTCTATACCCATGGCGAAGATTGTAAAGCTTCTAAATATTAATGATAAAACTAACAAAAAACGGAAACAAAAGTAATTCCATAAAGTGTATTTATGTGATAAACTAATTAATAAATCAATCCTTTTTGTCTAAAGTAAGAGCGATGTAAAAGTTTAATCCCGGGCAGGCTTCGATCCTGCGACCTTCTGGCAGTTATTGCTATACACTTTCACTTAGCACGTACAGGTGCTCTACAGACTGAGCTACCTGAATGCTGGTTGGTTTTTTTCTTCCTTATAATAATAAAGACATTATCGTTCGGGGGAGGGTAAAATTAATATTGAGAAATGATTGCGTAAAGAAGAAAAAGATGGCCCAACCATTATGGGTCCGAAAAAATAATTCGCAGAAAGAACAGAAAATGAAAAGTAAATTTGAGGGTTTCAAAGAAAATGGTTAAGAATAAAGCAAAAAATATATGTAAAAACAAACTCACATCAAAATTAAACCGTCTTTGGGGTTGCTCTGTTTGTGTGGCACGGTCCACCAATATTTTAGCACCAATAGGATCACAATTACATTTACACCCGCGAGGGGTCTTTAAAATTAAATTTAAAAAGTAAAGTCAATTTTGTAAAAAATTGTGATCCATTTATTTTATTCAGGTAATTGAATCACAAAACCATAAGAAATTTTTGGTAAAAACACAAAAATTTTCTTGTATTGTGCGGGTTTCAGTTTCATCTCCTAACCAATAGTTAAACAAAATTTTTCGCAAAAATATTCAGTCAGCAAATATTATCCAGACAAAAGGGATAAACGATAATTTCTATTTACCGAAAACGTTTATTGACTACTCTGGGTAATTATTGTTTCAACCTTCCGCTAGAGGAGGTAATTAATCAAGGGAGGGTAATTATACGAGTTTGAAAAATTTGAACGTGTTTTATAGCATTTGATCGGGGGTAATTATTGTTCCAATCTAATACTGGATGGAGTAATAGAAGTAAGGTAATTATTTGAGGGGGGCAATTAATATACAGGTTTTACAACGGCTTTTTAATTTAATTACAATTTTATTTCTTTTTTTCTTCCTTACTTTTTGTTTAATTATCCAATTCAAAATTTCATCAATTTCCAATTCATTTAAAAAGAAATGTCCATCTAAAAACTCTTTAATTTTATTAATTGAAGAATTTTTTATTTTATGATTATTAATAAATTGTTTGACTGTATAGACAAATTCTTCACGAATTTTTGGTTTATTTAAATTTTTTATTTTTTTATATTTTGTTGAATTGTTGTTCATTTTAATTATATTCACGAGATAAGAGATTCTCAAAAAAAAAATACGAGAATGAAATAGAACGAAAAAAATTCTGAAAATGAGTGATTTATTTAAAAAATTCCCCCCAAAAAAACCGGTATTTGTCTAAAACTCAAAAATGAGAACCGGGTTTTTAAAATTTGGATTAACAGAAAACTGGAGGTACCGGTTAATAACCGCTAGTGAGTAACCCTAATTAATTAAACTTAAACGTTGAGAATAAAGGCAATTTTAATTTTATTAATTTATAAAAATCTAACGGTAAAAATGTTTAAAAAATTTTTTTTAAATTTTTTTATGAATTTTAAAAATGAAAATCCGAACTAAATAAAAAATTAATGGTTATCAAAAACAGACATTTTTTTAACGAAAATCTTTAAGAAATTTTTCCTAAAAAATGTGTGACAATTATGTGAAAATTTATGAATGATTTAATGTAAAGTTAAAATTAATAATAAACATTCTTCTCTTTATACTTTTCCGAAACAGTAAATAAAAGTTGGTACTTTATATTTGTTAATTTTGCCCCTTCTCTCCTCCCTTTTTTTAGATTTTCCCTTTATTAGAAAATTTGAAAATAATTTTATAGGGCTATTTTATATTAAAAATAAAATTTAAAAATTGGGAGAATTCACAAGAAGATTAAAAACTTGACATTTAAATTTTGAATTTATTTTTTATTTTTTTAAAGTATTATTTTATTAAGAACAATATTTTAAATGCCCACACAAATTAACAAAAAAAATTATTTAAAAACTCAAAACATTTAAATTTTAGCAAGTTTTTTCAATTAAAATGTCAGGCAAAAAAAGGATGAATGCCAGGGATGACACTAGTTGAGAAAAATGTCGAGTCGGGTTTTCAAAATTTTTGTAGGATCGGGTTTCAGGTCGAAAAAAGGTCCGGGTTTACCCGATATCCTCCAAATCTTCTAATATCATCCTTAAGAAGCCTAATTTATGAACTAAGAATGAGACATGAAAAAGTAAATCAAAGCTTTGGAATTATTTGATCAAAGGATTTCAAGAGAATTCTCCTCATATCGGAGACTAAAAAATTTCGCCTTTCCCCTTTTAAAACCAATGGATAATTCCCCTAGATCCCATCACTCAATTCCTCCATTTGAGGCTTTGATTTAAAACAAAGCTTTGATATGACAGATCTTTAGACTTTTCAGATCATATCGGAGGACTTATACGAGTATCGTCGATATAGTATTACTCCTAAGATCGGAGAGATTGATATTTTTTTAAACAAAGCCATTCAAATTATAAAAAATACAAATTTAATTTCATTTACATATAAATTGCAGTATTTTGTTGCACATTATTTATAAAAAGTTTAAATTTTTTATTTTGAAAAAAATCCCGAATCCCGGTCGGGATCCCGGATAATTATTTTCGGGATTTTTGAAATTCGGGATTTTTTCGGGATTTATCCCTCGGGATCCCGTCCCGGCATCGGTTAAGAAAAAAAATCCCGACTCGGGATCCCGGAAATGCGATTTTGCCGACCTCTAATTTAATGACGTTTTTAAGGGTCAAATATTTAAAAGAGATAAATTTTGTTTTTTTAAACAACAACTCTATTTTTAAAAAAAAATTTAAGTGTAATTTTATATTTTATTCTGGAAACTTAAGTTTGTAAACTTTCAAAATTTAAGTGTAATTTTATATTTTATTCTGGAAACTTAAGTTTGTAAATTTTCAAAATTTAAGTGTAATTTTATATTTTATTCTGGAAACTTAAGTTTGTAAATTTTCAAAATTTAAGTGTAATTTTATATTTTATTCTGGAAACTTAAGTTTGTAAATTTTCAAAATTTAAGTGTAATTTTATATTTTATTCTGGAAACTTAAGTTTGTAAATTTTCAAAATTTAAGTGTAATTTTATATTTTATTCTGGAAACTTAAGTTTGTAAATTTTCAAAATTTAAGTGTAATTTTATATTTTATTCTGGAAACTTAAGTTTGTAAATTTTCAAAATTTAAGTGTAATTTTATATTTTATTCTGGAAACTTAAGTTTGTAAATTTTCAAAATTTAAGTGTAATTTTATATTTTATTCTGGAAACTTAAGTTTGTAAATTTTCAAAATTTAAGTGTAATTTTATATTTTATTCTGGAAACTTAAGTTTGTAAATTTTCAAAATTTAAGTGTAATTTTATATTTTATTCTGGAAACTTAAGTTTGTAAATTTTCAAAATTTAAGTGTAATTTTATATTTTATTCTGGAAACTTAAGTTTGTAAACTTTCAAAATTTAAGTGTAATTTTATATTTTATTCTGGAAACTTAAGTTTGTAAATTTTCAAAATTTAAGTGTAATTTTATATTTTATTCTGGAAACTTAAGTTTGTAAATTTTCAAAATTTAAGTGTAATTTTATATTTTATTCTGGAAACTTAAGTTTGTAAATTTTCAAAATTTAAGTGTAATTTTATATTTTATTCTGGAAACTTAAGTTTGTAAACTTTCAAAATTTAAGTGTAATTTTATATTTTATTCTGGAAACTTAAGTTTGTAAATTTTCAAAATTTAAGTGTAATTTTATATTTTATTCTGGAAACTTAAGTTTGTAAACTTTCAAAATTTAAGTGTAATTTTATATTTTATTCTGGAAACTTAAGTTTGTAAATTTTCAAAATTTAAGTGTAATTTTATATTTTATTCTGGAAACTTAAGTTTGTAAACTTTCAAAATTTAAGTGTAATTTTATATTTTATTCTGGAAACTTAAGTTTGTAAATTTTCAAAATTTAAGTGTAATTTTATATTTTATTCTGGAAACTTAAGTTTGTAAACTTTCAAAATTTAAGTGTAATCTTATATTTTATTCTGGAAACTTAAGTTTGTAAATTTTCAAAATTTAAGTGTAATTTTATATTTTATTCTGGAAACTTAAGTTTGTAAATTTTCAAAATTTAAGTGTAATTTTATATTTTATTCTGGAAACTTAAGTTTGTAAATTTTCAAAATTTAAGTGTAATTTTATATTTTATTCTGGAAACTTAAGTTTGTAAATTTTCAAAATTTAAGTGTAATTTTATATTTTATTCTGGAAACTTAAGTTTGTAAATTTTCAAATTTAAGTGTAATTTTATATTTTATTCTGGAAACTTAAGTTTGTAAATTTTCAAAATTTAAGTGTAATTTTATATTTTATTCTGGAAACTTAAGTTTGTAAATTTTCAAAATTTAAGTGTAATTTTATATTTTATTCTGGAAACTTAAGTTTGTAAATTTTCAAAATTTAAGTGTAATTTTATATTTTAATCTGGAAACTTAAGTTTGTAAATTTTCAAAATTTAAGTGTAATTTTATATTTTATTCTGGAAACTTAAGTTTGTAAATTTTCAAAATTTAAGTGTAATTTTATATTTTATTCTGGAAACTTAAGTTTGTAAATTTTCAAAATTTAAGTGTAATTTTATATTTTATTCTGGAAACTTAAGTTTGTAAACTTTCAAAATTTAAGTGTAATTTTATATTTTATTCTGGAAACTTAAGTTTGTAAATTTTCAAAATTTAAGTGTAATTTTATATTTTATTCTGGAAACTTAAGTTTGTAAATTTTCAAAATTTAAGTGTAATTTTATATTTTATTCTGGAAACTTAAGTTTGTAAATTTTCAAAATTTAAGTGTAATTTTATATTTTATTCTGGAAACTTAAGTTTGTAAACTTTCAAAATTTAAGTGTAATTTTATATTTTATTCTGGAAACTTAAGTTTGTAAATTTTCAAAATTTAAGTGTAATTTTATATTTTATTCTGGAAACTTAAGTTTGTAAACTTTCAAAATTTAAGTGTAATTTTATATTTTATTCTGGAAACTTAAGTTTGTAAATTTTCAAAATTTAAGTGTAATTTTATATTTTATTCTGGAAACTTAAGTTTGTAAACTTTCAAAATTTAAGTGTAATTTTATATTTTATTCTGGAAACTTAAGTTTGTAAATTTTCAAAATTTAAGTGTAATTTTATATTTTATTCTGGAAACTTAAGTTTGTAAACTTTCAAAATTTAAGTGTAATCTTATATTTTATTCTGGAAACTTAAGTTTGTAAATTTTCAAAATTTAAGTGTAATTTTATATTTTATTCTGGAAACTTAAGTTTGTAAATTTTCAAAATTTAAGTGTAATTTTATATTTTATTCTGGAAACTTAAGTTTGTAAATTTTCAAAATTTAAGTGTAATTTTATATTTTATTCTGGAAACTTAAGTTTGTAAATTTTCAAAATTTAAGTGTAATTTTATATTTTATTCTGGAAACTTAAGTTTGTAAATTTTCAAATTTAAGTGTAATTTTATATTTTATTCTGGAAACTTAAGTTTGTAAATTTTCAAAATTTAAGTGTAATTTTATATTTTATTCTGGAAACTTAAGTTTGTAAATTTTCAAAATTTAAGTGTAATTTTATATTTTATTCTGGAAACTTAAGTTTGTAAATTTTCAAAATTTAAGTGTAATTTTATATTTTAATCTGGAAACTTAAGTTTGTAAATTTTCAAAATTTAAGTGTAATTTTATATTTTATTCTGGAAACTTAAGTTTGTAAATTTTCAAAATTTAAGTGTAATTTTATATTTTATTCTGGAAACTTAAGTTTGTAAATTTTCAAAATTTAAGTGTAATTTTATATTTTAATCTGGAAACTTAAGTTTGTAAATTTTCAAAATTTAAGTGTAATTTTATATTTTATTCTGGAAACTTAAGTTTGTAAATTTTCAAAATTTAAGTGTAATTTTATATTTTATTCTGGAAACTTAAGTTTGTAAATTTTCAAAATTTAAGTGTAATTTTATATTTTATTCTGGAAACTTAAGTTTGTAAATTTTCAAAATTTAAGTGTAATTTTATATTTTATTCTGGAAACTTAAGTTTGTAAACTTTCAAAATTTAAGTGTAATTTTATATTTTATTCTGGAAACTTAAGTTTGTAAATTTTCAAAATTTAAGTGTAATCTTATATTTTATTCTGGAAACTTAAGTTTGTAAATTTTCAAAATTTAAGTGTAATTTTATATTTTATTCTGGAAACTTAAGTTTGTAAACTTTCAAAATTTAAGTGTAATTTTATATTTTATTCTGGAAACTTAAGTTTGCAAATTTTCAAAATTTAAGTGTAATCTTATATTTTATTCTGGAAACTTAAGTTTGTAAATTTTCAAAATTTAAGTGTAATTTTATATTTTATTCTGGAAACTTAAGTTTGTAAATTTTCAAAATTTAAGTGTAATTTTATATTTTATTCTGGAAACTTAAGTTTGTAAATTTTCAAAATTTAAGTGTAATTTTATATTTTATTCTGGAAACTTAAGTTTGTAAATTTTCAAAATTTAAGTGTAATTTTATATTTTATTCTGGAAACTTAAGTTTGTAAATTTTCAAAATTTAAGTGTAATTTTATATTTTATTCTGGAAACTTAAGTTTGTAAATTTTCAAAATTTAAGTGTAATTTTATATTTTATTCTGGAAACTTAAGTTTGTAAATTTTCAAAATTTAAGTGTAATTTTATATTTTATTCTGGAAACTTAAGTTTGTAAATTTTCAAAATTTAAGTGTAATTTTATATTTTATTCTGGAAACTTAAGTTTGTAAATTTTCAAAATTTAAGTGTAATTTTATATTTTATTCTGGAAACTTAAGTTTGTAAACTTTCAAAATTTAAGTGTGTTGCACAATGGAGGCTGTTTAAATGCCAAAATGGTCCATAGATGGATAAAAAGTGCAAATGGATTTGTGGCTTATTTGGAGGGGGAGGAGAAGGAAAGGTACGGAGAATAAAGTATCTTTTGAAAAAAATTTCATAAGAAATTTATGTAAAAGAATGATGGGAAGAATTAATAAATTCCAGAGAACGATTGGAGTTCGAAATTACACTTAAATTTTGAAAATTTATAGATTTAATTTTCCAGAATAAAATATAAATAGTTTAAATTTTCCAGAAATCCAAAATTTATTTTTAGATTATATCTTTTTATGGTCGAAATCTATATTTTAATATTTTTACAAAATCATTTTCAAATTTACTTTAATAATGTGTTATAAAAGTCTCATGTTTAAAGTCTCATGTCAGTAAAAGTCTCATGTTTAAACATGTTAATAAATGATTTTGATATTGTTGTATTAGAATTATTTTCTACTTCATTTGTTTCAGCTTTTAAATTATAAGGCAAAAATTCAATTTCACAATAAAATAAAATAGAACCTTAGAAGAATATATATTTGTTTTTAAATAAGGGGGACTTGTGTAGTTTACACCCCATAAGCACCGCAAATTTTTATTCTCTCCTTTTCTTATAAACAGGGTTGCCGTTTTCGAGTCGGGCCCACGGTATAGCCATTTTTTCGGGCTTATTTATCAGTCAGACCATACGAGTCTTTTTCGGGCCAAATATCTTATGCCCAACTCGATCTTTCGGTCGGCTTCTGGGATGTAAACTACACAACTAGAATTTTAAGCAAGTTCAAGTCAATTAAATAGGGATTGAAAAGAAATAACAGAATAATTTCACAGTATTCGAAACAGGTATCTACTTAGCTGAATCGATTCTCGAAAAATGGGAATTTATTTTCTGTATTAACTAGATCCTTTCTTAAATCACAGAAAATTTAAAAATCAGAGCTTAAATTAATTTTATTATTTTTATTAAATACCGTCCGGATGAAGTAATTTTCGTATGTTCCAAATATAAAAATAATCAGATTTTTTTCTCTCTTTACATAACATTTTTTTTCTAAATAATTTAAGTTTTTAAATTTTATTTTTTAGATATTTTAGTTATAATTGGGCTAGATAACTAGAATCCGACATTTTAGGTCCGAAAAATTGAGAAATAGGTTCTACCAAAAATATTGATCCTTTGAAGACCTTCCAGTTTTATGAACACATTTTTTATTTTTTTCAAATTTAATCATGGGATTTGGAGGGATAGGGGTTTTTTAACATGCCACAGGTAAACAGAGTGAATTGAGGAAAGAAGCACTTATTATTAAGGATAACGGCGTCCTTGTCTTCATTGGGAAAATATAAAAAATTGCTTACAAACATACTCCAAACAAATATTTTTACGTTTTCCATTACCATCTAAAGCATAAATATTAAATTTAGCATTTATTCTCTCATTATTAAGGCTGTGATTTATAGGCAAATGCCTTTTTTTTCTGCGAGCTTGGCATGATGTAATACGTTCAAAAAACGTGTTTTTAGCTTGGTCCGAATAGTTTAACATGACTTTTAGTTTGCCTATTTTTGCCTATTTCGGACTTTTTGAGCCTTTTTGCCTATTTTGGAATTTTCGGTACTATTTTTGCCTTT
The DNA here is from genome assembly GCA_036172955.1 of Meloidogyne arenaria. Lineage (NCBI taxonomy): Eukaryota > Metazoa > Nematoda > Chromadorea > Rhabditida > Meloidogynidae > Meloidogyne > Meloidogyne arenaria. The sequence goes on from JARQAB010000001.1 coordinate 3,337,738, forward strand.
TTTAGCGATTTTTCCTAAATTTTGTCTAAAAATCAGTGAAAAATCTAAAAAAATCATTCCCAGATTTAAAAAATCAGTGTCAACTCCCATTTTTAATTTATAGTTCGACAAATTGAGTATTTTTACTCTGTTGGACATTTTGAGATTAGACGTTTTGGTGTTGGGACATTTTGGGGTGGGACGTTTTGTGGGTTGAGCAATACTTGCTTTTTGTCAATTATCGACATTTTAAAAAATTACACCATTTCGGAGCAGGACTAATGGGCGCGGCCGAATGGGCGCGGACGAATGGGCGCGGCCGAATGGGCGCCGAGACGAATGGGCGCGAGACGAATGGGCGCGGGACGAATGGGCGCCCGAAATTATTTTTTCCTAGAAATTTTTTTCTGATTTTTCTGTTCTGATTTTTCTGTTCTTATTTTCTGTTCTGATTTTTTTTCTGATTTTCTGTTCTGATTTTTTCTTCTGATTTTTTTGTTCTGATTTTTCTGTTCTGATTTTCTGTTCTGATTTTTTTTCTTCCGATTTTTTTGTTCTGATTTTTTCTTCTGATTTTTGGATATAGTATAGTATACCGGTGGAAAGGTTTCGACACAAAACACCAATACCAATCGATTCGTCTTGGCGAGTTGAGTCGAACCGTACCACTCTTTTTCCGGAGATGCCTGTGGACCGAGATATAGGTCCCCGAAAATCGAAAAACCATATGGAGGAGTAGCTTTGTTTGCTTCTTGCGTTTTACGTGTACCACAATTGCCTCCTGCGCTCAGCCCTGCTCAGAAATGACGGAAAATGAAATAAACTGAAAGAAAATCAGAAGAAAAAATCAGAACAGAAAAATCAGAACAAAAAATTCAGAAGAAAAAATCAGAGCAAAAAAATCAGAACAAAAAAATCAGAAGAAAAAATCAGAACAGAAAATCAGAAGAAAAAATCAGAACAGAAAATCAGAAGAAAAAATCAGAACAGAAAATCAGAAGAAAAAATCAGAACAGAAAAATCAGAAAAAAATTTCTAGGAAAAAATAATTTCGGGCGCCCAGGGAAACCCGGACCTTTTTCGACCTGGAACCCAATCCGATCTCAACCAGTACAAAAAAGTTTTCCGTCAATTCTCTCAATTTGTCGTTGCTTTTTTTTAATTTTTGAAAGGTTCAAATATCTTTATCGCCATTTGCCTCTCATTAATTAGGTACATTTTTAATGAAAATTAGATCTTTTTGTATCGAATAAATCAGGAGTAATACTAATTTAAGAGCAAAAAAAATAATAAGTATTTGAATAATTAATAAGGACGAACATCCTTATAGCTTTCTGTAAGCAAACAAAAAGTAAAAAATAATTTTTATACAGATGTTCAAATTTATAATAAAATAAAGAAATATTTTTTGAGAATTCCCCCAATATTTATTATTTTTTTTCACGAAAATTAATTAACGATTAAACATTTTTAAATGCTTTTTCTACCAATTTAAAAGCAAAATCACTATTTTCATTTTTCAATTTCTTCCATTCATCGCTGTTAAAGAAATTTGTTCGATTATTCGCGATATATTTAATACAAGCCTGTTAAAAAATACATATTAAAATTACATTTTTTTCCAATCCTAAAATCTGCTTTTACTCTTATTTTAAAATTTCTGATTAATTAATCAAATCCTTTTTTAAAACGTTTCATTAAAATTTTAATAATATTTTTTAAAACACCTCTTCTAATTTTGGAGGGCTATATAATTCAATACAATTGCAAAGTACATTAAAGTTTGCAGTATCTAAATAAACATTTAGAGTTAAAAAACTGAAAAATGCCGGAAAATCCGGTTTCGGGATTTAAAAAAAAATTTTTAATCCGGCCTGATTTTCCGATCAAAATCTCGAATTCGAGATTGTATTTTAATAGGAAAGAAAATAAACCGGATCCGGAAACTTTTTAAATTTTTATGTACATAATCAGTGGTTGGAAGCTCGTACAAAAATTTGTTTGGACGGATATAGGGGATATCAAGGGGATATCTGAGGTGTATGAAGTACTAGTACTAGAAAATTTCAAAATCCCCAAATAAATTTAATTACCAATATTCGAAATCAAGAATCTTTCACAAATTTCCATTAAATTTATAACTTCATATTTATGTGCAATTCCAAATAATTCAATGACAGAATTTTTCAAAATTACTTGAAATTATTAAAATAATTATTCAAAAAAATTAAATGAAAGAACTTTTATCAATTTCACCACTATAAAAATATTCAATCATTGCCCGAAAACATTCAAAAGAACAGTCGACTATTTTAATTTCACCCTAAAATTAATTTTAATAAATAATTAAAAATTAGTCTTCAATTTTATTTTTTTTTAATTTTAAGGGTAAGTCAAGGTTCTCCACTTTTTTCGGTAATTCTTTGGTTCGTACCCCCCACTCTATTTTCCTTCCTCAAAGTATTAAAAAATGGTCAGTCCGTATGGGGTTATAGAACTCGTCGAGCTGTGTCGAACGACACCAAAATCAACCCCCGGTCTTAACTTTGGGCCGAGATACAGACAGAAACCTGTCAAAGCGAAAGGTTTTGCACAAGCTTCTCACCGACTACAATGGGATTCTTTATGTCATAACTTTATCAAATCTTGTTCAATTACGATGATTTTGATGTCATTCGAATCAGCTCGTCAAGCTCTTTCGAGTGAAATATTATTTGTTTAATGAATTTTTAGCCCAAAAATGAGCTTGGTCCACCCTGTTATTTTTTAAATTTTTGGCAGTCTGTATCTCGGCCCAAAGTTAAGACCGGGGGTTGATTTTGGTGTCATTCGACACAGCTCGACGAGTTCTATAACCCCATACGGACTGACCATTTTTTAATACTTTGAGGAAGGAAAATAGAGTGGGGGGTACGAACCAAAGAATTACCCTTTTTTCTTTTCCGAGTTTTTTTTCCTTATTTTTGTCTTCCTTCCTCTTTTCTTTATTAATGTCGTTGAATATGCCACAGGGAATATTTTAGATATTTTTTCGATATTTAGAGAGAATTCGAATTCGGGTCTTTGCCAATAAAGTTTGACTCAGCATACTCGATTTTACCTAATGGCAAACCTCAAAAATATCGAAAAGCATTTATGTATTTATTTTTTGTTCGATGAAATGAAAAAATGAGAAAAAAGGGGCGTACAACCCAAAATTTTACCTAATACTAATATTAATAATAATTTTTTCCTTACATTTTGTGCTTCAATCATTCCTTTTTGTTCAAACATTTTATAAAATACTTTACTATTTTGGGCCAAAACAGAACGATGGGCGTTTATTTTCTCATCTCCAATCTGTAAAATAAACATTACTTTACCAAACTTTGCTGCGTCACATAACTCTTATGTGCCCCTTGAATTTTTATGTGCCCCAAAAGTACTATATGCAGTCCCATCATAATATAAACGTCCCATCAAATATTTTAACTTTTATAAATCTTTTAAATGACAATTAAATTTATTATGTTTTCTTGCTCAATGGAAGGATATATGGCTGGGTTACGAAGAACCTGGATCTTTTAATATGTTAGGGATCTTTAATATGTTAGATCTTGGAGGCGCAACTAGGTCTTGTGGCACAAACTAGATCCGCTTTCTTCACAGCGTATACTTTATTGCCTACTATTGCTAACAATGTTGTAGTTGGATGGACCATCACAAGTGATGGATATGGTGGTAATACAAATATATAATTTGAAAATAATACATAATTTACTCACGGTACGCTTATATTATGATGGGACGCATACATATAATATTTTTGGGATGCATAAATGCTCATGGGACGGACGCATGTCCTAAAGTTAGAGCCAAACTTTTTCTAAATGTAATGTAAAAAATATTTTTTTAATTAATTTTACTTTAATAACACAGTCAGTAAAAGTTTCTTGTTTAAACATGTCCATAAATGATTTTGATATTGTTGTGCTAGAATTATTTTCTACTTCATTTGTTTCAGCCTTTAAATTATAAGGCACAAATTCAATTTCACAATAAAACAAAATAGAACCTTTTAAGAATATAATGTTTTTGAGAAAGTTTAAGTAATATATAACTAGGGATTCTGTTAGGTATGTGTGGATTATTAGAGATATGTAGGTCTTGGTTATTAGAGATATGTACATAGGTCTTGGTCATTCCGCCTTCACTATTATTGTATTTCCTATTCGGATAAAAATTGTGTTATTCTGTTAGTCATTAGGTAAGATGGCTACTTAGGAACAGGGATCTAGCTGAATCGATTCCTGAAAATCGGGAATTTATTTTCCGTGTTAACTAGATCCTTTCAACGCGATATAGGTTCAAAAAAATTCTTCTCAAATCACAGAAAATTAAAAAATCGGAGCTTAACATTGTTTTATGATTTTATTAAATACCGTCTGGATGAAGTAATTTCTGTATGTCCGAAATATGAAAATACTCAACTTTATTTTCCTCTTTACATAACAATTTTTTTCTAAATAAATTTAAATAATTTTAAATTTTATTTTTAGATATTTTAGTTATAATTCATGATAACTAAAGTTCTTAGGTCAGAAAAATTGAGAAATGGGTGCCTATGTAATTTAGGTTTTGAGACGCGATATAGGTTCAAAAAGATGTGAAAAAGTCCAAGATAGATCCAAATTTTGATAACTGAAAACTAATGCTTCCCAAAAAACTTTAGTTTTTATTTAGCTATACTAAATAGAGATCGGACCAAACAAATATTTAACGTCGAAAGATCAAATATTTGATCAAATCTTATTTGACTTTATTTGATCAAATATTTGTTTGATGTGGTAAAAAAAGTCAAATAATTCATCAAATATCAAATAATTTGAAAATTATTTGATTTTCCCAAAAATTCAATTTTTTGGTTTGATTTGATATTTGATTTTGCGATTTGTCCGATTTTTAATACTAAATATATATTCTTAAATACTTATATCTAGTGATTGGACTGTATCGTACTAGTACGGTAAAATTTTGGATTTCATCGGTATTTATCGTTATCTGTATTATACGGTAAACGATACGGTCCGATCAGTACAAAATTCCATCACTATTTATAAAAAAACCATTTAAAAAATTGCACTATCTTTAATAAAAACATACTTCAAACAAATATTTTCACGTCTTCCATTACGATCCAATGCATAAATATTAAATGTAGCATTTATTCTCTCATTATCTTTGCCTCCTTGATACAATAAGTAAATATATGTTCCTTTTATTTAAAATTAAGTAGGTATACTTTTTAACTAAAATAACCTTTAATTCCATTAAGACAATAATATGGGAAAATTCTTAATTCCCACGCAACAGAAGGATATTTTGGATTAAAAAACTTGCTGCCTGTTTAAATTAGTAATTAAAATATACCTAATTTAAATTAAATACCGTAAATGCTGAAATAATTACCCTGGGTAATTATTGTTTCGATCTCTCACTAAAAGGGGTAATTAATAGGACGGGGGTAATTATTTGAGAGAGGGTAATTATTTCAGCATTTACGGTATGTTTCTTTTATTTTCAAAAATGGAATATCTGCAGTAAAATGTACTATACTAAATTACAAATCTCAATCTTCAATTCTCTCCCTCGATTTTACATTTCACCACAAAAAGATTATTTTTTATTATCAACATACCGTATATGCTCTATTAATTACCCTCTCTCAAATAATTACCCCCGCTCTATTAATTACTCCCTCCAGCGAGAGATCGAAACAATAATTACCCTCTCTCGAATAATTACCCTCTCTAATAATTGCCCCCTCCTATTTTTCTATAAAAATTTTAAAAATATTTATTAAAAATCATTATAAATTTCAATAATGGAATATTTTAAAGATCAATATAAAAAAGATATGGAGAGATTAAAAGGATTTTGGGAAATAACGAGAAATTTATGTAGATATCCAGGGATTAAGAGAAGTTGATATAGGAAATGAAAAACTAAGTTACTTTAGAAGCCTTTATATATCCCAAGATAGAAATATTGCTGATATCTACCACTTTAGAGTACATTATATCGGAATATATTAATGGAATATAAATTATATTCCTTAACTAGGAATCATACAAATGTGTATTCATACCCATGGTGTCTTTATATATCCCAGGACGGAAGCATTGGTGTTATAGTACCATTTTGGGCTACATTTTTCGGAATATATTAAGAAATATGGATAATAATAGAAACTTGAACATTTATCGCCGCATTCGGTAATATATTGTGTAAATTCCTTTACACATGTTTATCAAAAACAAAAGCATACACAGGTCGAAACAATAATTGCCCTCTCTCAAATAATTACCCCCGCTCTATTAATTACTCCCTCCAGCGAGAGGTCGAAACAATAATTACCCAGGGTAATTATTAGAGCATATACGGTACCTAATTTTACAAAAATATTTTAAATACACTTACTTTTAAAATAAAAAGTATTATTTAAATGTTCTTTATGTTTTAGCAAATCATAAAATCTCAATTCAAATTTGTTTTTAACTATTCCTAACTAAAAATATATTTGTATAAATATCAAATAACAATTAAGATTTGGCGAATGATGTTATGGTCCACATCAGGGATGATCGAAATAAAATTTTTTCGTTTCGATCCCTGATCTACATTTACGGCCCATCGTTAATGTAGTTTTTAAAACATATTTTGGAGGCTTAAACATGGATTATGAATTTAAATTTTAAAGCCTTTTATTCTAGATTTTGTTACTTATTTTTTATCTCTAGGCCACAAATTTTGGGTCTCAAGTATCGGACTCTGTAAAATTTACCTTTCCTAGTTCAGGAATAATTATTTTATTGTTTGACATTTTTGGAGTATTTTGTTGATTATTATTAGTTTTGCTATTAAAAATATCGTAGAGATAATTAATTAAAGTCTGAATCATATTTTTGATTAATTTTAAAGATTAGAACTTTAAATAGAATGGAATCTAAGATTTTTAAAATAATAATTTTTGTTTAATTTGGAAATGAAAAAGAAAAAATTCATAAAAATAACAGGGCGTCCAATCTAACTCTGAAATTTAACAATTCTTCCCATCATTCTTTTATATAGTAGGTACATAAATTGCTTGTATACTAATATGTACTTTTATGTAGGTATTAGAGATAATTTGCTTGGGTAATAAATTTAAAAATAAGCCTAAGGCGATAAAGGAAAATTAAACAAATCTCAACATGCCACCGAACAAAATTAAGTTTGTTCGGTTAATTTCAAAGATCACACCGCTCTTTTCTTCTCATGCCTACCATTCATTATAAAAATAAATGATAAAATTCAAAAAATTTCCGTCAGCAGGGGCGTGTAGATTTTTTTCGTTTCCTGAGATTAAAGCACCGAGACGCTCAAAAACCAAAGAAATTTTTCAATTCGAGAGCCGATCATCTCGAACATCACTAAATGAAAGAAGGAATGGGGGTATAAAAAATGGGGCGGCTAGCACAAAAGCACCTTTAAAAATCTTATAAAAAAATTTTTCACTAAAATTTAATTTTTCTACACAAATTAGTAAAAAAATTGTTTAAAATTTAAAAAATAATATTTTTTTAATTCTTATTTCCATAGTTCATTTTATTTTTCTTCTTCGCGTTCGCTATTTTGATTAAACTCCCAATAGCCGGAAGAATTTAATGAACTGAAAATTTTTAAAAATTTTCTTCGTCTAAAAAAAATTAATAAATTATTTTAAATCATTTTAATAAAAATTTCTGGTTAACCTCTATACAACGTACAAAGTCGCTTATATTGGGGTACGCAAGATAGAGGTTAAAAATTTTTTCAGAAATTTTTTTCTTCACTCTCTTTTACCTTTCCTTCTCCTCCCCCTCCAAATAAGCCACAAATCCATTTGCACTTTTTATCCATCTATGGACCATTTTGGCATTTAAACAGCCTCCATTGTGCAGAATTTTAGGTAATGGATTTTTTAAAATTATTGAATTTAACCAAAAAATTAAATCTTGTATTTCTGTAGGTAAGCGAGAAATTGGAATTACTCTGAAAATAAAAAAATAATAATTTTAAAATTAATTTTTAAATTTACACATAATTAGCATCAATACCAACAACATATCTTTTACGGGGAAATATAGCTGTACAGGCATGAAAATAGCTTTAAAAATAAAAATAAATAAAAATCAGAATTATTGGTTAATTCAAGTTTATTTTTCTAAAGTTCTAAAATCAGAATTAACCAGAATAAAAGAAAGTTGTAAAGAAATAAGTTGGAAAATCAAGTTTATTCATTAAAGTTTGAATATCAGAATTATTTTAATTCAAGTTTATTTTTTGTCAAGTTCTGAAATCAGAAAATCAGAATTTTCTGAAATGGAAAAAAGGTTGAAAAAAAGGTTGGAGTAAAAGTTGCAAAAACAACATCCCCGTTATTTTCGTGGTGCAGTCGGAAAGTTCTAGGTTTCGATGTCTATGGGGTAAAGGTTCGAACCCCATGCATGTAAAACAATTTTTATTTTAGAAGAAAAATAAAATAATAACATTATTTTAAATTAAAATTTTTTAAATTAATCCTTCACATTTTTTCGAATAAAAATAATAAAAAACATACACATCGACAACCCAATCAACTCTTGGAGAATTTGCTTTAGATGACAGATGATTTTTGGCTATTTCTTTATTTTTTAATATAAAATTATGTCCGTATTGTTCTTTAATATATTGTGATGATTTATTAAATGATTTCTCCATTTCATTAGGGATATGGTCTGGATTGGTTATTGGGGTACGGAAATAGCCTGGTTCTACTACAGCGACTTTAACTCCAAAAGGGGATAATTCTCGACTGAAAATGAAATATAATTCTCTTATTAAATTTTACTAATTCTGACCGTATTGTATCACAATATCCTTCCATTGCAAATTTAGAAACTGTATAGGGGCCATAATAAGGAAAGGCAATTCTTCCACATATACTCGAACAGAAAAGTATACGGCCTCTAAAAAATTTAATATTGAAAACCAAAGTATTAACTAGACGAAATTTTTTCTTATTTATAATGAGAGAGAGGTTAAAGTAAGCAGGCATAATTCTGCGAGCTCCTGGCAGTTATTGCTAAGAACTTTCGCCCACAATGTACAGCTAATCTACCGATTATTTAGCTTTTGGGACGATGCCTTCACCCCTTTTTTAAAAGATCCCTTGGCTAGTACCAATGGATCTCCTTCTTCCTTACATTATGTACGAATTTAAAAAATTTTTTTAATATTTGTATTTATTTTTGGGGAAACTCTTTTAAAAAATCAGAATTTTGTGTAAAATTACCCTTCTTTTGTTAGTTTTTTGACCATAACTTGGCGTATACTAAATCAAAAATTCTGAAATTTTTAGGAAAATTAGATAACAGTATTGAGTATATCTACACAAAATTTCACGATTTTAGGTAAACTCTAAGCTACAACAATTCTTTTTAACAAGAATTCTTTATAACTCCCAAAAATTAATTTAAAAATTAATTTTTTCAGAATTTCCATTAAAAAAATATTAACAAACTTTGCCAATTTAATATGTTCTTTAAATAATTTAGTTATTTGTATCAGCCCCAATAAATTAACTCTCAAAACATGTTCATAATCCTCCATAGCTAACCAATCATCTGCCCCAGCCCTTATAATTCCAGCATTATTTACTAAAGCATGTATTCCTGTGCCAGGAGGTAATTGATTTATTACTTGACGAAAAAATTTTTCAACGGAATCTGTTGAGGATAAATCGAGGGAATGGGCATGGACGAAACCAGAAAGGTGGGAAGTTGCTTGAACTACTTTTTGAACACCCTTTAAAAATTAAAGTTGTTAAAAATCAGAATTTATTTTTTAAAATCAGAATTAGAAATCAGAATATTTTGGTTGTAAGTCAGAAAAGAATCAGAAATTTTATCAGAATTTATTTTACGAAATTAGAAAATCAGAATAGTTTGCAAATCAGAATAAAATTAGAATTTTATTTTTTAAGATCAGAATTTAAAAATCAAAATATTGTTTCTAAAATCAGAATTCTTTTCTTTAAATCAGAATTAAAATTCTGAATATTTTTTAAATCAGAATTAAAAAATCAGAATAATTTAAAAGAATACAAACATTAGGGGAATTACAAGCTGCAAACACCGTCATTCCCTTTGAAGCACATTTAATTACAAATTGATGGCCAAAACCTGCACCTATTACTACTACTGCCTTTATATTTAAATTATTAATTAAACTATAATTTATTTTAACCTTTCCATGTAAATCCATTGGGAAAAGCTTTAAAAAAATAAAAAATTTTTAATAATTGGTGTACTTTTGGTTTATCTCCCCTCGTTTTATTTTTTCTCCTTTCTTTTTCCTTCCTCCAAAAAAGTACAAACGGGTCAAAGTGAATTTATGATGTAGGTACCATCTTTAGTAACTAGGTCCAATGTCAAGAATATTTTATGGGAGAGAGGGAGTTATGCGCACACAAGAGGTGGGCCGGAATTCCTATTTTCGACATCTCTGACTGTTCCGACCCACCTCTGGTGCACACATATAATACCAAATCATAGTTTCCAAAAAGCAGAGATGGGTACTTATTGGCATAGATCGCCATAATCCCCTTAACAGTGTGATCGATGTGTTTTTGATATAGGAAGGAGAAGAAAGAATAAAATTGATGGAGGGGAGATAACCAAGAGTACCATAATTAAAAATTAATTAATTAAAATTTACCCATTCAATTAATTGTTTAATTAATTCAAAAATTAAATAAAATCCACAAATTAAAATAAAAAACCAAAAAAACATTTTTAAAAAAATAAATTTAAAAATGAGGTATTTTTTGTTAAAAGTGAATTAAAAATTAATTTTTACAGTCCTTTTTTGATTTAAAAAAGGTGTTGAAAATATATTTAATTTTTAAGTAGCACTCTAAATTAAAAAAAAATTAATTTTATAGTACATTTAAATTAAAAAATTTAGGAAAAAAATATTTGTTTTTCCAAGTGTTTTTTAAAGTTAAAATTTTTAATTTTTAATGTTTTAAATTTAAAAAAAATAAAATCTTTTTTAAAAAGAAATGTTACAGTTGAGCTTAACTTAGGTTAAATTTTTGGAACTAAAAAAATTTTATAGTGAGGTTTAGATTAAATAGGAGGAGGGTATTGTCGTTTAGACTGTCCGGCTATCCAATGGACAACCAATTTTAACGTAAACGTTTATTAAATAGAGGTGTATAAAATATTGGGTATAATTACTAGGGTTGTTCCCAGACGTGGAGGAAAGGCCACGGAGAAAATTTTCGATGAGGTAGCGCCATGGGGGAGGACGGGACGGAAAACAACCTTACTTACTACACATATCTCCTCTAAACTGAAAAAGGGTATTTTATAATAAAGGACATCCTAAATTGGGGATGTATCGCTTAACTAGTTCCCTCACCCAATGATCTACCAATTATTAGAAAACGTCTATTAAATAGAGGTTTATCTTATATTAGGGCATTTTACAGAAGCGTCCGGCTGTTCTTTTAATTTTTAAATTTTTGTCAGTTAATTAAAGTGCACTATCACAATAATTAAAAATAAATTTTTTTAACATTTTTAAAATTATCAGAAAGAAAAGAGGATTACACTATTAAAAAATAATTGAAATAAATAAATATTTCTCTTAATTATTTACTTAAATAATTAATAAGAAACAATTAATACATAAAATTAAACAAATTTAAAAAATAAGACGATTATATTAAAAGTCAAATGTTGCACTTTATTTTAATATTTACCTACGTTGAAATAATTAAAAAAAATAAATTAAAATATTTCTTTAAAATTTTTTTAAACCTCAATAGAAAATCTTTTATACAATAAAATGACAATAAAGTTGAAAAGCGAAAGAGTATCGACAAAAGGTGATTTTTTAGACTTAGAGACATTTAAGTGAGACTAACATAAAGCTGAGTGTCAGATTAGGGGAGAGAGGACTACAAGAAAGAGTTCTGACTATTTTTATCAAATTATCCAACAAAAATACTTCCTTTTTTATAATTACAACTACTTTTGCTACATTCCTCTTCGGGTAAACACTCACTTTCTGGATTAGAAGAAGCTGCTCCCTGTGTCCCCAAATATTGTTGACAACCAAAGGATATTCCAGGGGAAGATGGATCTAACTTTACATTATTTATGTACATTGTATCGTGAAAATTGGAATTTAGACCTGAAAAAGGGGGGAAATTTTTAATTAAATTTACAAGAAAAAACCCGAGAATTTGGGGGATTAATTACGTTTATTTGTCAAGTGGGGGAGAAGGATTAAACATACCCTCTAATTATGCTTTCTATTCTGTGTACCCCTGGTTATATGATGTGATTTTTAGGTCGAAGGAGGGTATCTTTTAGTGTGATCAAAAATATATTTATTAATTGAGGAACCGGGCAGGCATCAAGAATGTGACCTCCTGGCAATTATTACTAGGCGCTTTACTCACCATGTACAGGTGCTCTACTGACTAAATATTGGGAAGGAGGGCTTTCACCTTTTCTTTTAATTTATCTTAAACTCTTGCCTAATAAAACTCCCTTCATCCTTACAATTTTAGAAATTTGAAATAAATTTTTACCAATTAAAGACAACCCTGGCCCTTTAAATTTTGAATTAGTCATTTCCACACGTCGTGTATGCTGAAAACAATACTCTCCACAAGACCGCCAAACTTTGCTAAAGTGTTCAGCACAAAAATTTTGAATTATTGTTTTGCCTGCCCCCGCTTGGGTAAAAATCTTTAAAGAGAACATTTTTACTTCCAAATTTAAATTTAAAAGTTGCCTTGTCTAAAGCATTAATTACAGCTCCTCCATTTACTTGATAAATTTTTGGGGAACTGTCCTGACTATTTCCAAAATCTACTGCGTGATAACATGTTTTTGTAAAGCTGAAAATTTGTTTTAAAAAAGAGAAGGAATCGAAATTTTTTAAATATTTTTTTGTTTCTACAACACTTATCAGATATTTATTTTATATCAATCCCTTTTGGTATGTGGAATTATTCTTGTGGGATGTTTAAGGAGAGGGTTGCTACAAAGTCTCACCTGCTGGCCGATAACTTCCCAGGAACTTAAGAGGGAAGGTTTCCGAGAGGAAGTACAACGGAGAGGAAAGGATTAAGAATTGTCCGGCTTCCGGAAGGGCACAAATCTTACTATACCGTAAATTCTGAAATAAAGCTTCTATTGAGGGTTAGCCCCCTTCTAGAATATAGCTAGCCCCTCTTGAATAATTTAAAAAACGTACAAAACATTCGTTAATGTACAACTTCCTTCACACCAAATACCCTTTGCCGGGTCATCTATAATTACATTGCTTATAGAACCCCCATCCTCAATCTGTAAAATATTTTGCCCGTCAACAGCTCCTTTTATGTCACAACTTTTGCGCATATTGGGGGCTGCAGTAATTAAAGCATATTCAAAATCGACATGTCCTTTGATTGGTCTTTAAAAAAATTTTTTTAATCCAGATTATATCTATAATAATTTTCTTAAAATTATAGTTGAACCTCTTTTTTATAAACACTCCAAAATTAGGTACTACTCAATAGCGTTAAAGCCCGGACAGAATCCGGTGGTGCGGAATCCGGGCATTTTGATAGAATTCGGATTTTCCGGAGTTTTAGGATTTCGATCCGGAAAGTACCATCCGGATGAGAAAATTTAAAATCCGGAAACCGGATCCGGCATTTTCCAAACTTTTAACTCTAGTATTCAATTAAGTTACTTTTGTGGACTTTGGTTGCTAACTGGGTGGGGGAGCTGCCTAAATTACACCTTCTATTTAACATAAACTCATGATAAGATACCCTCTATTTAATATACACCTCATTATAGGGTACCACACTCATTATAAATATCCATTATATAACACACCTCTGCTTATAATATACCTCCCTATTTAACCTCATTATTGGATACATTCCCTAGAGGTTTAATTGTATTAATTCTAAAAAGTATTTACAGTGTTTCTGTAAATGGAGGAGGTGTACTTTTATGTTGAGGGAATTGACAAAAATTATTTTGAGCATAAATTTGAAGAGGAAAAATAATAATTTGAAAAATTAAATAAAAATTAAAAGAAGAAAATTTAGGGGTTTTCATTTTTTTGTGTGGGGAATTTTTTGAAAAAAATTTTTTTGAGATTTAATTGAATTTTTTAACTTGAACCCCCAATTCCTCTTTATTTTATACAACATTTAAAACAAACTTCCAAACATTTAAACAAATAAAGTATTTTTTAAATTTAAATAAATTTATCCATTTAATTTTTAATTCATTAATTAATTAAATTTTTGAGGAAAATTTTTAAATTAAACAAAAATTGTCTGAATTTTTGGAAACATTCTTTTTTCAATTAATAAATTGTGAACTAATTTTTGATGTTTAAAAATTGTAGTTTGAAAAAATTATTTTTTTTTTATTTTATTAGAAGATGCCAACTAGATTTAAAAAAAATTTTTTTATTTTTTAAAAATTTTCTTAAAAATTCTAATGCATCGAAACAATCGGAGTCATTGCAACTATATATAGACCATGGAACTAACCGACAAAAAAAACAAATATCCCGATTTTCGGGAATCGGGGTTCCCTGCTATAGAAGCACAATAATTATTTTCCTGAGGAAGACTTATTTAGGGAGCTTTTAGGTACATTCGATGTAATTTCTAGAAAATTTTCTGCTGGAAAGAGTGAGAGATCCCTTAGACGAGATTCCCCCTCTCTTCCTTTTAATTTAATTAATCACAAAGATTTTAAATTTATTTGAATGCTTTTTGTTTTAAAAAAATTAATTTTCCCCTTCTTTTTTTTAATTAAATGTGACACACCAGGGAATTCATTCAATCTCTGTTTTCATCTTATTTAGAAAAAATTTTTTTGTGAGAAACTAAAAAATAGGGCTCAAACACATTAAAAACAATTTTTAAATGCATTGTGCTGCTTGTTATCAATTGATAACTGATAAACAATTTTTGGTGGCATTGGGGTTGAATTGGCACGAATTTTGTTTGAGGGTTTGTAAAAAAGATTTTTGGGTTCTTTTATTAGAAAACTTTTTTTAAATACACTCTGAACTAGGGTTGTTGGTGACCGGTTTATTTTTCCCTGTGGCAGCGCAAAAGCTCTTATTGTTCTCCATTTGACACGCCACCGGGCAGAATAAACCGGTCGCCAACAACCTTAGTCTGAACTCAGTATAGGCTAACATCTGGGACCGAAAGAAATTTTATCTTACAATAAGGTGTATTTAATATTTGGGGGTAAAGCCTTAGACTGCTCCCCCAACCACCTCCACACCCAATCAAATTTAACTCTTAAATTGAGGACAATTTCTGGTGATGTGATATTTATAAAGATGTCTCTTTCAGTGTGCCTGCTGTACCTGCCAACTAACCGACTCTGGTGATCGCTTCTATTTGCGCTATGGACTACTTTTGTGTGCTACAGATTGTAATAATTATGAGGGTTTAAAATGCTGTTGAGGTGTAGTACGGAGTTGGGATGGATTATCCTAAACTTGACTCGAGACCCCCAAAACACGACTTGAAAAAAAATATATCTCGCCCCGTCCAGAGGGTTGGCATATCCTAGGAAATCTCCAGATAACTGGATCCGAAATCCAAACCGAAAATATCCGGATCCATTAAACCTTGTCCAAACCCTGTTGTAGAACTTGCGTGAGAAGAGACCTCGATACTCACATACACTATATGTACTCTTTCTTTTCCTTCTCAGATGTGCGCATCTTTGGACGTTCCGGTCATTGCTGTCTTTGTTCCGAAACTATTAAACCTGCCGATTGGATAATGGTTATAGACAAAGGAAAGCCGCTATTTTCACATCTAGACTGTTTTGCTTGTTGGAAATGTGGATATAGGTACCTAAATAGTTTTTTGGATTTCTATTGGGGTTTTATTAAAACAAGGAAAGTACACAGTCAAACCTATGATGCACCTTTCAAGTGGGAATCGTACCTCATAATGAAAGTTAACTATACATCAAATTGGGGGTATCGTTTAGGCAGAATCTACCCTGTCGTCTCTTAAATAGAGGTTTACCCAATATTGGGTGCTCATTATAGAGAGGTTTTCGAAATTATTTTTCAAATAATTTTCAAAGATTTTGTGTCGGCGAACCATATCATCTTGAAAATGGGCTTGTTGTCTGTAATTTTGATTTCAAAAAAGTGAACTAAATTTTGATTATAGCCCTAGAGAGAGCTAAAGAAAATCACACACCAGTTAATTACCAATCCACTATCAATCTCTACTAAATACAGCAGACCTCAATTTACATAAACCCTTTTAGGAACAGTTCATTTATTGCTTTGTTACCATAGAAACAATTTTAAAAGAAAAAGACTTTTTTTGCTATTTTTAATGTTCACTAGACGATAAAATAAATTCTTTTTAATTCCATAGAAAAATCAAAAAAAGTTTTCCCAGAAAATTCTTTTTATTTATAAATAAATTTATTTAAATGGAAGATTTAAATAATAAATATAAGGAATATGAAGAAGAATTTAATAATGCTGGAGATGAAGACAATTCTTCCATTGAAGAAAAGTATTTATTAATTAATGAATTACCCGATTGGCAATTAATTGGTGAGTGCTGATTTGATTAAATTAATGAGAAAATAAAATTAAAAAAATATTTGTTAAGGCTTTTTGCCTTCTTTCCTCTATTAAAGGTGTTAGTAGTTGGATTATTTATAGCTTAAAGAAAAGACAATAAGGCTTGCCCCATCATCCTCTTCCTTTGCCGTCCCCGAAAATTTTCCTAAAGATTCCCTCCCCATTTTCCCCGTCAAGGAAAAGCTCCTCAACTTTTGGGAGATCAAAAGAGAAAATTTAGTGAATAAAGGAAGAGGAGGAGAGAAACGACACATTCCGTTGTCGTTTCAAAAAGAATTTTATTAAAAACCAAATTAATTTAAACAAAAATTATTTTTAGATGAAATAAGTATTAAATTATTAGAACAAGGCATTGGAATATTTGAAACATTACAACAAGCACTTCCCTCTGTTGTATTAGCACAGATTAACAAAGTAATTTTAGGTAATTAACTTTACAGTAATTATGACAAAATGTCAGGTTTTACCACATTTACATTTTGTCGTGTGACATTTTTTCAAATAAAAAATTATTGGCATTTTGTCGTTGGACGATTTGTCAAATTTTACCCTTGATGACCTTTTGTCAAATTGACATTTTGAAACTTCCCGCGGAAGTCAATTTATTTAAAAATAATTTTAGATGAAGAAAAAACAAAAAATGAAGAACAAAATAACCAGAATGTCTGTACATCTTCACAAATATTAAAATTATTTCGTCTTGCCCAATTCCAGATAGAATATTTACTAAAAAGTCAGCAAGAGATGGTTGTTAAAGTTGAAAAAATGGAAAAATTGGCTAAAAGATATAAAAAAGAAAATAAAATAATTAAAGAACAATTTTGTTATGGACCTAATAATAATGAAAATGAAGTTGAAGAAAATGAAAAGAAAAATAAGAAAAATATTGAAGAATGTAGTCATTGGAAGAGAGAATTGTTTAGGGTTAATTTAATTAAATTTAAATTATACCCTTTATATTTTCTGAGAGATTTACTTAAATATTCACAGAGCCTTTTGAAGGAAGAGAAGGTTTATAAAGATAGCTTTCTCTCTTCCTTTCTACCTTAGATAAAGTGAATTCCTCATATCCCTTTCTACCTTCAAAGTAAATGACTCAATATTATGGAATTCTCAAGGAGTGACCGGAAAGACCTCGAGCCTTCGAGGTTCTGGTCGGAGTTTTTGCCAAAAAATAGTCGGGGTTTCGGAGGTCGGGTCGGGGTGTTGCCAAGAATTTGTCGAATTTCGGGGGACGGTGTTCTGCAGGGGCTACCCTGCTTTTAACCAAATAAAAAAAATATTTAATTTCTTTTTTCAATTTTCACAGTGTAATGAATGTAATAAATTATTTTTACATTCAAATTTTTTATTTGAACATATTCAACGTAAACATAACAATAATCACAACAACATTAATTTAAATAATTTAAATCCAAATAGTAAAGCTATTAAAATTCTTGGAGTGAAAAATAATGATTTTATATTAGACAATAATGAAGAATTAATTAATAATAATAAATTAAATAATATAAAGAGACAAAGAAGAGGACATTCAGAAAGGTATTTTTTTAATTTTTCAAAAAAAAATATTTTTTTGGGATGAAATGTCCATTTTTGAAAGTTACTTATGTATAATAAAAAATTCGTTCCTCCTCAATCTCTAATTCCGCTCACAAAGACAGTACAGACGCGGTAATTGAAGTTACCTAGAAGGGATAATTGAAAGATCCGGAAATGTTGGATGTGTACATATTAGGTGTGCCATTTCGCCTTCAGTCAAAATTCAGCCTTTTCTGAACTTTCGCATTTTAAAATCAGTTTCGGCACATCCCTGATGTGTATGTTAGGTTGTGTCAAGATTGAGTTGGGTAGACACTCAAAATATCCTAGGGGTAACTTAGAGATTGTGCTATACACAAAGGTGGGATAAAAAAGAGAAGATATTGGAATAAGACAAAGAATGGGATATGTAAAAGGGGTTTAAAAATAAATCTAAAACAGATCGTGGAGAAGTTTACAAAGAAAAAACACTCAAAAACAACAAAACAACACAAACAATCAATCATTAATAAATTCACAAAAACAAAAAACATCTTCATTTTATTATTATCCAAGTAGTGAAAGAGCATCTTCTGTTAGTGAAGAAATTATTGAAGAAAAAAATAAAAATGTAGGAGAGGAAAGTACAAATAGAACAATAATAATAAGTGAAAATGAAGAATAAATTAATTTTTAATTAAAATTATTTTCAAAAAATACTGATAAAAATTAAAATGTGTTCTGAACTCCCAACGATTTTAGGCGACACTTCTCTCCCCGTTCGGGGGGGCCCTCAGAATGGGGGGGCCCTCAGAATACCCTTAAAAAAATATTTCTCTACAGTGAAATGAGTGGTCGAGTGGGTTAGATTTAAGTTTTTTTATTAATAAGAGGCAAGGTTCGAATCCAACTGTCGTAAAAAAAATTTTCTTTCAAAAAAATAAATTGCTATATTCTTTTTCTTTTACTATCCAATTTTTGTGTTTAAAATATTTTTTTTACAAAAGAAAAGAGGGGAAACAGGTTTATTTTCTCTTTAAATAACACCTTTTCTTAACGATTATTTCTCTATCTTTTTTTTCCTAAACAATTTCCCAAAAAAAAATAATTTTAAAAAATGTCAGAAACCAAATTAGAAATTATTGTAAATTATTTTTGGATATTTTTTGGAGAAATGTATCAGGTTAAATAATTGGAATTGGTACTTCTGCCGTTTGAGGAGACCGCCGTTCTCTAACGATTATGAGACTAATTTTGGCAACAAATTTCAATATCAAGTAGTAAAAAATTAATTTTAATTGAAGAAAAGAGCACATAATGGTCAGAGAACTGCTGCCCCTTTAAACGGCAGAAGTGCCAAATAATTTAATTTTTTAAAAATAATTTTTAAAATTATTTTTAAATAGCTTTGGGTAGCATTAATGTTTACAAACATTTTTTATATTTTGTTAAAAGATTGGTTGCTAGAGACAATTTTTAATTAATTAAAATTTCTGGAATTGGTAGAAAGGAACGACGCCTAATTTAAAAAAGAATATATATTTTTTAATTTTTTTTTAAATATTTTAGAATAAATAACAAAAAAATTATTTTACCGAACTTTTAAAAGATATTTCCAAATTAAAAAAATTATTTAAATAATCTTCTAATTTTCTTCTGTTGTAGACTGAACTAGGGCTTTTTTCAAGCCTAAAACCCCTAAAAAACAGGTTTCGCCAACAATACTAAAATAAAGGACTACAAAATTCAAAAAACCCTTCCTTGGAACCCTCTGTCCTTCTAGACCCAAAATTTTTTAAATTAATTTATAATTATATTTTTAATTCCAATAGGAATTAAAAATTTATTACTCCTTATTAGAATTTTTCTCTAAAAATTTTCTCAACAATTTAAAAAAATATTCTTTGATCAAAAAATAATTTTAAAACACCTCAAAAACCAGAAAAACAACAAAAATTTATTAAATTAATTAATCGGTCGAATTTTTATTTTACCTCCTCCAATAGTTGATCTTTCCGCATTTATAGCCTTCCTTTGTTCTCTAAAAGCCAATTTATTTGCTTTTTTTTCTTGACGGCGATCACGACGTTCTTCCTTTATTGCCTTAAAAAATTTTTTTAAATAAAATTTTTAAAAAATTTGAAGAAAAACCTGTTTTCTCAGCCTTCTTTCTTCACAAGATTCCCCTTTAGGTCGAAATGTACTAGCTGTAGAGACATAAGAACGAACACTTTTAACATCATCTCTACCATCAACTTCCATTTCTGACTGAAAAATAAATTTTTTAGATCGTTCTACGGAAATAGTTGAAACCAAGGATAGCGCCTATCCGATTCCAGGAAATAGGAATTTTGTTTCTGTCGGTGTGAGACGCTATCCCTGGTGTGAGACGTAAAAAATTAATCCAAAAATGATTCAGAATTTTAAGATCTCAACTCAAGGATAAAAAAGATGGTTACTCCCCTCCGCCCAAAGTTCATAAAAATAAAAACAAAATTAACCTCATTCAAGGAATGTTTTGACTTCCTTCCAATTGAAGCTGTTTCACGAATCTCGGTCGGTTGATTGAATTGCTAAAGAACAAAGAATAAGAGTAATTTCATATTTTAAAAAAATGCCCTTTTAGTGTGATGTACAACGAACTAATACAAGTCAGAAATGGGTACGGGTTAGTTCCAAGAAACAACCGAAAAGTCAGTCAGCTTACTAAACTTCAACATTCCCGCCCCGACTTCGTAAAAATAAATCCTAATTTCTATTTTTATTCAATACCTGAACATTTTCCTTCTTGCTCCCAAAGCCAACAACGCTCATTTGCAATTTTGTTCAGTTTAAAAAAATTAAAATAATTTAAAATGGGTATTTCAACTCATAAAATACTTAAAGTCAAACAAGAACTTTTTGAAACTTTAAAAAAGGAGAATAATTTTTTATCAAAAAGCAACAAATAAAATAGAGATCGGACCAAGACGAGATCTCGAGCGAAAATACCGGTTATGAAGAGAGATTTTTAAAGATATCGATCTCAATTCTCGTACGACCCTCCCAATCCGCTCTCTAAAACAAACAACCAGACATTTTTTAAATAAAGTCACTCAAAAAATCATTTTGTGTGGATACATCCCTTTAGCCAAATGAAAACGTGAACCAATATACCCAAAAAGATATTTCTTGTCAGGATGAGCACGGATAGCCTCCAAAACACCCGCATCAACGACTTTTTGATCCGATTTACGCTGTTGTGTCACCTCATACTCCTGGAAAAATAAATAAAAAACTACCAGGAAAACTTAAAAAACCTGTTTAGCACCACCAGCAAAAATCTCCCCCTTTGATTTGTCGGCCAATTTCCCACTCTTTCGTTTGAAGTAAGCATCATCAACGTGAACG
Source organism: Meloidogyne arenaria (assembly GCA_036172955.1). Lineage (NCBI taxonomy): Eukaryota > Metazoa > Nematoda > Chromadorea > Rhabditida > Meloidogynidae > Meloidogyne > Meloidogyne arenaria. The sequence continues at coordinate 3,359,338 of JARQAB010000001.1, forward strand.
GGAACCTCCACCTTGCCAATGTCAATTTTAGTACTGGTAGCAATAACGAAGGATTGTGAAATACGGCGAAGTGGGCAAGAATTAAGCTTAAGAGGTCCTAAAATTTTACAAAAGATAAAGTGAATAAATTTAAGTATCTTTGCCCTTTAATCTCAACTTGGATATAAAGTTAAAAAACATACGAAAAAGGGACGACATTCAAATAAAAAACCTAAACCCAAAAATGAAAAACAAAGAAAGAAAACGACCGCCCTATAAATTTAAGTACAAACAAATCAAAGATGGAATTTAACCAAGATGGGGAACTGTTTTGCGACCCAGATAAATTAAATTAAAAAATATACCAGTAACAAGAAGAAGACCAGACTTTTCCAATTGTTTCAAGAAGACAACACGTTTTCCACGATGACGACCAACGAGAATAATCAAAACAGTCCCAGGAGTAATTGATTTACGAAGAGGAACCTTTTTTGCAACTTTTGTCATTTTTGCCATTTTTATTATTTTGATAATAAATCTTAAAATAAGGGAAAATTTAAATTAATGTTAAAAGGAGAGAAAATAAGTAAAAGACTGAAAATCGTAGATAGTCGTAATGAATGGAGGGCATTTTTGCGGACATGTAGTTTCTTTTAGCGGACAGGGTACATCCCAAGTAGGCGCGCGGCCAAGTAGGCGAAAAGCCATAACTTGCTTCAAAATGAACTAAAGAGATTGGTACCGGCTTTACATTAAGCCTACTTGGACACGTGCCTACTTGGGCGTGTACCTTGCGAAAAAATAACGAAAAATAAAAGATGTTTTCATTCGAAATATCAATGAATTTAATCTAACGGTACAAAAAATTACAAATTTGGAACCATAATTACAGCTCGACGTAAAAGAAATTTATGTCTGAAAAAACTTTGCCTACTAGCGATCCTAATCTTCATCTCGTCAAAAAACTAAATGCTTAAATAGAAAATGAAGGAGGGATGAAAAGTCATTTACTATAAAAATGCCAAAGGAGCAAATATTCAAATCCCTAAATACTTCCTCGTAGTAATCACGAACCCCTAGTAAACCAAATCTGGGTAACTCAGTTTTTGTCAAATTTAAATTTGAAACAAAATCTAAACTACTCGATTCCCATACAAACATCAAATTAACTTAATCCTGTTACAAAGGAGCTTACGCTATTATATATTGGAATGTTGTTATAAAATAAAATGGGTAAAAATATTTAAGTAATTTGTATTGTATCTAACAATAATGTTTCAAACAAATCTTGAATTTTAACAAAAAAGCATAACACATTTACCAATTAACAAATAAACAACTTAATAGAGCCCGGAACTTTGTAGCGCACCTTAATACCGAAAAATACCGAAAAATAACCCAAACACCCATATAATAAATACCGAAAAATACCGTAGAAAGTAGATTACCGTCCGGGCTCTAACTTAAATATTTTTCAAATAAAGTCCATTAAAAATTCATCTTGTGTGGATACATCCCTTTAGCCAAGTGGAAACGTGAACCAAGATAACCAAAAAGATATTTCTTCTCAGGATGAGCACGGATAGCGTCCAAAACACCCGCATCAACAGCTTTCTGATCCGTTTTTCGCTGCTCGGTAACCTCATACTTCTAAAAAAATAAATCAGAAAATGTCAGAATAACGATAAAAAACCTGTTTAGCACCATCAGCAAAAATACCACCCTTGGATTTGTCAGCCACCTTGCCACTCTTTCGTTTGAAGTAAGCATCATCAACGTGAACGGGAACCTCCACTTTGCCAATGTCAATTTTGGTACTGGTAGCAATAACAAAAGATTGTGAAATACGGCGAAGTGGACAAGCATTCAATTTAAGTGGGCCTAAAATTTAATAAGATAAGCAAAAAAAGTGAAACTATTAATATCAGATTGGATGTCAAGAAAAACTTGGGAAAAAGATAGCCAAAAGGGACCCAGAAAGAAAACACGAAGAAAAAAGGTGCCGCCCTATAAACTTAGAATTAAATATTTAAAATGGAATCCAACTAAATGAGGAATTGTCAGCCTTTAGACCCAAAAATAAAGTAAATTAAAAATCAGTATACCAGTAACAAGCAAAAGCCCCGACTTTTCCAATTGTTTTAAGAAGACAACACGTTTCCCACGATGACGACCAACCAGAATAATTAAAACAGTCCCCGGAGTAATTGATTTACGAAGCGGAACCTTTTTTGTTTTGCGTTTGTTGCGTTTAAGAAGTTGAGGAACTTGAGGAAGAAGTTTAGGCTTGAAAAGAATTTAATTATTTGTAATAAACTTTTAAACATACTGGCTTTTGGACAAGAATCTTCCTTTCTCCTCCATTTTTGTCTCCTCCAATTTTCTTAACAATAAATTTCTCCTTAGCCTCAACTTTTTTTTCTTGTTTCTGATACGGCTTTTTAAGCTTCTCCCAAAGTCCGCGTTTGTGGAACATTCGAGCTTTTGAGAAACGAAGAACGCCCGGTGCAATTTCGTAATTACGAGGAAGTTTTGGAGTCGGTTTTTTTGAAGACATTTTTAAGTTTTTTTAATCTAGAAAAATGAAGAAGCATACAAAGGAAATTAAAAATAAAATAAAAAATAATGAAGATAAGTAAGTGTATGTAAAAAAACTCGAAGTGCCAATCAATGTTTCTAGTTGACAAACATTTTAAACCCAAAAAAGCTAGTTTAAAGGAAAGTCTAGATCTTTTCCTGCTCGTAGGACTCCTGCTCGTAGGACTCCCCAAATCGCTTGTCAAACTCTATAAGCTACATAACTCCGGATAAGCTAAATCCGGATCCTGCCTTTCTTTAGAAAAAAGTTTTCGTTAATCCAAATCTGGCTTGGGCTCGCCAGCCTCAACTGTCCCTTTTTAAAAATCAGAATGCCAAAGATTTATATTAACTTCTGCCGGAAATTTAAATTTTCTTCCTCGCTTCTATTTTTAAATCTCTTGCAATTTTTCTACAATTTTCGGTTGATTTTACTTTAATTCTTTTATTTTAGACTTCTAAAATTACAAAAAAAATGTCAGTAGATTTACAACAAACACAACAAAACAACCTAACAACACAACAAGGCAAACAATATCATCCTGTGCAATATTGTCTTTTTTATGACTTTTTTAGTTAATTTTTATTTTTCTTTTTAAATTTTGTATTATTTTCTAGCTGTCTTTGCCAAAGGCCAGTCAATTATTCAAAATATACAAAGTGGATCTGTTCGGCTTGAAGGGTTTATTTTTTTTTAATTTTTAGATTAATTGGGAATTATTAACTTTAAGGCACTTATTTTTATTTTTTTCCTATTTTCCCACAAGGCTAGTTTTCCTAATTGATTGATAAGTTTCTTTAGACGATAGTTTACTGGCTTTGGGTGTTTCTGTTTCCTTTGATTAAATGCTAGGCATGTACACCCCAACATACTGCGAGCCCAATTTACCGCCGAGATATAAATTAGTACATAACGATGTTATTTTTAACCCTCTCGATGGTTCGATTCAGCTCGTATAGGCGCATTGGCGTACACCGGGCCCGCCGTACGTTGCCCTACTCTCGGTGCTGGGACTAGCGAACTAATCTTTTATTTTTATTTTATCCCCCCCCCCCCCTATTTTAAAAAATTCCCTGTCCCCATTAAAAATTCCTTTGTATTTTTTAGAGCTTTACTTCTAAGCAAACGTTACAAGGCAGCATTAAAAAGGGCAATAAAAATGTTGGAACAATCTGATATTTTTGTCGATTCTTCTCAAACAGATGTTCTTCAACTTGGAGAGGAGCTTTGTTCTGTTAATCTTATTTGGTCATTAATTGAGGCTGTTTCTATTAGACCTTCAAGTATTTTTTATTTTTTTAATTTTCTTTTTTTAGATAATTTTTTGAGATAGAAAAAAATGTTTTTACTATCCAAAACTGGGGAACCTTTATTTTTAAGAGCACTCTTCAATGTACTTTTAAGAGTGCGAGTTCTTGGATATTATTTGATTTTTTAACAATTGTTTGTTGACTTCCAATAATTTATCAATATATTATTCTTTATCTTTAACCAAAATTTTAATCAATTATTCACCTCAATATTTTTTAGATAATCTAATTTCTATCGATTTACTTGAATGGGCACGTGAATGCTTTCCTTCGACCCAGTCAGTTGTTCCAAGCTCGCAAGAAGGCCGCCCTCATGAAACGAGTTTTTTGAGTTCAATAATGGAGTCTTTAATGCAACAAGAAAAGCCCGAACTTCATGACTCTTATTGGAATGCTGTAAAAATTTTTTGAAAATTTTTAAAATTTCTTTAGGTAATTAGACAAGCAATTGTAGCAGATTTTGAAACAGTCGCAACACTGTTACAATTCCATTCTGAATATAAAACTAATGAGCATATAAGGAAAATGGTTAAAATATTGAATGCTGCAAATGATGCTCTTTTTAAACATGACAGAACAAATTGTGAAGAATTTTTATCTTTAATTAAGGTTTGTGGAAAATTTATTCTCGGTTTTAATTTAGAATCGGTATTGTAATTCTTGGTTGATTGGTTAGGGTGTTTGATTATGTGGTGAACTGGGCAGGGTTCGGTGCCTTTGGGTTCTTGAATATTTTTTTATTTCTTTTCAATTATTTTATTCAGAATCTATTCATTCTTTACCATTTTAATTTTTAGAAGATTCGCGATTTTACCTCTCAAAATCAACTCGGCCGTCTTAACGATAATTTGGCAGTTATTTGTTCGTTGGTTATTGGTGATAAAGGAACTTTTAGAAAATATTTTGACATTTTCCGTCCAAGTTGGTTTGAAGTACTTCCTGCATTTCTTTTATTTTTCTATCCGTCGGTGGATGATGAACAGCTGCCTAGAGTTATTGAGGTTTGCTTAGAAAATAATTTTTTAAATAATTACCCCGGAAAATCTTTTCAAGAACCTCCACCCCTACGAAACATTTAGTCACTAATAATAACATATTTTGTGACCTTATTTTTGAAAATTCTTGAGTTCTCATTATTTCCTTTACAGGATTTTCATGTTAATTTTTTTCCAAATTTTCCCTTTTCCTTATTATTTATTTTCCCATTTCCCTTTACAGGCCAGTAACTACGCTTTTTCATCCTTCCTCTTGGTATAGGCCTGTCCCTTTGTCTCTTTTCATTTTTTTCTGGTCCAACAATGACATAAGCCTTATAAGCTCTTCTTCCTTTCCCAATCCTTTTTAAGACTTTGGATTTAATTAAAAACAACTTTCGATTTTTTCCATCATTTCGAATCTTTTTTATTAACACTTTTCTTCCTTTTTCAGCGTTTATTTGAATTACTTGGACTAGCTCGACACCAACTTTCAAAAATTGAACAAACAGTTTTGGCCATTTTAGAATTAGATTTAATTCGTGCATTAAAAATAATTTGTTCTGCTGGACCTTCACTTTGTTGGTTTGCTGTTCATTTAGTCGATTTACTTCATTTTCATGACCCTAATTATTTAAATCCTGAAGCTTCAAATATTTCTTCTTTTCAATTAAAATTTATTTTTCAAGATGAGGTTTGTTTAAATTAATTTTTAGTTTGGTACCTTTTTTAGTCTTTGAAAATTTAAATGTTGGGAATTTAAAAATTAATTTTTAGTTTGATTTCCTTTCTACTCTTTTTTTTTAAGTTGGTGACCATTCCTTAAACATATTTAATATATTTTTATTTCCTGTGGAGACCATAACAAAAATTCATTTTTCATGGTGGGGAGAAACTTGCGAAAAATAAATTTGAAATTTTTTTTCGATTGGGTGTAACTCTGACAAATGAGACCTATTAGCATTCGAATATATCTATGGTGTTACACGTTATGTTAAACTTAAGATAAAAAATTAAGGTTTTTGGGCAAGAATATCTTTTAAATTTTCTGCTCAAAATTCATAGATTTAAGTTTATAGATACAATTCAAAGAAAAGAATTTTTTGTGGAATTAAAATTTAATTTTAAAAAATTTTGGGCTCTAAAAACATTTATTTTTAAATTAAAAAATGATAATTTTTTTAAATTTTTTAGTCAGACAAAGAAAAGGAAAATTTAGACTTACGTTCTCGTTTACTCGTAGAATATTGTCAATTACTTTTTCAAAATGACCAATTATGGGAAATTGGAGCAGATTATTTAATTGCTAGTAATTTAAAAAATTGTAATGAAATGTTGGAAAAAATTATTGGACAATTTAATTGGTTTGGGAATGTTTCTATAGCTGAAAAAATTTTGATAATATGTGAAAAATATGAATTGTGGAATGCAAGGGAAGATATTTTGAAGGCAATAACTATGAAGTAAGGATGTTCTTTTTGGGGAAGTAAATTTTTTTTAATATTCTAGACTAGGTGGTGGGGAATCTAATTGAGATTTTTTAATTTCGAATATCCGAGAAGATTTTGTTGAATCCGTCAATCTAAACCAGGTTGGGCAGGCAACCTAGATTCATACAGGTTGCTATTGGTTTTTTTCGAAACGCAAAAATACTTTTGTTAGTAGATACTAGGGTTGTTGGCGACCGGTTTTAAAACCGGAATTTTTGAAATTTTTTGTCAAAAATTAACCGTTTTTAGAAAATTTCAAAAACCGAAAACCGGAAATTTGTGAAAATGAGTGATTTTATTTAAAATTCCCCCAAAAATAAACCGGTATTTGCCTAAAACTCAAAACCGAAAACCGGGTTTCCAAAATTTAGATTAACCGAAAACCGGGGGTACCGGTTAATAACCGGTCGCCAACAACCCTAGTAGATACCTATCGTGAGGGTCATACTAGAATATAGTTCGATATCTTGAAAAATCGTTTCAATTTTTGCCCGAAACTTCGTCTTGGTCCATCTCTAACCGTTATTGCCAATTTCCGTGTTTTATCCACCACAGGTCTTTTTTAATTTTTCTTTCAAAAATTTAAAGATATTGTCATTTAAATGAATGGTCTACAGCACTTAATTGGGCTCTTCGTATGCAAAATCGAAATTCCTTAGCTGCCCATGTCGCTAAACGAATACTTCAAGGAGCCATTCCTTCCTCTAAAATTGGACAAATGCGGATATTTGAATCTATGGCTGACCAATTTGTTGATTGTTCTGAACTTGTTTTGCTTTACAAATTTTATACTTTTAAAAGACGTTTATGTGAAGGAAATTTACGTCAAGCTATTCAATTATTACACGAATTATTTATTGATAATTCTTCTCCAATTGAATTTCATGTAACTTTGGCTGAAGAAACTGCTCGTTTATTAAATGCTTTTCAACAGGAATTACTTTCGACTGAACCTTTTGATCCAGCTACTGTGAGAAATTTTTTTTATATATTTTAGAGAATGGTGATTTGGGGACCGATTGTAATCTCAAAAGTATTGGTTCCTGATAGCTGATTATGAGATATTTTAACGTTATATAATTTTGCCCAGATATCTAGTTTATCTTTGTGGGTTTACTAAGAAGAAATCTTGATTTTCTCCATATAGCTTAAATTTTGTGTATGTGCCAGAGGTTTAGCCGATATAAAAAATAAATTCTCAATTTCGTGTAAGCGGGTTGACTAGCCCTTGTAGGTACATTTGTATCTACAAGGAATACAAATGTATGTCCGACTATATTATTTCTTAAATTTTTCAGAGAATTACTGGATTAGATAAAGAATCAATTCAAGATATGTTTAGAGCTTTAAGTATGTTTCAACTTCAACAAAATTTATTAGAAAGTGCTTCTATTGGTGAAAAAGAATCACAACAACAATCATCAAAACAACAAAAATCTTCTTCTTTACTTTTTTCTGACTCATCATTACCTTCTTTAGAAGTTTATAAAAAATTGGAAGATTTAATCCAAACACTTAGACCTATGTTGGCAGAATTATTAGCTTTGAGTTGCTTGACTTGTTAATTTTAAAGAAATGAGGAAATAATTTTTTTTGACATTATATTAGAAGAGTATTGGAGATCTCTCTCTGTTTTTTAATATTTAATTTTGCTGATTTGTTGTAATTTATTTTATATTTATTATAAAAAATTAATTGAAGCAGTTAAAATTCATGAGAATCGATTCGTAGGATGGCCAAATATGAATTGGGACTTAAACTCTACAAGCTTAAAAATCACAACTTAAGAGAAATGAAGAAGGTTCCAGAGATGCAACATATTAAATAGAAAATTAAAAATCAGAAATTATAAAAATTACTGTTAAAATATAAATATTGTTTTCAATAATTCTGATTTTATAAAATTCTGATTAATCTAGTTACGACTAGGATTCTGAAATACAAAATAAATTTAATGAAGTTCTGTATTTTTGTATTTTAAATTATTAAAAAATAATAAATCAGAAGATATAAAATACAAAAAATCAGAATCATATAAAAATCAGAATTTTAATTTTAAAAATTATTTTTTCACACATTTTTATTTCCAAAGTCTATAAAAACCAACAATCGAAGCAATGAGAAAAATTAAAGAATTTTGAGAAGAATTTAGCTTTCCCGCCCATAAAATTCCTTTAGGAAGAGAATTAACAGCAGCAATAAAATCAGCAGATAATGCAATAAATAAAATAAATTCGTCTTTAATTAATTTAAATTTTCTTTGAATAATTTTAATAAAAATCTGGCGAATACAACGAGTTATACTTGTTAGTAGTGCAAATACCCAAAGATGGAGAGATAACTAAAAATAAAATTATATTCTGAAAAATGTGTTTTTTCTGAATTTTTAAAAATTCCGAAAATGTGTTTTTTGCTTGAAAAAGAATTCAGAATTTAAAATGTATTTTATTTCTGATTTTATTATATTTGTGTTTATTGAGCATTTATTTTGAAAATTAAAAATTCTGATTTTAACTGAAAATGTGTTTTTGCTGGAAAAGAATTCAGAATATATGTAACTATTTTAAAATGTATTTTCTGATTTTAATGTGTTTTATTAATTCTGATTTTAAATTCTGAAAATGTGTTTTGTTTTCATCTGAAAAAATTTTGCAGAATTTCTTCCCAAAATTTTTGCCTCGGATAACCAACCAATTGTTTCTGTCCATCCACAAAATAAATATAAAAGGGTAGTTGATGTATTAAAAAATGTCTCGATTTTGTCGGTTGAATTTTGCCAGTTTTGGGGAATTTTAATTGCCGAGAAAATGAGTGAAGGTTGGGAGAATAGACGATACTGTGAATAAAAAAATCAGAATTATAAAAAATACAACTACAAAATCAGAATTAAATAAAAAAGCAGAAAGACAATAATTATAGGCTACTAAATACAGAAATCAGAATTATAAAAAATACAAGAAAATACAGGACCAGAATTAAATAAAAATCAGAATTATACAGAAAATACAAAAATCAGAATTATAATATCAATAGAAAAATACAAAAAAATCAGAATTTCATTTAAATTTAATTTAAAAACACAAAAAATACAAACCACTAGACGAGCTCTACTCAATTGTTTAGCAAAAGCAGCAAGTTTCTCTCCTTTCTCCCTATCACGCATTCTGGTTGAAATCAGTGCCAGTGAACAATAAATAGTTCTTTTAAGTTGAAAATCTTTTTTGTTTTAATTTTAAATTAAAAATTAATTTTTTTTATTTTCTTACCAACCTAATAGCTTTATCCCTCCCCGTGTATGTGTCCAATAAAGAAATTAATTGTTCAAAAAATAATTTTTTATTTTCCATTTTTAATAAAAATAAATTTTTATTGATTTAATAATAACGATAGAAAAATGAGAAAATTAATGAAAAAATTATAAACGAAAAAGGAACGATTTAGATAAAAAATATTGATAAATTAATTGTAATTAAATAAAATACAAAAGTTACGCATTAAATTCTGAATATTTTTTGTTTTTAAATGTCTTAATTAAATTCTGATTTTATTAAAATTCTGATTTTTGTGTTTCTGTTCCGAAAATTTTAAGATTTAAAAACTTTTAATTCTGATTTATCTAATTTTTTTAATAATTCTGATTTATCTGTTTGTATTTATCTAATAATTCTGATTTTGTATTTTGTCCGACATTAAATTGTTTTTTAACTTTTTGGAATTTAGAGAAAATCGGGATTTCTTATATACATAAGATTATTAGTAAGATTAGACAAAATATTCGCGGAAAATCGCAAAATACCCAAAATATGCTCTCAGACTAAGATATGCAAAAAAACTAAATTTTTATCAAAAAAGTTTAATTTAAGAAATTACATATGTAAATGTTACAAAAATAAATTAATTTTTCCGCTCAAATTTACAAATTAATCAATTCGATTGTATAATTTAATTTCAATTACAAATCTCAAACTCATTATTTAAATTCAGTCATTATTTATCATTTTTAAAAATTCCTTCTATATTATATTTTTTAATAATTTCATAGGGAACATCTTGAGGAAACCAAGGATGATGATAATCGTCTTTAGAACGCTCACGCTGATAAAAAAGCATAAAAGAATTAGGCGATTCAAAAATTTCTTTTCTCTGAGATTCTTGATTAACTACTCTAACTTCTGTATCATCAAATAAACGCCATTCGCCATCAATACAATTTCGAGTAGCTGCTGTGTAATGTCCTGTAAATTAATTTTCAAATAATTGGAAAAATAATGGAAAATTTTGGAAAAGATTTAAGGGCGCATGTGGGGAGGGGCGCATCTTTGAGGGATTTTATACCAAAATTTGAACTTAAACTTCAACTGAAGAGGGAGGGGGGGCGAAAGCATAAAGTCAATTTACACTTCTGAAAAATCATGGAGCCCGATCTTGATAGCAAAATTTCTGCGTAGTCTAATATAACTGACCAGAGTTTAATTGATTTCCATGATGAAAAATAACACAAGATAAATCATATTTAATTTCTTTATATCTTCCACTAAAAAACCAAAATAATTCAGTCAGCTCTGAAGGAATAACAACATTCCTAACATTCTTTTTTGTACCCTTCTCCGGCTAAATATTTTAATTAAATCAGACTCTTTAAAAAAATTAAATTACCTTATCAAAACGATTTATATAGAAAACAAGAATATCAGGTTCCTGATCCAATTCAGTTTGCACTGATCGAGTTTTGTAACATTTTGGGCACCAATAAGATTGTATATATACTATTTTTAAATTAAATTTATTTTCTGTTTTTAACCGTGACAAATAGGATTGCGGTTTTCAAGTCGGGCCGACGTCGAGGCATTTTTTGGGCCTCATTTTTATCGGGCCTGCCCGACTTTCTTTTTCCGGCCAAAATTCGATACCCGACTCGATCTTTCAGGCCGGACCGGGCCCCCAACCCTAGTAGTAAATTACCATAGTCAATAAAATCATCACGTATCATATCGCATAAATGAACAGATTTAGATTCACAATTAAAATAATTAAGTAAAGAATAATTTTCAATTATTTGTTCTTTCATAGACTTGTTTTCAAATTCTTCTTTTAAAGACAAATCCCATTCAACAATTATTTGAATCACTTTTTTAACATTTTCTTTTTTGTTTAAAATACTAAAAATTAAATAAATTAAAAATATTTATTTAATAATATCGGCGGTAAATTGGGATCCGAGGATCTATATTAGAATTAAATACCATTTATACTCTTCAATTCTACTCTTCAAGTTAAGAATTTTTTCTATAAAAGACGTAAACTCGAAAAGATACTGGTAAAAGGGAACCCGGGAGCAGGCCAAGGTACTGCACCCACAAGGTGCCGCAGGGCTATAACTTTGTTCAAAATTCAAAATTGTTGGTATGGTCGGACATACCTGAGCGTAACGGATTTTGAGCGAAATTATAGCTCTGCGATACCTTGTGGCGTACCCTGAAGACCCTTTTTTTATTTTTTGGACTTTAGCGTTTCGCTTTTTAAAATTCCTGATATAAATATACCTGTTGACATATTCATTAAAAAGTGGTTTCTCAATTATAGGGTCAATTCTAGAAAAATCTCCATCAGAATTTTGTAAAAAAAGTGTAAAACCAGCATTCATCTTGTAGAAAAGTTGTGGAAGAAGAAAAGCTCCCTCCTTCATTATTTCAAAACTTAAATGACCACAACCTAAATCTCTATTTAAAATTGTAATGTAAGGCTCTCCGAAGCTGGAAAAAAATTTTTTAATCCGACAAATTTTTTTAAAATTTACTACATTTTTCCATTTAGAACACTCCCGAATACAAAATAAACAACAGTAATTACTAAATTATTTTGTAAAAGTTGTTCCTTAATTTCTCCAGGTATTTGAAGAATAGTGAGATCAATGTCGGTATGAAGGGATGAATTCTCTGGATATAAATATAATTGACCATTCTCTGGATATAAATATAATTGACCATTCGGTTTAATTTTGCATGCAACCATCTAAAAATACTATTAACTCTGTTCTATTTAAAATTATAAATTTATATTTTAACCTACAGTATGATTAAAAGTCTCGTCTACCTTTATCATTATACCTCATTTGCAAGACTGGGTCTACATAAAGATATACTAAGTATGTCCCTCACACGGTTGAAAATCAGAATACGAAAAATGTCAGGATATCCGAAGGTTTCTGTTAGGATTCCGGCAAATTCAACCACCCAATTACTGTTAGAATTTTTTAATTATACGTTTATATTCCGGCCGGAGGGGTCTGTCGATATTCGATATAAAAATATCGAAAAATATAGTTTTAGTTTACGCCTATTTCCCTAAACTTTGGTTTAATATTATTAGTAGAGTTGGCCGGTATCGGGATTTAGAGAAAAACCCGGGATCGGGATTTTGGAATGGTGATCCCGATCCCGACCGGGATCCCGATCCCGGCTAACTCTAATTATTAGACGGTTTAAAATTTAATTATAAAATATAAAAATTAATTAAAAACAATACGTTTTCTGACGAGATATTGACAACTTTCTCTATTTGTTCCATTATATCTTCAACTTTTAGATCATTTTCAGAAATATTAAAATGAAAACGAGTGATTTGACGTGTTGGATTCATACTAATAAATTTTACAGTAACTTTAGGTGGACTGAAAAATAACTAAAAATTATTTTTGGAAGTAAATTTACAAAGGAAAGTTGATTGGAACAGACAGAAATGGTTCTTCTGATAGTATTCTAAAATAATCACAATTTGAAGTATTACATTTAATTATCTTTTCAAATTGGCCTCTGAAAAGTTTAAAATAAAATTTTATAAAATTAATAAACACAAGAAACTAAAAATAAATTTCTTAAAAAATAATGCCGTCATTAGGGGTGTATTTTGCGGAAGAGGGCAAAAAGGACAAAAAGCGGAAGACGGAAGCCTCGAAAAAGACGGAATTCTGCGGAAGGGGAACGCGGAAGCGGATCCAGCCCTGATACATAACTATGAATGATCTAATTATTCCATTAGAATTAAATGGCGAAACAATCTTCATTTCTCAAACTAATAAAAAGGCTTAAATAAATCCGGATCGGTGACTGACTAGAGATTGAATCCAATAAATCCTAAATCAACATTTTTCGTCTGATCCATTGCTCCGACTTCAATTGACAATTTTTGGTTGTATTTCAAAATCAAAAATACAAAAATATTTTGATAAACTTACTCAAATAATTCTAAAAAAGTAGATTTTTTATCTTTTTCACTCTTCTTATACATTGCATATAGTAAATTAGCAGCTCTACGTTCTCTGCCATCTCTATATGCGTTTCTGTCGAAATTCCATTCGTATTTCCAGTATTCATAACTTCCCAAAAAAGCCAAAAACTTTCGATCAAGTTTGTTTAATAACCAGAGCATACATTCATGAGGATCCTATTTAAATAAATTTAAAAATTTGTTAATTATGGCACAAAGTCTACACGATTTTATGGAAGATATTCTTATTTATTTTATCATAAAATAAGAAATATTAGGGATGTTCGCTACCGATTATTAACATGTACCCCCAGTTTTCCGGTTAGTTCCCATTTCAAATACCCCGTTTTCGGTTTTGAGTTTTAGTCAGCTTTTATTTTTGGAGGATTTTTTTTAAAAAATCACTCATTTTCATAAATTTCTGGTTTTTAAAATTTCATAAAAATGGTTTATTTAAGGGAAAAAAATCACAAAAATTTCGGTTTTAAATAAACTGTTCATCCATGATTTTTTGTTATTTTGTAATTTTCTTTACGTAAAACCTAGAATACTTTTACGAATGGGAAATTTTAAATATGTACGTCCAGACTTCTAAAATCATAAAGTAAAGAACAAAAAATTATTTAAAAAACATTTTGAGTTCCGAGTCTAAATGATGAATTTTCATTTGAAGCAGAACTAATGGTTTCAAGGCAATAATTGTCAACAGAAGGGTCATTGAACCAAATGCAGCGAATTGTATCAACAAATGAGTTGAAAATAGAATTCTTAAAATAAATTAAAAATTATTCTTAAGATATCCACAACTACTTGAAAGAAATATGTATCTTACTTAGGCCACCACCCTCGAGGACGTTGTTTTAACCTTAGTTAAAACGAGATAGGAAAAAATCTCCGTTAATTTCCGTATAAGTTTCAATTATCGGAAACATACATTTTTCAAGGTCTCGATACTCTACAACACTCTGAGCTCGATCTCTAGTTAAAACTGAAAAAACAAGGGTTGAAAATAGAATTGTGTTTTTGTTTCCAAAATTCATTTCACCTCTTTATATTCCACAAAATCATTACAAAGAAAAATTTCAGCGAAACGGTCACAATTAGCAAGGCACTGCATTAAAGCGTTAAAATAATCTGTATTTCCATGATTTTTTAGTCCTAATAAATTTAAATTAAATTAATATATACCATACTTCTTAACATAAAGCCCCATGGGGCTCTAATTTAGCACGGGGCTTTATTTTAGGAAATAAGGTATTTATATTTTTAAAGACCTTTTAAGCAAGGAAATACTTTAAAATTGTCATCTTCGATACACTTTTGCCAAGTCTCTTCATCCTCGATACTTGTATATTTATTGGACATGCCGTTAATAGAATATATATAAGTATCCTAAAATTTTAAACTTTAATTTATAAAAATAACATTAAAATTGTTGTTAATGTTTAAAGCGGCATTTTAAATTGTGGAATTTTGTGTAAAAATGTATTTTGTATCACACGTTTAATTAACAAAATTAACTGTGGGGGTAGCTTCCCTCATAATACTGGTGGGATCTGCCCCGCAACGATCCGTTTTAATTATAGTAAGGCGCAGAGGGTTCGACAATCTTTTGAAGAAGTTTAAGTCTTGCAAATCTTTCCAAAATATAAATTAACTATCTAGTTAAGACACATATAATGAACCATTAAATGAATATAATTTGATCCATAACTTCATTAAATAGAAGGGAGGTGTGGAAAAAATGATTATAAAAAATATTCTTTTTTAAAAATGTTTGAGAGAATAACATTAATTTGAACGAAATTTTGCCCTAAAAAGAAAATTAGTCTAAGGAAGACATTAATAAATATGGGAACCTAGTAAAAGGCAATAAAGGTATAATTTGAAAATTTAAATTTAATTTTTTTGTTTATTTACACAATCAAAAATTACTTTAAAATCAAGTAAATATTTGTCTCTTATCCAGTTAATTATTAAATCTCTTTCACTGTTAATCTGATCATCATTCAAAAAACTGCATTAGAATATGGATCAGGGCTAGATGATCCATATTCTATATTCCATTAGAATATGGATCATCTATTTTAAAAATATTAAAAAAAATATTTTTTCCCTAATTTTCTATTTAATTAACCCAAAAAATAATAAAAATGTAAAAAATAAAATAAAAATTAATTTATCACAAAATTCCCCCCTCTTCACTCCTTCATTCTTCCCAGAATGTCGTCGTTGATGTGAGGGGGGTTCAAAAAGCTCGTTATCTTCGAATTCTTTTTGGGAAGGATTTTGATGTCTTAAATTATGCATAGGTGGAGATTGTTGATTAAAAGTTTGGTTTGGAGTAGAAAGTGTAGTTGAGGTTATTAAAAGTGTTGGGGGAGAAGGAGGAGGTAATACCCAACGACAGCCAGCAGAGGCAGGGGAATAATACAATAAAGCTTTAAATGCTTGTTCTCGTCCACAATAATTTTCTGATAACCACTGAAAATTTAAAATTCTGATTTTTATTTTGTATTTTTTTGTGTTTTTGATAGAGTTAATATTCTGATTTTTGTATTTTTTTTTGTATTTATTTAATAATTCTGATTTTTGTATTTTGTCTCCAATATTTGTATTTCTGATTTTATTGTATTTTCTTAAAAGTATTCTGGTTTTTGAATTTCTGCATTTTACACCAATAAAAAGACTTGTATTTTTGATTTTTTAATTTCTGATTCGCATATTCTGATTATATTTTTACCGATTTAAAAGATTTACAATTGTATTTTCTTTATATTATTCTGATTTTTGAATCAGAATTTAATTAATTTACTTGTTCCTCAGCAGGAGAATTAACCAACCACTGTATTTCACAAGAACAATAAAGTGTGTTTTCGGTGAATAAGAAACGTTGGGCTTCGTGGTGTAAGCAATCGGGGGAAGACAGAGGTTCTCTAATCTTTAAATAATATTTGTTTAATTCTGATTTTTAATAGAATTCTGATTTTCTTTAAAATTGATGGTATTTATTGCTATTTAATTCTGGTTTTTAATGTTTTTATTTCTGATTTAAAATTCTGATTTTTTTAATTTTTGTTTTTGAAATTCTGATTTGTAAGATTAAAAATCTGATTTAATAATATTACTGTATTATAAGTAAAAACAAGAGAGCCCAAATTCTCCGCACCCAACGCCCATCCAGGCACTAATCTGCCAATTTGGTTAGATTGAAAATGAACAGAGCCAACAGTAAAAAGGCCAGAAAGAGCCCCTTCGGAAATACGTCCAATACGTGATTCTCTAATTTGTAACTGAAAAAATAATTTTTTTTAATTTTTTCCCTTTCCCTTTTTTTAGTTTAAAAAAAAAAGTAATTTCTGTGTGGCTTTTAAAAAATAATTTTTGTCAAACAAAAAATGGAATTTGATCCGATCAGTTTATTTTTATTGTTGTAATAATAATATTTTTATTTAAAAAATATTTATGTTTATAAATGTGAAATATGAATCTTAAAAACATATTTTTGAAAAAATACAAATAATTATTATTTTTGTTATTAGAAAAAACAATTTTTTTAAAAAGGAAGAAATAATGGAAAATTATGGGTAGTATTTTTCTGATTTTTGGTTTAAATAATTCTGGAAAGTGTATTTTTTCAGAAAGGTGTATTTTTGTCTTTAATTCTGATTTTTAATTAATTCTGACTGACAAGGGAACATTGTTTACTGTAAGTGCGAATTCGGTATTTTTTTCGGTACCATTCGATAGAGGACCCCCAACTTACTATTGGAAAGTGCTATCCGTTTTCTTGCAAAATTAGTTTGGGCCGAGTTATGGCCGTTCAAAGTTAGCCCGCTAGAGTCTGGATTTATAGGGTAAATAAACAATTTCTCTCTTATTTTTCATCCTCAAAAAACCGACACGCCCATCTTCTCTTTGTTTATTGTGTCTGACATTTTTCTCCCTTCTTTTTTCCTCAAGCCTCTTGCGTTCTTTTTTCCTCTTTATAAAACAAAGTGAAGAAAGCAGAGGGAGTGAAAAAAGGTTATAGTGCGCATATTTTCGCTCTCCTGCTTATACTCTACCACTCCCAAGGACTGAAACTTTGACTGGCCATAACTTTTTTTAAAAATTTTTTGCAAGAAAATGGATAGCACTTTCCAATAGTAAGTTGGGGCTCCTCTATCGAATGGTACCAAAAAAAATACCGAATTCGCACTTACAGTAAACAATGTTCCCTTGTGAGTTGTATTTTGTTTATAATATTGTATTTTATTTAAATTATAATTCTGATTATTGTGTTTTTGTTTAAAGATTATTTAATTATATTTCTGATTTTTAATTAATTCTGGTTTGTATTTTATTTGTATTTTAAGTATAATTCTAGTTTTAATTTAAATTCTGGTTTTTAATTCCTGGGGTAATTCAATTTGTGTTTTATTTGTATTTTGATTGTATTTCTGGTTATAAATTAATTCTGGTTTTTGTGTTTTTATTCTCTAAATATTCTCTCATTGTATTTTTTCCTTTACCTGATTTAAATGGGACAATTCAGCAAACCCATCTTTAGGTAACTGACTCAAAGCAGAATCCACAATAATAACTTGATGTAATCTACTACTATTTAAAAACACTCCAACTTCCAGAGAGCAAACACCCCGAAGAGTTAAAAAATCGACTCGAGTAATTGTTGCCAAAGAATTTGTTTCTAATTCAAAACAACGCTCTTCTATAATTAATTCTCGTAAATTCTCTACATTTCTTTGAAAAATAAAAAATAAAAAATTTTTTTTTCAAAAAAATTACTTAAAGGCAAATGCCCGCACTCTTTCCAAAGCATTATCCATTATTTTAATAGAAAGAGGGTGTTCGTTACCTATACCAGAAAATGCTGTTTTGTATAACTCTCGAAGTCCTTTGTTTCCTTTTAGTACCAAAACTCTGAAAATTAAATAATTAAATTCTGATTTTTGTAGTTTCTTTTATTGATTTTATTAATTGATTAGTATTTTTTGATTAAAATTCTGATTTTAATTTTGATTTTCTGGTTCTGATTTTGAAATTCTGAATTTAAAATCAGAACTTATTAATTCTGATTTTTTCTGATTTTCTAATTCAGATTTTATAATGTCCATTTTTGTATTTCAGAATTTTATTTAATTCTGTTTTGTCACTGCTTTACTTAATTCTGATTTTTGTATTTTTCGGTATTTGTATTTATTTAATTTGTATTTTTAATAATTCTGATTTTTGTATTTCTTTTACAATTAAACATTTTTCACCTCAATTTTCTCAATTGCTTAAATGAATTTCTTTCAATTAAATCAAGTCTTTGACAGTCAAAAATATAAATTTCTACAAGGTATTGGAAGCGTCTAAAAGCTTGTTTTTCTAAACTATTAATTGTCCAATTTCGAATATAAAAAATTTCAAAGTGTGAAGGCCATGTTGGAGGTATTGTATCTAAATCTAGTCCTGAACAGTCTAGCTAGAAAAAAAGGATAAATTTTTTAATAAAAAAATTAATTTTTCCAACCGTTGTAGGCGACTCTGTCGTGCAACTACAACCGTCGGGGCACCATTCCCCCTTAATTTGGACGTTTTCTGAATTTTCTTGAATAAAAGAGGAATTGTTGTAATTAATAAATAAAATAATTAAAAAATAATTTAATTGAAGAAAATATTTATTAAAAAAATAATTTTTGTTGTAAAACTTGACCATCTCTTACGGCGCATGCTCTAATATATTTTATAGAGGATTTTTAAATAAATTCTGAAAATAAATATAAACTTTAATTCTGATTTTTGTATTTTTAAATAAATTCTGATTCTTGTATTTCTATTTAAATAAAAGAATTATGATTAATAATACTGATTGTATTTTTGGAATTTCTGATTTTTGTATTTCTCTTTCAATAATCCTTATTAATTCTGATTTTTGTATTTTTATTTAAATAAAAATTCAGATTAATAATTCTGATTCTTATATGTATTTTTAAAAGTTCTGATTTTTGTATTTTGTTTCCCTAATTCTGTTTGTTTAAATAATCCTTATTAATTCTGATTTTTGTATTTTTGATAGTTCCAAGTTTTATTTCTGATTTTCGTATTTTGTATTTTTATTTAATAATTCTGATTTTAATTAATGTATTATTGTATCTTTGTTTTTCTGATTTTTTATTTCACTAATAAAAAAAAAAAGAAAATAAAAATCAGAATTTTCTCTCCTTTAATTAAGCCTGTTGTTATACCTCGACAGGAACAGTGTAAAAAATATTTTTTAAAAATTCTAAAAATAAATTTATTACTTTTAAAATTTAAAAATAGAAAGATTAAAAATCAATCATTTTTAAATGTCACTTTTGCGGCTAGCAAAGAAAAAATTTTTTTTGCTAAAAATATTAAAAACTAAGGGTAATAATCATCGCCTCAAGAGGGGAAAAGAGTGGCTTTTTAAATAATTTTTTTATTTTTATTAGAAAAAGGAGGGTAAATATGGAAATAATTAGAAAAGGAAGATGACATAAAAACAAAAAAGAAGAAAATTAAATGGTTTGTTGTTGTTGTTAAGAGGTGGTGAAAATTGGCATTTTTGAGAGTGAAGTATAAATATATTTTTAACTCTTTTTGTGAGGAAATCTGTTGTTGAAAAGAAATAAAGGGAGGGGAAAAGAGTGCCGGCAAAAAAAAACGTTAAAAAGAAAAGGAGACAAAAAAAATAAAATAAAAAAATAATTTTTACAGGAACCTTATTTACGTCGAGACTCAGCGGGGAATGATGACTTTTTCTGTTAGAATAATAAACAAACTATTTAAAAAAAATTAAAAAAAATATTTTTTTAAACGGACATTTTTTGAGGAAATTATTTTTAAAAGAATTTTGGGGATAAAATTATATATTCACATATATTTTTAAATTTACAGAGAAGTGGAATTCATAAAATTGGGAAATTTAATAAAATAATTTTCTAATCTTTAAGAGAGTCGCAGCTCGTGATATAGTAAGTTTTAGGATATTTCAAATCGTAGATTGTATAGATAAAGATCTTGAGTCGAGATAAGTCAGAAAGGGCGGGAAATGGAGGGAAGGGTGATTTTGTTAATCAAAGGTTGCTTTGTTAGCCTGGACGTTTTTCTAATTACATATATTGGGAGGGGGTCGTGGGTTCGAACCCGCATGGGAGAATTAATTTTTTTTCAATTTTTAAATATCAAAGTAGACCTTTCTGAATATTTTTATAATGATGTCTGAATCTAGATAATTTTATTAAATGAGAAAAACACGATTTTAGATATTTTACTACCCTATTTAACTTATTTTCTAGACAAAAATAAAAATAAAGGAAATGTTTGAAGGAGGATATATTGAGAATAAAAAGAGAAAGAAAAAAGGTTTTTATTTATTTATGTGAGAAAATAAATAAATACTAAATCTAAGTTTTAGAGAGAACATGCTTTTAAAAAGCTTTAAAAAGCTTAGGGGAGGAGCTCTCTAAAAATATATTTTATTTTTATTTATTTTTAATCTAACACATAAAATATTTAAAAAGAAGAAAAATAGCCAACTGATGAAAAATATAAAATTATAACCGATTTGTGGACAACAAATAATTATTTATTTTAAAATAATATATAAAATAATAATTCAATAAAAATTAAATTTTTAAGGGTTGTTGAATATCCATCAAAAAAAAGTCAAATTAAGGCAGATTTTGGTAAAAAATCGGCTTTGTATGCCCCGCTCTCTTTTTTTTATTTTTCATCTACCAAAATTCCCCTCTATTTGCCGAGGATACATGATTCAAATTATTTACATGATCCTATGACGGGGGTCACCAGCTTCAGCAATTGGGACCTATTCCAACGGTGGTAAAAAAATTTTTTTAATTCAATTTTATAATGAAAAATTGGAGAAAAAACAAAAAAATTCCATCTATAAGAGTGAAGCTTTATTAATAAGAAATTTTGTAACTAAAATTATGTATACACAACAATATGTTTTAAAAAATGTCAAAAAATATTTTAATTTCAATTAAAACTAACTTCCCTTACCATTTTCTATCCTTTTATTATCTTCATTATTTTCTTGTTTTTGTAATTCATAATCTTCTTCCCAAAATTCTTCGTCATCCAAATCAGCTATAGGAAAACGCAAAATTGCTGCTACACCAGTCTGAAATTAAAAGAAAATTAATTGGAAAATGATGATGTCTGTGTGGTGTGGTTGGGAGTGGTTCCGACTATAGGCGTTTAATTCGAGGGTTCGAATCCAATCGATCGAAATATTTTTTAATAGCACTAGAATTTCAAATGACGAAAAATTTTTTATATTTTCTTTAATTTTAACAATAAATTTTTAAATTTTAATTATTTTTTAACCGAAAAAAGCCTTAAATGGTAAATATTTTAATAAAATATATAATTTAAAAAATATCCTCACCAATTGAGTTAATTGTTCCCCTGTTGCATGCAGTGAAGAAAAAATGAGAACATTAGAACCCTTTAAACAAATAATCTTCTAAAATTTATTTAAAAAAGATGAAACCTGTTCTTTAATACTTTCAACTAATTGAACATATTTTCTTCGTTGAGTAATATCTTTTGAACGAAAAAGAGAATCTGATACCTTTAAAATTTAAGAATTTCTGAAATTTTTAAAAATTTTTTGAAATTTTTTGAATGGTTAAAAACCCCCAAAAATTAATTTTTTAAATAAAAATCAAACCATCAAAGTTTCAATAGATTGCTGTTCACGAGCATAAATTACATGTTTATAACCATAAACAGCCCTTTGCGGATCTGTACACATTAATTCCAAAAATGTATTGAGTGCTTTAACTTCTGCTTGTGCCTTAAATAAATTTTAAGAAAATTTAAAATGAATAAAAAGAACACGGGAAGAATTGAAAAAAGGAATAAAACTTCCCGTAAATAATTAAAGAGAAGAAAATCCCATTCGAAAAATTCTAGTTTCAGGAAGCATATTAAATATTTGCTTAATTGTTAGGGATTTATAAACGGAATTTACCTACGAAATTTTAATTACTTTAAACTAGAATTGTTGGCAACCGTTTTTAAAATCAAAAATTTTCTCAAACATTAGCCATTTTTGTAAAGTTTTAAGAAACAAAAATTTTTTGAAAGAAAAATCCCCCAAAAATGAAACCAGTATTTAGGTATTTAATTTAAAACCGATTTTTAAAATTTGAATTAACCCAAAACAAAGGGTTCAGGTTAATAACCGATCGTTAATAACCCTACTTTAAGCGTTTGATAAAATTAAATTTATAAAAAAAAAGTAAAAATATTTACCTTAGTTTCACTCAAACGTTGACTTACAGCAACATCAGAAAGAACTTCATTTAATGAATGCTTAAAATAAAAATTTTCAAAAAAATTGATTTAAAACAAAAAAAAAACCTTAAATCCACTAGAAGAATGTACCAAAATAAATTTACTTTTTTGTGGAAAAATTGTTTGTCTAAGCCCTTCTTTCTCTACATATTGCCAAAAGAATTCCATAAATTGTTCTCGTAAAAAGCCTGGACTTGCTATTACTACACATTTTATTTGCTAAAAAATTAAAAAAAAAATTATTTTTTAAAGAAATTAAAATGTAACTGGATTAAGAAGTTGGAAGATGAGAGAAAAAAAGAAAAATCTAGGAATACCAAAATAATATGTAAAAGACGAGGGTACTTATCCCTTATACCACACCCCCTCAAAGTAGTGTTCAAAATGTCATATATGGGGTAATAAAGGGTGCTGATCACGATTATGGTGTTTATTTCTCAATATAAGAACCCCCTCACCCATAAATTGTCATGGTTCATAATGGTCAAACTTCAAGTTTTTATTTAAATGAATATATAGGTATGAGCAATATTAATGCACTAATATTTAACTTTGCACTTATATTTATTAATGCACTAATATTTAATATTTATTTTCTGTGTGATTATTGGTCGTTTAATGAGTATATAAACAACTTCATTTATTTGAACCCATAATAATAATAATAAAAATAAATAAAAAATGCCCTATAATTACGACACACTAATGGGCTGTGCGAATTTCTCTGGCGAAGTGATGTTAAAAGAAGAGAAGCTGATCCATTTGAAGAAATCATAAAAGCGATAGAATATATTCCACCAAAATAATTTTATTGAAATAAAAACTTGAAGTTTGACCATTATGAACCATGACAATTTATGGTTGAGGGGGTTCTTATATTGAGAAATAAACACCATAATCGTGATCAGCACCCTTTATTACCCAATATATGACATTTTGAACACACTTTGAGGGGGTGTGGTATAAGGGATAAGTACCAAGACGAGAACTCGGAGCGTAAAAATAACAACAGGACTTATTAGGGTAATAGTCGGTTTCGTACCCCCCACCCTTTTTTCCTTTCTAAAATTATTAAAAAATGGTCAGTCAGTCTTAGGTTATAGAACTCGTCGAGCTGTGTCGAATGACACCAAAATCAACCCCCGGTCTTAACTTTGGGCCGAGATACAGACAAAAACCCTTCGAAAGAGTAAGGTGTTGCAAAAGCGTCTCACGACTACAATACGCTTACTTTACGTCATAACTTTGTCAAATCTTGTTCATTTATGTTGATTTTGATGTCATTCGAATCAGCTCGACAAGCTCTTTCGAATGAGCTATTATTTGTTTAAAAACGAGCTTGGTCCAAAAAAACAGCTTGGTCACCCTTTTATTTTTCAAATTTCGGGGGTCTGTATCTCGGTCCAAAGCTAAGATCTGGGGTTGATTTTGGTGTCATTCGACACAGCTCGACGAGTTCTATAACCTAAGACTGACTGACCATTTTTCAATACTTTTAGAAAGGAAAAAAAAGTGCGGGGTACGAAACCGACTATTACCCTTATTAGGATTGCTAGGTTCATCAAATACTTAAAAAGAGAATATTTTCGAGGTCTTAATTCCATTAAATCGAGCTACTCGAATTTTTTGAACAAAAAATATATAATGCCTAATACGATTTTTAGGACTGACAATGAGTCGGTAATTTTGGCAATCCTAATTCAATAAGTCAAATAAACTTTTTGGAGAAGTTTTTTACTATAATTAAAACCCCCAAAAAATTTAATTTTAAAAAAATTTTAAAAAATATTTTAATACCTCCAAATTAACATGCCGAAGAAAGGCAACAGCTATCGCATTAAAAAATGAATTTAAACTTTTTTCGTGTTGTTGGGAAAGTCCTTTACGTTTTCTAGCAATCTATTAATTAAATTAAAATTATAAATAACAATTTAGAAAAAAACCTGCATATCAATTTTAGATTTTACAATTGTCATTGAAGAGCTTATTAAACAAATATTGGCAAGACCTTCATGCATAACCTTTAAAATATTTTTCATAAATTTTCCAAAAAAATTTTCTTCGAAAAATATTTTTACTAACGAAAAGGGATGTTAACAATAAGAGGAATTGGAACGAAAATTTTTAGATTTTTCGAAAAATTATTTTTAAACTTCTAAGAAATAATTTTAGAAAAATTTAAAAAAATCCCTAGTCTTCCAATAAACAGAAAAAAATAAATTTTTTTACAATTCCAGCAACATCAGCTTTATTAGCAACATCAGCACAAAGTTCTAGCCTATGTAAATCAATTGCATCCCAACATTGTTTCTCCAAAGTAAAAACTCTATTTAAAGCCAAATCTAAAGTGTGGTAAGCACCGAGACGAACATGTTGATTTTCTTGGATGTTTTTGCCTTTAAAAATTAAAAAAAAAATTTTAGGAGGAAAAGCAAGGAAAAATTTTCCAAACCTTTCAAATGTAAGGAACACACTGTTGCATCAAAATCGATTGTTTCAACAGAAATTGTTAAAGTCCTAAAAATTTAAAAATGAATTATTTAATAAATTAAAGCATAAAATAAGAAATTGAGGTAAACCTTAAGGTTTGCTTTCTCTTTTTTACTTTTTTCAAAATTTCATTTTGGCTACCTAAATCTTCCAAAATGGAGAATTTTTTGAAAAATAAAAAAAAAATAAATTTAAAAATAATTCAGCAGAATTAATCGTTTTGAGGAAAGGAAATGTGGATGTATAGAGGAAAAGTACCAAGAATCCCTAGGAAGGACAAAGAAAAGTTGAAAATAAACTAATTAAAAACAATTAAACTAAAAACCCCAATCAAAATACCAAACATTAATTCAACACTTACATTTGAACCCGTTGACTAGTTTTTGACCCAGTTGCCGTTTCGTTGGTTATTTTTCTCATAGTTGAACTTCTAACAACATCACCAATTCTAAAAAAAAATAAATTAAAAAAATTCCAATTTAAACAAAAAAACCTAATAAGATTAAAAACGTGCCACATATCTTCATCCTCCTCACAAATTAATCTTACAAAACCTGAAGCATCTTTTTGAAGGCCACGTTTTAGAATCTTCATGTTGACATTAATAAATCATTTTCTATAATTTTATAAAAATAAAATAAGAAAATCAGAAAAGATCTTAAAATAAAAATTTATGTGACCAAATGAGAAATTTCCTTCTGTGTGACGAAATGGCTTTAAATTAAAATTACCATAAAGAAATTTTTTTGGATTTTTAAAAAATTTTTTGGGGAAGGCTTTGGGTTTGTTAAATTTTTCTTTTATTTCTACCCAAAGATTAACTCGAAATATTTTAGTTAAATGTCAAGTTCAAGAAGCGAACATTTTAGTTTAAATACTTCCCAATTATCAGAAAGTAATGAGGATGATAATAATAGAGATGTTTTAGAAAGGACGGAAGATGATGAAGATGACAGCTTTCATCCAGAATTGGAAGAAGATGAATTAAGTACAAATGCGAGAACGTTAATTGAGGTTTTGAAATTTTTGTGGATTTAGATTAAAAATTATTTTTAAAAAATTTAGAAACCATAAGGATGAAAAATCATCGATTTTTTGTGCTTCTTTATTTGAAATTCTCGATTATTCCTTGGCTTCTGAATCGAGCAGTTAATTTTTAGAATTCTGAGAGATATAAGTGTCTCTTTTTTTATTTAGTCTGTTGACGGCTAATTGGGGTTATTGTTAGATTCAAATTAATTTATTCAGGCCCTCAATAGCATCAATTCCAAAGGAAGATCAAAATAAAAATTTAAAAAAGATAATTTTTCAGTTTTCTCAACAAATTGCTTCTGCTTCCGAAGCAGGCTGTTCAACTCAATCAGTTTCTGAAGAACTTGTTGACCTTCAACGTCTTCGTCGTACCCAAAAAATATTCAAAGAATTGCAGTTTAATAACCCTGGAAGACAGCTTGTAGAGTCTCTTTCAACTGATGGATTGACTGAATATGCAACCAATAGGCCTAAACGGAACAAGAACAGGAATAAAGCGATTAATGAAGGTTTATTAGTATTTTTATTGTTACTTGTCAGTTATCCCAACTTGCTCTGTGCAGATTATTTTTGCGGACTTATAAAGATAAGGCATTCTTTCCCTCGAATTACTCAATAAGAGTCTGGTCACATTAGGCTCTCTATTTGAAAATTCAGGAGAGTGTGGCAAATTCGCATTCACGGAATCCCGTAACGGGATTTTTTTCAAAATTTTTTACGGGACAGGATCCCGCTGGATTAAAACCCCGATAATCCCGTTCGTCGCTTAAAATACGGGATTTCGGACAGGATCCCTTAAAATCCCTTACGGGCTCCTGTCGTGCCGCACCTTATAGAAAACATTTTAAACCCCTTTATAACTAAAAAACGGGCACTTTGACGCAAGGACAACGCAAGACACAATTCTTTTAATTTAAGGCTTAAGAGTTGTTGGGCAACATTTTTCCTATAAATATTAGATTCTCTTTTTTGTCTTATTAAAGATTTAAATTCTTCTCTTAACAACTTACTAAAAACGAGCGAAAAATATTCTCACCAAGGGTTTTGCTATAGAAAAAATAAAGGAAGCTCCGATGGACAGATTATATTTTGGGTGTGTGATGACAGACGTAGAGAATGTAAAGGCAGGGTTTGGACAACATCTTGCGAAAGTAGAAAGTTCATCCGTCTAGTTACAGAGCATAGCTGCACGCTAGGTAGTAACTTATTTTAGGGTGGATTTGATTTTTAGACTTGCGCCAAAGTGTCGCTTTACATTTAAATATTCCAAAAATTAAAATTGGAATGCTAAAACTTTATCTTCCAGCCCAGTCTACCTTATGGTTATTAGAATAACTGAATTTATTAAGGTCCGATTAGACAATTCTAACATAATTTTAGTTAACGGTGGACTGGTCTGTTCCCATTTAGTTGCATTAATTTATAATTTAAATAGAAAAATTTATTTAGAATCATCAAGGAACAACAACAAGTCAAGCAATTATTCAGGCAAACTCTTCCACAATCAAAAAGGCCATTTAACTACAAGCCGGGGAGCTGTCGATCTTTGCGATTGTCTCGATTTGGAATGCTCTGGTTGTAATTACCCTGTGGGTATTTTAACGAGTTTTATTTGGAGTAATAAGAGTTTTAGGCTGTTTTGGGGGGCATTGATTGTAATAGAACGATAAAACCTTTAGGGGGTTTCGAGAACGGGAAGGGGAGTTTCCAGGTTTAAAATTATTTGAATATACTACCAAAATCTTAAAAAAATATTTTTTAGTGTAAGAAATGTGGTTCACAAAAATGCAGTTATTCTTGCCGAAACAATCGACGCACTTATATTGAAAGTATTGATGAATTGGGATCTGGTAGTACAAAAAATCCGTTTCTTTGATCAACAAGAAAATTGTTAAGTTAATTATTTTATTTTAATTTTTTGAATTTTATTGTTCACTTATTTTGTTTGATTTATTGTTCCCTTGGAAATGTTTTTTGGAATATAAAAATATTTAAAGCTTTTTGATTTTTTTCAATTAAGAAATAAATTTTGGTGAGTTAGGTAGCTTAAGTTATTTTTTTGGTATCTTTCAATTTGTGAGTTTAAAAATTATTTCTTAACTTTTAAGCAAAAAATTCCAAAGAAAAATAAAATACTTTCCAATCATTAAGTAACAATTTCAAAGTTATCATAAAAAAAAATTAAGTATTGACTTCTTGCTTTAGTAATGTAAATTTAGAGAAGATAATTTAAAAGAAATATACACAAAAAATAATAGAAAAATACTGGAGCAATGTATAATTGTGTTTTCCGGAAAATTTGTAAAATTATTTTTGAAACACAAAATACACAGAAAAACACAAAACTCCCACACACCGTTTTCCGGAAAGAGAGAATGTATTTACTTTGTAATAAATATTCTGAGAAAAATTCTGAAAATATTCTGGTTTTTTCTAATAGTTTGTGTTTTATACAGCACAAAATATGTACCTGTTTAAAAGTGTTTTCTTTAGTTTATCTTTTTTATGTTTTCTATTAAAAAATTATTAGAAGGGAGAGGGATTATTGTGTTTGCTTCTTATCAATTAGGTGCTGTCTGCTTTCGTTTTACATTCGACCTTAAATTTTTTTATTTATTTTTTATTTAATACATGTTAAATTAATTTTTACAAGGGAGGTTGTTATTAATTTTGTAGAATGTCTTCAACTTCGGATAATTCTTTTAATAATGAATATGATTATTCTGACGACATTTATGAGGAGTCTATGTGGTCTACTACAAGCTTTTGTGCTGATCCGCTTTTGGTAGATTTTTTTGAAAGTCGTAAAGTTTTGAGTTTTGGAATTGAATTTTTGATAGAGTTTGAACGTTAATCCCGAAAAGCTCAAAATTTTATAACCTCGTCACTTCTAAGTCAAAGATTGGTTCCCCCGAGTATTACCTCCATCTCCTCTCCAAAGCCCTTGTATTTGTGTTTGTATTTTCCTTGTATTTTTTCTAGACTTATTCTCCAAACTCAACATTCCCTTCAATCAGTAATTGTCTTCAACATGCAATTTTGGATCAACTAGCCCCATTACTTTTACTTATTTCTTTGCCTATTTTGTGGATTACCTTATCTAATGCTAAAATTGAATATAAAGCAACTAAAGAAGAGGAGGAGGAAGAAGAAGAAATACACGAATTTGGGAGGGCACCTCACAGTGAAATTGAATTAATTAAAAAAGTTTGTATTTCAAAGAATTTAAAATGATTTCCGGAAAATATATAACAGTAGTGTTTTCTGAATACATTCTGATTTTTGAGGAAAATTTGTTTCTGATATTAAATAATTTTAAAAATACCTACATATCTTTCAGAATTTTATGGTTATTTCATTATTCTGATTTTTTAATGTAACATTAAGTTGCGTTATGTTTTCCGGAAAACATCTAATTATCAGAATATACATATTTTTATTTTACCACCTAAAACTACATTTTTTGTTTCCAGAAAGATTAGATTCTGATTTTATGAGAATTTAAAAGGTTTGTGTTTTCCGGAAATAATCAGAATTATTTGTATTTTACCGTTTAAAAATGCATTATTCTGTTTCCGGAAAAATTCTGATTCTCTAAATTAATTTAAAAAATTTGTGTTTTCCGGAAAATTAAAAACACTTCAGAATATATTTTTGTATTTTACTAAAAAATACAATTTAAAGGTTTTGATAGCAGTTTTGGCTGGTTCTCGTTTATTTCTTTTTGCAATAGCCAGTTATGAATTACTTTGGCAAAACAAACCAATTCCTTTAGTTGAATTGTTTTATCCTCTAACACATTTAATTACTTTGGTAAAATATTCTTTTAAAATTTAAAAATAAAATTTTCAGGCTTTTCTTTTTTATTTCACCGAACAATTTCTTCGGCTTTTTTTAGCCCCTCCAGGGCCGATATTCTGTGTTTGGCTATTTTTTGTTTTGACTGGCTTACCTGAATTTTTTAATTTAATTAATTATTGTTTTGGAAATGAATTTTATTTTGTAAAATAAAATTTTTTTAATTAAAAAAATATTCTTAATAGTTGTCTACTTGTATAGCCAAACTTGTGTGGTGGCCTTTATGTCTTTTCCAATTTATTCTTAATTGTTTTTCGACTATTCCAACTGGACATGTAAATAATTTTTTGTTAAAAAATTGATGGACCATTGGGTAGGAGAACTGCCTAGGTGATACTCTCCATTTAATATACACCTCGTTATAAGGTATGACTTTCTTTCCTCAAGTGAGATCCAAC
Organism: Meloidogyne arenaria; assembly: GCA_036172955.1. Lineage (NCBI taxonomy): Eukaryota > Metazoa > Nematoda > Chromadorea > Rhabditida > Meloidogynidae > Meloidogyne > Meloidogyne arenaria. The sequence goes on from JARQAB010000001.1 coordinate 3,390,049, forward strand.
TGAAGTGAGGTCCGACTACTTTAAATTAATTTTTAAAAAAATTTTCTCTAATTTTTTCAGTCAAACCGATCACCAGAAGAAAAAGTTTCCTTTCTCAACAATCAATTATTTATTTGGTTTGACCCTCTAGTTAAAATTGGTCATAAAAGACCTATAGTTGAAAAGGATATTTTCCGTTTGCTTCCGGAAATGGGTGCTAAAAGACTTTTCCGAAGGTGGTGCAAAGAAAGGGCAAAACAACAAATTGGGAAGAGTGGTGGTGGGGAGTTTTTTAATTTTTTGAAGAAAAATTTCCCCTATTTAGACTTTCATTATTCAACTTCCCAACTCAACGGTCCATCAAAACAGAGCAAAGAAAATACTCAAAATTATAATGAACGAACACCTTTATTATTACCAACTTACAAAGAAAAACAACAAAAATTAAAAAACAAAAAACCTCCCTCAATAATTAATTGTTTATGGAATTTATTTAGATGGGAAATTATTGGGGCGATGATTGCTAAATTATTTAGCGATTTATTACAAATTACAACACCTTTACTTTTAGGGTAATTTTATGTCTAACTTTCCGGAATTGCCTTTTTTTATTTTCTAGCTTTCCGGAATTGACTTATAGTATTTTCTCCCTTTCCGGAATTCTTTTTTTGGTTCTCTAATTTAACGGAATTGTCCTTTTAATTTCTCTCTTTCCGAAATTTTCTTTTTAATTTACCTAACCTTCCGGAATTGTTTCTATTATTTTTATGACTTTCCGGAATTGCACTTTTTATATCCCTAATCTTTTCTTTTTTTAAAGCCAATTAATTTCCTTTACTGAGGATATAAGTTTGCCTAATTGGTGGGGATTTTTATTAGCTGGAGGACTTTTTCTTGCATCAGAAATGCGGTCTCTTCTACAAAATAATTAGTTAGGTTTTTTAGAGAATTTCAAAAATTTTTTTTAATTTTTAGTTTTAATATGATGAACAGTGTTGGTTGTAAAGTTCAATCAGTTTTGACCTCTGCTGTTTATGCAAAGGTTCTGGTGTATTTTTTTATTTTTCTGACTTTCCGGATTTTTTCTCATTATTATTCATTATTCCTCTCTTTTAATATCTTTCAGATTCTGTTTCTAAACATTCCTGAAAATATTTTATTTGTAATATTTTTATTTTTGTAGGCTCTTTCCGAAAAAGATTTTCTATAAACATTTTCCGGAAAATGTTCTCTATTTTCTCTAATTCCGGATTTTCTTGTTTGTCCTTAATGAGAGACAGAAACCGGAGCAGACATTTTTGCTACTTTTACTTATGTATTCTCTCTCTATTTTCAGACCCTTCGTTTATCCAGCAGTGCGCGACATGGAAGAACTAGCGGAGAAATTGTAAAAGAAATTTTAAAAAAAATTAAAAATTAATTAAAAAAAGGTAAATTTAATGGCAATAGATGTTGATCGTTTTTACCAAGTAATTCCTTTATTACAACAAATTTGGTCTAGCCCTCTTCAAGTTGTTCTCTCCCTCTTTGTTCTTTATCAAGTTATGGGTTGGTCTGTTATTGGAGGTGTTCTTTTTATGATTGCTTTAATTCCTTGTAATTTGTGTGTTGTTAGACGTACAAAAATATGGCAGGTGAGAAATTTTTTTGATTTTCAAAAAAAAATTTTTTCAAATTTTCTCAGATGGAGCAAATGACACTCAAAGATTCTAGACTTCGAATGCTTAATGAAGTAAATTAATTACAGTCTGACCTCATTATAAGATACACCCAATACTAAATAAACCTCTATTTAAGAGATACTTTTTTAAATTGGTTAGCCACTGAGTGGGGGTACTATCTAGTCGTTACTTCATTATAAGAAAGTAACGACTAGATATACGACTAGATATATATACGACGAAAGTAACGACTAGATATACTTCATTATACTTCATTATAAGAGTAAAGCAGCTGGGCTATAGCTATTTCTCTCCTTTAGCTAGTGCAAAAGGTTAATCGGCGGCTGGGAGCGAACCAGCATCTTCAGTAGACCGGACTGATGTGTTAACCATTACACCACGCCGCCTACTTCATAGCCTTAGGAATTAAATAGCTATATGCTTTACATAAGCTACAATCTTCAGAAACATTGGGGTATTTTATAATGAGCTTTAACTGTATTATTCCCTCAGGTTCTTACTGGCATTCGAGCCGTTAAACTTTATGCTTGGGAAGTGCCAATGAAACAAGTAATTGACGAAATACGTGAACACGAAGTTAGACTAATTCGAAAAGCCGCTTTGCTTCGTACTTGCTCTGATGTTCTTAATTTGACTTCTCCTTACTTTGTAATTTTTTTATTTTTTTATTTTAGTTCTTTTCTTTACACTTTTTAAAAATTCAATTTGCCTTCAATTCCCAAAACTTTTCAGGTGTCAATAATAACTTTTGCACTCTATATTTTCTCTGATCCAGTCCACAATATTTTAACTCCAGAAGTTGCTTTTGTGTCTTTAACTTTATTTTCTCAATTACGCATTCCTATGATGGTTTTGGCTGAATTAATTGGACAATTAGTACAAACGGCTGTTTCAAATCGAAGGCTAAAACATTTTTTGGTAGCTGGTGAAATTGATCCCGAAGCTGTTGAAAGGGATTTGGATCCACAATGTGAGAGGGCTGTTTTTAAATATATTCGGATACCTCTTTATAGTGTACACTAAATAGCAGATCATTTTTAGGATATATTTGGCCATAGAAAAGCTAGGGTACCTAGTTGGTTCCTGTCTCCCTGTCCCCGTTCAATGATGATTTTAGGACTCTGATCCTCGAGTTTATTTATCCCCGACGTGTGGACCAGCCCTGGTTGACCATGAAGGGGCTAGTACCCTCTAATTTAAGAATAATTTTAATTTAGAACTTAGAATTGAAATTTAAAATTTATTCCATTTTTAAATCGCTCCTCAAACCTCCAAAAACCCCCATATTTTTTAGATGAAAGAGCAATAGATGTTGAATTTGCCTCTTTTGATTGGAAAACAAAAACAAAAAAATTAGTAAAAACACATTCTCATCTTCCTCCCGGTCACCAACATTTAATACGTGGATCAACAACAAATATTTGTATTCCCTACTCTTTAAATAACCTCGAACTTCATTTACGTCGAGGTTTGTTGGTTGCTGTGGTTGGAAGAGTTGGGGCGGGGAAAACTTCTCTTTTACATGCTTTATTGGGGGAAATGAATAAAGTTTGTAATTTTTAATAGAAAATACAAAACAAAAATGTATTTTAAAGGTTTATGGATTTGTGGGTCTTCGTGGGCGTGTGGCTTATGTTCCACAACAGGTGAATTATAATAGAAAAAACATTTCTGGAAAATAAATCTAATTTTAATATTTTCCGGAAAATACATTGCTCTTTATATTTTCCGGAAAAATGTTTTTGCTAAATGTTTCCTTCCGGAAGTATACATCTTACATAATTACTTGCTTGTCTTTCCGGAAAATACGTTATTCATTATATTTTCCGGAAAATGTTGTTATAATGTTTTTATTTCGGGAAACTAATGTTCCCATAAAATGTATTTTTCTAAAATACATACATTTGTCTTTTAAACCTTTTCTGATTTTCAGCCGTGGGTACTAAACAGAACGGTTCGTGAGAATATTCTCTTCTCTAATCTGGATGATGGTGAAAAACCAAACGAAGAATTATATGCCCGTGTAGTTGATGCTTGTGCTCTTAAATCAGACTTTACTGTTTTGCCTGAAGGTGATCAAACAGAAATTGGCGAACGTGGAATTAATCTTTCCGGAGGACAAAAAGCTAGGGTAAATTTTAAAATTTTTGAAAGCCTAGAAAAAAATTTTTTTTAATTTTTTAAAGGTAAATTTAGCTAGAGCTTTATACCACCAAGCAGATATTTATTTACTTGATGACGTTCTCTCTGCTGTTGATGCTATTGTAGGAAGACATTTATTCGACCTGGCAATAGGCCCTGAAAGTTTAACTAAAGGAAGTACAAGAGTACTAGTTACCCATTCTTTGGCTTATTTGGCTGAGACTGATTGGATTGTTGTGATGGAAGGTGGGGAGATTTCTGAAAAGTTTCCGGTTTTCCTGAAAACACACATTAATTTTTATATTTTCCGGAAACTTCAATAATTATTTGTGTTTTCCTGAATGATTACTTTTATACCGTATTTAGTCGATAATTCCCCTCCCTTGAATAATTCCCCTCTCTCGAATAATTCCCTCTGCTACGATTAGTTGAAACAATAACCCAAAATATCCTACTACACGTTCAAATTTTAAAACTCGAATAATTCCCCTTCCTTGAATAATTCCCCATGATACGGATGTGTTGAAAAAATAATTCCCTAGGGGACTTAATCGAGTAAATACGGTATGTGTAAATGTTTTGTGTATTATTGTTGGTATTTCCGGAAACTTTATTTTTTCCGGAAACAGTCCTAATTACAATTGTAATTTAATTTACTTCCGGAAAGTTTATTACAATAGATTTTTATATTTTCCGGAAACTTCAATAATCTATTTATTTAGATGGACAAATACTTGGACAGGGCACATATGAGGAATTATTAAATGAGCCTAAAACAGCACAATTAATAGCACATTTGGAAAAGAAAGAAAAGGAAAATGAAAAAGAAGATGAAAAAGAAGGCAAAAAAATATTTTTTCCAAAAAATATTTTTTAATTTTTAGAAGAACAAACAGAAAATAATGAAAGTGATTCTGATGATTCAAGTACTTGGAAAGGAGAAGAGACCCCTTCTTCTCCTCTTCCACGTTATACAGATGATGTGACTGATGATAATTTGGCTATGAGTTTGATGAGTGTCCATTCTGCCGGTTCTTTTACTAATACTTTGAGAAGACGTACACAGAGTAGTCGAAGCTCTTTGAAGGTAAAAATATTTAATTGTTTTCCGGAATGTTTATGTGTAAAATAAGTGTAGAAATAAGCACCGGAAAACAGTTAAATTACAATTGTAAATTAAAAAAATAAAACAGTTACAATCGCAATTTATTTTATTTTCCGGAAAGTAGAACTTATTAGATTATATTGTATTTTCCGGAATTCCTTTAACTATTTATTTAATTACAATTGTAATTTGAATGCTTTCCGGAAAGTTTATTTTTGGAACTCATTAAATTATATTGTGTTTTCCGGAAAGTTTTCTATTTACAATTGTAATTTAAATGCTTTCCGGAAAGTTTATTTTACATTTTAAGAAATCAAGAATTTCAATTAATGAGAGAAAAACAACAAAAACAATAGTAGAAAAAGTTGGAGGTAAACTTATCGAGAAGGAGGAAGCGGAAGCGGTAAATAACGTGGATATATTAATTAAAGAAAATTAATTTTTAGGGAAGAGTTAGTCCTTCAATTTATTTAGCTTATTTTGCAGCAATGAGATGGCCAATATTTATTGGATTTATTTTCTTCCTTTTTAGTCAATTTGTACTTAATATTGTGCAAAGTTTGTGGTTAACTAGTTGGTAAGGGATTTGTTATTTTTTAATTTTAAATTAAAAAAAATTTTTTTTTGAAGGTCAGATGATAATTCTAATATAACTTTAAAAGAACCAAAAATGTCTGTTGGTGTTCGTTTCTCTATTTATGTACTTGTAGGACTTGGAATTGGTAGGGGAATTGTTTAGGGATTTTAAATTATAGTTTAATATGGGGGTGTGTTTTCCGGAAAAGTTTATATTTCTAGTCTATTTACAATTGTAATTTAATATTCGTTTTCCGGAAAGTTTGTTTTACATACCAGTTAAATTATTATAGTAGGAAAACAAATAGACGGGGTAATATTGCTTCCGGTTATTCTGTTTATTAATTTCATTTTGTAGGTATTAATTACCTTTACTATATTTTTGTATTTTCCGGAAAGTTTATTTTACAAATAGACTTGATTAATTTTTATATTTTCCGGAAAATTTTTTAACTTTTAAGTTTATTTAATTTCAAAGTTCTTTCACTTGGATTGTCAAATATTTTACAAATTGTCGGTGCTGTATCAGCCAGTATTCGTTTACATGGACCTCTACTAGACAGAGTTTTGCATGCTCCAATATCATTTTTTGATACAACACCTTTGGGGAGGATATTAAATAGATTTGGAAAGGTAAAGAGAGAAGGGGGAGGGGAGGGGTTGGAATTTTTTATAATCTTTTATTTCTAATGTGAACAGCAGAGGTGGGTAGGAATTCCAACTTCAGATTTTCAAAAGTTTGGAAAAATTTCCGATTTCCGACAGTTCCGATTTCCGACACCTTCGTCATTTCCGACCCACCTCTGGTGGACAGGACTGTCCTTGTTTCTTGGAAAATTTCTAAGATGATTTATAAAATTAAAAAAAAATTTCTTGTTCCAACTTCCAATTTCCAAGCTCTTTTTTATTCTTAATACTTCCTTTTCCCTAAATTTAATTTTTAATTTAAGGAATTTGATGTTGTCGATCTTCGTTTAGCCAGTACATTTAGAATGCTTGGATTTAGTTTATTAATGGTACTTCAAGTATTTATTCTTATTTCGTTATCTATGCCTATTTTTATTGTTTTAATTGTTCCAACAGTTTTGTTTTATTTGTTAATTTTGGTAAGAATTTTTTTTTAATTTTTTAAAATACTGCCGACCTCACTAAATGGATACCCCCTTTAATCATGAAAAAATAGTCTCTTATAATGAGATGTCTATTAAATAGAAGGTATCGTTTGGGCACCTTCCCCCATTCATTAGCTAACCAAATTCTAAAAATAATGTTCCTTAGATAGAGGTGTATCTAATAATGGGTGTGTAGTTTAGAGAGGTTGACTGTACCCTATGACACCCAATTTTTAATTTTAAAGCATTATTTTATCCCAACATCCCGTCAACTTCAACGATTAACATCTGTCACTCGTTCACCTTTATACAATTTATTTGCTGAAACAATTAACGGAACAACTTCAATACGTGCTTATGGAGTTGTCCAAACTTTTTTTAGTCATTTTTGTTCTAAATTGGATATTCAAATTGGATGCAGGTATTTGAAGATAATTGATAGGGGTAGATTATGATTTGCCGATTAAACAGTATCGATAGAACAAGTTGATGAGCGAGGGTGAAGGCGGGCACAGAATTGAACTAGAACTTTTGCTGCTCTCCTAAGTAAGATAAGTAAAATGGTAGCCATGGCCAGGCAATCCTGCTACCTTTTGTCAGTTATTGCTAGGAGCATTTTTACTCACCACGTAGGGAAATTTCCAACATAAAAATATAAATTCCAAATTATGGAAATCAGGGCGACACGTTCTCTGGTACAGATGCTCTACCACTAGCTACTGGGTCACTGCTTTCACCTTCATTTTTAACAGATCTTAAAACCCCACCTAGTAATGCTATAATGAGATCAAACTAAACTTTTCTAAATTTCTTCTTCAAAATCAGATATTTTTCACTAATTGCCAACCGTTGGTTATCTGTTCGACTTGAACTTATTGGTAATTTATTAATTCTTTTTTGTTCTGTAATGGCTGTGTTTTCTCGTGATTGGGGGACTGCTACAGCTGGACTTATTGGATTAGCTATTTCTAAAAGTTTAGATGTTTGTTGTCTTTGAGGAATTAAAAAAATTTATTTTTAACAGATAACTGTGATTCTTGGATTTTTGGTTAGAAATATTAATGATGCAGAAATGAGTATAGTTTCAGTGGAAAGAATTTTGGAATATAGGGATTGCCCTCAGGAGGTGATTTTTTTAATCTCTTCGAATGTTCATAAGGCTCCTACTTATCTCAAAATATATTCGTGGTCTTATTAATCTCCTAGTTCATTCACAACTCTAAATTTTACTAATTTCCAGTTATCTCAATATTCTTAAATATCACAGGATTTCTGATTTGTCACCTTTAATTTATCATAAGTTCCCAAATATCATTAACTCTTACTTATCCCTTTTCCGAAGTCTTTTTTAAGTTTGGATAAGATAGAGATTTGAATTTATTTTTATAAAAAAAGTTCATTTAGGCATCCTGGAAAAGTTCTAAAGGCAGAGAACCCCCAGCAGATTGGCCTAGTCGTGGAGCTGTCCATTTCCAAAAATATTCGTGTAGATACAGACCTGAATTGGACCTTTCTTTACGTGGAATTACTGCAGAGATTAAACCTGGAGAAAAAGTAAAATTCGAAAAAATTTCGAAAATTAAATAAAATATAGGTCGGAATTGTTGGCAGAACCGGTGCAGGAAAAACTTCTTTTGCATTAGCACTTTTTCGAATAATTGAAGCAGCTGAAGGACGTATTTTAATTGATGGAGTAAATATTGCTAAAGTTGGTCTACAAGAGCTTAGATCGAGAATAACAGTGAGAAAATAAATTAATTTTTGAGAGCGGAAAAAAGTGGTGAACGCTTAGGAAAGAGCGAATCATGCTTTCTAGGTGAAAAGATGGGGGAGGAGGTGAGGGAAGAGCTGTTTCGAAATAGGAAGAAAATCCATTTTATGGATTAATTCTTGATGGGGGAAGGGAAAGTGGATTGAGTACTGGGTCGGGTTGAGGTCTGTTTTTAGTATCGGGTCGGACTTCGGATAACCCGACTGTTCCTTGATGGGTACCTTCTTAGGGGATTTTATATTTTTTTATTCTTTAAAGATAATTCCACAAGATCCAGTTCTCTTTTCTGGCACCTTACGTTTTAATTTGGATCCATTCAATGTTTATAAAGACCACGAATTATGGACAGCTTTAGAACAAGTCCATTTAAAACAATTTGTTGAAGCTCAACCAAAAAAATTATTTTATGAAATTGCTGAAAGTGGAGAAAATATTAGGTAATTGAGAGTGGAAAAAATAATTTTTAATTTCAAATTCAAGTGTTGGACAAAGACAATTACTTTGTATGGCACGTGCAATACTTCGACGTAGTCCTCTTATAGTTTTGGATGAAGCTACTGCTTCTATTGATTCTCAAACAGATGAACTTATACAAAGGGCGATAAGGACTGAATTTAGTGTAAGAATATTTTTTAATTTTCTCGAAAGGGTCAGAGGTCAAAAAGGTCAACGAGCCTAAAAATGACATTTTTGGCCCAAATTTTTCTGTATTCGATACAATCAGAATTTGAGGTGATTTTTGAATTAATTCTGTTTCTATTTTAAATTATTACTTATCAAAAGACCCCCAGGGTTTTTACCCACTTAAACCCATGGGTCTTAAAAACAAAAAAATCTTTTAAAATTTCAGCGGTTTACAATTTTAACAATTGCCCACCGAATAAGCACAGTTATGGACTATGATCGTATAATGGTACTTTCAGCAGGAAAATTAGTAGAATTTGACACCCCCGAAAAATTGGCGGCAGAGAAAACTTCTCATTTTCATGCTTTAGTTAAGAATAGTAGTAATATTGAAAAATAATATGATTTTTAACGTTTGTTATTTTTAAATGTTTTTTTAACTTTTAAAATTTTCATAAAAAATTTTTTAATAAAAAATACAAAATTTTTCAAAAATCCTAAATCCTGTTGATGATTTTTTATAAAAGGACAGGGTTTTCAGGACTGAAGAGAAAATTTTTTCTTTAACTATAGAAAAATAAACGTCTCATCTCGCTCATATATTTTCTACAACTCTGGTATCGAATTTCAATCTAAAAATTAATTTTTGTTTTGCTTTTATGTATCAATGCCGGTACTTGAAATTTTTTTATTCGCTTATTTTTATTTTTTGCAACGATTTCCTTTATTGGCGCCAAATTTTAATTTAAATTTTTAATTTAGAGAGTGCTTTATTTTTAAAGTTAGAGATATTTGTTTTTATTGATTTTTTATTCTTAAAATTGTCTAATTTATTTTTACTCGTTTAAGTTTCTCAAAAAAATCTTTCACTTCTTTAAAAAGGAAAAAATGAATAAAACGCTTACAACAACAAAAAATGCTGAAAATCAAGCCGAACCAGTCAATCTCGATTCTTTTTTGGAATTTGTCAATCTGGAAATGGCTCTTTATTCAAAACGTTTGGCCACTTTTGAAGGTGTTTGGGCTTATGACAATGATGAAAATGCGCAATGTACTTCTGAACGAGTTTGTTTTGAAATTTTTTTTTGAAATTTTTAAATTTCGATAATCCTTAAAAATTGATTTTGGAATCAAAATCCCATAGAGTCCGGGAGTTCCCTCGGTCTCCAGCATTGTGTTATCATTGGTTAAGGCACAGATTTTCTGTAAGGTCAAAACATTTTCGTTTTTTTCGGTCAGGCTTTTGGCTTTCTTGAATTAAAAATCTAAAATCTTTTCTAGACAGGCAATATAAGTCGCGATAAAGGATTGTTAAGAATCATAATCTTTAGTTTTTGACACTTAAATGATAAAGGTTTTTGAAATGTTTTTGGGAGCCGTTGACTTTTATCTTTAAATATTTTTTCAAAATCCAAATTTTCCTAGCTTTTTACTATTTAACCATTAAACATTTTTAGATGGCTAGAGCTGGCTTTTATTGCAGCGAAATTAAACCAAATGCCGATTGTGCACGTTGTTATGTTTGTCAACACGAACTTTTGTGGGATGCTGAAGATGATCCTTGGTTTTTAATTTTATTTTTTGTTAAAAATAAAAATTTAAGGGAAGAACATCGCAACCACAGGCCAGATTGTGATTTGGTAAAAATCGGCAAACAGGATGAAAGTGAATTTACTGTTGATGAACAGTTGCAAATCATGGCTTATATTTATAGTTGTCGACAAGTTTGTTTTTTTTAATTTTTTTAAAAATAATTTTGGGAATTCTTGGTCAATCTAATGTAAGCGCTTAGTTAAGGGGTTAATTTGACATTTGTAGCAATGGGGAATCTCTCCCAGAAAATCAGAAAAAATTTTTAATTGAAGAGGAGTCTAGGTTGTCTAGACTAGAGATCAAGCTGGGTTTGGATCAAGGCCTGGGCTTTTCCTGTACCCAGAATCCAGGCCCAGGCATTTTTTGACCTTTCTGGGTTTTTCCTGGACTACAGGCCCAGTTCAATGAATCAAGCCCACAGGCCCAGGCTTTTTAAGAATCTCGATCTCTAATCCAGACAATTCTAACAATGCGATTTTTTCAAAAAATTTTTAACTTTTGAACTCTAGACATAAAATAATCTTTTATAAGGAGAAGGCCTCATATATATTTTATAACGGAAAATTCCTTTTTTAAAACAATTTATTTTTTTAAAGAATATTATTGTGGATGATGCAATTGAAGATTTGAGGGCATTAATGGACAAATTGTTAATGGATGTTAATAAAGTTATGCGAACAAATGTTGGTTAAGAAATATTTATTTATCGTTAATATAAAAACAAAAAAATTACACAAACAAACAAACAAAAAATGTTTTTTACAATTAAAAAAATTAACTTTTGCTTTGATGTTTTCTGGTATTTTATTTTGTCTCTTTTATTGTATTAAAATATAGAATTATGGTTGAAAATAAAACTTGGATTACAAACATTTTAATAATAATTAAAGTTTGTAATAGAGAAAGAAAAATAAACTCTTCTTGAAAGAAATACAACTATAAAAATATCAAAATAAACTTGACAGAGAAAAATAAAGTTGTAAAATAAATATATTAATTGTGAAAATACAAATTGTAAAATTAGAGAAAATAAACTTGAATTAAAAAATAAACTTGGTTTGTAAGAGCAAGTTGAACAAAATAAACTTGTTAGAGAAAACTACAATTGTAAATTACAATTGTGAAAAATAAACTTGAATTTAAAAAACTTGTTTTAAAGACAAGCTTGAAGAGAAATAAACTTACTAGAGAAAATTACAAATGTAAATTACAATTATGAAAAATAAACTTGAAATAAAATATTAAAAATAAACTTGCTTGATAGTATAAAAGTTTCACAAAAACTTTCTCTCTTTAGTAAAAACAAAGTTTATTTTACAATTGTAATTACATTTTCTCTTATCTCTTTTTAATTATATTTCATTTATCATAATCCCTCTTTCGCAAATTTCTCCTTTGCGACCTCGGCATTGGCCTGTTTTTATTTTATATATTAAAAACAAAAAATATTTATTAATTAATATTCTCGCTTTTTGAGAAAAAGAATGACAACAAAATTCCTTTTCTCTTTTTAAGGATTTTTATCTTTTTTTAAGAGAAGGGAAGAGGGGGGACGGGACAGTTCTCTCTCTCTCTCTGCGCGGACTTCTGTCATTTTTTTTTATTTCTTTTTTAGCTATCAATTCTTTTAAAAAATAAATTTTTATTTATTTATTTTCTCCACAACTTTTACTTCTCTCTGCTTGTTTTCATATCACTAAAATAGCCTCTAGCCATATATTCCCTTACCACAAAGTGCAGCGCAATACTCGAGAAAAAAAATAAAAAGACACGAAAATCCTGGCTGGGAAAAAATTAAAAAAGTGATAAAAAGATAAGCTTATTTATATTATCAAATTATGATAGTGAAAGGGAGGATTCAATCAATTTTTGCGCTAAAGCGGATTTTCTAAGATTAGTTAGGGTCGCGTTAAAAATCGTCATTATTCCGTCCTTAACCTTTTTTTTATTTTTTAATAATATTTTAAAAAATTAAATTTAATATTTATATTTAAAAATTTATTTATTGAAACATTTGACAAAAATTTTTTATTTAAATATTTTTTTTTCAAAATTTATCTAATCAAACGTCAATATCATTAAATACATCCTTTATATCAGACAATACTCGATTTAAAAAAAATAATTTTAATTCGATTGTTCATTGGAGTTATCTCCCCCTCTATTGGAGATGTCTGAGTGATCCCCCAAAAATAAATAAAACCCTCAATTTTACATACAATTATTTCAACCCCAAAGGGTCCACTTAAAACGCTGACCGACTAAATTAATTTAAATAATTTTTAAAATTTTTTAGAAATGTTAACTCAACTAAACAGATTAATAAAAAGAAAAAAGCCTTTAATTATTCAAATAAAATTATTTTTTGTATTTATTTTAATTAATTTAATTCCAAATTTATTTTTTTGTATTCCAATAGATAATGGATTAATTGATTCTGAATTAGTTAAAGGTATTTAATTTAAATAAAAAACTGGCTTTATTTAAAAAAGAGGAAAATAAATTATTTTTTATTTTCATTTCCGCATTCCTTTATTTATTTTTTTGTTATTTTATTTAATCAATTACATAATTAGTTATCCATTTACAAAAAATAAATTATGTAATTTTAATTAAAAACAATTAAAATTAAATTAGTTGATTATGTATAAAAGGCTTATTTAATAAAGTCAATCAACTAAATATTTGGCGTAGCGGTTAGGGCGTTAGGTTCAGCAACGGCTCGGCTCAGGTTCGAATCCGGTTGTTTCCTTTTTTCATTTTTCGAGTAATAAAAGCATTTAATAAACATTTTGACTTTTTTAAAAATCAAAAAAAAATTTTTTTAATAAAAAAAATACAAAATTTAAAAAAAAATAAGTAAAATTCAATTCAATTTAAAAATAAAGAATGTGGACAAAACAGTACAGTAGATGTTGTATTGTTATTAGATGGATCTGGCTCAGTTGGGGATTCAACATTTAGATTACAAACACAATTTGCTAGACAATTAGCCCAATTATTAAATATATCTGTTAGCGGTTCTCATTTAGCTATTATTCAATTTTCTGAACAACCACAATTGGAAATTGCGTTAAATCAATATACTAATTTACAGCAAGTTGGTGATTGAAATTAAATTGGAAATGGAAATTGAAAAATTTTTAAATTAAAAACTTTTGAAAAATATTTTTAAAAATATTTTTCGCATAAGAGAAGAAAAATTAAAATTAAGGAGAAAATAAAATTAATTATTAAGGGTATTTCTTTTAAATTAATTTAGTGAGATTGGTGGTTGAGTGGTTAGTGTGTTAGGTTTTTGTAGAGAGATGGTTAGGGTTTGTGTCTAAAATCTCAATTTTTTTTCTAATTTAAAAATTAATTTTATTGGCTACAATAATTTTTTGTTAAATAAAAATTTATTTTTATCAATTTTCAAAATCAATTTTTCAGTTAGAAGTAGCGTTGCAAAAAATTAAATTTATCGGAGGCGCTACAAATACAGGCCAAGCATTGCAGTTTACATTAGATACTGCTTTTCAAGGAGCTAGAGGGGGTTCGGTGCCTAAAGTAGTTATTGTCTTAACTGATGGACAATCACAGGATGAAGTAGCTGAGGCAGGTCAGTATTTTTCAAGTTGAGGCGAGATGGGTAACTTTTTGAGCATTTTGGTAATTATGAAATAGAAATTATTAGAAGGGTCTTAAGTAGGGTTCAATTTTACGGGGCGGGGAAATATTTTACGGGGAACGGAGGAATTAAAGGGGAATTCGAACCGCGGGGTGGGGAACGGGGGGTCTGGTGGGAGACCTCCCCCCGTTCCCAGGGAATTCCCTGCCCCGGGGAACGGGGATTGAACCCTAGTCTTAAGTTCCAAAATTTTTCCGAGGGTCAGAAATCTAAAGAAATATCAAAATAGTCCAAATTGGCAACAGATTTAAAGACAAAAAAAATTTCAAAAAGGTCACAAGTACAAAAATTGCCAAAATTAAACAAAAAAAAATTTATTTTTAGCTCAACGACTGAGGGATGCCCATGTTCTTGTCTACGCTATAGGAGTTAGTAACCTTGTAAACGTTCAACAATTACACCAAATGACAGGAAATGTGCTTAGAGTATTTACAGTAGAATCATTCGACCAATTAGATAGAGCTTTAGCTGATGCATTGACTTGGGAAATGTGCCGGACAGATTTTAGTTTGGAGAAGAAATCTTGTAAAATTAGAAAACTTTTTTGTTTAAAGGACCTGGAACCCCCGATATAATCTGTGCTTCAGACAAAATAGGTGTTAGGGCATCTACTAAGAAGCCTTTTGAAGGATATGTGTTTGTTCAGAATCATTTTAATCAGCCAGAATGCCGTGCTGGGCCGGAAAATTTTCCTGATTCTAGGTAGGGGGAGGAGGAAAATTTTTTTTGGAAATTTTCAAAAATTTTTGAAGAATTTTTTAAAAACTTTTTTTGAAAATTTCAAAAAAAGTTTTTTTAATTTTTTGATAATTTTTTTGGAAATTTTTTAAAAATTTTTGGAAACATTTTTTGGAAATATCTTTGGAAAATTTTTCAAAATTTTTTTCTAAAATAAAATATTTTTTTAGAAGTATTGGAATAACAGTTCCTTTTACTAATTGTGATGTCCACAGATATAGATCGGTTAGAAATTGAATAAAAAATTAATTTAAAAAAATTTAAATTTTCCAGTTAAGTCCAAAAGGAATATTTGTTGAAATGACTGTAAGTATTTTTAGAAAATTTAAAAAATTAAAAAAAATAATTTAAAGGTTGTTTTTATGTTCCATTCTGTGTATGTTTATTTTAATTAAATTTAAATTAAAATTAATTTTAAAAGTTTTATGACAAAAGTTGACCAGATGGTTAACATTAAATGTTTTTATATGGAAGCGGAAAAGTCTGTGACTGTTCCCATGGAAGTTAGGTAGGGGAAATTTTAAATAAAAAATTTTTATTCTCGCTTCACATAATTTGCGATATTTTTTTAGTTTGATTAGCCACAGGGAGAGGAGGGGGTTTCCAGGACATAAATACGCCCTCTAATTAAGATACCCCTTCATGATAATTATCAGATTTACCGGGATTCCACGAGAATCCGGAATTGTCATTTAAAAATTTTTCGTAATATATATGGGGAATATCAATGAATTTGGAGGGTTTAAGTGGATTTAAAAGGATATCGTGTAATATGGGGGTATTAGAAGATTAAAGTGATTCAAAAGGATTTTTCAGAAGGAGATAGGGCGATTCAGAAGGAGAAAACGCTTAATTTCAAAATTTCCAATTAATTAATTAATTCGACTCTAGCCTGGAGTGGAATTTAAAAAATTATTTTTCCACCTAAATTAAAAAAAAATACAAGCTAAAAAATTCATTTTAAGTCAAATAACTACACAATTCCGCCAAAATGTATTCCAAATGCCTAGATGTGAATATACTTTAAGAAAAGATTCGGCAGAAGGGCCTATTGTGCAGTTTGCAATTTTGGGTATTTAAAAGGGAGGAAAAAGAAAATAAAATTAAAAAATAATCATTTCAAGGCCAACCAGTCTATCACCGTTGGGAATGTATAGAGGAAGGGGGGCAAGATACTTTTGGAATGCTTGTACATTCTTGTTATGTAGATAATGGATTTGGGGATAGAGTGGATATTTTGGATGAAAATGGGTGTGGATTGGATGCCGTAATTTTTTGGAAAAAGAAAATTTTGAAGAAAAAATTTTTTTGTAGGTTTTGTTGAGAACTCCAGATTATGATACAAGTTTACATTTAGCTACAAAAGAATATCACGTATTTAAAGTAAACAAAAATATTATTTTTTCTAATTAATTTTAAAGTTATTCCTCTCACATATAGACCAAACTTTCTATAAATATAGTCAAACCTCTTTTTTGCAAACCCCCAATATTGGACACTACCCAATTTAAGCTACGTTCTTCAAAACTTTGATTGGCCACTGGGTGAGTGTGCTGCCTATGCGTTACCCTCTATTTAAGATATGCCTCATTATAAGTAGAGACGGGATCGAGACGAGATGTTGAACGAAAATCTCGGTTATCGAGATTGATATTTTTCGAAATATCTCTTACAATTCTCATACAGCACTCCCAGTCCGATCTCTGATTATAAGATACCCTCTATTTAAGATACACCTCATTATTAGTTACCGTTTTTAGACCTAATGGGTAGCTTAGAGGTCTAATAAAGGGAAAACTAGGGTGTAAATTTAAGAGTGTTATTTCTAAATATTTTTAGTATGCAGACAAGCCAGTACTTCAATTCCAATGTCAAGTAACCTTGTGTTTAAAATTGGATGGAGGCTGTGCAGGAATTTCTCCCCCAAACTGCCCAGAGACTAAACCTAGACATTTAAATGAATTACAAACAATTAGTAGACGTCGATCTAAATCTAAAGTTTTTACTAAAAAATCGAGACGTTCAAATCCGGAAACTATGGATGTTTTTACTAAACCGATGATGGTTAAAATTTAATTAAAAATTAATAGAAAAAGAAACGTTTTGGCGCGGGAAATGTTGGGCGCGGGCGTATAAAATATAAACAAATGGAAACCTAAAATTCTGAAATTTGGTAAAAATAATCTTAATTGAGTTACCCAACTTGTTTAAAAATTTAAAAAGTTTGGTTAAATTTGAGGCAAGTTATGGCCAAAAAAGTCGAATTTTTGACTTGAATGGAGTTTTTTGTTCACAACTTTGGAAATAGAAAATCAGAAATTCTGAAATTTATAGAGAAATTAGATAATACCTTAAGGGACATTTAAATAAAATTTCAAGAATTTTAGGTCCATTTAAAAGGTTATTTTGTTTAACAGCGCCGAAAGGATTTTGCGCCGAAACGTCCTAAAATTTAAAAATTAATTAAAAATTCCCTTAAAATCTTAATAGATAATAGACGAACAATTTAAAGAATTAACAGAAGAATGTCAACAAAACCCTTCCAAAAACACATCAACAAATAATATTTTAACTAATTTACTGCCTCAAACAGAAAAACAAAAATGGATATTGCTTGCATTTATTTCTTTATTTAATTTATTGGTAGCTGGATTAACCTTAACATGTTGGCTATGTTGTAAATTGGGAGGAGCTACAATAAGGCGAAGAAAAGGGAAATGGACGAGGGAATAATTGAGTGAAGTGAGGGGGATAAATCGAAAAGATTTTTTTTAATTTTTTAGGTAAAAATATATTTATATTTATTTTGTCTTTCTTTTTCTTTCATTTCCCATCAAAATACCCACACAATATTTATTTTTTAGAAAGGGATCGGGAAATTAAAATAGGTAATACCTATATATGGTTAGCATGAAGGGTTGTCGGGTTACCCGAGACTTTTTTTTCTAGCCGATCCCCAACCCGAAAAATTTTCGGAAACCTATCAGAAACCAAATGAAAAAATCGGGGACACAAAGTAGTGTGAAGGAAATCGAAGGTAATAAAAACATAACACAACCATTTCCCGATCCCTTTGAATCTTCTTCTAAACATTTTTAAAATTGGAAAACTGTTCTTTAAATAATGAATTTCCAACTTTAAAAAATATCTAAATTTGTTAATTTATTTATTCTTTAATTTTTATTTAAATAAAAATGCCTATGGCCAATAAAAAAAGAATTTCTATTATTATTAAAAAATAATTTATTTAAATTCCCCCACAAAAAAACAACCACAGAAAAATATTTTTAGATATGTCTTTTAAATGTTAAATAAGAGTTGCTATTTAGATAAAATTTAAAAAAAATTTTTTTTGGAAAACTAGCAACTCTCTACAAGCTTAAAAACAAAGAAAAATTGCGTAAATTAAAGAAGAGTATTTTTAAAAGAAATAATATATTTAGTATTTTCTAAATTTACAGCCAATTTGCACTTTTTTAAATAGAATTATTTATTTTAAAAAGGATTGGATTTATTTTTGGAAAATATTTTTTTGAAAAATATTTTTTTCAAATTTTAATCAAATATATTTAATAGATTTCCCGGAAAACAACATTTCTGGAAACATTTAAAAATAAAATTAAAAACCAGAGAAAATTGACAAGTAAAACTTTCCGGAAAAAATATATTTAAAAATAACCGGAAATAATAAACTAAAAACATTTCCGGCCAGAACAAGTTGAGGAAATAAAAATCAGAATTTCTAAAAATAAAAACAGAATAAATCCAATCCTTTATCAAATACAGTCAAATCCCATTATAATATAGGTACCAGTGCTGGGTATAGCTCCGGGAGCTAGCTCCGGAGCCCGGCTCCGGAGCCGGCTCCGGCGGAGCCGGAGCCGGAGCCGGAGCTAAGATTTTGGAAACCCCGGAGCCGGAGCTGGAGCCGGAGCCAAGATTTTTAAACCCCGGAGCCCGGAGCCGGAGCCGGAGCCAAGGTTTTCCAATTCCCCACGGCTCCGGCTATACACCCCTAAAGATGGGTTAGAGAAAAAGAAGTAAGCAAAGATGGTAGGCGTAAAAAGAAAAGGAAGAGAAAATTAGGACGGGTAAAAATGTTTATCTTTCTTTTCCTCTGCTATGTAGGTGTGGCCGAATGGATAGTGTGTTAGGTTCCGAGTTTTATCCAATTATAGGTTCAAAAAATATCACAACAAATAATAAAAAAATAGATTTTATTTGGAAAATAAATTATAATAAGCATTTTTTTATTAAATAAAGCTGGATAAATATTTTAAATTGATAATTTTAGTCTCATTTTTCAAAATTTTCGCCTGCGGCGCAAAAAAGGAAGATTTTTGGCTTAAGGATCGTCCAAAATTTTCAAAATTTTCGCCTGCGGCGCAAAAAAGGAAGATTTTTGGCTTAAGGATCGTTCAAAATTTTCAAAATTTTCGCCTGCGGCGCAAAAAAGAAAGATTTTTGGCTTAAGGATCTTCCGAATTTTTCAAAATTTTCGCCTGCGGCGCAAATAACGAAGATTTTTGGATCCAAATCCCCTTAATCCCCCCGATATCGCCCCCAATCCACCTAAATCACAAGATAATCCACCCAAATCCAGCTTAATCCATTGATAACTCTCTTAATCCTCTTATATCACTCTATATCCCCCTTCATCTACCCAAATCTCCCAATGAAAAATAATTCATTGATTTTCCACCCGGAGCCCGGAGCCAACATGGAGCGGCTCCGAAAATCGCCGGCTCCGGAGCCGGAGCTGGAGCCGGAGCCAAGATTTTAAAAGGCCGGAGCCCGGAGCCGGAGCCGGAGCCAAGATTTTTAAACCCCGGAGCCCGGAGCCGGAGCCGGAGCCAAGAATTTGAAAGGCCGGAGCCCGGAGCCGGAGCCAACAAATGGCAAATACCCAGCACTGATAGGTACCTCCAAATACATGTCCGTTTAATTTACGGTTTCTAACGTTTCTTTGGTTGGAGGTTAGAAAAAGAGAGATGTTTTTAGGTAATACATCCAAACTCAGTTTTAAAGGTAGTTTTTGGAACCAACAAGCTTGGTATTCGTTTTCATCCCCTAAGGGCATAAACTAAAACGAGATTTGACTGCAGATATTCTAAAATATTTATAAATATATATTGCAATCTTTTATGGCAATTTAAATATAAATTTAAAATTTTTATTTTTAATAAATATTTGGACATCTAGACCAATCCTTTTTCTCTTTACATTCCCAATATTCATTACCTCGAATTGTGTGAATTACTGAACCGGTATTTGTATCTTGCACTTTTTGGAACCAACAAGCTTGGTATTCTGGTGGTTGTTGATCTGAAAATAAGAGGAAAGGGGAATTGTTTGATTAATTAATTGGTCCTTCTTACTATTAGCAATCGCCCTTTCAGCCTCCGCCTCAGCTTTACGTCTCGCCTTCCTTTGTTTATCCTCCAATTCATTTTTTCGATCATTAGCCCCATCCCAATCCCCATTTTCCATTAAACGCTGATCTGGGCGAAAACGAGAGTCTGTTGGGGCTACTTGGTCATCTGGTTCATTCATTTCAATAGCTAATTTTGTGAAGTTAAACATTGAAGAATCTCCCCTTAAAAATAAAATCTTAGAAAATTTTTAAGTATAATTTTAAGCAATTTAAATCAAATCATTTCAAATTCCCCAAAATAATTAATTAAGGAATTAGAGATTGGATAAAATAAGTAAGGGATTTTTAGGTATCAATCATAATTTTTTATTTACAGAAAGATAAATAATAAATAAATAAAGATAACCCCCCCCCCCCATTCATTAGTATTTTTTCGTTATAAAATTCCAACGGTTATGATTATATTTCCTAGCGGTTCCAGAAGTTCAAAAAGGAAACCCAAAAAAATTTCACATACCTATCACAAAATAAAATATAAAAACGAACACAAAACCAGCTTCGGAACCGAGAGAGAAAATACTGCTCGCTTGGGAAAATACTGAATTTTGGGTCTTCTCCCAAATAATTTTAGATAATACGAAAAAAACCTACAAAGGTTCTTTAACCGTCCAAATCCTTTTTGGTTCCCCAGTTTCAATCAGAACCTTTCCTTGCTGATTTTTTTGATTATTAATTAAAGCAATATTTAAATAGCTATCCCAATAACCAAAAATATAAAAACGAGCATTTCCTTTTTTGTCTAAAATAATTCCTTCAACCTTTAGAAAATAATAAAAATTTTAATTAAATTAATTTTTTAAAACCTTTCTAGGTTGATCAGAAGAAAAATAACTGTATGAATGAAATTTAATATTTGCACGTTCTCCACTAACATGATTGACAATATTCTTTAAAAGAATAGAAAAATATATTTTTTAATTAAAAAAAAACTCTAAACTTTTGAAGGGAAGAGCTCAAAGATTCTCATCCCTAATGATTTCCGTTGACTAACTTAATTAGAATCAAGTCTAAAAAAGTTTTTTGATGGGGTTTCAGTTAGAGTTATTTCGGGATAATTGCATTTGGCAATACCATTACTGTGAAAAACTTCGATTGACTGACAATGCTAGGACTTTTTAAAGTTAGGACTTTTTACCAAAATTAAAGGACAGCTCGAGGATATGGGTCAAAAATCGCTCGATTTAAGAAACACCATAATTGTAAAGTAAAATTATTCAGTCCCCAGAGTCCGAATTTAAATATCTTTAAAAATCCCTCACCATCGTCCCATGATTATCAATCCAAAGTTTCCCAACAATTATATTATGTACAGTTGTTGTTACCTTTTTTTATTTAAAAATCTTTTTTGTTTAAATTCTTTAAAAAAACTTTTTGAAAAATAAAATTAGCCTTTCCATCTTTAAATTTAATTTGAGTATATCCTGTAGGTATTACAGACATATATTTTCCACGAAAACGAGAAGCAACCTTTTTTAAAAGATCAAAATTATTTTTAAATTAAGAGAAAATAACCATAAATTCTTGACTCAATTCCCAATTAACACCTTCTGTGTGCATTGCAGCAGCTGGTGGGTGGTGAGAAACCTTGAAAATTTATTTTTATTGGTTTAAAATTTAAAAAAATTTTTATTTAACTTTTAGAAAATTTAATTAAAAAAGAGCTCAGTTTAAAACAAAAAATTTAGTCCAAAATTGAGAAGGAGAAAGGCCCTCAAATTTAAGTTAAATTAAACAGAAAAATTTTTGTGAGTTATTGGCTAATTTTTTTCATAAATAAAAATCTTTAAAAAATTAAATCTAGAAATATATTAATCAAAATACAGGTGACATTTTGTCCCAAAAAATTTATTTTACCTCGCATTTTTAAACCTCAAATATTTACTTGTTCAGTTAAAGACCTCCAACCCAAATCTGCCCTTCTGTCAAATTCAAAAGTTTCCCCCAATAAAGGATTAAAAGGTTTTGTTGTTCTTTTAGCTGTAGCTGAATAAACACTAATTGCAAATGCTGCTGTATATGCAAGTCTTTCTGATATATCCAATTTTTCTGAAGCTCTATCCAACAAATAAGAATATTCCAAATCTTCGGTTATTCTTTGTAACATTGAAAGGGGCTCGTTAAAGTTTACCTTTAAAAAGGATTTTTTTAGAAATTTTTAGAGATAAAAAAATTTTTAAATATAGAAGTTATAAAAATATAGCGGAAAATATTTAAATATAGCGGCTCAAGTTTCCAATGAAAATTCATTTGTAAATAATCAAAAAAAAATTTTCATAAGACTCTAGAGCAAAACTTTAAAGGAAAAAAACTTGCAGGTAAAGGAATTCTAGTTAATTCTTTCCCAATACAATTTTTCATTATTGACCAAAGATTCAATCCGTATGATTCTGGTTTTGGAGGAATTTTTGAACGTCTTTTTAAAATTGGTAAATTTGAAACAATTATTGGTTGAGTATTTTCTTGATAAATTGTTGAATTTTGTTGGTCCTTTAGAAGAAAAATTTTTTTAGTCAATTCTACTTTTATTAAAATAAATTTAAATGAAAAATTAATAATTTGAAGAAAAATTTAAAAATCCGCTAAAAGAAACACTCACTGCTCTCTAAAAAATCCAAAACAAAAAAATATTCGGGTAGTCAGGTGGGTAGTGCTACTGACTACACTGTGGGAAGGGTGTGGGGTTCGAACCCGTTTAGAGCCGTTTATTTTTAAAACCGAAAAAAATACAAAAAAAATTTTCCTATCAAAAAAATAATTTCTTAAATAAATTTTAATAATTTTTAAAATAGTTTTTTTAAATATTTTAACTAAACTTACAGGCAAAATAATTTTACATTTAGACAAATCCAAATTATTATTTTGACTTTTTAAAGAAGAATTACCAACAACTTCATTTAATTTATTTTTTGTTATTATTGAAGAATTATTAGCAACAACATTTCCTCCTTTATTAACCATTTCAATTTCTTCTTCATCAAAACAAAAAGAAGACGATTTTTCTGACCAACCACCTCCACCTCCTCCCCCACCATTTCCTTCACTTCCCCCTCTCTCAGAATTTTCTTCAAAAAAATCAAATTTATTCTTTTCTTCAGGTAAAGTATCTGTTGCATCTTGAAATTGATCTTCTTCTTCTTCCTCTGTCTGATTTTTTAATAATGGGGGTGTTGGTCCTCCTAATGCTGTCATATATGCTTTAAAAAAGGGGATTTTTTAAATTTTGAATGAAATTAGTTTAAAAAAGATGATCAAAAAAATAATCAGAAAAATATTTTTTCGACAATTTTTAGGAGTTCATTGGAAAATTTTTTTTAGCAGCATTACCATAAAAATATATAAAATTATTTTTTTTCGAGAGAGAATGAAAAGAATACCCTGTTTAATATTTGAAATAAAAAATTATAAAAAAAAAGTTTATTTTGATTTTCTGTCTTCTCCAAAATAATGCCGCCCCCTATACTAATTCTCTTTTTTGTTTACTTTTATATTTATAATCCGCCCTTTTTTGGGAAAAAAACTTTTTTTTATTTGCTGATAAAACTTGCAAACTTTGGATATGTAAAAAGGAAAAGACCGATAATAAAAAAAATTAAAAATGGAAGAAAAAAATATTTTTTGCAAGAAAAGAAAGATTATCAAGGAAATAAAAACAATTTCGTTTCATCCTTTTTAAATTTAGATCCACATTTTTTTTATTCATTACGTAAATAAAAAAGAGAAATTTATTGATTTTGAGTGAGGAAATATTTTTCAAAAATATTTAAAAAATATTTTTGAACTTAAAAAATCGGAGTGAAGAAATTTCTTAAAAATTGGTCACCTTAGATTTTTGGTATAGTGGATAACGCTCTTGATTCCACTCTAAGAGGGTTCTGGGTTCGAATCCTCTTAGAGTCACTTTATTTTTAAAACATTTTAAACCCGAAAATTTTTCAAAACTCAACAAAAAATTTTTAAAAAATTTTTTTTTAATTCCCAAAAAAACCTACAAAGCGATCCTCCAGTATTTTTACAACTTTCATCAGCCACTCTAGCAGAAAGTCTCAAAGCTTCCCCTTCAAGTTGTTGATGTTGTCTTGCCAAAATTTCATATTGCCTCTGTAATTCTTGATGCTTTTCATTTTGTGAGTGGGCAAGACGGCAAAGAGATTCGCATTCTTTTTTGTATTTTGTCAATAATTGATCGGTTAACTTAAAAATTTAAAAATTGATCGAAATGAGTCTTGACCAGGCCCGTAGCCAGAGGGGTAGTGGGAAATCCTGGCTACGGGCCTGGCCCTGACTGTTTTACAAAAATTTCTTTAAAAAATTTTTTAAAAACCTTTAAAGTCCCATCTCTCAAAATTTTCACAGAATTAGCTTTAGCCACACACTTTTTGGCATCTGCAGCATTTAAATGCCCAACAGCAAAATGCAAAAACCCTTCCAATTCGTTTGCTTAAAATTAGAATTTTTCAGAAAATATTTAAAATTTATACAAAATTTAGCAGCCAATTCATTCAATTCTTTATTCATTCCTTCAAAATCTCCAAGTGGATATTCCTTCAATTCAAGTGTTTTACTCAAAAGTTTTTCTGTTTCGTTCTCATCATCTTCTAAAGAAGAAACTCTTTTAATCGCAAAATGTTTTGCATTTTCCAAAGCTTTTAACCATTTTGAACGGTCCAACTTTAAAAATTAAAATTTTAAAATAAAAAAAATATTTATAAATTACGTCGTCAAGTGCTCTCAAATGTAAATTTTGTGAGAATGGAACTGTTATAATCTTTAAATAATAAAATTTAAAAAATTATTGAATATGGACAGGTTAAGTGAAAATTTAAGTTAAAAAAATTTTGACTCAAATTTATTTTGAAAAGATTTTGGTCATTTGATTTGTCAAAAATTGGATCCGTGTTTTTTGACTCGAAATGAGTTGAAGTGGTTCCCATACAATACCTTAAACGAATGGAAGGATCCCAACAGACATGTAGCCGGAAAAAAATTTCGGAAAAGAAGAAATCATCCTTGAAAATTACTCTATATTTTTGGAGCTGAACTTTCTTTGTGGTTGTTTTTTTATTTTTTGGAAACCTAATTTTTTAAATATCCAATTTTTACCATATTAAGTCCATCATGTTGATCACTGCGAACACTAGCCTCTTCCATTTTTATCGATCCACGAGAAGGTCCATTTACATCACTCGAATTTCTTTTGAAAAGTTTGTAATTTTCAGAAAAAATTTAAACAAAAAAAACCTGTAATATTTCAAATTTCCCATAGAATCAATTAAAAACCAACGTTTTCTATACCCCTTTACATAATTTGTCCATTTATACAGCAAACCAGAAAATTCAATATTTTGATTTTTATTTGCTGAATTTTTGCCAGTTTTAAGTCCATTTCCATTTGATGATGAATCAGAAGAATTTTTAGTTTCAGTCAAATAAAAGCTAGAACCTCTTTTTGGCATATTTTTAAAAAAATTACTAAAATAAAATTTATTTTTAGAAACAAAAAAAATTGAAAAACATATGACTAAGAGAAAAATACCACGTAGGTAAATTTAAAAATTAACCAATTTGGCATTCATTTATTATTTTGTCATAATATTTTTTGAGTAAAATTTTATTCTAAATTTGTGGAAATAAAATTGGATTATTTTTTAAAAAAAAATGAAGAACAATTGGAATTAGTTGGTTTTTTATGCTGGAAAATGTCCTAGCCCTGATGAATTTTGACGCCAATCTCTTTAGCTCGATGAGAGGAAGGGTTTATTCACAAAAAAGGCACAGCAATGCTGCACATCGCTAAGTGCCAGAAGAAAAGCTGATTTTTGAACAAAAAATATTTAAGGGTAGAGCGGGACTATTCGACTTAAATGGCGAGATAACTTGTTTCCATCACAACTTTTACGATCAAAACTCTACCACTAGATCCGAGAATAAAACAAAAAATTCCTAAAACAACAAAAGAAACCGAAAAATAAATTTTACCACTTAGTTAAAAAATTTTAGTTTAAAAATTATTTTCTTAAAAGATTATTGATTATTTTTTAATGTTTAGCCTCCTTCTTTTTAATTCACTTCATTCTTGTTCACCAATCAAACAAATTTAGATGTCCTGTTAAAATTATTTATTTTTAATTAAGAGAAAAAAACTACTTGAACAAGCTCATCAACATCAACCTGAAGTTGGTCATTTAATCGTTGTAGAGCAGATATTAACCGAGCTTTAGCGTTTTGTAGTTTAGTCACTTCCATAAGTAGAATCTGCTTGAGATGTCCACGAGTGCCGATTAAAGCCTTCTTGGTGCATTTAATGTGTACGTTTATTTTAATAATCTGTTCCAAGATTTGTTTACTTTTAGTGGCCTTGTTCTAAAATAATAATTTAGCAACCAATTTTCCAAAAAAATTTTTGGATCGAAAATTTTTCTGGATAAGACTGTAGGAATAAATATTCCAAAACATTAAATTCGGTAAGCTTTCAAAAACCCAGATAATTTTTAAATTGAACATACCAAATTGTTCAAGTCAAAAGTACAATTGGTCATTTGATTTAACACGAAACCAAACAATCCATTTTTTTGAATATAATCTTGTAATTCCTCAAAAACATGTGGCTAAACAAAAAAGATTTTTGGAAATTTAAAAACAAAAGAATTTTTTCAAAACTCACCTCGGTTTTAATTGTTTTTAAATTTTCCACAATTTTATTTATGGACAAATCATCAATACTTAAAATTTTTAATTGATTTGTTAATTCGTCCAATTGATTTGTATTTAAAATTAAAGAAGTTTGGGGTGGTTTTATGTCGTTGTTAGACAAAGAATGATTTGCTGCATCCATTTGTAGATCCAAAAATTGGTGTTTTTAAGACGAGTCAAAAATTGTCCTTTTTAAAAATTTAAAAAAAATAAAAATTTGGGTATAAATGATTTCTAATTCTCAAATTTTCTTTCTTTTATGTATACTGAAAAAATGCCCTAAATAAAATCCCCCTCCATTCTGTGAATTTTTTGAATAAAAATTAATCCTTTTAAATTTATTTCATTAAAGATGCCAGAATTAAAAAAAGTTTGTCTTGAGAAGTTTGGTCATTTTATAAATAAAAGGGGGAAAAAAGTCACAGACCGCAGAATCTGCGGACAATTGATATAGTCAAACAATTGATGTAGAAAATTGATTGATTTTAAAATTGATTGATTTGGCGTTTTTTATAATTTTTGGCATAATGTTTTTTGTGTAAAATTTTAGTTTAAATTTAGAGTGGGCGACGCTCTTTTATTAATTTTTTTATCCAACTTTTGTTTTTTTACCTTTTATTAATTGTTTGCCATTTTTCACACCGGCACGTTCTTATCTAATTCTTGACTGGTTTAAGCTCTTACTTTCTGTCCTCTCCCTAATTATTTTCAATAAACTTAATTAATTTTTCCGTAGATTTAACATATATTTTATTTATTTATTTATTCAAAAAAAAATGTCAATGAAGGGGGAAACCACTTACACATTGACAATAAAATAACAATAGGTATAAAACATGACAAAAAATATGACAAAAAATAATAAATTATGTATGATATATAATTTTTATTTGTAATTCCTTCTTTTAATTCCAATTGGATTTTGAATTGGAGAAACATGTGAATTGACTTGTTTTCTTTTTGTTGCCATTGTTTACCCAATTAAGGTCAAAAAAGAAGGCTTAAATTGTCAAAAAAAGATTGCCTTGAAAATTAGATTAATTTTAAATATAAATTGAAATATAAGAAACTTATAGGCTTAAAAAACAACAAAAGTCAAAATAAAGGTTTTAAAGTCTAAAATAATTGATTTAAATAAAAAATAAAAAAAAAACATTTAATTGCATTAAAAAGGAAAAATAAGGAAAAAATATATGTATATATTTTGTAATAAATCGATTTTTTGAAAAATATACAAAATGCCAATTTATTGTATAATAGAGTCTGAATAGGTAAATAACTTTTGATTTTTTAAATTTTTGGAACTGCTTGATTAAATTTTTTTTTAATATATATATATTTTTTCCTCCTTTTTCATTTAAAAAATTAAAACTTGAATAATAAATAGGGTTGGCCTGTACACAAAAAAATATTTTTTTTAATTATTGCACCAATATGGATTTTAATTTATTTTTAAAGGATAATGGGGAATTGGCTAATATAGTTTGACTATCAAGGACATTCCAATTTTTAGTTACTCTATTTACAAAGGATTTTGAACTAAATTTGTTTTGACCTTTAGAAAGAATTCTAATTTTAGAGGATTCATTTCTTCTGTTGGATAAATTGAAAAATTTGGTGGGATTAAAATGGGTATACCCATTTAAAATTTTGTAGGTTAAAACTAGATCAGAAATTTTTCTCCTATTTTCTAGTGTTTGAATTTTAAGGTATTCTAACCTATTAAAATACTCGACGTATGGAAGTCTACATTTTTTAAATAAAATTTTAGTATAGTATTTCTGACATTTTTCTAATCTAGTTATTTCGCTTTTTTGCAATGGATTCCATGCTTCAGGTGAGTACTCTAAAAGTGGCCTTATATAACTTTTGTAGATGGTAATCCATGTTCCAGTAGTTCTAGATTTAATAACATTGAAAACAAACCTCATTCTAGAATAAACTCTTTGTATTATTTTATTTAAATGTATATCAAATTTTAATTTATTATCAATAATAATCCCTAAATCTCGTATTGATTCAACTTCATTTATAATATTTGCATTTATTTTATACTGATCTTTAGGGTTATTTTTTCCAATATGCATAATAAATGTTTTATTAGGTGAAATATCAATTTTCCATAATTTAGACCATTCTTCAATTTTTTTTATTGCAAGGTTTAAATGGTTTCTTTCAATTTTATTACTATGAACATTATATATTTTTACATCATCAGCAAACATTTTAATTTTTATTTCCTTTGGCATAACCTCAGGAAGGTCATTTATGTAAATCAAAAATAGTAGAGGTCCTAGAACTGAACCCTGAGGAACACCGGATGTAATTTTTCTTGTTTGTGATACCTCATTAACAATTTTTACTTCAAAAGTCCTATATGACAAAAATTCTGCAATCCATTTGATTATTTTTCCCCGAATCCCAATATCATAGAGCTTTTTTAATAGGAGATCATGTGGAACCGAATCAAATGCTTTTTTAAAATCAATAAAAATGCAATCTATATTCTTTTTTTTAAACATTGCATCATACCAATCTTCTAGTGTTGTAATAAATTGCGTTGTTGTTGATCTTTTTTGAATAAATCCAAATTGATTTTCATTTATTAAGCTATTTATCATTAAAAAATTTGTTATGTATTTTGACAATATTTTTTCCATAATTCTACACATGCAGCATGTGATAGAAACAGGTCTATAGTTATCAGGATTTGATTTATCTCCTTTTTTAAAAATAGGAATAATAATAGATTTTTTCCAGATATTAGGAATCTTTCCTTCATCCAGTGATATTCGAAAAAAATCTAATAAATAGGGTGCTAGAATTAGATATGAATTTTTGATAATCTTATAACTTATTCCATCTGGAGAAGTTCCATCTTTATTAGGTAGCTTTTTTAAAATCGAAATAACATCTGTTATGTCAAAGTTAATATCTGTTAGAATATGTTTCTGATTATTTGAGTCAAATCCTTCAACATTATACTTTGGTAGATCATTACTATTACAAAGGCTTGTTTGGAAAAGTTGTGCAAATACTTCAGATTTATCATATGAGTTATTAATAATTTTATTTTCAAAAGTTATTGCAGGAATTTGATTATCTATTAACTTAAATTTTCTCATATAGTTAAAAATATTCATACGATTATTATTAATAATTCTATTCTGCTGTTTAGCAAAGAAATTTTTAGTTTGAATTTTAATGTGTAGTGAGATACTTTTATATTTTTCTTCAAAATTAATTTTATCTAATTTTTGAAGCTTATATAATCTTTTCTTTTCTTTTATGGAAGCTAGCAAATGTGCAGGATATTTGTGAACCTTTTCTTTCTTAGTTAAAATTTTTATTGGACAAAATTGTTCTAATCCTTCATTTATAATCTTAGTTAAATTATTATATTTATCCTCTACATAAAAATTAAAAGTATGTAGATTTGGTATAATAGAGGATAAATATAAATTAAGTAATTTTATTTGATTAGTATTAAATTGTCTATATTTTATAAATTGTGTATTAGTTTTAGCTTGTGGATATTTAATCCCAAATGTAATAAAGTCATGATCAGATGAGAAAAATTTTCCTTGGTTTAAAACATTTGAAAAAAGTTGATATTGGTTAGTCAAACAGAGATCTAAACATGCGTTATCTCTAGTTGCAAAATTAATTACAGATTCAAAATTATTTCTGTTAAAAAATTCATAAAATAATTCTCCTATTTTTGATTTAGCATAAGGAACAGAATTAATCCATTTTATATCTTTGTTTCCAAAATTAAAATCCCCAAAAAACATACAATTATAGGTTAATAATTCTTCTAAAAAATTTAAAAGTTTCTTAGTCTGGTAAAGACTGGTGTCAGGAGGTCTATATACAAGAATTAAATTTAGACATTTCGAATTACAGATTTGAATATGAAGAATTTCAGAGTTAAATTTTGATAGACTGTGTTTTATTAAATAAGAGAATTTCTTATCAATTATTAGAGCACACCCCCCTCCTTTCTTTTCCCTATTAGAAACTATAGTATTGTATTTTTCCATAATTTTTAGATCTAGAAAATTTAGGCTTTCATCCTTATTTAACCAAGTTTCAGTTAATCCTAATACATCTAATTGAAAATTGTCAAGGGCAAGAGTTATTTCATCAGTTTTTTTATTTAAAGACCTTATATTAGCCAATCCACATTTTATACCTTCAAAATTACCAGGATTTAAATTATTTATTTTTAGTCGTAAATTTTTATTAACATTAGATAATTTCTGGAAACCCTTTTTTGTTAAACCGTTATTTTTTGTGTAAGTGGCAGGCTCCCCCTATTTATTATGACAAGCACAGATGAAATTCCCCGGATCCTTACGGAACCGGGGAATTTCATCCCTGGTCATAACATGACCACCAAAAATTACACAATTACAATTGGGATCAGATTTATATCTGTCCCTACAATACGAAATTAAATGAGCCCTTTCAGCTAATTGAGTCTTATTTAAAGATTCTCTAACCTTAATACCATCAGCCATTTTCTTTTTTGCACCAAGAAGACGTCGCACATGCCAACGTGTTGGTAATTCAACTTTAATAAGGCGGTTTCCATGTTCTTTCGTTGTTCCTATTCTGTATACTTTTACTGGAAGACATTCCACATCACACAAGTCCAATAATTTAATTATTTGTTGTTTGTCTTCAGTAGCTTTTTGTGTTGGTGTTGTTGCCTTGCTTTCTTTGATTCCAGAAAAAACAACACTGTGTTGTCGTCGGTCCTCTTCAATTGCATCGGCCACCATTACTTGATCTCCAATAATTGAACCTGCAAGCTGCAGAAGTGCTGACATTTGTTTAAGCATTTGTTGAGCATAAGCCGGAATATTAGAGTCTTGTTCAATTTCTGTTGTTTTTTGATTTAATTCAGATAATTGATTAAGAAAATGTCTTTTGTTGTCATTTCCAATTGGAGAAACATTTGAATTGGCTTGTTTTCTTTTTGTTGCCATTGTTTACCCAATTAAGGTCAAAAAAGAAGGCTTAAATTGTCAAAAAAAGATTGCCTTGAAAATTAGATTAATTTTAAATATAAATTGAAATATAAGAAACTTATAGGCTTAAAAAACAACAAAAGTCAAAATAAAGGTTTTAAAGTCTAAAATAATTGATTTAAATAAAAAATAAAAAAAAAACATTTAATTGCATTAAAAAGGAAAAATAAGGAAAAAATATATGTATATATTTTGTAATAAATCGATTTTTTGAAAAATATACAAAATGCCAATTTATTGTATAATAGAGTCTGAATAGGTAAATAACTTTTGATTTTTTAAATTTTTGGAACTGCTTGATTAAATTTTTTTTTAATATATATATATTTTTTCCTCCTTTTTCATTTAAAAAATTAAAACTTGAATAATAAATAGGGTTGGCCTGTACACAAAAAAATATTTTTTTTAATTATTGCACCAATATGGATTTTAATTTATTTTTAAAGGATAATGGGGAATTGGCTAATATAGTTTGACTATCAAGGACATTCCAATTTTTAGTTACTCTATTTACAAAGGATTTTGAACTAAATTTGTTTTGACCTTTAGAAAGAATTCTAATTTTAGAGGATTCATTTCTTCTGTTGGATAAATTGAAAAATTTGGTGGGATTAAAATGGGTATACCCATTTAAAATTTTGTAGGTTAAAACTAGATCAGAAATTTTTCTCCTATTTTCTAGTGTTTGAATTTTAAGGTATTCTAACCTATTAAAATACTCGACGTATGGAAGTCTACATTTTTTAAATAAAATTTTAGTATAGTATTTCTGACATTTTTCTAATCTAGTTATTTCGCTTTTTTGCAATGGATTCCATGCTTCAGGTGAGTACTCTAAAAGTGGCCTTATATAACTTTTGTAGATGGTAATCCATGTTCCAGTAGTTCTAGATTTAACCCGAAAATTTTTCAAAACTCAACAAAAAATTTTTAAAAAATTTTTTTTTAATTCCCAAAAAAACCTACAAAGCGATCCTCCAGTATTTTTACAACTTTCATCAGCCACTCTAGCAGAAAGTCTCAAAGCTTCCCCTTCAAGTTGTTGATGTTGTCTTGCCAAAATTTCATATTGCCTCTGTAATTCTTGATGCTTTTCATTTTGTGAGTGGGCAAGACGGCAAAGAGATTCGCATTCTTTTTTGTATTTTGTCAATAATTGATCGGTTAACTTAAAAATTTAAAAATTGATCGAAATGAGTCTTGACCAGGCCCGTAGCCAGAGGGGTAGTGGGAAATCCTGGCTACGGGCCTGGCCCTGACTGTTTTACAAAAATTTCTTTAAAAAATTTTTTAAAAACCTTTAAAGTCCCATCTCTCAAAATTTTCACAGAATTAGCTTTAGCCACACACTTTTTGGCATCTGCAGCATTTAAATGCCCAACAGCAAAATGCAAAAACCCTTCCAATTCGTTTGCTTAAAATTAGAATTTTTCAGAAAATATTTAAAATTTATACAAAATTTAGCAGCCAATTCATTCAATTCTTTATTCATTCCTTCAAAATCTCCAAGTGGATATTCCTTCAATTCAAGTGTTTTACTCAAAAGTTTTTCTGTTTCGTTCTCATCATCTTCTAAAGAAGAAACTCTTTTAATCGCAAAATGTTTTGCATTTTCCAAAGCTTTTAACCATTTTGAACGGTCCAACTTTAAAAATTAAAATTTTAAAATAAAAAAAATATTTATAAATTACGTCGTCAAGTGCTCTCAAATGTAAATTTTGTGAGAATGGAACTGTTATAATCTTTAAATAATAAAATTTAAAAAATTATTGAATATGGACAGGTTAAGTGAAAATTTAAGTTAAAAAAATTTTGACTCAAATTTATTTTGAAAAGATTTTGGTCATTTGATTTGTCAAAAATTGGATCCGTGTTTTTTGACTCGAAATGAGTTGAAGTGGTTCCCATACAATACCTTAAACGAATGGAAGGATCCCAACAGACATGTAGCCGGAAAAAAATTTCGGAAAAGAAGAAATCATCCTTGAAAATTACTCTATATTTTTGGAGCTGAACTTTCTTTGTGGTTGTTTTTTTATTTTTTGGAAACCTAATTTTTTAAATATCCAATTTTTACCATATTAAGTCCATCATGTTGATCACTGCGAACACTAGCCTCTTCCATTTTTATCGATCCACGAGAAGGTCCATTTACATCACTCGAATTTCTTTTGAAAAGTTTGTAATTTTCAGAAAAAATTTAAACAAAAAAAACCTGTAATATTTCAAATTTCCCATAGAATCAATTAAAAACCAACGTTTTCTATACCCCTTTACATAATTTGTCCATTTATACAGCAAACCAGAAAATTCAATATTTTGATTTTTATTTGCTGAATTTTTGCCAGTTTTAAGTCCATTTCCATTTGATGATGAATCAGAAGAATTTTTAGTTTCAGTCAAATAAAAGCTAGAACCTCTTTTTGGCATATTTTTAAAAAAATTACTAAAATAAAATTTATTTTTAGAAACAAAAAAAATTGAAAAACATATGACTAAGAGAAAAATACCACGTAGGTAAATTTAAAAATTAACCAATTTGGCATTCATTTATTATTTTGTCATAATATTTTTTGAGTAAAATTTTATTCTAAATTTGTGGAAATAAAATTGGATTATTTTTTAAAAAAAAATGAAGAACAATTGGAATTAGTTGGTTTTTTATGCTGGAAAATATCCTAGCCCTGATGAATTTTGACGCCAATCTCTTTAGCTCGATGAGAGGAAGGGTTTATTCACAAAAAAGGCACAGCAATGCTGCACATCGCTAAGTGCCAGAAGAAAAGCTGATTTTTGAACAAAAAATATTTAAGGGTAGAGCGGGACTATTCGACTTAAATGGCGAGATAACTTGTTTCCATCACAACTTTTACGATCAAAACTCTACCACTAGATCCGAGAATAAAACAAAAAATTCCTAAAACAACAAAAGAAACCGAAAAATAAATTTTACCACTTAGTTAAAAAATTTTAGTTTAAAAATTATTTTCTTAAAAGATTATTGATTATTTTTTAATGTTTAGCCTCCTTCTTTTTAATTCACTTCATTCTTGTTCACCAATCAAACAAATTTAGATGTCCTGTTAAAATTATTTATTTTTAATTAAGAGAAAAAAACTACTTGAACAAGCTCATCAACATCAACCTGAAGTTGGTCATTTAATCGTTGTAGAGCAGATATTAACCGAGCTTTAGCGTTTTGTAGTTTAGTCACTTCCATAAGTAGAATCTGCTTGAGATGTCCACGAGTGCCGATTAAAGCCTTCTTGGTGCATTTAATGTGTACGTTTATTTTAATAATCTGTTCCAAGATTTGTTTACTTTTAGTGGCCTTGTTCTAAAATAATAATTTAGCAACCAATTTTCCAAAAAAATTTTTGGATCGAAAATTTTTCTGGATAAGACTGTAGGAATAAATATTCCAAAACATTAAATTCGGTAAGCTTTCAAAAACCCAGATAATTTTTAAATTGAACATACCAAATTGTTCAAGTCAAAAGTACAATTGGTCATTTGATTTAACACGAAACCAAACAATCCATTTTTTGAATATAATCTTGTAATTCCTCAAAAACATGTGGCTAAACAAAAAAGATTTTTGGAAATTTAAAAACAAAAGAATTTTTTCAAAACTCACCTCGGTTTTAATTGTTTTTAAATTTTCCACAATTTTATTTATGGACAAATCATCAATACTTAAAATTTTTAATTGATTTGTTAATTCGTCCAATTGATTTGTATTTAAAATTAAAGAAGTTTGGGGTGGTTTTATGTCGTTGTTAGACAAAGAATGATTTGCTGCATCCATTTGTAGATCCAAAAATTGGTGTTTTTAAGACGAGTCAAAAATTGTCCTTTTTAAAAATTTAAAAAAAATAAAAATTTGGGTATAAATGATTTCTAATTCTCAAATTTTCTTTCTTTTATGTATACTGAAAAAATGCCCTAAATAAAATCCCCCTCCATTCTGTGAATTTTTTGAATAAAAATTAATCCTTTTAAATTTATTTCATTAAAGATGCCAGAATTAAAAAAAGTTTGTCTTGAGAAGTTTGGTCATTTTATAAATAAAAGGGGGAAAAAAGTCACAGACCGCAGAATCTGCGGACAATTGATATAGTCAAACAATTGATGTAGAAAATTGATTGATTTTAAAATTGATTGATTTGGCGTTTTTTATAATTTTTGGCATAATGTTTTTTGTGTAAAATTTTAGTTTAAATTTAGAGTGGGCGACGCTCTTTTATTAATTTTTTTATCCAACTTTTGTTTTTTTACCTTTTATTAATTGTTTGCCATTTTTCACACCGGCACGTTCTTATCTAATTCTTGACTGGTTTAAGCTCTTACTTTCTGTCCTCTCCCTAATTATTTTCAATAAACTTAATTAATTTTTCCGTAGATTTAACATATATTAATTACTAGCAATTAAACAACTAATCCTCCATTACACAACCAACACAATTACTCATCAAAAAAATAATTTTAAAACTAAGAAAAATGACAAGCCGAACGCCGGATTGGAAAGGAGGGGCTAATGTTCTCTCGGCTGTTCACAAAATCAGTACAACACCTTCGCGTAATCCAAACTATATAAAAGGAAAAGTAAATGAAGGGGATCGTTATGTTTGTCTTAGAAGTGAAGAACAATTGGAATTGGCTTCTCATCTTTTAACTTCCAAATTATTGGTTTTTTTTTTATTTTTTTTTAAATTTAATTTTCGTTATAGTTAAGGGTGTGTTTCCCCACGTTTTTCTTATTTTCCAAAATTACCTCTCTTTTTTCCTTTGGAATATCATCAATCTAAAAGGATTAGATTTTTTGCATAAAATATGCAAAAACGAAAATATACGAAAATTAATGTTAAGGGTAACAGATTTTTGTGTTTTCTCAGTTTTTGGATCCTGGAAAATCCAAAGATACTTTTTGATTGATGATATGCCGACGGCAGAAAGAGAGAATTTTGTAAAATAAAAGGGAAGCATTGGGGAAGGAAGTCTGAACATTATGTACATTCTTAAGAAAGGGGGGAAACACAAACTTAACCGTTACCTTGAATTAAAAAAAATTCTTTCTTTAAAAGGATGATGAAAATGCAACATGTTTGGATACGTCAATGTCTTGCCCGACCAGCCCCGCTACAAAATTGGAACAGAAGGCAAAAAGACAAATGATGAGAGTTAAATCAGACAATAATTTAGATAATGGAATTGAAGGAGATCGAGTTTGTGCCTTTAGGTTTTCTTTGAAATTTTTCTTTGTCTTTTTTAGTTTTTTGTATTTAGAAAAGGTCTTGCTCCGATTGCTCGATTTGGTAATTTTTTATAATTAAAAAGCTCTGTATAAGGTTATTTTTTTCTGGAATTTTTTTGGACTTTGAGATTTAATAATAATTTATTCCCTCATCTTTGTGGGGGAACTAGGGTAATTCTTGCGTTCGTATACCCCCTCCTTTTTCCTTCCCCAAATAAAAAAAATGGTCAGTCAGTTCAAAGTTATAGAACTCATCGAGCTGTGTCGAATGACAAATAAATCAACCCCCGGTCTTAACTTTGGACCGAGATACAGTAGGTTTTGTAGTTCTCACGACAACAATAGGATTACTTTATGTCATAACTTTGTCAAATCTTGTTCAATTATGTTGATTTTGATGTCATTCGAATCAGCTTGACGAGCTCTTTCGAATGAGCTATTATTTGATTAATCGAATTTTTAGCCCAAAAAATGAGCTCGGCCACCCTTTTATTTTTATTTTCGGGGGTCTGTATCTAAGTCCAAAGTTAAGACCGGGGGTTGATTTTGGTGTCTTTCGACACAGCTCGATGAGTTCTATAACCTTGTACTGACTGACCATTTTTTAATAATTTGGGGAAGGAAAAAGGAGGGGGTATACGAACGCAAGAATTACCGGAACTAGTCTACCTATCCACATTTTGGACCATAATTAAAAAATGATACCAAAATTAATTTTCTAGAGATTTTGGCATTTTGCTCATCAAAGTCCAGACCATAAAATCCAATCCAAGAGATTACACTTTCTCAACAATTTTTTATTCAAAAATTAATTTTTAGGCCATCGTGCCCAACAAACAAATGTTCTCTTTCATTGTATACAACCATCATCAACTTGTATAAAACGTTCAAGACGTTATATAGTTAAAGAACCTGAAAGAATGTTGGATGCTCCGAGTTTATTGGATGATTTCTGTTTGAATTTTCTTTTTATTTTAATTTTTAAAATTTTAATTTTTAGATACAAATTTAATTGATTGGAGTAAAGCAAATGTTGTGGCTGTCACTTTGGGGAATAAAATTTTCCAATGGAATGCGGCAACTGGGGCGGTGGATGAATTGAAGGATTTTGAAAATTTGGAGGCTAATCCGACAGTTGCAAAATGGTCGAAGGAAGGACAGTATATTGCTATTGGATTCTCTGATGGGACTTTAAAGGTTTATAAATATTTTAAAATATTGAGAAATTGATTTTTGGGAGTTTTACATTTTAATTTGAATTACCCGGATTTGTTCAAGTGTATCAAGTAAGCTGATTGTGAGTTCATACCTTTGGTTTCAGTGTTAGATGGCCGGGTTAAATAATCCAAAAAAAATAAAAAAGAGTGTTGAGTTAAAACTTCAACTAGAATTTATATTTTGTGAATAAGTTGATTTCTATTCCTGTCAAAACATTTAAGTGTTAAAAGTTTTCCCCCATACTTTTAGAGATATTTTTGTTAACATATGGATTAGTTGTCCTCTTAATTCATTAAAATAAAATTTAGCAATAAACAAGGCTTTTAATTTTTAAGTTGATTGATTCAATAAGTAAAAACGTTCTTCGAACAATAAGAACTGAAGGAATGCGTTTAGCTTGTGCTTGTTGGACAGGAAAAGGAGAACTTAGTTGTGGCTCTAGAAATGGAAAAATTTATCATCACGATGTTAGAATGCCTAAGTCGTTAATTAGGTTTGTTTTTTGTAATTTTTAAATTAAATTTTTCAAAAATTATTTGTGTATACTTATTTTGGAATTTAACATAAAGGGTTAATTTAAAATCGAAAATTATTCCGAATTAAAAAAACTAGGTATATTAAGGTTGTTTAAGTGGTGTAGGATAAGTGGAGATTTTTTTGTTTTCATCGAGAGGGTTCGAATCCTTTTTAAATAAAAATTATTTTTATTTTCTGGTTTTAGCATGTTAAAAGAACCTTTTTTGACTAAAACTTAAAATATTTGTTGAAAAAACTTAATTTAAAATTACTTTTTTTTCTAGCGTTTTCTCTTCTCACTCCAGCGAAGTTTGTGGTCTTAAATGGAGTCCAGACGAGAACTTTCTTACAAGTGGAGGTTCTGATTGTTTAGTACATGTTTGGGAGAAGACACAATTATCTAATTTTAATGCGGTTTCTTTTCAATTTTTATTTAAAACAAATCAAAAAAATTTTTTTAGCCTCCTCTTTATCGATTTGATGATCACATTGCAGCGGTTAAGGCTATAGAATATGTTTGTTGACAAAATAATTTTTTTCGAACAAATTTTTTAATTTTTAGGTACCTCAAATAGGCCTCGGTCCTTCCAATTTGGTAGCCACTGGTGGAGGAACACGTGACCACACAATTCGTTTCTGGGATCTTAATGATGGATCGCCTTATTTTACGTTGGATACACAAAGCCAGGTTTCTTTTAAATTTTTATAAAATCTAATTTTTTAAAAGATAACTGGAATTCTTTTCAACAAACTTCATTCTGAAATGATTACTGGCCATGGAGCCCCCAAAGCTGGCGTTCGTGTTTGGCATCATGAACCAAATAAAATTAAAAAATTTGAGCCTACAGCTGAATTAAATAATGGTCAAGGAGGGAGGGCTTTAAGTCTTTGTCAAAGTCCTTGTGGAGAATATGTTATGACTGCAAGTCAGGTATTTAATTTTAAAAATTTGTCGCCATTGTTAGAATGGATTTATTTTTTCTTTGAAAAATAGAGAAGGTCAAAAAAGGGTGGCATAGATAAAGTTGATGTTTTAATGAAAAATTAATTTTTCTGTGCTTGTTTTAATTATCCACAGATTCTATATTCTTTCACAGAACGTAAAATCTGCAACTAGTCTTGCTAATTTATGTTAGTAAGAGCCTTATAGAATTTTTGGGTATCTCTTGGAAATTTTTTCGAGACATATAAAGGGGAAGATGAACTATTGTATAAGGGGAAAGCGACTTCCAAAAATTATTCAAAAATTCTTTTAGGTCCAAGTTAAATTAATTCCATTCTCTTAAATTAAAAAAATTTTTTCTTTAAAAAAAGGATGAAGTTCTTCGTATTTGGCATGTTTGGAAAGTAGATGAATCTATGCGTAAACAATCACAAGAAAATGTAACAGCAAATGCTCGTAAACAACTTCAATATGCTTTGAATGGGCACATTGGTGTTGCAAGTAATGGAAGAATTATTCGTTAAAATTTAAATTTATTTTTTTTTGTAAAAATTTTTTTTGGTTTTTCATTTTAACCCTTTTATTTATTTTCTTTTTCTTTCTTTTTTTGATTTATTTAACTTCACTTATATATTTACAAAACAAATTTAAAAAATAAAAATTTTTTTGAGTAAAAATATTGTTTAAAAAATATTTGGAAATTTTTTTTGAAAAATTTTAAAGGTTCTTTTAAGGAATTTAAACGAAAGAGGGGAGTTTCAAAAATAAAATATATAAATAGTTTCTTATCAAGCAACTATAAAATTTAATTTTTTTTCTTTAACGAATACTTTTCATTGATTAATTCCTTTTTTATCAAGAAAAAAATATTAAAATAAATATTAAAATTGAAATTTAAGTAAATCCTTTTTGTTTTTATTTAACCTTTAATTTTAAATAAAATTCAAGCAAAACTTCCTTTTGTTGACCCTCTTCCCCCTCCTCAAAAGAAATATAATTAAAAAAACTTTTTTCTTTAGGGGATATCTAATTAGGGGGATATTTGAGAGACGATTTTCTTTTTTAACTCAATTTATTCTTTGTTTTAATTAAAGAAGAAGAATGGATAATAAATTAAGACAATTAATTTCAAAAGTAAAAAAAGAATATGATGACGATTCTGTAGACAGATGTATATATGCTACTACTGTTTATATTGTTGGGTTTTTTGCGGTAATTTTTGTTGAGGAAATTATTGGAGGAATTAAAGGAATTGCCCCAGAATTTTAATTTTTGCCTTTTTTTTCTCCCTAAAAGCTCCGTATAAAATAAAAAAAATTTTAAGAGAAATTATTTTAAAGGTTCTAATTATGGCAAAACAATATGTTGGTGACCCTCTACAATGTTGGCTACCTGCAGAATATACTGTTTCTTTTAAATAAATTTTTAAATTAAATTTTTTGTAATTTTTATGAAAGGGAGCTTGGGAATCTTATATAGAAAATTATTGTTTTGTGGAAAATACTTATTATATTGCACAAAATCAGAGCAGCAAATTGTGAATTATTTTTAATTATCAAATTATTCCTAAGTGGACATTTTAAAAAATTTTAGTTGACTGGACATTTTGAAATTTTCAAGTTATTGGCGTTTTGAAATTTTTAATTCCCCTGACCCTTTTGAAAATTTTAGCCTATTTGACATTTTGAGATTTTCACGTTAGTGGGCATTTTGTACTTTCCGTGTTAAAATAAATTTTAAATTAAAAAAAAAACAATTAATTGACCAAATAAAAAAATTATTTGTCAGGCTCTCACCAGAGAATAGACAAGCTCGTCGCAAATACGAACTTCGTTACTACCAATGGATTCCCTACATTTTAGCCTTGCAGGCATTGCTGTGTTTTGCCCCTAAAATGATTTTTAAAATTTTGTGTTCTTTTAGTGGTTAATTAATTAAAGTTAAAAAAAATTTTTTTTTCTGTCAGAATTAAAAATTAACGATTTGGCTAAAATAGCCTATAAAGAAACTAAAAAAAGTTTGGAATATAAAAATAAATCTAAAAGAATTGCTGGACATTTAATTGCACATACAAATGCTAGAGGTTAGAGAAAGTCTCCTCTATTTTAATTATCTCTCTCTCTTTAGCTCAATCTTCCAATTATTATTTAACTGCAATTTATTTGTTAATGAAAATTTTAATGTTTTTATCAATTTTAATTCAATTAATTTTAATTAATTTATTTTTGGGAACTTGGGATTTATTTTGGGGATTTAATATTTTATGGCAAATTGTTGTTGATGGGGTATTTTGATTTATTTTTAAAATTAATTTAAATTAATTTTTAAATAGGTCGATTGGAGGAATAATGGATTTTTTCCTAGGGTATATTTCTAATTTATTTAAATTTATATGTATATTTTTGAAAAAATCTTCTGAGGGAAAAATTTCTGAATTAGAGAACTCGCTTCTTTCCTCCCCTTTCCTTATACTCACTCCTAAGGACTGAAACTATGAATGACCATAACTCGGCCCATAGTGATTTTGCAAGAAAACGGACATTACTTCGTAATAGAAAGTCGATGGTCCTCTATCGATTGATACCAAAGAATATATCAAATTCGCAGTTACAATAAACAATGTTCCCTTGTTGATGCATTTTAAGAAATAATAGGGCATTGGACATTTCGAAGTTTTAAACTCAAAATTAAAAATAATTTTCAGGTTACTTTCTGTGATTTACAAACTCGAGATATTGGCCAATATAGGGAACACACTGTTCAATGTGTTCTTATGATTAACATGTAATACATTTTTTATTTTAAAGTTTCCCAAAAAATCCCTTTTTAAAGGTTCGCCGAAAAGATTTTTATATTTTTATGGCTCTGGTTTTTCCTTTTACTTTTTATTTTACCCTTAAATATTTCTTTGTGGATATACAGAATATTTTCAATGAAAAGTAATGAAGAAATGATTGTTGATGCATTAAAGGCAAATTTTTAAAAAAATTATTTTTTAATACCCCCCCCCTCCCTAATTCAGTTACACGACCATTTCCCAACAATTCAAGACGTCAGAAAATTTATTAGAGAATTTTTAAAAATCGATGATATTGTTATTTTGAGAATGATTAATTCAAATGTTGGATATATACAAACTTCTGACATTTTACACCAATTATGGCTTAATTATAATTCTATTGAAGATAATAGTGAAAAACAAAACGAATAAAATATTTAAATATTTATTTTTACTTTAATATTTTTAGCAAAAAAAATTTCTTTAAAAGGAAAAAATAAAGAAAAATAATATATTACAGTTGAACCTCATTATAAAGATAGGTAAACCCTTGAAGCTGAAAAAAAT
This sequence comes from Meloidogyne arenaria, assembly GCA_036172955.1. Classification (NCBI taxonomy): domain Eukaryota; kingdom Metazoa; phylum Nematoda; class Chromadorea; order Rhabditida; family Meloidogynidae; genus Meloidogyne; species Meloidogyne arenaria. The sequence continues at coordinate 3,433,478 of JARQAB010000001.1, forward strand.
TGTATCTTGTAGGGGGGACTCCCCATCATACCCAATAACCAAGCAACTGAGAGAAAAAGTATCTTAAATCAAAAGTAATTTGGAGAGGTGTATCTAAATATATAAGTTCAACATTAAGTCAATTAATATAATCAAAATTTAATTTAAAATAATTTTACACAAATTTTTCTTTAAAAATCATCTTTCTATTAATTAAAATATTCTTTTAACAAAAATACATACTCGGCTTCAATCCCTGTTCAACTATAACAGCCTCTGAAGGTTGTTGTAAAATTTTATCACCAGATTGCAATTTTTGTTTAGGTAAAGGCTGCCCATTTTTGCTTAAAAATTATTTTTAAGAAATTTTTTCCAAAAAGATCTAAGAATTTACCCAACAGGCAATTCATCATCCGCAGCAGCATAGTGATGTCTAGCTCTAAAACACGCCAAATGAGCATAATAAACAGGTGCAGGAATAGATACAGGCATTGGGGCACGTGCAAATAAATAACACAAATTGTTTGAACAAGTCTCCAATTCATCAGCAGAAAAATTGTTTTCATCCATTAAAATAAAATAATGTGAAGGACGAGATGTTCCCTTAAAAAATAAAATTTATAGAAAAATTAGAGGATGTTTTCGGAGGAAAATTTATCAGAAAATCCCCTAATCAGTCAATACTTCCAAAAATTTTTTTAAAAAAATAAATAAAAAATTCGTTTACCAGCATTCCCTTTTGCGAACACAAATAAAATTCTTTTGCGCAACTAGTTATGTGTCCATCAATTACTGTTCCAGGTTGAAGATTTCCTTTGCTATAAAAAAAATTAAGAGTAAAAAATAAAAAAGTTTCCCATACTTTTTCTCATCATTATCATTTTTATCAAAAAATCGTGTATTATGTCGCTTCTGTACAACCACAACTGTAAGTCTTGGTTTTTGTACTCCTTCGAAATGTTTGTCAATAGCCCTTCGAATTGATGAAACTTCAAATTCCATTACTCCTTCAAATTGAGATTCAGACACTCCATCACGGAAGACAATTATTTTAGAAGGTCGTAATTCAGTTCCGTGGAAAAGTTTCGAACCCTAAAATTAATTATTGACTTAAAAAGAAACTTTTAAAATTTTAAACCTTCTGAAAATGTACAAGTCGTTCAGCAAACATTTCTCCCATATCTTCAATCCATTCAGTTCGGTGATGTTGTGCACGAACAGTTGCGGTAAAACTAAAAAATAAATGTGAAAAATAATTTTAAAAAAGTGGAATAAAATTTGAAAAGTAAAAAACATAAACTAGAGAAGAGATTGAAATTTCTGACACGAGAAAGAATAAGTCAGGCCGGAATTAAACTTGACAAAGGAACTATAAATTTTGACTCAAATGCTTCAAAGGAATAAAATTTGAAAAGTCAATCTACGCTTTCAAACCCCAAAATTAAAAACCAAAAAAATAATTACCGAGTAGCATTCAAATCAATATTTCCAACCAAAGCAGAAATTGAAGGAGAAAGCGTATCACCAGGTGCTGGATGAGTTACATCTATTCCAATAAAAAGTGTTGGTGCTTCTTTCTTAACAAAAGTTCCCCATTTTCTTAAAAATAAATTTATTAATTTAAAAAATATTTTTCTAAAAATACTCTGTCGTATTCACATCAATTTTGCAATTAACTCCACCACATTTCGCATTAATTTTCAAAAAAATATTTCTAGCAACAGCACTAGACATTGGACCGCCTCTCCCAGCTTCATTTTGCAGTTTGTTCCAAGTTTTCTGAGAGATCATTTGAGAGCGCATTCCAAAACGAAGTTCACAAATTCCTTTGAAAGATTCTGAAAAAGGAGATATTTGAGAGATTGACAATTATTAAAATCAAGGAATTATAAATGAGGAATTGAGAACAAAATTTAAACCGATTCTATTACTTTAATTTTGGGCTGACCAAAAAATTTGACCTTGTTTGCACTTTCTAAAATTAACTAGGAAAAAACCAAAAAAAAGTAAATAAAACAAACGATAAATCCAACGATTGTCCGGCATCGCAACAATAATAATAGGCATAACACTTTGACCCCAATTTGCTGCTGCTTGTTTACGAGAACCGATTAAATTAGCAAGTTGGTCCTTATGGCGAGTGTCAAACTCGGTAACTCCTGCAGGGTCTGGATGCACAGTAATCCCTCTATTTGAACATGACTGAACTAATGCTTCCCATGCTGCACTAAAAATTAAAAAAACGTTAAATTGAGAAAACATTCACTCATGAAAATTTAATTTTATTAAGAATGGTGGGATCAAATGTCACATTTTAAATAAATAAAACTTTAAGAATAAAAACAAACCGATATCTGTCAAATGAAATACATCTATCAACAATAACCAAATCAAAAATAATATTAACTGGCCTTCCAAACAAATTAGGCTTTTCCACAGCCTTAATTCCCATAATATCGCGAAATGATTTCTTAAAAATTAACAGAAAATTTTAAAAAATTTTAAAAATTAACCGAAAATTCGCATCTTGGAGGATTTAAAACACGAGCACCAATTTCGAGAAATTCTGTATTTATAGCAACCTCAAATGCTCTCATAACTGGGTTTTGATCAAAATTACATTCAACACGAGCCATTTGATCTATATCAGAAAAACGTTGACGAGGAGGTGTTGACGTATACTTTAGAAATTGAAGAAAATTATATATAAAAAACAGAAAAAAAGAACCTGATTTGTCATAGCTTGCAATGCATCAGGCAATTTTCGACGTAAACGTTGTAATTTATCAGAAACTTTGAGAACTTCAATTGGCAAAACCAAATTTCTTTCTCTCGGCATAATTTTAATAAGAGGCATTGAACGAAATTTAACTCGGTAATTGTATTTTGCAGCATAATATTCAGTCACAGAAACTGTTCTTCCAAGTTCTTCACATTCAAATTTGTAAGCATCTGGAGATTTGTCGACAACATCACAGAAAGAAGCTTCACTTTCAACAAAATTTTCAGCAATGCGCTTCTTTTTCATTTTAAGTCCTAAAACAAAAAATTGATGAAAATTTCATTAAAATTCAGTTTTCAGATTTCCAACTCGTTAATATGGTATAGACTTCAACCAAAGAAACCAAGGATTCTCGATTTAATCAAGTTAACTAAAACTCAAAAACTAACCACTTAAAAGAGTTCTCAATTCATTTCGCTGTGATTGATTCATTCCATAATCATTAAGTCGTTCAATTTCACTTGCATTCATGAATCTTCCCGTCTTTGCAAAAGCGTAGAATTGAAGAATATCACATCCAACTTTGTAGAAGGCAGAATGGGCAACTAAAAAATGGCGAAGATTATTCATTAGTTTGATGATTAAAAAAACAAACCATCAAAATTAACAAAACCGTTCCCAACATTTCCCTTTGGCGGAGCTAACCCCCTTTTTGCAAAAGCATATAATCCACGAAGCATTTCAAATCCACCCAAATCCAAAGGTTCATGATACGAATTTGGTGGTTTAATGTAGAGACGACTAACTTCACAATGAATAGTTTTGTCAAGAGCACCAATTGGACAACGAGCTTGTTGTGTAATGATTAAATTTAAAACGCGAAAAGCATCATCTTCATAAGTTTCTTGTTGTTTGATTGAAATAGTTCCTGTTGCTTTAATTACCATAATATATGTGGACATGTTTCCATCCTAAATATTTTTTAACAAATTAAAAATTTTGAAGGATACATAACTAGTCAACTAGTTAAACTTAAATTAGAGACCGGACTAATCGAGTTATCGACCAGTTTTCCTAGCTGGGTCGTAATTTAAACAAAATTTAAAGGTAAACCCCATTAACAATAACTCCCAGAATTTTTTTATTCCTATTTTAGAATATTTCCCCATATTTTCAAAAGTCATGAACAATGTTTGAAAGCAAGTGTAAGCCCAATTTCTCTAGTTAATCATAATAAGCACAAACCCTTCGTCCTTCATCCGTTTCAATCGTAACTTCCCCAACAGTTCCAGACTGGACAGGCAACTCTTTCCTAGTATAACACAAATGAGAATCATCATAAACCAAATTGTCTCGTCCCCCAAAATATGCTTCGTTTGCTGAAACAAACGTCCAAAACCGGTGACGGAGAGCCATTCTAAACGGGAAAAATATCAAAAAAATTAAATTTAAAAATAAACTTGTTTGTAGTTGAAATTTCTTTGCGTTTGTCCTCCAATTGTTGAAAAAAGTCTACACGATATTTGAAAATATGCATTCTGGTGTTGAATTTTAATTTAAAATAATTGACTACAACATCAGTTCGTCGCCCCAAAGCTCCTTTAAAGTTTGACGGATTTTCAGCTTCTGATAACTTAAAAATTTTATTTAAAATGATGAGGAAACTAAAAAATATACTTTTGCAACTTGAAAGTTTCGCATAGGGCGAGGTGCGACTGGTCCTCCTCTTCCACCACCTCCAGATCTTCCACTGTCATAACCACCAGAGCCCCCACCTCCTCCTCTGAATCCTCCTCCACCACCACCACCAGAGCGGTCATATCCTCCTCCACCGCCTCCGCCAGAGCGGTCGAATCCTCCACCACGACCTCCTCCGCCTCCAGATCTTCCACTGTCGTAACCGCCGCCACCTCCACGGCCTCCTCCGCCACCACCACCTTGACGCCCTCCTCCGCCTCCACCTCCATAACCGCCACCGCCGGAGCGACCTCCTTGGCTATATCCTCCTCCTCCACCACCACTTCGCCCACCACCACCACCTCCTTTCCAATTAGACATTGTTTTGAATAAAAGAAATTAAGATAGAAGTAATTTGCAAATCTAAAAGTGATAACTTTTTAATTGCAGTCCTTATACTATAACCATTAAACAAAAACTAGTTTATCGAACCCAAAATCCTAACTAATCTACGATAACAAGGTGACCGAATTAGATGCTTCCAAGAAGCTCGGTATCTAACAACTAAGCTATCAAAAACTACAAGAACAATAAATAATTAATTGTAAAAAACAATTGTGCAAAAATAAAACAAATTGAAACAAAAGTGATCGTTTATTTAGAGAAAAGATTGGTGATAAAATCATGTCATATTTTACGTCAAATAATCGAAAACATCAAATGAAACAAAAAAGTCCAAGCCAAGATTGAGATACTGCCAAATAACCATACAAGGAGACCTTCAGATGTACATCAAACACATGCCACCCAATTGTTCCTGATAGACCTGAAAAAAAAGAAAAGTAATTGAATATATATCACAGGGATAAACCTCAATGACATCATCCTCCTCCATCTCCAAGCTCTTCGGAGTATCATCGTCATTGACGCGCCTTCCATCAAACAAAAAGCGAAGCGCATTAACCTGAAAAACAAAGGATTGTTCATGTCTAGTTATCCACAAACTAACCGCAACGCCTGTACGCTCAGCGTACGCCTTCTTCAGTTTTCCCATGCTGGTCCCAAACTTGACTCGGAAATGGACTTCATTGGAGTCCTAAAATTTAAAATGAAAACATTAGATTTTAGTAGTTAGAATTAAACTACAAACTTGGCCAACAACTTTAATCTTGATGTATTCAGCCGACGGTTGAGTAGTCTCACCAGTAGCGGCAGTAGTGTTGTTATCTGCTGTTTCAGCCATTATTTTTTTAAAAGATTGTGAAAAAGCTAATTTCTAAAAGTTAACTAATAAAGAATTTTAGTTAGAAAATAAAAATAATGCGTAAGCAAAACTTATATGTACAACAAAAAATGACGTAACAAAAAGTCGATACAATCGATAAAGGCTATTCTTTTGTATGGAAAATTCCCTGCTTTTATAGTATGACAAAGTGATTTTGAAATCGATGTTTCGACACGAAAAGTCATTCTGTCTAACACACTTCGTCAGAGAATCTTTAGTCAATGATTCTGCGGAGCAGTTGAGTCCGGACTAGTAGTAAGCAGATTTGGGATTTATCACCTTTTTGATAGAAAATAAATTTTAACTTATCAATCTACATACTGAATGCCCCGTTTTTTCCCCGAAGTTATGATATTTTAAAAGCTTTGAATACTACAAAAAAGATAAATCAAAATAGGGCGATGGTCTTGACTCAACTGGGGGTCCCAGACTGAGCCGGTTGGGTGCGGAAGTTGAGTGGGCAGATTAGGTCGGTTGAGCGTAAAAATTTCTGGCACTTTTTCGTATTTCAAATACTAATAAAATTTTAAATGATCAGCTTTTAGTGATGTCAGATACACAATTATCAAATCACCAACTTTTTTTGGTATAATTGAATCAACCACGAAGGCTATTTATGCACATACATTTGGAGGGGATGATTGTAGTAAAGCAGCTGGGCTATAGCTATTTCTCTCCTTTAGCTAGTGCAAAAGGTTATTCGGCGGCTGTGAGCGAACCAGCATCTTCAGTAGACCGGACTGATGTGTTATCCATTACACCTGCATTGCCTTAGGAATTAAATAGCTATACATATGCTTTACATTGTTAATGATTTATATTTTTTGGTTTAACAAAAATAATCAAGAAAATTATTAAAATTTTGATGACTGTTTGCGAAATACTGGCGAATGGATGCAAATAAGATTTAATTAATTTTACTTATAATAAAACGTTTTGACGTTATTTTTTGAATTTTTTTCTTTTTACATAAATTCCCAATTGCCTAACAACTTATAATTCCTTCTCTCCCCATAGTAGCTGTACGGCAATAAATTTAAAAAAAGTAATGAGGGAATTTGATTAAGCACACTCCCTTCCTACATATAGGTACTTTTGATTTAACTCCTTCAGTCAGTAAATGTATTTATAAAACTTTTTGCTATTTATTTACTGATGTATTTATTATAAATTTTCTAAATTATTTTACTAAAATTTTTTTCAGTAAAGTTAATAATGCAAAGTGATACTGAATTTCAAGAACCGGATGAATTTATCGAAAATTTGCAAAAAGAACTTACTAGATTGATTGAAGGATTTCGACATGTTAAGAGTTTATCTGATGGTGATCGTTCCAAATTAGCTCCAATAGAAAAGTCGTTAAAGGAAACACTAGTTTTGGTTGGGCTAACAAAACAAAATATGGAGATACCAGATCTGTGCCTTCAGATCAACCCTCACATTCATCAAATTGTGTATGCAGCCAGAATTGGAAATCGAAAACCAAAACCAGGTTAACTGTCTATGGATATTTATTCATTTTCCTAAATATTTTAGAAGATCTCGGGACACTTGGAAAAGACCCTGATTTTTTGGCCTCACTTTCAAATGGTGTTGTAGAATGGATAAAAGCGATTCAAAAGGTCAGAAGTATGGATCGAGATCCATCATCTGGTACTGCTCTACAAGAAGCAACTTTTTGGATTAATTTGGAGAAGGCTCTAGTTAAAATTACAGCATTACGCGATTCTGTTGAAGTTATTACTACTCTAGATGTGTTAAAGGCAGGAAAACGTTTTCATGTTACAACTTCTTTTGAATCTGATACTGGTTTGCTTTTAATAATTTTTATAAACTAATTTTCTAAATTAAAATAGGTTTAAAAGACAAATTAACAACTGTCTCAGACTATAATGTTTTAATGAAGGATTTGCCGTTAAGTGAACTTTTGGGTGCTTCTGATTTGGATTCTTTACGACAGGCAATGCTAAACATTTTCAACGTCTTTAAGAAATTACGCATTACAAAATATCCTGTCAAACGTGCTATACAGTTTTTCAATACAATTTCTGCAGATCTTTGTGAACAGATGATTCAGGTTGTATAATTGTTCTTTTTATCTTTATCTTTTATTTTTAAGATTCTTAAACCTCGTTTACTTATGCATGCTCCTATTTCTGAACTCGACGAAGTTATGGCAATTTGCACAAAAATTTGGTTTCAATGGGATGAAGAATCTGACAAAATTCAGGCAATGTTTCGTGAGATTGCAAAGCGACAACGTTCTGATGTTAAATTCCAGCATAGAAATCAATATCGTCACAAAGAATTAGAAAACAGATTGAATGAGCTTACCACCTTTCGGTATTTTGATATTTCTTTTGAAAATTTTTTGGTTTTTAAGACGACAGCACGAACAATTAAGCAATGTAATTTCTCGTGTTTTACGTTTTAAAGGAGCGAATTCACTTGGGAATATTACTGAACAACAATTTCAATTTTCGGTACAATTGTGTTTTATCCGCATTTATTTTTTTCCCTTCTCCATGAAAGTACGGATGGGCCAAAGCGAGTCTATGTCGAAAGTCACTAGCTACCAGTTCCAACGTTCTGAGTGTGTACCACTACTTTTAGTTGCAATAGGTTCATTGTAAAGAGCAGCGCTGATTTTAAAGAGCAGTGCATAACCTTTAACATTGTGTTGCTTTGATCCATGTGTACTTCTTGGAGAAAGGAAAAGGGAGAAGAAAAATAAAATGTGTAGATATAAAGCAACAGTACCGAATTTTCTTATCTTTTCTTGCATATTTCAAGATTATCAAGGCATATGAGACTATTAAGGATGTTAAATATCTTGATTTGAGTCATTCTGGTCAGCAAGCTTGGGAAAGTTCGATGCAATATTACAAAAATCATATAGTTGGAATTGAAACTCAGGTTGATTTTTTTGTTCTCCTTCCTTTAATTGTTTTTTTATTTTAGTTAGCCTCTCATCTTCGTGATCAGCTTGGAAGTTGTAAAAGCGCAGATGATATGTTTTCAATCTTTTCGCGTTACAATGCTCTTTTTGTTCGTCCTCATATTCAAACTGCTATTAGAGAATATCAAGCTGTTTTAATTGATCGTGTTCGTGAAGATATTCGAATTCTCCAAGAAACTATTATTGATCCAAAAAAGATGGAATTGGCAATTTTCGTCGTAGAAGGATATGATATACCTGAATTTTCGGCTAAAATTATGTGGCTTCGTCAAAATGAGTTGCAGCTTAATATGAATATGCAAAGAATTGCTGATGTTCTGGGAACACAATGGGTTAATCATTCTAAAGGTTGTTTTCGGTGCGTTATGCTACTCCCTTTTTTAATCTCCTGTTTTCACCCTTATAATTAAATTTTCCGATGTCTGAAACGGAAAATTTTTAACTCCGAGGGTTGGTGGATTATATTAATGACCTGGAGAAACCAGAAACTTAAAATTTTATTTTGTCAGGTTGAGGTGTAGCATAACAGGAATTATCTTATTAAATTTAATTCCATTAAAATTTTAATTTTTTTCTAAGGAAGAGAATTGAAGGAGGAATGTGATTTACTTAAAAAACAACTCGATACTAAAGCAATTTTTAATGAATGGTCTGATAAAATCTTGGAAAAATGCAAAACAACTAATGATAAACTTTTTTGTGTTGAAAAACAACAACGTGATGGGAAAGTTATTTGCCGTTTTCGTGTAAATTATTCTGCTGATTCTATTCAAATTTCTAAAAATGTTGATCTTTAATATGTTTTTTTTTCAAATTTAGTTTCCTTTTTAGGTAAGAAAATTAAAAAATATGGGCTTTCGAATTCCATTCAGAATTATGAGTCATTCTCATGGAATCAGTCAATATAATCCTTATGCTATTTCACTAATGGAATCTGTCCGAATTTATGAATCAACAAATGAACTTATTTTGACTCGTCCTTCTGTTGAAAATTTGGTTGCAGACTATAGACTGATTATACATGATTTGCTTTGTGAGGTATGTTTTACTTTTATTAATTTCTCGAAACATTCTTTTTTAGGGTTACAAAACTGATTGGAACAATTTTAAACTTGAGTCATATGTTTGTAAATTTGGTGAGGCTGTCAACAATTTTCTTGAGAAAGTAACAGATTTGATTGAATATCTTGATAAGATCGATGTTGAGCTTGCTGCACTTGATAAATGTCAATATAATAAAGAAACAATTTCTCAAATCATCGGATCTATTCAAAAATCAATTGATCAAATGACTTTTAATGATTATTCTAATTTGCATAAATGGATTGAAGAACTTGATAAAACTGTAAGAAAATATAACTTTCTTTATTTTTAAATTTGAATTTTTAATTTTAGTTGGAGGCAAAGCTTGCTCGTCGATTAGAAGAAGCAATTCATGTTTGGACATTAGTTTTACAACAAAATCGTGATGAATTGGAAGATGAAAGGGAAGCTAACATTTCACCTAAAATAAATACAATATCTTTGGAGATTCGTATTGTCTCGCAGTTTATTACTCTTGTTCCGTCTCTTGAAAAGGCTAAATCTGATCTTTCTGACCAATTTTATCAATGGCATTCAATAATAACTGCACAACCAAGAATTTATCGTTTTAAGGTGCTCTTTTTATTCGTTTTACTAGATATAACCATTCTATCATTGGTAAAAAACAATCTTTAAAATATCAGACATCCTCCCAAATCCCCTAATATCCCTGGTTTAATGGTTAAAAACAGACCTGCTCATGGATACGGATATGGATACAGATAATATCAAGATGCCTGCGGATATCCGCCTGTATCCGCCGTAAATATCCGGATATGGATACCAAAATCTGTATCCGTGAGCAGGTCTGATTAAAAATGCCAGGGAATTAAAGGGATATCGAGGGGATAAAAGTTGTTTGAGGATTAAAAAGGATGTTGATTGAAAAGAACTTTTTATGAAACGACCTAGTACTTACAAATTTTAGACACTTCAACTACTTCAACAAAATCCTGATTTTTCCACTTATAAATGTGTTCTTCTTAAACTTCCAAAAAAACAGCAAAGACTTTTTGAGGTGTACAAAGCAATTGATGATGTTCTTCTTAAAACAAATGACTACGTTAGTCATTGGACTCGTTATCAAGCTCTTTGGGACTTGCAACAAGATATTCTTTTTGAAAGACTTGGATCTGAGTTAACTAATTGGATGAAAGTATTTTTTAATTTTTAATCCTTCATTTTCTAATTTAAATTTTAGGTGATCTTGGAAATAAAAAAGTCTCGTTCGATAATTGATTCGCCAGAGTCTCAACATAAAATATTCCCTTTCTCTGTTGATTACTCTCGAGTTCAATTAAAAATTGCTATGAAATATGATTATTGGCAAAAAGAAGTTTTGTTTAAATTTGGAAATTTTTTGGGTTTGTTTTTTAATGTGCGCAAAACTAATTTAAAAAACTGCGCAAAACTAATTAACTAAACTTCCCAACTTCCTTGTCTTGATGAAATCATGGTTCTCGAACGTTCGCTAGGAACTTGGGTCTATTGAAAAGCTCTCCAATTCATGTACATTTTATAAAATATTGAGCCTTTTTGGCCAAACTGGTTTTTTGTCACCCAAAGTCCAAAACTTCCACCTTAATTGCTTAATATCATATTGCTCCATTTGAGCAGTTTCGATCGCGCAGTTTTGAGCTGTATCCATTTATAATATTCATAAATTTATATTAGGAACTTCAATGCAAGACTTTTTTGCACATATTTCGAGTGCACGTTCTGAGCTTGAGTCCCACAGTATTTCTTCAGACAATACAAGTGACACTGTTGCTCTTATTGCTCAAATACAAAATTTGAAAAAGCATATCGTTCCCTTCAAAAACAAAGTCTGTTTTAATATTTTTTCAATCTTCATATTTTAATATTTTAAGGTAAGCAGTTATTGTACGGGCCAAAAACTTTTAAACAATCATCGTTTTACATTTCCTCCGTCTTGGCTTTATGCTGAAAATGTTGAGGGTGAGTGGTCAGCATTAATGGATGTTTTGGAAATGAAAGATACTGTAATTCAAACACAGGTTTTTCTCTTAAATTTTAGCCAACCTAGATATTTTTCTTTTATTAGATTACAAATCTTCAAACAAGAATCCATGAGGAGGACAAACTTTTAGAGAAACACATTACTGACCTTATCACTGAATGGAACAAATCTAGACCTGTAAAAGGAGCAATTCTTCCTAAAGATGCTTTGGCTATTTTGTCTATTTTCGAAGATAAGTTTAAGCGACTCAAAAAGGAGCAAGAAAATATTGTGAAAGCTAAAAATGCGCTTGAGATTAGTGAATCTGTTGTTAGTCTAAACCAACAATCAGCTTCAAAATTAGAAATTGCACTTGAGGAACTTGAGGATCTTTATTTTGTATTTTCTTGAATATGCTTTGAGTAAAAACCCAATCTTTTTTTATGTAAATTACAAATAAATAGTACTTAAATTTATATTCAGAAAATGAATAATTTTGAATTTCATTCCCAATTTTTTCCCTTCCACACAAAACTTGCAATGGTCAGACCCATTCTCGCTGTTTCCGTATTGAAATACGGCCGACAAAATTTTTTATTCAGACGTTCTGACTAGATAAAAACCAGATTTGACAACCCCACATTTATAACCAGTTCGAGTTCCTTAAAATAGTCAAAGATCACTGGGCCATACATCAAAATTATCGTCACTCAGTTTTCGAGCTTCCCTGGGTGATTTATTATTGCAGGCCTTTTTTCGAAGGGGTATGTAAATTAAAAGATGTCTAGAAAATAGTTTTTACAATATTTATTCAAAAGAAATTTAATTTAAAAAAAAGCGGGAAAAAACATTCAAAATTACATAAACAAAATTAAGCAAAAAAAAAATAAATTTAAAATGATGAATTTGTCAAGAGCGCCACACCGCGCTGACTAAGCAATGCCTTATCAAAATTAACGGGAACAAAATATAATTCAAAAAGGAATTGTGCACGATTTGAATATAAATAAACCGGAACAGAAACAACTTCCTTCTCCTTTTGTTTCTCTAATGTCCAAACAAATTGAAGTTTGTCAACCTCTGAATGTATACAATCTGTCAACTTTATTTTATTTGGAGATTCACAATTAATTCCAACTGCTCGGAGGCCTAAAAAAATTTTTTTTGAAAATTTTGGGTTTTAAAACAAACCTGTAAGTGAAAAACTTGTTGGTCCTTGCTGTTGTTTCTGTTGATCAACACCTTTCCCAACAGCACGAACATGCATATTTAACTGTTCTAACGACCATCCATTAGTTTGTGCTACAAATTGTCGTGTTGCAGTGATGTAAGCTTCAGGGAAAAACATTCCTCCAAGCCAAATACTTTCTGCTTTCAAATTATTAGAACGAGAAAGACGATCCAATTGTTTAACACGTTCTTTTAAATCATTCATCCATTCATGTGCAATCACATCACGAGGAGTTGTATATTGTTTCCAGCTTTGGGGCACCTGTTTGCTTTTTACAAGTGCAGCAATTAATTCACGAGTGTGATTGTTCTGTTTATGTTTGCCATCACATATTTCAAGCAATTCAATTAAATCTTTACGAATCTAAAATAAAATAATTATGTAAATCTATATTTCAAAGAAAAGAATAACCTCATTCAGCAAACGAGAGCCCAAATTAATTTCACGCTCAAAGAACCGGAAAATTGGATCCTTAACATTTTCTTTTGTGCGACGCAATTTGCAAATCTCCTAAAAATTTATTTAAATTATAAAGTCATTTTTTAAATTAAACCTTTGGAAATTCAGCCAACCAAGCTTGACAATGTTCTTTAAGAACAACCATCCAAGAAGGCGCTACTTTATTTTGTAAAGAACTGTCAATCTCGTCATAAGCAAGCTCATCATCTGACATTTTAAGCATTTTACGAAGCAATTCTTGACCTTCAAATTCAAAAAATTTGTTAAAATTTTTTGTACAAAAATAAAACCTCGTTCCGTTAAAAGAACTTTTTCTGCATTGTTGGGAAGACCAATCCAACTTGGCATTTGAGCTGCTTTTATTTGATGGACCCAATTGATTAAACTATCCTTTGTTGAAGTTTCATCTGGCACAACTAACGGAGTAGAATTTCCATCAATATCTTCGATTAATACAAAATTGGAATCAAAAAGGCATTGAGTGAATAATTTATTTAGAAAAGTTTCCAACAAGTTCTAAAAAATAAAATAAAAAATATACTATGATTAAAATTAAACCTGATCAAATCGATTATCAATTTTTCCACCATAAATACACTGTGACAACAATGAACGTAAGGCCAACCAAGGAAGTTTGGATGGTTTGACATTACTTCGTCCCTATAAAAATGTTAACTTGAGAATACTTCAACCAATAAAAATACCTGAGCAATTTCATCAACCGATTGATCCAAAGTATCACAAGCAACACGAAGATCTGCATCTGAGAATTCATATGAATTTGCCCATCCAAGTGGCTGATATCTCAAACGTTCTTGAACTATTGCATGGAACCAACATAACAAAAAGTAAAGTCTTGAACGTTCAGCAGGATTTTTTGCAATTTTCTGAGGAGATATTGACGAAATTGAGCGCAATAAGTTTGCTTTTAGACCGGTAGAAGGCTCAAATACTAGAACACGAGAAGCCTAAAAATAATAAGAATTATTTAATTGACGTAATTTAAAAAACCTGAATCATTGAAACAGGTAATTTGGAGTTAATTTCAGCAGTTAAGAATAATCGGAAATTATTATGAGGCTTCAAATTGTGCAATTTCTTTTCCAAATGTGTAAGCCAATCAGTTGCCAAATGAACATTTTTAAGTAACATCCAACGTCCATTTCTGCTAGAAGAATCAAGTGCTTTGTCGGCCTGATCAAATCCTTCAGAAGACCCAATTGCAATTGAAATCATATCTTTATTATTCATTTCTACAGCCAAATCTTCCACACGTCCAGAAACATCATAACCAACAGCCGAACATAAAAGCACAGGGACTTTGCTTTTTATCTGAATTTAAAAAATTATAAAAAATCAATTTATAATAAAAAAACAACCTCATTTTCAATAACTTCTCGAAGATTTAGCACTTTATCTTGAAGCATAAACTCATTACCAAAAGTTGCACAAATAAGCAAATGAGCAGAAGCAAGTAATCGATCTGGTCTCAACGTGTAAATAACAATAAATTCATTTAGAGCTTTTGTAATTGCTGTAATTTTAAAATGAATAAAAATATTTAAGGATATTTTTAAAAAAAACTAACGATTTCCAAGCTCTTTAGTTGTCCATATTTCAGGAACAGAATTTTCTGGTTGATCCGATCGAAGCCATTCAGTCAAATCCTCAGTTGTAACAGATGTTTTAAATTTATCAATACATTCCTTAAATGCTGGCAATCTTGAAAGTGAAATAAGAGAAGCAATTTGTTGTTCATTTAATGGTGGAATGACAATTTGTTTTAAATTTTGATTTGTTGCACTTTTAAGTTGTAATTTGGAAGAATATAGAAGCAAATAATCAAATTCTTCTTCAAATTTGTTTGAGCTAGTACAACGCAAATAAATTCGCAACAAAAGAAGTGCCAACAAAATTTTATCAATGTGCATCATACCATGAGAGACACGTGAATATGTCAACTAAAAGATAAAATTGTTTTCTCTTTTGAATAAAAATTTACCGAAAATAAATCCTGAAGAATAATTGAAAGTCTTGTATGATGATCTTTCACTCCAGATAATCGCGGAGATTTCAATGCATTTGTAAATATATCCAAAAGAAAATCGAGTGAATAATTGTAAAGAAGATGAATTTCCTCCAATTGATGCAACATCATGTAAATGTAGGAACAAGCAGTAGCCAATTTGTTGTATTCTTGAGAGACACGATCAACCTAAAATTTCAAATTAAAAAACCCAATAAATACCAAAAAACAAAACCTCTTTTATGACTTCATCAGTTTCGGAAGACTTCTTTTGTACTTCTTTTGCTTCGTTTTTAAGTTTTTCCAACGTTGCAATAACTGAATCATCATCGAGAATTTTTCCTTTTGAATCATTAAGTGCATTCAACAAAGCCTTCTCCAACTGCCTAAGTTTAACCGCAAATTCTCCTTGTAATTTTAGTAAATTGTTTCGCTTCTCTTCAATATCTGGACGTTCACTGTGAAGGACTTGATTGAGACATTGTAATTCCAAACTTGTTTTAGTAATAGTAAAGTTGACAAAAGTAACACGAGAGCAAACATCAGAAGGAAACTCAACCTTTAAAATAAAGTATTATAACAAAGGTAAAAGTAAAGAATAGAAAACCGAAGAATCTCTTGTAAAAAGAAATATTTTGAAGGCAGGTGATAAATCAATGTCTTGATCTCCAATTGTGATAAGTACACGACCACTTGCTTTTTTGACCTCTCTGTTCAAGACTGGATTCAGAATTGGATCGTAAGATTCAACATCCTGAACTAACAATGTAGTCCCGAAACGTAATGCTGACTCAAGTGTTTTTCTTAAAATTAAAATCTCGATTTATTTTTAGAGAAACTATTAAAAAAAACCTGAAGGAATTATCATTAAAACTAGTCTTCTGAACAGTTATTTTTTGATCTCTATTGTTGGAAGAAAATTCCTTGCAAATGTAATCAATTGATTGTCCATTTGGATCAATGATGAGAGGGAAGCGGTTAAAGTTATGAAGCATTATTGCATTTTCTGTGCAAAGTTCATCCTTTGGCATTCCATTAGTATACCATTGTTGTCGCTCATCAGCAGTTGAAAGGTATTCAATACGAGCAAGTTCATGACGAAAAACAACATCGGCTGTTTGTAAAATGTTCATCCATTTATGGAATAATTTGTCTCGTAAATATTGGTCATAATAGCCAGAGTAAGAGAGGAATGCAGCAGATAAAAGAACATCACCAACAAGAGTTGCATTTTGTTGACTAAATCCTTCACGACTAGCCTGCCAACGGTCACATTCTACTCGAAGTGAGGAAAGTAATTGAGTGCTTCTATCAACTTTCTTTTGAACAGCAGCAAGATTTTGTTTAATGTTTTCTGCTTCTGCTATAAGTTGGGCATATTCATCCTTAAATTATATTTTATTTTAGAAAAATATATTTAAAAAAACCTTAAGTTTTTGGATTCTTTCCTCTAATTCTTCAATCTTCCTTTTAACTTCTCCACCCGCATGCGCTTTTTGACTTGCATCCTGCTGAAGACGCGAAAGTTCATTGTTTAATGGCTCCACTTTATTTAACATCTTGGCGTAAGAAAGCTGTGCTTTTGACCATTTTACGAGTGGACCACATGCTTGACTTGCACGAAGAACCTTTAGAATAAATTGATGAATATAATGTATAAATAAAATCAGCAACCTTTTCATACTCCCAATCTGGATTATTAACAAAAGGTTTCATTTTTTCTGTAATTTCTGGAGTAATTGCTTCTGTATTGAATTGAACAATTCTTGGAATAAAATCTTCTTTGACCAAAATTCCACGAATATCTCTCCAGCTGCTAACTTTCTCACCAAGTAACAAACAAATAGCTTCCACAGCAAGTTGGACTGCTTTGGGTGGTGAAGCCATTGAACGAACCTCAACAAGTTGTTGTTTCTTTATACCCGAAACGGCACTTTTAGCTTCTTCAACAGCAGGCAATACCTTTAAAAATAAAAGAGAAAATGTTTTATAACGAAAAAAAATCATACGTCAGCAAGTTCTTTTTCAACTTCAGCTTTCTTTATTTCAATCATTTTCTTCTCGTTACGAATTTGTTCTTGTAAAGTTTCAGATTTCTTCTTCTCATTTTCTGCTTCCCTTTGATCAGCCAACATTTGTTGCAATTTTTCATTAGCTTGTTTTTGTTTTGTTCGTAATTCTTCACTTTTCTGACTCAATGAAGATTTTAATTCAGTAACTTCTTTCTCAGTTTCTTGAATCTTTTTCAAACCATTTTCAAGATGAATTTTTTCCTCCGTCAATTCCTAAAATAAAAATTTTAGTTGAAAAAAGGAACTAGTTAAGTTACTTCACGTTTCCTTTTGAACAATGTTGTGAAGTGTTTAATGAAATCAAGATAATGTCGAGGTGTGACAGCCATGACACGATGCCCTTTCCGCGACTCAACATCATTCGTCCTTTGAACCTCGTTGTGAATATGAACAAAAGAGTTGACAACTGCATCACGATAATAAATTTCAGTAGGCAATCGATCACAACAATGTTCCATTGCTGCGGGTGGAACATAATCAGTTTTGTCAATTTCGAACATGGATGTAAGTTGATCTCCAACTTGATATAACGATGCATTTGACCAGTCTCCAAACCAATTTAATACACAACGATTGAAAAGAGCAGGAGATGTTGATGCACGAGCACGAAGTCCATCGCCAGATGGGTTCATTGTAAAGACAATATGAAGGTTTTGAACAATCTTAAGGTTCAATTTTAATTTGTTAATACAATTTTATTTATCAACCTGTTGAGTAAACCATTTATATAATTCCTCTGGCGAATCTGGCATCTGTCCTTGACGTTGAGCTCCTTCTTTGATTTGATTAAGCAGTGTGTTGTAATCATCGCCCTCAAAAAGTCCAGGAACCTCGCCATTTGCTAATAGTGTATTAAGTCGTTCCAAAAAGCCAGTTTCCAACATGTTTGACTCATCCATAATGAAGCAAATTTTTTCACCTTTACAACCTGCTCTGCGCAAAACTAAACGAACATCTTCATCAAAATCGGAACCCTTATATTTCGAATGAACTTTGAGCTGAATTATGAAACTGTTAGTTTAAAAACAAAAATTACTAAACCTGCACAACAGAATAACCATTCATCCAAGCAACAAATCGTGAAAGTGTTGTTTTACCAGAACCGGAGACGCCAATTAAAAGCAAATGTCCTTGAGGTTGACGAAATACGCGATCAATTCGAAGAAGATGGTCAAGCATTTGATCATATAAAACAATACCAACATCAATTTCCTCTTCATTATATTGTTTTAGACGATGAATTACATGATCGGCGAGCTCTTTTTGTGAAACAGGAGAATATTTCTAAAATGTTAATGGTTTAAAAAATATTTATTTATTGTTAGTCAAACCTTTTTAAGCCACGAAGAATAAAGTATTGGACGCTCAAGCGCCTCACGCAAATCACACGATCCAGCAAAGTATTTCCCAGCAATTTCATCAACTAAATCTTCAGTCCACTTTCGTTCTTCATCATAAACAAGTCGATCTTGGAAAAGACGAAGTGCCTCATGAGCCCAGAGACGAACTAAATCATTTGTAGTTATACCATCCATTGGTGCAATAGCTTCATTTATTCCTCTTACCCAACGTGTCAATTCACGAGGAGAATAAACATAATGTGGTTGATCGTCTTGTGTAAAATGTTCCTATAATTTAAATAAATAGATTAATAAGTTTCAAATTTAAAATTACTTGGCTTCGCTGATAAAATTCAACAATCGCATCTGTTAGAGGAACATCTTTGCCATGTAATTGTGTGATTGGTCGAAGCATTGCACGAGCAAATGTTCCATAAATTTGAATCAATGATGTTTCGCCAGGATAGTCAACATAAATAACTGGGACATGTCGAAGAAATCTTGATGAGAGCGGATTTCGTCCAGGATCAGTTGGCGGGTTACATGCTCCGACAAACTGAATGCGCTCCAATGAGACCCAAGATTTGTCACTTGTTCGGTAGAAACCATTCTATAAATTAAAAAGTAAATAGAATATTAGTCCCATAAGAAAAAGAAACCTGTTCAACTAACTGTCGCATAAATGAAATAACTCGTTGTGTTCCATATTTATCAAGTTGGGGTAAATTTATTTCGTCACAGAATATAACAAGCCAACGTGTAATTTGAATAGGTGAGAGAACAACACCATTTGGAGTTCGGCGATATTCACAATAATGATCAAAGTTTTTAAGAAGAAGTTCAGGAGTAGTGGAAGACGAAAAGTTGACATTAATTACATCCATATCAGGGAACGACCTAAAATTTTATAATAAACAAGTACAACAGATTTATTATAATACCGAAGCGCAGAAAGTAATGTCATCGTTTTACCAGATCCAGGAGGGCCACACAAAATAAGAGGTTTCCTTTCATTCAACCAAGTATTCAAAAGTGATTCATGGCGAACAGTGTCCATTGTTGGTATAACAGTTGAAGTATCCACAATTTTATCTGATTGAATTTCAATTTGAGGGACTTTATCAGACCAAGGCGTCCAATCTCCAGTCGGTGGAACATAGAAATCAATTAACGGTAACTAGTTAAAAAATAAAAATTAATAGAATTAAAAAAAAATAAAACCGATTCATTTTGAGGTAATTGAATTGTTGTAGAGCTTCGAACAAAATCACTCAATGCCTTTCGAGATTTCCAATTTCCATCGCCGCTAAATGACCAAATAAGATTAATAAGCATTGAGCGTCCAATGAAATTTTCAACTTGTTCAGTCTAAAAAATATTTAAATAATTGGTTAGTTATAAAAATAAGGTTT
Source organism: Meloidogyne arenaria (assembly GCA_036172955.1). Lineage (NCBI taxonomy): Eukaryota > Metazoa > Nematoda > Chromadorea > Rhabditida > Meloidogynidae > Meloidogyne > Meloidogyne arenaria. The sequence goes on from JARQAB010000001.1 coordinate 3,453,683, forward strand.
TACAGTTGGTGGAAAATCAGGATGATCAGCATCATACTGCAATAATTGTTTTATTGAAAAATTCATCATTGAGAAGAATGACATTAAAAGTCGTTGTTTTGATGGATACATTATATGGTCGAGTTGCTCGATTGTAAAGTTCAAAGCAAGAGGAATAAGTCCACCTCCTTTCATATGATCAGATAATAAATCAGCACAAATTTCTTGAAGTTTTAATGAATTGGAAGGATTCTCAATAAATAAAGGAATATTTCGAAGTTGAAGATGATAACGTTCAAATAGCATATCAGAAGTAACTACATCCTCACTAAACCAGACCATACCACAACGTGAGACAGTAGCCATAGTTGCATATTTTAAATCAGCCACTTCAAAAATTATACGAACCTAAAATAAACAAAATATAGAAAATTCAAAGCTTCCAAGAAAAATGTTAATATTAAAACACAGAAATAAAAAATAAATAGCTTACATTTGGTGGGATAGCAAGACGTTCTCCATTTGGTAAGGTAAGAAGTTTATTATCGTCAAGAACAGAGTTAAGATTCTCGACCCATTCTGGATCAACATCCCCATCAAAAATAATCCATTGACGTCGGCTAGCTTCTCCGCGAACATTATCGACAATCCTTAAAATCAAAATAAAAAATATATATTTAACAACACTAACTTTCTAATGATATGTGTGAAAAGTCCATCAGTCCAATCTCTTGTATTGGGATCCAAAACACCATAAAGCGAGTCTTTGCTCATCGCTTTCGCATCAATAACATGTGACACTCCTTCAACATTTTCTAACTTCTCCAATGATTTAAGTAAGATTTTCCAAGCAGATGATTTTCCCGAACCACTAGAACCAACAAGCATCAAACCATGATTGAGATTTGTTATTTGGTAGACTTGCAAGACCTTCTCCATCCAAAGAGATCCTTTTTCGCCAACATCTGTTGAACAGCAGTAGTGTTCTTCGGTAGCAATTCTAATGATTTCTTCACGCAAACTGAAATAAAATATATTATATGAAGTCAGTTAAAAATTATTTACGTTTCCATTGACTTTTGTTGATAATCAACTTCTGGAAAAACATCATGTAAAAGTGATTGCAACAAGGTAATATCTTCTGACACTAGTTTTGGAGTAAGTGTTTCACAAACAGATTGAATAAGAATTTGCTGCTCAGAAATTTGCAAAGAAGCATCGGCTTCCATATTGCTTTCATTGGTATTTTGAATTGCTTCACGCTTAATATTTCCAGCAGAAACCAAGACATTCTTAAGTGCCCGAAGACCAAAATCGTAATGACATTGACTGGATAGTTGCTCCTTGCAGAGACTTAAATATTTATAAAGATAAAAAATAGATATAAATAAAAACTAACGTAAATAAGAGAACAATTTTGTTTGAAAGAATTTCTGCAGATTGGAATCCTTGCGATGAAAGCATAACTTCAGCAATAAGTCCACTGTCTGGAGCAGTCATTGCAAATGAACGGAAAAGCTGCTTCAAATTATCTGGGAGATTTGAACGACCAGAATATCCAGGATTCATAGTGATAAAAATAGCCATATTTTCATTGACGGTTAAATTTTTTCCAATGAGATCAACCTTAAATTTAAAATTTGAATTTGGTAAAATAATTTAAATTAACCTTCATGTTACCACCACTCCTTATAGTTTCTTGAATTGCTTGGATCTGTTGAGAGACTGCAGAAAGCATGCGTTCCTCCAATCGATTAAACTCATCAAAACAACCCCAAGCACCAACTTGGCAAAGGCCAACAAGAATACGACCAACAGCCTAATATAAAAAATTAAGAAAATTAAAACATTTTAAAAATTAACTTGAAAATCAAAAGTTTCATCACAGTTAAAAACAAGAACAAAACATCCAAGTTGATGACCAAGTGCTTTAACTGATTCAGTTTTTCCAGTACCAGCCGGTCCAAATGGACTTCCTCCAAATCGAAAATGCAATGCTTGAGTCATGGTAAGATAGCAACGGTCAGTTACAGGAGTTTGAACAAGCTTTTCTTGGATTCCCAAATATTCAAATCCATAATAGAAGACAGCATTCGACATTTTTATAACACATTTTTTTGTATTAGCTTCGAAGTAAACACGCAGATTCTAAAAGAAAACTACTAAAAACTACAATGTATCTTTTAATAACCTTTAGCCAGTTGTAATCATTAATTGTTTTGACATCATTTTTCAGAAGATCCCTTATAATTCCCTTCTTGTGAATGAATGCAGTAATCTAAAAAATATTATTTAAAAAAAATCAAAAAAATATTAGTACCAAATTAATAATTTTCAATCTTGTAATACGAGGTTGATCACAGAGAACGCTATTAGATAACAAAGAAAGTAATTTCTCAACTAAACCAGCAACTTTTGACAAAGTTTCACCATTTTTTAAACACATTTCAATAGCATTCGTCCACCAAACATCCATTGCAAGACAAACGATTTGTGACTTTAAAAGAAAAAGAAAATTTATGAAATTTAGAAAAAAAAGAATTTTACGGGATATTCTTCAATCCAATTAATGTATTCTTCCATTTTTATTTTTTGAACATCATATACAAAAAATTTATTTAAAGAAATTGAAAGCATTTCTGCAAGTGTAGCTTGCATTTCACGCTCCATTAATCGAAGCCAGTCATTAATTTTGGAATTTTTAATCAAATCAATTGGAGTAGTAAGGGAAACAGTTTCACCCTCTCGAGAAGAAATTGCTTTTATCAAGTTTTTCTCTGTATCATGTTCAACTGCCACAATTCCTAAAATATTTTTTTCAGAAAAAAAATTATAAAAACTAAACCTGAAAACATCTTTTTGAAATGCTTTTGTACGCGGACTAAATCCTTTGAATTGCCAAGAATTTCTAATAGATCTTCATCACCAACAAAATAGAATCGAGGAAAAGAATTTCTTTCACGTTCCAAATATTCACCAAGAGCTTTTTGTATTTTTGAAAGTAAATCTGCCAAACGTTCAAGTATTTTTTGAGCTCCCTGTATATGAACAACTTCGAGAATACGTGGTGATTGTGAAACCTAAGGAAATGATTTATTGTTAGCAAATTTTTATAAAATAACCTTTCGCATTAGGCCAAGAAATTCTGTAGAGACTTGATTAAATCGACTAGTTTCAGATGGAAGCAAGTGAGCAATATCCGCTGATCCAGTAAAAAGACCTTCCAAATAAACCCATCTTCTTTGTACATCAATCCAAACATCGAATAACGCATTAATTCTATTAAGTTTATCCTCCCAAGATAAAGCATCTTCTTCAAATTGTTTGTAGTAGGAAGACAGTTTCATTTGATTTAAACTATTCATGTGTTCTTTTAATTTGTTAAACAAGTCATCCCATCCACGAATCAATCTAGTCTTTTGTTGATAACCAACCAAATCAAGAGTATAATCAGTCCAATAGTCTTTGACTTGTCTAATAAATTCTTCAAGTGCAAGTTCTCCTTGAGCTGTGAGTAGGACTTCACGTACAGCATGTTCATGTCTCTGAAGATCAACGCTCCAAACTTTTCCCAATGTTAATTCGGAGAGAACCCAATTAACGCCCATTTCCTTCATTAATGCTAAAAATAATAAAGACAATCTAAAAGATATAGAAAAGAAAAATTACTTCGCCAATGACGATCTTTTAAAGCCTCGGATTTTAATTCCATAATAAGAAGGTTCATCTAAATTGAAAAAAAAGTATTGAGAAAAATTATATTTAGAACAAATGAACAACCTTCAAGTAATTCTGTAAAAGACTTTTAACATGAGCATATGCATCATATTGTTTATAATGAGAGGGAAGATTTCTAAGTTTACCAAGTTGTTCCTCCAAATTTTGTCGTAATTTTCTAGGTTGAATAGAATGCCAGGGAATTTCCTTTAATTCGTCCAAATTATTGTAGATAGGCAATAAAGATTTCCAAACGCCTTAAACATAAAAAGTATTTTAAGAAAAAAATTACAAAATACATGATAAATCCTCAAGTTCCTCAATTGCAAGCTCCAATTTTGAAGCTGATTGTTGGTTTATGCTAACAACAGATTCACTAATCTCAAGCGCATTTTTGGCCTTCACAATATTTTCTTGTTCATCTTTAAGTCGCTTAAACTTATCTTCGAAATTAATTAAAATGGCCAAAGCATCTTTAGGACGAATCGCTCCTTTAACAGGTCTAGATTTGTTCCATTCATTAATAAGCTCATTAATGTGTTTCTCTAAAAGTTTGTCCTCTTCATGGATTCTTGTTTGAAGATTTGTAATCTTAAAAGAAAAATATCTAGGTTGACTAAAATTTAAGAAAAACCTGTGTTTGAATTGCAGTATTTTTCCTTTCCAAAACATCCATTAATGCTGACCACTCACCCTCAACATTTTCAGCGTAAAGCCAAGACGGAGGAAATGTAAAACGATGATTGTTTAAAAGTTTTTGGCCAGTACAATAACTGCTAACCTTAAAATATTAAAATATACATAAAGCTTGAAAAATATTGAAACAAACTTTCTCTTTGAAGGGAATGATATGTTTTTTCAAATTTTGTACTTGTGTAATTAATGCAACAGTGTCACTTGTATTGGTTGAATCAATACTTTGGGATTCGAGCTCAGAACGTGCTGTTGAGATATAAGCAAAAAAGTCCTGCATTGAAGTTCCTAAATGATAGTATATTTTAAAAACAAATAAAAAGATGAAAATAAACCCAAAAAATTTCCAAATTTAGACAAAACTTCTTTTTGCCAATAATCATATTTCATAGCAATTTTTGATTGAACACGAGAGTAATCAACAGAGAAAGGGAATATTTTATGTTGAGATTCCGGCGAATCAACCATCGAACGAGACTTTTTGATTTCCAAGATTACCTAAAATTTAAAGCAAAAAAATGAAGGATTAAAAATTAAAAAATACTTTCATCCAATTAGTTAACTCAGATCCAAGTCTTTCAAAAAGAATATCTTGTTGCAAGTCCCAAAGAGCTTGATAACGAGTCCAATGATTAACATAGTCGTTTGTTTTAAGAAGAACATCATCAATTGCTTTGTACACCTCAAAAAGTCTTTGCTGTTTTTTTGGAAGTTTAAGAAGAACACATTTATAAGTGGAAAATTCTTGATTTTGTTGAAGTGTCTAAAATTTATAATTAAATAAATAAAAAGTAAAAATAAAATTACTTGAAAACGAGAAGAAGAAATCCTTGGTTGTGCAGTAATTATTGAATGCCAGTGATAAAATTGGTCAAAAAGATCAGATTTAGCCTTTTCAAGAGATGGAACAACAGTAATAAATTGAGAGACAATACGAATCTCCAAAGTTATTGTATTTATTTTGGGTAAAATGTTAGCTTCCCTCTCATCTTCCAATTCATCACGATTTTGTTGCAAAACTAATGTCCAAACATGAATTGCTTCTTCCAATCGTCGAGCAAGCTTAGCTTCCAACTAAAATTAAAAATACAAATATAAAAGGTAAAGAAAGTTAGATTTTCTTACAGTTTTATCAAGTTCTTCAATCCATTTATGCAAATTAGAATAATCATTTAAAGCCATTTGATCAATAGATTTTTGAATAGCTCCAATAATTTGTGAAATTGTTTCTTCATTGTACTGGCATTTATCCAATGCGGATAGTTCAACATCGATCTTATCAAGATATTCAATCAAATCTGTAACCTTTTCGAGAAAGTTGTTCACAGCCTCCCCAAATTTACAAATATATGATTCAAGTTTAAAATTGCTCCAATCAGTTTTGTAACCCTAAAAAGGAACGTTTTAAGAAAATTAACACAAAAAAAAACAGACCTCACAAAGCAAATCATGTATTATAAGTCTGTGGCCTGCAACCAAATTTTCGACAGACGGACGAGTTGAAATAATTTCATTTGTAGATTCATAAAGCCTAACAGATTCCATTAATGAAATTGCATAAGGATTATATTGACTTATTCCAACAGAATAACTCATAATTTTGAATGGAATGCGAAAGCCCATATTCTTTAAGTTTCTTACCTAAAAAGGAAACTCAATTAAAAAAAGAAATCCAAAAATTATTACTTCTTTAGCAATACGAATAGAATCAGCCGAATAATTAACACGAAGACGACAAATAACTTTCCCATCACGTTGTTGTTTTTCAACACAAAAAAGTTTATCATTGGTTGTTTTGCATTTGGTAAGGACTCTATCAGACCATTCTTTGAACATTACTGAAGTATCGAGTTGTTTTTTAAGTAAATCACATTCCCTCTTCAATTCTTTTCCTTAAAAAAAGATTAAAATTTTAATGGTTTTAAATTAAAAAAACCTTCAAGATGATTAACCCATTGTGTTCCCAAAACATCAGCAATTCTTTGCATATTCATATTAAGCTGCAACTCATTTTGACGAAGCCACATAACTTTAGCAGAAAATTCAGGAATATCATAACCTTCCACAACAAAAATTGCCAATTCCATCTTTTTTGGGTCAATAATAGTTTCTTGGAGAATACGAATATCTTCACGAACACGATCAATTAAAACAGCTTGATATTCTCTAATAGCAGTTTGAATATGAGGACGAACAAAGAGAGCATTGTAACGCGAAAAGATTGAAAACATATCATCTGCGCTTTTACAACTTCCAAGCTGATCACGAAGATGAGAGGCCAACTAAAATAAAAAGAAAAATTAAAGGAAGGAGAACAAAAAAATCAACCTGAGTTTCAATTCCAACGATATGATTTTTGTAATATTGCATCGAACTTTGCCAAGCTTGCTGACCAGAATGACTCAAATCCAAATAATTGACCTCCTTGATAGCCTCATATGCCTTGATAACCTTAAAACAAAAAACGTTCAAAGTAAAATACAAATCTAAAAAACCTCCTTCTCGGGATTTGTTTGTTTTCCAGTAATGTTCCCAAGAGAATTTGCTCCTTTAAAACGTAACACACGAGAAATAACGTTGCTTAACTGTTCATGCTGTCGTCTTAAAAATCAAAAAATATCATTAAAAAGAAAAATTAAAATACCGAAAGGTGTTAAGTTCATTCAATCTATTTTCTAAATCTTTGTGACGATATTGAGTTCGATGCTGAAATTTAACATCAGAACGTTGTCGCTTTGCAATATCACGGAACATTCCTTGAATTTTGTCAGATTCCTCATCCCATTGAAACCAAATCTTTGAACAAACAGCCATAACTTCGTCAAGTTCAGAAATAGGAGCATGCATAAGTAAACGAGGTTTGAGAATCTTAAAATTAAAAAGTAAGAAGACAGCAAACAATAATACAACCTGAATCATTTGTTCACAAAGATCTGCAGAAATTGTATTGAAAAATTGCATTGCACGTCTAACAGGATATTTTGTATTGCGTAATTTCTTGAAGACGTTGAAAATGTTTAAAACTGCCTGTCGTAAAGAATCCAAATCAGAAGCACCCAAAAGTTCACTTAACGGTAAATCCTTCATCAAAACATTGTAATCAATGGCAGTTGTCAATTTTTCTTTTAAACCTATTTTAATTTAGAAAATTAGTTTATAAAAAATAATTCAAAGCAAACCAGTATCAGATTCAAAAGAAGTTGTAACATGAAAACGTTTTCCTGCCTTTAACACATCAAGAGTAGTAATAACTTCAATGGAATCGTGTAATGTTGTGATTTTATTGAGTGCTTTCTCCAAATTAATCCAAAAAGTTGCTTCTTGTAGTGCAGTACCAGATGATGGATCTCGATCCATATTTGTGACCTTTTGAATCGCTTTTATCCATTCTACAACACCATTTGAAAGTGAGGCCAAAAATTCAGGGTCTTGTTCAAGCGACCCAAGATCTTCTAAAATATTTTAAAAAATAGATAAAAAGTCCAAAGAAAGTTAACCTGGTTTGGGTTTTCGATTTTGAGATTTGGCAGCATCCACAATTTGTTGAATATGAGGGTTGATCTGAAGGCACAGTTCTGGTATTTCAATGTTTTGTTCCAAGTGTCGTAATGCCACTTGTAATTCATTTAAAGACTTTTCTATTGGAGTTAATTTGGACTGATCACGGTCAAATAAACGTTTGAAATGACGAAATCCCTGCATCCATTTTGTAAGATCTTTTTGGAGATTTTCAATAAATTCATTCGGTTCTTGAAATTCTGCTGACTCGTCATGATCCCTTGCAGACGTATTCGGTTCAAGATCTTCAGCTAATTGATTAGCTTTAGCCATTTTGAAAAAAAACTTAAAATTTTTTAGCAAAACTTTAAAAAATGAAAAAGCATAATGTTAAAGAACATTACAAAATATTTCAACATTTAAAATGTAATCATTGATTGGCAAGAAAAAATTTTATTACATTTTATACGCAAGAGCGCGACGATTTCAAAAAATAGCAATGTGATAAAATAAATAGGTAAACATCAGTAAATAAACAATGTGCTTAACATAACAATTTTAAAAGTTGTCAAAATGTTTTAAGGTGGTTTGGGATTTTTAGAAGTAGAGCCCGGACCGAGACGAGATCTCGAACAAAAATCTCGGTTATCGAGATCGACACTTCTCGTGAAATCGATGTTGATTCTCATATGACCATCCCAGTCCGTTCTCTATTTGAAAGGGTCAAAAGTATGTCTATTATCAAAAGTCATCAGTTTGGTTATAACAGTTTGGCAAGAATAGAAGGTAATCCAGCAAATTCAAGTAAAGCAGACAAAATTGTAGAAAGGCACATCACCTTAAAAAATGAAATTAAAACTAAGCAAAATATTAAAAATTCATACTTGCATCCATTCATCAGTATTACCCAACCAATTCTCATCTTTCAATACTTCTCTGGATTTTTTGTTAAAATTTAAATTTTTTGGTTTAATTTGTTGTTGATTTGGTAATTGTGTATGACACTTTTCGATTAAACCCAAGCCATTATTTTGAAAATTTTGTTGATTAATTAGAATTTCCAATTGAGCAATCATCAAGTTTTGATTTTGAATTATTTGTCGAATAAGCGCTAAAATATCTGCATAATCTTTAGTAGACATTTTACTAAAAAATTAAATGTTAAACAGTTATTTAAATACCACGGATGACCCTACCGCATTATTAAAGACGAAAGCAAAAAGGACCCCACCCCTACTAATACTGTAACACGGAGAATACGAGAACTTCAGAATCGTTGCTTTTATAGTAAATTGTAAGTAAAAACAACATAACGCCAAACAAATAAAATTAAATGTAAATTCAAAAACAAGAGTTTATCAATCCACAGAAATCTTGACTTTCTGAACATTTTGGTGTAAACTTGATGCGAAAATAATGCGAGGAATGATGAAAGTATTGTAAAAAACAAAAGCCAAACCTTTGATAAGTTATAGATTTGCTAGATAATGGAATTACAAACATCACAAGACAAAATTTAAACCTTATATTTTTAAAATGCTTAAGCAAAAGAACCTAAAGTCAATTGAATCACTGAAATGCTTACATATGGAATTGAAACACTTTCAAATTTATAATTCGAAATATAAACCACAAATTTTAACTTTAACCAGAAAAATTAACAATTTTTTTTTTCATTCAACAATTTCACCTTACTCTTTATTTTCCTCCCTTCTTTTTGGAACTCCCGCCTTCTTTTCCACTTTCCTTCTGCTTGGGTTTTGCAGCTTCTTTTGGTTTAGCCTTGGATGGCTCATCTGCTTTAGGTTTTGGAGGTTCTTCCGATTTCTTTGCTTCTGTTGGCGGAGGTTTTTGCTTCTTAGTCGCCTTTGGCGGTGGTGGTGGAGAAGGCGAAGCTTCCTTCGCTTCCTTAATTTAGTTTTTAAGCAGAGATAAAACCACTGAAACTTGTTCCCACCCCGTAAAAAGAGCTAACCCAAGCTTTAATTATAAACCTCTTCTTGAAGCTGTGGAGTCTTCTGCTTTTCGCTCTCAGAAAGTTTGTGGAGCAATTCCTTACGTTTCAAAATCAAACGCTCCTCACGCCTCTTTCTCGTTTCCTTGTTCTTGTTTCGGCGAGCCTCAGCCTGTTCACTAAAAATACAAAGTTTAAATTTAGTCCATGTCTTGTAAAAACATACGCAAGTTGTTTAGAACGCTGGTTCTCAGTCTTCTTTTTGAAGATATATTCCATCAAATTTCTCTTATTCTTAAATGCGTTTCCTTTAGCCTTCAAGTAAAGCTCGTGGTAAAGATGCTTGTCAATCTTCTTCGCAGCTCGATAGCGCTTTAAAAGATGACGGAGTACACGCATTCGACGCATCCATAAGACCTTCTCCGGCATTCGAGCGTTACGAGTTCCGCGTCGTTTTCCAAAACCCATATGACGACCCTAAAGCTTTCTACGTTAAAATGTTAATAGAGAAACAAAACCTTTCTGCGTGCTTCCAAACGTTCACGAGCTCGGAAACGCGAATGAACTTTGCCAGGCTTACGAATTATAAGACCATCTTTGACCAAACGACGAACGTTCTGACGAGAATTTGCGTTGGAAATCTCGTTGACCTCATTAGGATCCAACCAAATTTTGCCTTTGCCGCACTTGAGAACCGCGGCCGCCAAACGCTTTTGCAAACGAAGATTACTTAAAATCAATTCTTATAGAAATTTATCAATTTTCAATACCTCATTATGAATTCTAGTTACCAACAATTTTGTCTGAAATATTAAAAGAAATTAAAGGATTTGTATTATTCTTCAGCTACAAAACTAACAAAAATGATGTTATTATACAAATTTTAATGGTTCCGAAAAATCGAGCAACGGATCAAAATCCGAGTTTTGTTGATATTCCCTCGTTTAAACCGAAAACAAATTTCCGTTTCAATCAAACTTAACATCAACCCCAACATAAAACTCCAAGGTGAAGTTCTTAAAATAATTGATTGAATGTAAGGGGAAGACATTACCATTTGAGTCATAAATTTTTCATTATTTACTTTCAGATTTTTATTACACAATTTCCCACATTTTGCCAATATTATGTCAGATAATTGTACTTCAACAAAACAACCTCATTTAATGGAATTAATGAATCAAATGTGTAAAGAAGCTGGAATTCAAGAATGTCAACCTCAATTGCTTTTACAGGTTTACTTTAAAAAATTTTTTTAATTTTAAATTTTTTGTAGATGTGTGACATGGCCTATTCTCTTACAAAAAATGTTCTTGTAGAGGCTAGATCTGTTGCCGATTTTAGTGGGAAGAAATTTGTTGAAAAAAGCGATGTTGATTTTGCATTGAAGACATTTAGTTTGTTTTTTTATTTAAAAAAATCTCTTCAAACTCTTCTTTAGATGAAAAATATTGCAAAGATCGTCCACCTATTGCTTTAATGAATGATTTGGCACAAGAAAAGAATTCTCAACCTTTACCTCAAATTAGACAAAATTATGGACTTCGACTGCCTAATGACCGTTTTTGTCAATTACAATCTAATTTTGTTTATGACGATCTTCCTTCGACTTCAAATAATAATGATGACGAGGATGATGAATTGAGACAACGAAATGTTTGTTTAAATATTTTTTGACATTTACATATAAAAGTAAAATATAAAAATAATTAGGATATCCGTAAAATTCTTTTTTATGAGGGTTATTTTTTAAATATGAATATTATCTTGTTTTATTGTTCTTATCAGAGGTGTGCCAGGTGTTCGCTTTTCAATTTTTTATTTCTTGATTTTAATATGGAATGTGATAAAATAAAATAATACATTTTTGTAGTTAGTAGGGGATGAGACAGACCCAGGCCCGTAGCCAGGATTTTTTTTTCGGGGGGGGGGGGGGGGGAATTTTTATTTTCACCGCCGCAGGCGAAAATTTTTTGAATTTTGGACCTCAAGAAGCCAGGTTTCTTCCCTTTTTAGCGCCGTAGGCGAAAATTTTTTAAATTTCAGAGGCCTTAGGCCAAAAAAATTCACTTTTTTTGCCCCAGCCCTTCCCCAAATTTTTTCCTTTTCCCATTTCGGGGGGGGGGGGGGGGGGGGGGAATTCCCCCCCCCCCCCACCCCCCCTGGCTACGGGCCTGGACAGACCGATTGCTATTATTTTTTATTTAATTCCAAAATAACCCTTCACAAATAAAAAATATAAAGCACTCATTATTTAAAAATTTTTAATTTCAATCTAGATTCAAACTTCCGAAAATCCTCCTAAACGTCAAAAACCAGAATCATCAACCAACTTTAATCCAGATCTTGTTGCCAATTTATTAATGGGAAGAACAAATAATGACTCAAGGAAACGGGCTTTTCATGATGAAGAAAAAGAAGATAAGACAGAAGATTTTGATGATTATGATTGTTGAAAAAAAATTTTTGGTTAAAATCCTCTTTTTTCTATATTTTTAACGTAAAATTTTTAAATAAATAAATTTATTTTTTATTGATAGTTGATTTTACTGAATCTTTATTTTTTTAATCTTTTCAATTTTACTTTAGTTACTTAAAATAATTTTATTTCAATATTTAAAAGATTAAACAATGCAATCAATTCTTGAGATGTTGCACTGCAAAAATTCTCAAAAATGTCAAGGATGGTACAATTTATTTAGACCGGTTAGTTTTTTTTCTTGGTTTATTCGTGTTTGTGAAGATCCATTAAATATTATTATTGGATTTTCTATGATGGATTATTTTTTTTAAATATTTTTCAAAATATTTTATAATTTAAATGAACCAAAATCGTCATTTTCGAATAAATTGACTGGGCCAAAAATATAACTTTAAAAAAGGTTTTGCCTTAAAAAAATTTTTTTTGAACCAGTTGTACAAATAAATTAATTTTTATTGGATTAAAATTGAAAAATTCCACACCCCACTTTCGATAAACCCTAATTTTTATAAAATGAAAATATTCCATCCTTTACTCAAAATAATTATTCTTTTAATAGTTTTACTTGTTCGACCTTCAGCAATTTTAACACAATTTTATAATGGATATAATTCAAATCAACCAACATTTAATGGATATTATCTTCCCTATTATTATACAAATGGACTTGGTCTTATAGTTTTGGGGTATTTTCGATGACTTGGTATTTCGACCTCTTATAGTTTTGGGGTATTTTCGATGACTTGGTATTTTCGATTTTGGGTATTTTAGATTTTTTTCTTATTGTTTTCTGATTTTTCTAAAACCATCATTCGACTCGTCTCTACTTAAGACTCGTCGGATAGGCTACCATTTGTTTATTTTGGCTCATATACTACAGAATCTTCCAACTATAGAGAGGGAGTCAACAGCATCAGTCCAAAAATTCTTTTTTAATTTTCACCATTTTCAGATTTACTCTCACCTCTGTTGACACAACTCCTTAGCTCTTTATCTTTACCAAATTTGACTAATCTTTTCAATGCTTTGAGCGCCTCTTCTCCCTTCTCTCCAGGCTTTTTAAATAATTTGCGTTTGACGAATCCACCAATTTACAATGCTTATAATCAATTATATAATGCATATGGAGCTATGGATCCAGCAATGCAGCAAGCTGTTCAACAAGTAAATTTTGATTTATTTTTGATTAGTTTATAGTTATAATTTCACCCAAAAGTTAATTTTCTGTCGAAATAAATGTATAAGGTTGGGTAGGGCGGCACCTCTTTTCTACTCTATTTTCCCCAAGACAAATGAAGAAACGTCTATAGCTTCTAATTCCCCGCATCTTTATTTGCCAAAAAAATTTTTTTCTAATATGGGGTTCGAATTTTGAGCCTGCCTATTTTAGTTCAAAACTCAAGAATTTTCTAATAATTTGACTGTATTAATATTTAATTTTCTTTAGTTTTGTGTTGCGCTTCTTAATTCTCTACAAAATGGTGTTAGAATGTATAACTCTCAGCCAAATCCATTATTTGATCAAAGCTATCCACAGTTGGCCAGTTTTTTGAGAAGTTTGTTTTCTTTAATTAAAAATTTTTTTTCTTTTAATTTCAGGCCCAGGTATGCAACAATTCGCTTCAAATCCTCTTCCAAATTTTGCTACTATGCAACAAACTCCTCAACTTCAATCAGTTAATCCTGTTGTGAATCCATTGAATCCTCCTCTTCAACAAGCACCGATTCTTCAACCAACCGGTTATAAAAATTATTTTTTAAAACTAATAGGGACTTGACCAAAATTTTGTTTTTGAATTTTTTATGAGGTTTTAAGCCTTTCTTTTTGAGTAATTTGAGTCAATAAATGTTTAATTTTGTAGGTGGACTAGCAAATGCTGCAGGAACTGGAATCAATGGAAATGCGGGTGGAGGATTACTCGACGGTATTTTAGGCGCTGTTGGTTCTGTTGCAAACTCTGCCTTGAATAATAAATGATTGGATAAATATTGGGAAATGATATATTATATAATTTAGTTATACTTTTTTCTATTTATTTTTTGTTAATTTTATTAATTCGTTTCTTTTCTAAATATTCAGATTGATTAATTTATATATTTCTTTAAATTTTTTCTTTTGCTTTAAATTTCTTTTTCAACAGTTATTTAAAAGGTTAAACAATGCAACCAGTTCCTGAGAGATTGCAATGTGAAAATCCGCAAGAATGTGAGGAATGGTATAATTTGTTTAGAGCGGTTAGTTTTTTTAATCTTTTGATAGATTTGTCTTGCGCTGAATGTGACTGTAATTTCATTAGCTTTAAAATTAACTGTAATTTCATTAGTCCTTTCAAGCTGCAAAAATATTTGAAATTATTGGACGGTCTGGTTACAAATTTATATACATCTTTCTGCACACAAATTTAGGCCAGTAGGAGTACAGATTTGAAGCTGAAATAGACTTGATTTACACAGTCCTGCATTTCCTTAAATGTAGACGTCCCTGCTTGACAAGATTTTGATTTTTTGGTGTTGGTCCCATTTTTGGAGATCTTTATTTAATTTCTAACTCCCCTCTATTTTTAATTCTAATAAATTTAAGTTTGATATAGACAATGATGGTTATATACCTGCAGAAGAATTAAAATATTCTGTTCGTACAACAGCTCGTGCCTTTGGATTAGACAGAGAAGAAGCAGATTTTCTAATTGCTGGAATTGATTCAAATAAAGACAATTTTGTTGATTTTCCTGAATTTACTGTTTTGGTATTTTTAATTTAAAAAATATTTTTTTGAAATTTTTTTAGATGGCTAGAGCCAAACATTTACGTTTAAAAAGTGTAATGCTTTACGCGGCCCGTTCTGTCCTTCCTAGAAGTCAACAAACAGAAAAAATACGTTATTTGTTGGAATATAATTGTTGGCCTCCTCCTATTTTTATGGCAAGTTTTTTGGTAAAAATTTTTTTGAAAATTTCTTTTAAAGGTTCTGATATCCTTACTTCAAGTTGGACTTTATTTGTATAATGAATTGGGTATTTTTTAAATTTCTAAAAGGCTTGTGAAAATAAGACTTTTAAGAGATTTCATAGAATTAATTGAGTTGCCCGAATTTTATTTGAAATTCATTTTTGGATTTTTATTTCGAGGCTTATTGGTGTGATTAAATTTGCGGATTAATTTTGCGGACTTTTTATTAAACTTTAATTTTCAAATTTTTTCAATTTAAGAATATTGTTCTCGTAATAATCGTTTTATGCCTGCAAAGTGCGCTCCAGTCAAATCTCCATTAATTTTGAATCCGTGCAAAAAGGAAGAAGTGTGGCGCTATTTTAGTTATATGTTTGTGCATGTTGGGTAATTTAAATTTATTTTTAAAATTAAAGTTCAAATTATTCCTTAATCGATATAACCCAACATAAACTTAACCTGATAAGAGTGTTCCGTGGTTTAGGGCATTACTTCTCGATTTTCTTTAAATGGGTGAAGGTTCGAATCCGTTTAGCGCCGAATATTTTTTAGATATTCCTTTAATTTTTATTTTTCTATTTTTTCAGTTTTGTTCATCTTCTAAATAATTTGGCAGTTCAATTCTTGCTTGGAATACCTTTAGAACTTGTCCACAAATTTTGGCGTATAGCTTGTCTTTATTTTCTTGGAGTTATTTGTGGAGCTTTACTTTTCTTTGTTTTTGATCGTGATATTTACCTTGCTGGGGCTTCTGGAGGAGTGTAAATAAATTTTAATTTAATTTTTTTATTAATTTTTTAAAGTTATGCTTTGTTATCCGCACACATTGCTAATGTAAATTTTTTAAATAATTTTTTTTTTAAAGTTTCTACCCTAAATCCCTTAAATTAGCTACATTTAAAGATTCATAAAAATTGAACGAGAAATATTTTTTCTGCTAGAAAATTTTTTTTAAATTTGAGGGTATTTTTCTTCAAAATTATTCACTCAAAAAATACTTTCAAAATTTAATTTTTATTTTTCAAAAAATTAAAAAATTTTTTCATTTAATCAGATAATAATTAATTGGAGTGAAATGGAATTTAATTGGATACGTGCAGCAATTTTTGGAATTTTTGTTTCGTCAGATATTGGAGTTTCTGTTTATCAACGTTATTTTTCTTCAATGCCAAATAAAGTTTTTTTTGAAATTTTTTTATGTTTAAAAAATTTTTTCCCTTTAAAGGTTTCTTATATTTCCCATATTGGAGGTTTTGTTGCTGGCCTTTTCTTGGGAATTGTTTTATTACGAAATTTACGTAAACGAAATTGGGAGAATTATGCTTGGTGGACAGCATTGACTTTATTTTCTCTTTTTGTTTGTTCGAGTATTGTAAGTAGTTTTTTTAAAATTTTGATGGAAGGACACTTCTATTTTTCCTAAATTTCGTTTTGGTCCTTGAAAATAATTTTTCTTTTCATCCTCCACATAAATTCTAGAATCTTTTTATGTACATAATTTAAATTTATTTTTCGCCGTTGGCTTTTCTTAATGATAAGATAAATACAAATTTTGTTTGTTTCTTTAGTGTTATGGAGAAAAATATAAAGAAAAAATTACAAAATTTTTTTATTTTTTTTTAAAGATTGCTATGATCTTCCAAGAATTGACAAAAGAATTGCCTTATATCTGCACTGTTACTTGAAGTGAATTTTTCTGGATTTTTAAAATGATCTGAAAGGGATTTATTTAAATAAATAAATATACACTCCATTTGCAATTAACAAAAACATTCTTTTGGATTTTAAGCATATCTTAATATATTTTTACTTAATTATTGTTAACTAAATTCTGCCTCCTTATTTATTCTTTTAACCCAGACATGTGATTTTTTAAAATTATTTATTGAAGGGAATAAATATTTTTTTAATACTTTGTTACATATTTTTAATATTAACAGCCACAAATTGTGAAGCCATCTATATTAGTAGATGATACAACCGACACTACCAAATTCCCGATTTTGTAGTCGGAAATCGTTAAAGCAGGCCCCCTTGGACCTATACAATTTGTGACACCGTAAAATCCTTAAAATCTAATCTTCAGAAAATTTTTTTTCGAAAATCAAGCTTCTTAGAAATCGTCAAAATTTATATAAAAAAAATAACTCCAACAACAAAATTTAAATTTAATGAGCATTTTCTTTTAATTTCTCGTCTTCCCTTTTCTCTTCTAAAAAAATAACATTTTCACTTAATTTCCCATTTTCTTTCCTTTTGTCTTCCCTTTTTGTTGGACGTATTACTCTACAACATTTTTTAATTAAATTTATAAATGGGCCAGAATCAAAATCATCCAAATCTTGTGGTAGTGATTTTCCAACTGTTTCTGGTGCCATCATCTAGATTTTTAATTTTTTTTTTAAATTTTGATAAAAGTTGGGTATAGTTCCCATCGAGATAATTTAGATAAAGTCGCCAATTTCTCAATTTTAAATACTTTTTTTTTAATTTGATTGATTAACCGGGTGAAGGGAGACGTTTAAGCAAAAGCCTCCAAATTCTAAATTAGGGTAGCAAGCCTTCGGGGTCGGGAGTGCCGGTTTTGGTGGTTTGCCGGAGTAGCGCTTTCGGGTTCGGATCAGGGTTTTTGCCTAAAAATTCGTCGGGGTTTCGGGGGACGGGATCCTACCCTATTCTATGTAGATGATTCGATTTTAGATACAATTCCAATCTTATTTACAATTTAGCGAGGCTATATCTTACCTTATAGCTTTCTCTTCCCCTTTATGGAAGTTGAAATCGAAACGTGTGTAAAAGAGGGGCAGAATTATTAAAATTTAAAAATCACCGAAACCAAAACAGCCAAAATAGACATTAATGCAATTATTCCTTTTTGTTTGTTTTCATCCCCCTTAAAATTTCAAAAAAAAATTCAAAAAATTTTTTTCTTCAATTTTTACAATTCTTTTCATATAAGGAGCAAGTACAGATCCAAGCTCCCCAATTGTAGAAACAAATCCATAACTCATATTTCTTATTGTTGTAGGTGCCATTTCGCTAAGTAAGAGAGGGGCGGATGCCCAAGCTACGGTATTCATTACTTTGGCAAAGAGGGATAATAATAAATTTAATGTTGTTCCGCCTAGGAGAATATTGAAAGTGAAAACAAATTAGAATAAAATTAAAAATTCGAAACACGAATGTTGAAAACGAAACAGGAAATACGAAACTAGAGACGGACTGGAAGGTCGTACGAGAATCTCTCGAAAAAAATCCCGACCTCGATAACCGATATCTTTTTTCGAGATCTCGTCTCGGTTCGATCTCTACTCGAAACTCACTTTTCAAAAAGTTTTAAAAAATCCTGAAAACGAAATTCGAAACACCGAAAGTCAAAAAATTCTAAGAAATTCGAAACTCGAAATATCTCTAAAAATAAACCCACGTGGAGTAAAAATAGTCAATCCTAAAGATATTGCTTGTCCAGTTAAAGAAATAACAGTAACTGTTCGCCTTCCACAAATCATTAATAAAATCATAGAAATAATTCCAGCAGGTATTTCAACTACCGCGGAAAGGAAAAATCCAACCATTTTATTTTTGTGTAAATCAACACTATATAAAGTTAAGGCCCAATAAAGAAAATTGAGAACAATACTGGAAAAAAAATTTTTTTTTGAAATTTTTTTAAAATTTTCCCTCACAAAATATAACAATTCAGCGTTAAATGAAAAGTATAACTTGGCCTTCTAAAAAGATCAAAAAAGTTTCTTTTTGGGGGTGTTTTTAATGTTTCTTCTGTTTTCTCTTCTAAACAATCAACAACAACAACACCATTTTCAATTAATTGTTCTGTTCTGCATATATTTAAATTTATATTTGTTTTGTTCATTTTAGACGATTTTATTATATATTTACGTATTTCTTCTGTTTTTTTGTTTGCTATTAGCCAGTGAAGAGATTCTGAAAATGTTTGGGTTTAAATTTGTTTTTTAAGTTTACAACAAGTGCTGGGTATATCTCTCAACATCCCTCGTAATTCACTCAAATCCAACAAAACCCCCTCTTAATCGTCTGATATCAATCAATTTCCTTCTAGATGCACCCAAATCCTAAGATTTCTGTCCAGAGCCAAAATGGAGTGGTTCCGGCTCTGGAGCCAAAAATTTGAAAACTTCGAAGCCACAAAATACCTAACATCCAGGAATGTTTACGACTTAAACTTTAATGTCTTGTAAACATATAGATCAGGGATGGAGAATTTCAAATTTTAAGCGGAAGCGGTAATTCTACGGAAGGAACGCGGGAGCGGATCCATCCCTAATATAAATGTTTTGAGAATTTTTGTTTGAAGTTTACAATATCTTAAAAGTTTATAAAAGTAAAAGTATATATCAACTTTATAATACTTAAGTCTATTAGAAACTTGTTTGTAAAAACACATTTAAAGTTTTACAACCTGGAAAGACTTTATAATAAACAATTGAAATTAATCCAGGAAAAGCAATAAATAAATATAAATAACGCCAATTTTTAATATAATAATGATGAAGAATTCCAACAGAAAAAATCCCAAAAACCTTTAAAAATTAAATTGAATTTTGAATATTTTTTTTAAATTTCTACCCAAATTAAAGCATTTAATAGTGCCTGGATTGACCGAAAAGAACCCGCAACTGCTTCAACTGTTATTACAAAACCGACTACCATAACAGCCTAAAAATATTTTTTTCTCCGAATTTTTTAAAAGAAAATTCACCGCTCCACAAGCACCCGATAGAAAACGAAAAATTAAAAACCAAATAAATGTTGGGGAAAATGCACAAGCAATTGTTAGGAAAATAATTATCCAGAGAGGTATTAAAAATGTTAGTCTTCTCCCATAACGATCGGCCTTGAAAATAAAGAGGATAAATTTAAAAGAATATTTTTTAGACCAAATAAGTTGAAAAAGGGGCAGCCATAAAATTACCTAAATAAAAATTTATTTTAGAAATTATTTTTAAAATAATTTTAACCAATCATAAAAACTCCATTAGCATGATCTAGAATACCAGAAGATTCACAATTAATTCCAAACTATATTAAAATTTATTTAAAAATAAAACATGTATCTTTCGCTTACTTCGTCTGCTAGTGATATGTATTTGTCTGTTGTGTTTGTCAAATTAGTCTGAACAAGAAAGAAATATGTTTGTAGAAAGAAAATGTTTTATATTTTGTTTTAAAAATAAAATTAAAACAATAGTAAAATAAAATCAGAATTAATTCTCAACATATTTAAACAGAAGAAATTTAATCAGAATTAAATTCGAACATGTTTAAAAATAAAAAGAATTGAAACAAACAAAAAACAACAAACAAATTGAAACAAAAAACAAAAACAACAAATAAACATATCAAAAACAAAATCAGAATTAATTCTCAACATTTCAAAACAAAAACAGAATTTCACCGCAACATTAAATAAAATCAGAATTTTATGTGAACAGAAAAAATTAATTTTTAGCACCAAATAAAATCAGAATAAAATCAAAACATCATATAAACAACATCAGAATAAATTTAAAACATCTTAGAAATAAAATCAGAATAAATTTAAAACTCTTAGAAACTAAATCAGAATTAAATTAAAACAAAATAATTTTAGTAATATTTAATTCGTACATTAATCACAGTTAAATTAGTAGAGCATTTATCTTCGGGAAACTCACCAATTAATGAAATTCTGAAATTTAAAATTACAAATAAATTATTAAATTAAAAAAACATTGTTGTGAGGTAAGAAAAAATATAAAAATTAATTGAAACCATTGCGTAGACAAAAAGCTACAAAAAACAAAAAAATGAAAAGAGATGGAGTAATTTAATTGACCTGATAACGGCCATATTTTCCAAACTGATTAAGTAATTTATCTGCATCTAGATTTTGTAATAATAATTTAGCAGAATTTCCAATTACAAAATCATGAACCATTTTTAAGAGGAAAAAGTATTAGGGTGTTTTTCGGGGGTGAAGTAACGTTGCTTAAAAATTTGTAATTTAGTCAAAAAATTACCTAAAAATGTGAAATTTTGTATAGAGGTAGTTAATAGTGTTATCTAATTACTCCAAAAATTTGAGAATTTTTGGTTCAAAATTGACAGAGTTATGGCCAAAAATGTTAGAATTTCGGGTAAAAAATCAGTTTTTAGACAATAATTCTGAAATTAAAAGAGAAAAAATTCTGAAATTTAGAGAATAGGTAGAAGACATAAATTAAATATATCAGAATAAAATTTCAGAATTTTAGGTGTTTTTGTGTTTAATCAAGCTTTGTAAAGCTATAAATTAATATTTTAAAAATTAATTTTTGGAAAAATAAAATTGATAAAAATTTAAAAAGAGAAGAATAATTTAGAGGTGTAAAATTCTAAGAAAAAATTTTTGATAAAGGTATTTTTTGCTAAAAAAAATTATTTTTTGATAAAGAGAATTAAGGATTAAAGAACATGAGAAATAAAAGTAAAGAGAAAAAAGGGGAGAGAAAAAATAAAATTAAAAGAAAAATCAGAAAATTTTTATTTAGTTGAGATAAGAAAATTTTTGGAAGAAGAAAATAAATAGGTAGGTGTATAGACTATATTTAATCATCAAAAAGAGCATTATTTTTTTTAATCATAACACTTTTTTCTATCATTAAAGTAAGCTTATTAAAAAATTAGACTGACAGGTTTTGGACACAATTTTAAGAGTCATAAGACATAAAATGTTAAGAATTAATCAAAGAAAAGGTGTAAAGAGGTTGGGTTAAGTTATGAGATTTTGTTTCTTTTCAAAAATATGTATTTTTTTCATGATCAAAATAAAATTAAAAGTAAATCCCCTTCCTCCTCTGCTTATCTTTTGTTTTCTTAAAAATAACCAATCCACCATTTTATTTACTCCCTTCCAGTTAAAAAGTATTTACCTATTTTATCTTTCCCTCCCATACTACAAAAGAGATAAAAAATAAAGAGTGAACTAAATGCAAATTTGGCGAAATGAAAATTTTGTAAAATTGGTTAAATGAATTAAATTATTTAATTTGGCGAAATGAAATATTTTGGGGCTTTAAAATACAAAATGTCAACTCTCCATAATTACGAAATCCTCCTTTGCTTCTCTTGCAAAACGTGGTTTTTGTTGTAAAGCTTTTCTATTTGCAAATAATTTCTAACAAATTATATATCATTCGAAAGCTTTAAATGTGCTTTCTCTTTTTGCTAAAGAGACTGCAGAGATTTGATCATTCTCAAAAAAGTTAGAGTCTGTTAAATGCAAGTAATCGTGGTTTTTCGCAATTTTTTGGCCGTAACTTTTTGTGGAGTGATCGGATCTGAACAATCTCTTTAGGAAAAATAATCTACACAATTAGAGCTCTCGATTGGTACAAAAATTATTTAAATTTGGTAGAAATAAAAAAAAGTTATAGACCAAAAATTTTCTCAAAATTCATCATTCTAGACTCATAATTCCCTCTTTATGTTGTTTGCTACTTTGTAATCTTTTTTTAGTTGTTTAACGAATATATTTAGTGTAAAAATAAATAAATCACGTGGTGGCTTTCGTCAGTTTCAATGATTAATTTACAACGTAATTAATTTTTAAAAAGTAAACAACTAATGAATTTATTATTCTAATATATGTAATTAATTATTTTCTACAATTTTTTTAAAAATTTTTTAAACAATTTTGACAACGAATTATTAACACAAAAATGGTTTTAAAATTAAAAACGAATTCAATTAAAGATGATTATGTAATTAATCCAACGGTAATTAAAATTATTTTCTTTTTAATTTTTATTTTTTAAAGGTTCTAGGCGTCGGAATTAACGGAAAAGTAGTCGAATGCGAAAACAAAGCTGGCAAAAGATTTGCTTTAAAAATTCTTCGTGATTTGCCAAAAGCGAAAAACGAAGCTGAATATCACTTCCAATCTTGTTCTCATCCCAATATTGTTAAAATATATGATGTTTATGAAAATTGTTATAATGGAGTTAAGTGTCTTTTACTTGTTATGGAAAGAATGGATGGAGGGGAATTGTTTACTAGAATTCAGGTTTTTTTATAAAATTATTTAACAGATTTGAGGGACGGGTTTTGAGTATTTTTGTACCTGACATGTTTATTTTGTGTATAACAAATTAATTTAACAAATTTATTTCAATTGGTCTGTGGTGTAGCGGTCTAATTGTTTACTTAACATTTTTAATAGCCAGGTTCGAACCTGCTCGTTATCAATTAATTTCTATTTTGTCTGAAAGAAAAAATAAAGTCATTTTTATATCCATAATATTTTATTTTTTTACTCCCAATTTTTAGGAAAGGGCAGCGTCAGCATTTACCGAAAGAGAAGCAGCCAATATAATTTATTCAATTTGTTCAGCTGTAGGGCATTTACATCGTTTAGGAATAGCACATCGAGATATTAAACCAGAAAATCTTTTGTATACAGAACCTGGCTCTGATGGGGTTCTGAAATTGACAGATTTTGGTTTTGCTAAACGATCTGAAGATGGAGAAAAATCTTTGGTTTTTTTAATTTTTTGGGGGAATTTATTAATTAAGAGAGGGAATCCCTCCCCTTTTTTTAATTTTCTAAAGGTATCACAAATTTGATGAAGGGAATATTTTTAAGATATTTTGCCTTACGGACTACCAATCAACCTAACCAAACTATTTCTAAAATTTTGTTATTTTTAGGTAACTCCACTCTACACACCTTATTATAGTTCTCCCGAAGTTTTTAGTTCTCAAAAGTATGATAAAGCTTGTGATATTTGGGCAATTGGTGTTATTTCTTATATTTTGTAAGAATTATCTTTTGATTTAAAAAATATTTTTTTTTAAAGGTTGTGTGGTTATCCACCTTTCTTTTCTACTCATGGGTATGTTTATTTTTATTGTTAGTAGTCCAATGAAGGAATATGAGTCCGATAAAATTTTGTGTCCAAATAAAAATGATAAAAAAATATTTTTGAGAATTTCTGTTGTTATTATGAGAACGGCGATGAAAAGTCCTTTAATTGTTCCATGAGGAAATCCTTTAATGGTACCCGTTTTAACATGCCAAAACTACTAAACTGTACCGGAGCCATATTTTAAGCTTTCCGGACGAGCATTAAAATTTCCTCGATGCTTTTTAAATTTTAAGAAATCTTTCAATTATAAAACACAATTTATACAATATATTACATTATGTACAAATAATAGTTGAATATAGATAAGGAACAAAGTTTATGTTAAGACACAGGGGAAAGCACAAATTTAGGGGTGGAAAACAAATATATATTTTAGTTATTATATTACACACATATATATCACAACAATTCTATATATCCATATTACTTCTCTTTTGGCGGCGGTGTGTAAGCCCGAAATGCCAAGAAATCGTCACTCTTTTCATTCAGTTTAGCTCCAAGTTGCTGCGGCAAAAGAAGGACATCACCCTTTTCAATCTTTTCCTCATTGCCTCCATCTGGGAGTATTGTGGCAGAACCGTTGACGACTATCAAGATTGAAGCAGCGGCGATTGGCTGGACCACAGAGACTTCCTTCTGAAATTTTTTAAAAAAATTAAAGAGGACTTTTCAAAATCATACAAAAAAAGCAACTTACATTCAGTTTGTGGACTGCAAATTCTTGCACTTCAGGCGAATATTCATCTACACCGTCAGCCAGATGTTGTGGCTCAAAAATGGGCGGCCCTCCCATTCGATAGGTGAGGTTCTCACAGAACAAGGGGATGTTTTTGAATTTTGGCGTGAGTCCAGCGCGAACAGTGTTGTCGGATTGAGCCATACATTCAATGCAATCTGTTTAAGAGTAAAAAATATTTTATGGTTTTTAACAAGTTAATCACTCACCTCCAGACAAATATGAATGTGGTTCATTTGGTCCGAGAAATGTCGCTTGTCCAGGTTCGAGCTTGACGTAGTTAAGGAAGAGTGGAGCCAAAATCCCAATGTCTTCAGGAAAATGTTCGCTGAGACCCATAATCAATTCGTCTGTTTGTGATCGTTGTTCCTCTGAAAATTATCAAATTTTATAAATGGAAAGACAAAATGTTGAAAAAACTTACTCAGAAAGATGTCCGAAAGAAGTTTTGTGAGCAAAGTCCCAATCTCTTCTGGCGGAATAGTCCAGATCTGTGTGAAGATATTCTTCAATGCACCCTTCTTCTCCCCCTCGTCTGTAGTCGCGCCGAAACTTGACAACGCCTTTTCACCTATCAATTCAACAAGTGCCTCATGTGAGCGAAGGTTACTGAGAATTTTGTCCGGCATCTGGAATCCGCAGAGAATTTCGAAGTTCGTTAGAGCGATTGTTAGCTCCGGTTTGTGGTTGGCGTCTGGATAATTGGTTTGATCAGCGGCATGGAGTTCTCTGGCTTGTTCCTGTCAAAATATAAACAAAGATTTTTATTAAACTACAAAGATCCAAACCCGCGTTGGATGCAACTGCAAAGACAAGCATTTGCCAACAGAGAGCACTTTGAGCAGGAACTGAAGACCGACGCCATCCCTTTCGTGTTGCCCGAGAACATCCGGATGATCCTTGAAGTAGTCTGCCAACGGAATCCGTGCTTCACCTTCTTTCACTTGCGATGGTCCTCTTGCATGCGTGCCCATCCACAACTGAAATTTAGAAACATGAGACATCTCTCATCTTCCTTCACAAACAAACCTCCGCATAAAACTCGTCCTCTTCAATTGTATCCTTTCGCAGCTGGGCCACAGTGCTTTCAGCGCCTTTTCTGCCCCATTGGTAGTGAAGAGCCTTGCAATCGAGCCTCTTCATGACGCTGTTACCTTGCGGATTGAATAGCGAACGATGGCTAAAAATAAAAAGTTTAGAAGGTATTAGACGCCGCTGATAAAACTCACTCGAATAACAGGAGAAGCGTTGACCAATGAGAACAAGAGCGGCTGGAAAGTAGCGGTAGTCGAGTTGATTGGAAGATGATGCAGGCAAAAAGAATGAGCTTTTATAGTATCAGCCACTATGGTGGCCACTACATTGCGATTCAGGCCACTATGGCGCTAAGGCTCAGGGCATAAAGATATTTCTTCTAAAGTACTATAAATTGTTTTTACTGAAATTGAAAGCTTTCTTAAAATTTAAAAAGCATCTAAGAGATTTCAATGCTCGTCCTGATGTACCAGAGCCGTTTATTTTTCCTTGTGTTTTTTAAGAATTCCTGACTTTTATCTCCTTGACATAAATTTCCTAATTGGACAAAACTCTTGTCCTGTCTAAGAAAAACTTAAGGTTTAGTCCAGGAGGCCTAAAAGATGTTTGTACTTACATCCACAGAAAAACGACGTTCTCCTATCATTTACTCCTCAAAATAATTTTCTTTAAATTTAGCTTGCCAATCTCCCCTGGAATGAAAAGTCGAATTCGCAAAGGTGAATATAACTTTGCTGGAACAGAATGGACTTTAGTTTCTGAAGCAGGTTTTTTTTCTTTTTAAAATTTTCTTTTAAAAATTTTTTATTTTTTAAAGCAAAAGATTTAATTCGTCGTTGTTTAATTACCGACCCAGAACAACGAGTAACTATCGAAGAACTTTTAAATCATAAATGGCTATTACATTATACAAAAAGTCCGACAACACCTTTAACTACAACAGAAGTAATGAGTGATCGTGGACAGGCTGTAAATTGGCCTGATTTTTCGGTTTGGAATTTTTTTTTGATTTTTGAGGGATTTAGGAGGGTATAAAATTAAATAATTTTGCAAAAAATTTTAGGAAGAAATGGAACAAGCATTAGCTTCAATGAGAGTTGATGATGTTCATATAAAACATATTAATGATGCACAAAACTCTTTATTGGATAAACGTAGAAGAAAAGCAGCCGCTGGGGGAGGTGTTGACCAAATTGCTGAAGCTGATTAATTTTGGAAAGCAATAATTTCTTTAAAGAAATCTTTAGGTTGTGTTTCTTTTTATTTAATTTTTGCCCAATTTTCACACCTTTTTTGCTGCCATTTTGCGAGTGATTTTTTTTTGAATATTTTGTGTTTGTCTAATTTTCGGTTACATATTTCTGTTAACTAAAAATTGTTTTTAATATTTGCAAGTAATTTAATTTTTAAGAAATTTCTTCGGAAGCTCATTTTAGTTTTTTTCTTGTTCCCTTACATTAAGAGGAGGGGCAAAAAACATTTTTTTAGTTTTGGGAGAAATCTTCGAATTTTAAAAATTATTTTAAAAATAAATTACTTCTTCAAAACTCTTTTTCCAAAATTCTAATCTCTTTAAAATTCCAGTATTTTTCTAAAAAAAGATTTTCTACGAGTCTTTTAACTCTTCAAAAAAAATTTTTTTTAATAAATAAATTTTTATTAAACTCAACTATTTATTTATCCTTTTCTTCACTTCCTCCAACTTCTTTTTTCTCTTTAATTTGAACTTTTTCTAC
Source organism: Meloidogyne arenaria (assembly GCA_036172955.1). NCBI lineage: Eukaryota > Metazoa > Nematoda > Chromadorea > Rhabditida > Meloidogynidae > Meloidogyne > Meloidogyne arenaria. Next base: position 3,481,389 of record JARQAB010000001.1, read on the forward strand.
AACAATAATTCCTGTATGTAAAGCAAATAAAATTGTTGTAGTTAAACAAGCAATTCCAAAAAATAAAGTTCTGTGAAGTGTTGAATCTGGACGTGATTGTTCTTTCTCATTTCTTCTCATCTCTTTTTCAACACGTCCTTCTTCCATTAAACGGCGAGCATTTTCTTTTCGCTTTTGCCAAATTGGTTTAGATATTTTCTGTAAAAAATATTTTTAATTGTGTGGGAAGAAAGAAGAGTTTGGAAATGAATTGGCAAAAATAGTATCTTATCAACCTGTACCCCATCAGTTTTTGGTTATGGCCAGTCTTCGACCTTCGTTTTCAGTTCGGTTATAAAAAATGGATTTTTCCCCAAATTTATGTCGTAATGCTACTACGTCTACATAGAAATTGTTTGCGTCGTACGTCAGTAAAATAAGAAAAAGGAAGAGGGAAAGCCTTTTCCTGTCGCAAGACGCAAAGCGACTTTTATGTAATCATAAAAGAATAAATTAATATTAAAAATTAACCTGTTCTCTCAATATTTTGTCATTTAAAGGCATATACTAGAAAAATTTAATTGAAAATAATTTCATTTAAAAAACTTACAATACTTAAGATTGACTCAACAAATCGAACTAAATTTGGGGTAGCAGATAAATGAAGTTGTAATCTATCATTAGGAAGAGGTGTTTTCAATAAAGGAGCCAAATATCCAAAAATAAGAGCATCTAATGAACACGGCCTTTAAATTATTTAAAAAAAATAAGGAATCCAAAGACAATTTATTTACTTGTCTCCACAAAAATATTTGTTATCAGAAAGTTTTGCAGAGAGCATATTAAGAGCCTAAAAATGTTTTTTTAATAATAAAGACATCTTGATCAATTTAGTCATCTACTCATGTTAGATTCCATCCAAGGAAATTCCTTCGGCTAAATTCTTAACATTTATTTATTTACATTACTAGGTGCGTCGGTAAAAAATAAAATTCATAATGTTTAATTCTTGACCGACGCACCCTAGTGGTGTAAATAAATAAATGTTAGGAATTTAGCCGAAGGAATTTTCTAGATTTTTCAACTATGAGAAAATCTTTTTGCCTTTTTATTAAGCAGTAGAAATTTTCTGATAAAATTTATTGCTTAAAGAGTGAAGGGAATATTAAAACCATTAAATTTTATTCCCAAAAAATATTTTCAAGGCTAAATTTCCTCAGACCCCTGAAATTTTTAAAGGTTTTTGACTCAATTTTTAAATTAAAAAAAAAACAAAAAACCTGAACAGCATCCATAGTAATTTGTTGTTGACTTTTTCGTGTACTTTTCACAGCAGCATTTGCTTTCGACCTCTTCTTTTCCATATAATATAAACCATAAGGGAAAATTAAATGTTGAGTATAACAATTGTGAATAATTGAATTATAATTGTATTTGTCTAACCAAAAAGTTTGAAGCTTAAAAAAATTTTTTTGAAAATTTTTTGAAAAAAAACCAAAGCAGGACGAATTTTTTGTTTCAAAAGAGCACTGTAAGCATCAAAATCACAAAGTTGACTAGGAACGAGATCATTATCCAAAACAATATCCTAAATTTATTTTTGAATAAAGAAGGTAGAGAAAGACTAGAAAACGGCCCAATGACTAGAGTGCCGAGCGGTCTAATGACTAGATCTTTAGATTTCTATAGATCTTTACATACTAAAAATAAATAAAGAGACTCAGGCATGCAGAGCACAGTCACTTTTTGAACTTCTTGGAGTCTTCATGATATGTATTTTTCTGATCTGTAGGCCCGAGATCCTCCCAGGTAAGTGGATTCGAAAATTAATTTTGGCCTAGACTTTTAAAAATCCTAATTTAAAGAGAAAAAACCTGTTTACTGTTACGCAGAAAATCAACAAAACGAGAAAAGTCACAAATAGTTTCCTGCTCTTCAGTAATTAAATAAGGTAGATCACCTAAAATTGTTGAGTTTATTGGAATAATAAATTAAAATTTGCCTGTTGGTGACTTCCAAGGCCGAGTTGAATATTCAAACAAAATTGGGGCAGCACAAATTTTGCTGGCTGCCTAAATTAATTTTTAATTTTAAAAATAAAAATTTAAAAAATACCATAAATTGTAAAGATTCTATATCCATTGAAGGCAAACCAAACTCTGCTGGCCAAATATAAAGAAACATTTTTTTAAAATTAATTTTAAAATTTTAACAATTTTTATTAAAGGATTTTGTTATTTTTAAATATTTGTGGAATTGTATGTTTTGAATTGTTGGTCAAATAAAATTTAACAATTTGACATTCTGAAGAAGATAGAATGTGAAGAAGACATCTAGAATAAATGAGAGAGAATGATAAAGATTAAGCAGAGAAAAATAGTATTTAGAGACGTTTGTAATTTTCGCTTGTAATTTTCTTGAGAATCTTCAAATCATTTTGCTTCAATTGTGAGAATGATGCAGCATCTTGAGACCTTTCGAATCAAAATATAATTTTAGGCTCAAATCGGATTTTACTCCGAATCGCCCCTGAATTTTTTCTTTTCTCAGAAAAAATTGGCATTAAAATTTGGCATTTTGTTAATAACTTTGCCGCTAAATTTTTTGATTAAAAATGGCTTTAAATTTTTAAAAATTTTCGTTAAATTTAATTTCTTTTAAGGATAAATTTAATTTTCTATTATTATTCCTCTGTTAAAAATTTCCTTTTTTGTTATTAATGCAAACTGCGCGCATTGAATTAGACACAACTTTTGGTTCAGGAAAGTTAAGCATTCCTTCACAGCGTGGTGCAATTCCGAAACATTCAACGCCTAAAAGTTTTCTTTTTCTTGTTCATTGATTTATACTTTTATTTATTTTAAGGACCTGATTGGAACGACGAACGTATTCCTTTAGAACAATCAACTATATGTGACGAATTTGAAAGAATGTCTTCCATTTCAAATAATGAACCAAATGTAAATATTTTTTATAAAAAGGGGGAAGGGATTTAATTGATTTTCTTTGTCCACACTTTTTATCCTTATAAATTACCACGGAATTTTTATAGAAAAATTGTTTAAATTTTGTCTTTCGATTTTCTATTCATACTCGATTTTTAATTTTATGACTTTTCCTGGCTCCCAAATTTATTGATTTTTCTTGGTTTGAGGTCAAGAATTTTGCCAAAGTCGGCAATTGAATTTTCACTCGTTTTACCTTAATCTTTAGCTAGAAATCGATTTTTGCCTCCTAAATTTGGTAACTATCTTCACTAAACCACCTTTGCCCTCTTCTCTCAATACTGATTTAATAAAGAATTATTTTTAGAAACCTGACTTGTCCGAAAAGGAATTTCTCTCAAATTATATTCAAATAGAATTCGACAAAAAACGATGTTCTTCGAAGGTTATATTATATAAAGAAATTTCCTCCAAAAATTTTTTTTTCTTTTTTAGGAAGGACGTAATGACGTTTTAAGCAATGTAAATATTCCAGACCAAATGCCCCGTGACCTTTCGAATAATGGATTAAATAGGAAAATACCTAAATTTGACACGCCAACATTTAGACCAATATCTTCTGCTTCTGACACGGATTCTTTGTTTTTTTTTTAATTTTTATTGAAAAATTTGTTTTATTTTTAAGGTCCTCATTAACTCGTAAAAGTCTTCTTGGAATTGAACAAGACAAAACAATTTTAAATTTTGGTTATGTTTCTATTGGGGAATCGTTGACTTTGAAACAAAAAATTTGGAATTGTGACAATGAACAAATGAAGATAAAATGCTCTATTTTGGTTGATGAAAGTTTGGAAGATGGAATTTTTAAGGTTTTTTTGAACTTAACTTTTTATTGTTTTGTCAGATTTAAGAGAAGTTTATCTTAAGGGTGTCAAGGCTTGGGTTTTTATTAGACAAATTTTTTTCGTGAATAAGTCCTTCTTGCCTACTAGTCTTTCTTTCGCCTTCCGCAGAATTTTGCTTTTTTTACCCTTCCACTTCCAGGTCCCCTTCCGCTTTTTATTTTGTTCTACTTTCTGCCGTTTTCGGTTTTTTAAATGTAGCAGAGCTTCGCCCTTGCATATGTTTTAAAAAAATTTCCCCAAAAAAGTTATCTTAAAAAATCGATTGTCTTTTCCCAATCTTTTGTCCATTAAGTTTTTAGAATTTTTACTTTTCAGATTCTCATATTTTCTTCCGTTTAAAAATAAATTTCATTTCAATTTAAGATAACCAATGTTTCTACACCAATAATACGGCCTGGAGAATGGTGTGAAATTTGTGTTCAATATACACCAACAAAAGTTGAAAGAAATGCAGGAAGGCTTGTTATTGAAAGAGAAAGTGGAATTCGATTTCGTTACTCGGTTTTTTATCATTTTTTTTAATTTAAGAAAAAATTTTTTTTCAAGTTTTCACTTTATGGAGTTGGAGGGGGTGCTCTATTAAGTTTAGATGCAAATTATAAAGCTGGCATTGCTTTTGAATCTACAAGTGGAAGAGTAATTGTAGTCAGGCCTGATGTATTTTCTCGTTTTTGGTTAATTTTTGAAAATAAAGGGCAAAGGTTTTTTTAATTTTCGTAAAATTTTTAGAAAAAAAATTCCTATAGGTCAGCATTTGTCAATTTAATTGCAATTGATCGTAGAGGTAATATTTTGTCAAAGGAAGTTGGTTTAGATCAACAACAAATATCAATTAAACCATCACAATTTGTACTTGACTCTTATTCTGAAGATGGAGATAAACATAAAATGGTTTGATTTTAATATTTTTTGGAGGGGTTTGGACGGGTTTTTGGAATAATTACACAAATTTTTTCAAAATATGAATTTTTCAAAGACCTGAGTATGGGTAAGGGCCCGAGCTTTTTCGTTTTAAAATGATTACTAAAAAGAGTAAAACCTCCCATAAAGCATGATTTTTAGTTGTATACTTATAAGAATGTAAAGAATTTGTAGCTTGTTTAATCCCATAACTTTTTGATTTTAAACAACCCCCTTTCCCTTTTTTAACAATAAAATTTTTAAAATATTTTTGAGAGGTAGTTTACTGGAAATTTTTTTACATTTTATGGGGACTTCCAAAAATTTTAACAAAGAAAAAACCTTTTAATTTTTTAGAATGTATTAATTCGAGTAGATGAATCATTTAATTGGATAGCAGAAAATAATGATAATATTGGAATTAAATCAACAAATAATAACAACAACAATAATAAAAATTCAAAACAAGAAGGGGAAGGTGATATTTGTGGGGGGAGAGATTCAATGCTTTCTTCTGCTTCAACATCAAGTTTTCAGGAAGATTGTGCTTTTCAATTACTTTCGTATTGGGGAGAAGAAGGACAACGACTACGAATAAAATGGTTTTTCTTTGAAGAAAATTTTTTTGAAATTCTATTTTTTTTAGTTGGGAGAAAGCATTTAAACCTTTTTATTTAAATGGATTTCGATTTACTGGAAAATTTGTAAACGAAAAAGAATTTACTGCAGAACAAAAAAGAAAAGCACAACAATGTGTAAAGGAAGAAGATGCTAGAGAATTTAAAGATTTATTGAGGATAATTAAATTTAATGTAAGGAGAGGTTATTTAACTTAAATTTCAATTAATAATAGAAATGTGAAGATTCGATTCCTTATATGGATATATGATTTTCCTTTGTTGAGTGGTTTTTAATGTTTAATAGAGATAGGAAATAAGCCTTGATTCTCGATTTTTGTTGAGAAACTTGACTAGATTTTTGATTTTGAGTTAGGAAAAAATCAAGAAACACTGAAAAATGCTTTGATATTGACTTTGGATTCAGGAAAAATTAAATTGAAAAAAATGTTTGAGGTGAAAATCTTTCCCTGAATAAGAGGCCTTAAATAATAAGCTTTTTCTCCTTAAAATAATTATAATAATTGAATGAAAAAATTCCTTAGAATTGAATTATTCTTTTTTTAAAAAAGGTAATAGATGAAAGAGCTCGAATATACTTCCCAACACAACCAGATTCAATTCAACCAGTTTTGGAAATGTTTAGAAATCAAAGTGTTTTATTGAGAGAAGTATGTCAAAATGAAGAAATTAGTTATTGTAGTGCTTCAACTTCACAAATATTTCTTTCTTCAAATGGAGGACGTGGAAGAATTCCTTCAACATCAAGTAGTGGAGGAGGTTCGCCATCACATGATATACAAAAAATGCGTATATTTAGCGGAAGAGACCAACAAAATAAAAATTTTGATTAAAAAAGGTTTAAATTCTTGTATTTAAATTTTTTGAAAATAAAAATGCGTGCAATGCTTTTTATAAAAGTATTCTAAAAGGGAACGTTTAAATTTGAAATTTTGTTACTCTTTCACTACCTTTAGGAAAAATTAAGGGAAATCTAAGTACAAATTTAGAAAATCTCGTAATAAAGGGTTAGACTGGGTGAGGATTTAGGTGGAAAAAATAAGCCTATTAAAGACTTAAAGATTTCAAGTCTCATCTCAGCTCAAAAAATATTTATGGGGAACGTCCTAAAATTCAAGATAAATTTAAAAATTGAAAGTTTAGATTTTTCTTTAAAAAGAGTAAATGAAGCTTTTTGAAGAGATATTTTCAAAGGGTACATCCCGTTATACCGCGAGCCCGGTATACCGCCGAGCTATAACTTCGTTCAAAATTGTCAAATCCGGGAGGCTCTGGTATGGTTCGATGCGCCTCGACGAGCTGAATCGAAACATACCAGGGCGTCTCGGATTCGACAATTTTGAACGAAGTTATAGCTTGGCGGTATACTGGGCTCGCGGTATACTGGCCTGCTCCCATTTTCAAATGGGTTGGGGGAAGGGGGCGCGCTGTGAATGGTGAGAAAACATGCAGCAGTGAGGGAATAAAATTCTTTAAGTCTGAGGTATTGGCTAGAAAATTGCTATACGCCTCCTTTAAGGTTGAATGAATACTCCACCCTCAAAACAGTAATAGACTAAGCTTAAAATCTCGTTTAGAATGAATCTTCTGTAGAGCAAAAAAAAATATAAATTGACCCATTGGGGGGTTCTAATCAAATTTTAAAAAATAAATACCCAATAAACTTATTAATTATTAAAAATTAAAAAATACACAAAATTCTCCATTTTGTACATTTATTCCCAAAAAATCTTTTCAAAAGATCCACTACCAATTTTTCTTTTTAATTTGTAGACAATCAGCAATGACAAAATCCTTTAAAAAATAAATTGTTTAAAAGTACTAAATAAGAGTTTAATGTGAAAAATTCAACTGAAAATGTAAAATATTAGCAATTATGGATAAATAACAGAAATGAGGCGATATCCTAGTTAGGAATCCTCCGATCTTGAAACCCTGCAAAGGGATCGACGAGGTTAAGCTGAAAGTTGTTGACTGATAAAGTAGTAGTAGACAAAACGTAACATTTCTCAAAGATGGGCGAAATGAAATTTTGGTTAATCGACATAATTAATTCAATTTAGTGAAACGAAATATTAAATTACACTTTGCCAACAGAAAAATAATACATTTAAAGTTGCTAATTTAAATTTTCATTCAACTTTTTTCTTCGTTTTTGTTTTTTCCGCCTTCATTATTTTTACAATTTTTTTGTTTCATTACTAAATTACCAATTTAGTAGGGGTTTGGAAAGGTTTTTAGGCAGAATTACGATTTCTGAATTTCTTATCGAGTTGCGATATCATTAATTTACATTTTATTTACTTTTCATTATTATTTTAACATAATCTCAAATAACTTAACTTTTGTTCAATTCCTTCTCTTCTCTATTCATATCCAAATATTATCTATACATTTTTTTTAATTTCTAGAATTTATTTCAAAAAATTTTTGGTAGTTTATTAAACAATGTCAAACATTCCAGAACGCGAAGGTTCAGAGGGTCATGACGACAAGGATCAGCAAAAACTTCAAAAAAATTTTCTCAAGATTCTGCAGGAGACTGTGGAGGTTAGTTACTTTCATTATAATGATACGAGGGTTTGTTCACAGTTAACAACTGTTCTTTTCCGGTCTGGAAAACTTGCAAAATACGACCACTCGAATACTGATAGTTTATGTTAGTTGAACGAGTTTTCGGCAAGATTATTTGAATGATACCAGAACGGACTTATAGTGGGTATTGATTTGAACTAGAACACTAATATAAGATACAAGGGTTATAAATAGTCAAAGTATAGACAATAAATACTTTAAGACAGTAATGGAAAATTTTTCGATATTTCTTAGTTTAAGGTTTTAAGAAAAAAATTATTCAAATCAGCTAGGAATAAGTTTCTCCATTGTTTTAGAACTAGTTTTGGGTGTTTAAAGGTTTCTTGCCGCTTTCGGAAAAGACCGAGGTTATCGAGCGCCGCACTAAGACCCAACAGTTCACTCAACTTCCCTCAAGCGTGACTTGTTTCTCGGAAGTTTTAAAAACCTTCCAAGTACTCTAGCTCACCTCTATAAGTTTCTCTCGTTCAAATAATCTCATTTATACTAAATATCATTTCACAAATATATTCGAGTGGTCATATTCTGCATTTTTTCCTTCAATTTTTACCTTGTAATATATGTATCCGCTATTTCAATTGAGTGGACCTTAATCCAGCTTTTTCAATCCCGAGGCCAGGGCCCTACTTTAATTAAACAATTGAATAGTTTTCGAAAGTTCTGCTCGTGCGGACATTGTTCCTGGCTGTATCGATCTGATCATCATGCCCTGATTTTCTACCTCTATCCGGCTGTAACTTTTTATGTGATGATCAGATCATTCCAGTAAGAAATAATAAACCGCATTTTCAGTGTATTTTGATTTAAGTAAGGATTATTCAAATCAGCTATGAATAAAGTGTTCGATAATAGAGTCCCAGGACTGAAAAAGCAAGACTGTGGTGACCTGTTCCTTTACTACTTTTTATCCCCCTAAAAATTTAATAATGCCCCTCCAAAAAATTTAACCATGAAAAATAAAAATTCTAAAATATCTCCTGAATTGATTTCTGAAATTGTCGCCTACATCCATTTTCACCATAAATGGGGAAAGATTCGTGTTTCTAAATTATTCGATATATTAGTTATTAAATTCCATAAAAATTTTATAACCGAAATGAAAATAGTGGGTTTTAAGAAAAATTTTAAATTTGGTTTTTAGAGTTAATAAACTTGATACTTAATTCAATTTTTAGACTAAACAATTCATTGGCGAGGCACTTTCGAAAATCCTTGGATATTTTGTCTACTTGTCCTCTAATCAAATGAAGAAACTCAAAATGGGAGATGAAATGCATAATACTGGTCCATTTGATTGTAAGTTTGATTAAATTAAAAATTAACGTCGTTTTGGTAATACTTTGAAGTCACCCCTCTTTTTCTCCCATTTCCCTGACCATTATGAGCTTTTTTACTTGATATATAATTTGTTATATATCATTCGAAAGAGAACTTGAAACTGGGCAGTTAGATTTGTTCATTTTAAACAAAATTATGAAGTGGAAAAACTTCTTGTCTCGGTTCAAATGAAAAAACAAATAGTCATGACTTTGTTGATTTAGGTCAGATTTCATTGATTTTAGTGTCATTCGTCTCACCCGAAGTGCTCTTTCAAATGATATATAATGTATTAAAATGATAAAAAAATATAAAGGAAAAGGGGGCGATTTCCAAAGCATTACCGACGTTTTTAAAAAAAATTTTCCCGTTTTATAATCATTTTTAAGCCATTTTCCGCATGCTCCGTAATTTTGCTGGAGAGGCGCCTTTTTTGGGGGAACTTTTAAATGTAATTTAAAATTAATTTTTTTATAAATTTTAATTTTTAGACAATCTTACAACTTCCACAAAGTCCTCAAGGAGCTTGGCCTGAATGGCCGACAAAATATATTACTGACCCGAAGGGGGGTGTAAGTTTCTATTTAATTTTTCTTAAAAGTAGATTCCGTATTTTTTAAGATAAAATCTTAGGGTACAGCCCAAGTAGGCGCGGGCCAAGTAGGCGCGACCAAGTAGGCGCGACCGAGTAGGCGCAGGCCAAGTAGGCGCAAGGCCAAGTAGGCGCACGGCCAAGTAGGCGCAAGGGCAAATTTCTTCCCTAAAATTTTTTGTTAATCTTCAATTTTGTTAATTAGTTGGCTGAATAATCAAACAACTTTATGTGGACACTGGACTTTTTCCAAAACTGCCCTTCTTAGGGAAAAAATTTATTAAGTGAAACATCATACCAATGTTATGAATACTAACTAGTTCAACTAGTTTAAGGGGGACTAGCTAGTTTAAGGGAATGTTATGAATAATTAACCTGTACTAATTAGCCTTTAGGAACTAACTAGTTTAATGGAACATGAAGTGTATGCAATGGTACAATTAACAATCAAGATAAGACTAAAAACTTCTTCAAGGCGTTTTACAAAAAAGTCCAGCTACAATTAGGAGTCCTTTGATGATTAAAAGCTTTTAATGGATTAAAAAATACATATTAAAAAATACACTTTCGAACTGCCTAGTTAATGCATACAGTACGAACGTATACTAACAGGGTATCATATTTAAGGTGTCTCTTCTAAAATAGGTACCTTTCTTCTAATTTTTACTAAGAATCTTTCTTCTAACTCATTAACATAAGAATATTTATGGTGACTTATTTTTTTATTTGAATATTTTACGATAAAAAATTTGCGCCTACTTGGCCGTGCGCCTACTTGGCCTTGCGCCTACTTGGCCTGCGCCTACTCGGTCGCGCCTACTCGGTCGCGCCTACTTGGCCCGCGCCTACTCGGGCGTGTCCCAAAATCTTAAGCTGAATAAAACTATTTTTTTAATAAAATCTAAATTTAGTGGGAAGGTATCAACAAGGCAAAAATCAGCATTCTCAAACTTCTATTTGGCCAATTTGTCGAATTTTACAAACTTTCAAAAGACAACTTCACTCTCCTTTTTTTGCAGAGAATTCTTCAACTTCTTAAAGGTTTAGTTTTTTAAAATTGTTATTTAAATTTTTCTAAATTTCAATTTCAGATATCCTGACAAATTTGAGCGAACTTTTTGGAGTGAAAGAAAATGACGTGAAGAGTGTGAACTGGGATGACTACAATGATGGAGACGACGGGACTGGTCCCAGTACCTCTGGGACTGGTCCCGGCACCTCTGGAGATGGGGCCAGACCGCCCAAGATGTTTAGAATTAAGTAAAGGAATTTAAAAATTATTTTAAATAAATGTTGAATTTTAAATTGTTGGATTTTTTTTTGATTAATGTAAATTGTTTGTTTGGGGATTGTAAGCATTTGTTTTTAATTGATCTGGGGGGGGGGGGGGGGGGGGTCAAAGATGTAAGCATAGTCGGAGAATAAATCAATTTCTCGTCAAGTCTTAATGATGAAGATTTCTAAAATTTAAGTTGGCTTTCTAAATTCTCCAGCCAGTTGGCGTTTAAATTCTTTTTAACTAGGTCTTAACAACTAGGTTTTTAATAATTTTTGAAAATTGGAAAACAATACTAATTTAAAAACAATTTTTTCCTAATAAGTTCCTTCTTCTTCTAAAGCATTTCCACCTTCATCCCCATAATCTTCACCTCCATCAAAATATGTTTCTATATAATCATTTGCATCTTCTGCCAAATAATCCTCATCAGAATATTCAACTTCTTCGTCATCTTCATTTGTTGGTTTTAATGTTTGTGTTTCTATTTCGTCTTCATCCACTTCTTTTTCTTTTATTTCTTCATTTTCTGTTTCCTTTAAAAAATATTTTTTTAGAAATTTAAAGAAAAATCAAAAAATAAACCTTTTCTCCAGGATGACCCTCACGTTGTCCTAGCCTTTCCAGAAGCGCGTTTTCGTCAATTCTGGCTCTTTTAGCGGCACGAATATTTGCTTTACTTTTAGTTTTCCAATTAAGTTCTGACGGAAGTCTATTCCAATCTTAACAAAAAAATTTTGGAGAGCCAGGAAGGGCTATTTAGTGACGAAAATGAATTCCCTCTAAAAGAGGAAGCTTTGGGAATTAATTTTTAGAAAATTATTTTAGAAAATTTTCTTTAAGAATTTGAGGTTTAATAAAACCTCAAATCTTTCCATTTAAAAATATTCCATTAATAAATTTAAAATCGAAAAACTAACGTGGCTCAAAAGTTTCTTTGTCCATCAATCTGTATTTGTCTGTGTACTAAAAATATAAAATAGATTTAAATAAAAATCAAAATTCTTTACCCTTCTAACATCCCTCTTTCCAGTTTTTTTCGAATAAAAAGGAGATTCTCGAAAACGATTTAAAAATTCCTGTTTTGTATCAACCATAAAAGCAAGTTCTTTTGTTTCTTCTAAAGGCAAGGGAGTTTTATCTAATGGCTGAAAATTTAAAAAAGAAAATTTAAAAGAAAAAAAAGAAAAAAAATTCAAACTGGATATAAAGGCAAAGGCTCATTTCGAACTTGTTGAGCATTATATTGACTAACATCTTGTCTGCTTATTCCTAGAACCTAAAAGTTTTTTTTTAATTTAAGAAAAAAATTTTTAAATAAAAAACAAACATTTGCAATTGCACGAACACCACTTGTGGAAGCCCCTCTACCTCCTCTACTCATTTTTGATACAAATTGTAATTAGAAACAAGCAAAAATAAATATAAAAAATAATTTAAATTTACTAAAAAACAAGAAATAGGTAACCTGTCAATCTATAAATTAGTGGAATTTGACCGTTTTTTCATCTGATATTTTGTCAATTCGACATTTTGAAATTTTAACAGAATTTTACATTTTAAGCGTTTTCGAACTAAAGGATTTCAAAAAACCAAACTTTTATAAACTAAATTATTCGTCAAATTTAAAAGGCTCCCCGACTTTTCGTCAACGGACCTTCCGTCAACGGCTTTTTTCCAGGATGTCTTACAAGGAGAGGTTGCGAGGTGTCCGAGCTAAAAACGGTCGAGACCGGGCTCATTCGATAGAGAATGTGCCCTTTCTAGCAAGGATTTTTTGCCGTTTTTGCCCGTTTTTTGATCTGGCCAAGATATGGCCCTCCAAAGTCCCAAAATTTGGCATTATTTTCCCCCTTCAAATATAAACTTTAAATAATGCGTTAATTTTGTTGGCGCTGTGGTGTAGTGGTGAGTGTGCTTGCGTTACCCTTTTTCTCTAAAAAGTTCGATTCTTTTCTTGGTTTTATTCTTTTATCTAATTGTTTTAAACATTATTTATAACTTTTTCAACAAAAAAAATTTTTTTTCTTGAAAAAAAATTTTTTTTTTAATTTTTTTGAAAAATTTTTTTAATTTTTTAAATTTTTTTTAATTTTTTAAAATTTTTAAATTTTAAAAACACCTGGCACATCGAATAAAACTAGATTCCAAACTATTAGGTGTGCCCTTGCTAGAAAGGGCACATTCTCTATCGAATGAGCCCGGTCTCGACCGTTTTTAGCTCGGACACCTCGCAACCTCTCCTTGTTAACAATAAACTTAAATTTTTTTTTCAATTTTAGATGTTTAATGTCTTCAAAACAAATTATCGAAATTTTCCTTCCTCTCTTACGAAATTACGTTTTCTTCATTATTCACGTTATTTAAAAAACATAAATGAATTAAAAGAAAATAATATTCAATCAACAAGTAATTTAATTCCCTCTGAAATTGAACAAAATTTACAAAGATGGGAGAAAGGAATAAAACTGAGCTTTGATTTCTCTGAAAATCCTAATGTAAATCAACTACAAAACCAATGGATGGGGTTATCTTTGGAATGTGTTGATATTAAACAACATCCAAGTCCGTTCATTACTTTATCAACTAAAAATGTTTGTTTTTTATATTTGATAATCTGGTATTTTGATGGTAATAGTGAAGAACTGGGGAAACACCTTAAAATTTATTTTTTTTTCTGAAAATCATTTTGTAATGTAATTGACGATGCTGGGGGGGGGGGGCTGGGATATGAACAAATTACCGATAATGTTGTTTTCTTTATTAATTTAAATTATTCTATCCAAGTTTTATTAGAAGGTTGACGGGTTTTTTGTCCTGCACATAATATTATTTTAATATTTTTCAATTTAGTAGGGGGAGGGGGTACAAACAAAACTATCACCGTTATTTCGAATATTTATTACTAATAAACCTACAAAATTTAATTTTCCCATCATTATTTTTAATAATTTGTTTTTAAGCTATCAAAATCACAACTTTCTTCTTTACGTCTTTTGAATCTTAAAGCTGGTAGGAATATTGATTTGAAGATTTTGGAACCAAATAGCGAAACAATTATTGATTGTGCTTTTTTAAGTCTATCTTATTACAATCTTGTAGTTAAAACAAATATTTTTGTTTTTGATACTTCTGCTTTGCGTGAAAATATTAAGGTTTATTTTTAAATTTTAGAATTCCTTTTCATAAATAAAAAAAGTTTTTTTGGGGGGGGGGGGGGGGGGTGGGGGATGTGAGAGAAAATTTTACAAAACAGCAATTGTTATAATTTTCAGGGAAAATGTTTTGACATTCGTTTAAGCCGTAATTACTCATTGAAAAAGGCAATTAATTTAATTGAAAATCGAGAAGAATTTGCTAAATACAAAGGTTATGATGCAATGCTTTATGCCTTCAAATGTAAAAAGATGCCTTATTTTGGGGATGATCCGGACATTGATACGTTTATGCCTCTTTACAAGGTTAACACTTTTTGGTACTTGTGGGTTATCCCAAACAAGTTTTTGCGGACAAATTTATGCGTGTACGAAAAGGCCAAAGGTTCTTCCCTCCTCGATTTTACTCAATTTTCTCTGTGGCACTTCTTTAATGAGAGCATCAATATACATAAAATAAGTCCGCATAAATATGTCCGCAAAAACTGGTTTCCACAAGTACCCTTTTTTTATTTTAGTTTGGATTTTGAATTATCTTATAATTTCGGCAGACAGAAGATTCATGAACGTTGAAATCAGCCTTTAAAAATAATTTTTTAATTTTCTTTATTTTAATAGAATTATGACTCATCGCAATTAACTGCTCTTTCTGCTTTACTAAATAAAAACCGTCCAATAGTTGCAGTTCATGGAGCGGCAGGAACAGGCAAAACACTTCTTTTGGCTCAGTATTTGGATATTTTGTCAAAATCTGACGAATCTAAAGATATGCCTATTGCTGTTATTTCACCTTCAATTTCTTCACTTTATCGACTTATTGACCTTTATTGTTCTATTGCTAGTAAAGAAATATTAAAAGAAATGCCTTTTATTTGTTTGAAGGAATTCAATGCGGCTGGTGCATATTTTTCTATAAAAAATCAAAATGTTTTACAACTTGTAAGAATGACTAGTTTTCATAATTTTCGAAGGATTTACGATGAAGCGACTTTAAAGATTTTGGAAGAATTGAAAGTATTGAGGAATCGATCAAGGTTTTTATTAGGGTTTCACCGGAACCGAAATTTTGACCAGAACCGGATCCAATTTGAGATCCGGTTCCCGGAACCGGAACAAAAAAACACCGGAACTTCCGGTGAAACTCTAGTTTTTATCATTAATTTTTCGTGGTTGAATTTTTGCCGATAGTATGATTTCTGCTGTTGCCATTTATTTTTTCCTTCCTGATAGCTTGCCTTTCACCTAAAATGTTTGACAAAAATTAATAATTAACGGCAAAAAGGAAAATAAGTCTCAAATAGGGGTGGGGGCGGGATATGAACAAAGTACCGAAAATGTTGACAGCAGACCTCTGTTTTTATGTAAATGTTTAATATTTAAAGGAACCAGAAAAATTCTTCATTGAATAAACAATTGAAAGGTCTAATAGACGAGGAAATTAGCAAATTTATTAAAAAGCGGCGATTTGTGTTTTTAACTTGTAGTTTTGCAATGCTAAACTTTTTAGAACGAATTGGTGTTAAATTTAGTGGAGTGATTGTTGACAATGCTGAGAGACTAAATGAACAAGAGAATTGGCATGTAATTCTAAAAACGGTTTGTTTTAAATTTATAAAGATTTTTTGGTAATTTTGAATTTCGTTTTCCTTTTTTTCCTTCCTCAATTTGTATTGGTCAGACATTCCTTCCTGAATTCCATTCTACTTTTATATGGGAGTAAAAAGACGAGTGTTTTGAGATGCTCGTTCTAGTATTCCAAAAATAATCATATTTTTCATTGCGGGTCCTGAAAAATTTTAATTTTTAAATTGAAAAACTTCAAATTTTAATTTTTCAGTCACCTTTTGTCAGATTATTTGGAGACTATTATCAGTATAGTAAAAGAATATCAAATGAACAATCAAAGTTAGATTATAACAAATCTCTCCTGCAAAGACTTTATGAAGATTTTGGTGTTGATTCTAATGTTAATTTTCATCTTAACCGTCAATATACTTCAAATCCAGCAATTCGTGCATGGGGAGATTCTGTTTTTTATAAAGAAGGGAAAACTATCCCTGCTAATAAATCTGTTGAGAAAATGAATTTAAATGAAATTTTGAAGCCTAACATAAAAAAGGATAGCACAATAAAATTAGTGACAGAACCTTTAGTTTTGGTTGATATTAGCAAATTGGAAGGGAAATGGAAGGAATCAATGTTTGAGGTTTTTTAAATTAAAAAATTTTGAAAAATAATTGGTCGCTTTTAGCCAGAATATGTTGCTAGTACAAATGTCCTAAATAATTACGAAGCTTATCGAAATTGGGGAATGGCTCTAATAACTGCCCAACACATTAATCTTTTAATTCAAAATGGAATTGGTCCAGAGGAAATTGCTTGCCCTTTGAGAAGTTTTTATCATCATCGTATTTTGGAAGAAATTTTTGGTAAATGTTCGATTTTATAGGGGACGTTTGCGAATGACAGAAAAATTTTTTTGGTCCTCTCCCATCTTGCAAATAATCAATCGAAAACCTTTTGCCTTTTTGAAGTTTTCGCTAGATCCCAAAATTAAAGGGTTATTTAAGATTTCTGTTGTGTCCTTGATTCTCTAATGTTGATTAAAGATAAGAAATGAAGGAAAGAAAAGCAGACATTTAATAAATTTATTTTATTCAAAATTTTCTTTAGCAATTCTTTGGCCATATAATTTATACAAATTCAAACGAATTTGCAGTCGAGTCAGTGGAATGCTTACTGGACTTCATTTTTCGGTTTATATTCGTTCATTTTTTTACAATGAATTTGCTATTACTGAGAATGATTACCTAAAATTAATAACATCTTGGAATTTTGGATTATCAAAAGCGAAATATCAATTTATGTTAATTAGTGACAGCAATAATTTGAAAAATAATTGTATTCCAAGTAAGTGTAGAGGGGAGAAGGTGTTTAGGTGGTGTGTCGACATATCGGGATTGGGGTGACAAAAATAATTTCTTGCGTGTTTACGTTTGTTCTAAAACATAAAAACTCTATTCCTCACAATATACTATCCAAGACCCAGTGGCCGTAGGTCCCGAAATTAGTAGGTCCCTGTTCGTACATTGAAATATCCCGATATGTCCGCGTGCCGTTTAGGGACACATAAACTTGCACCCTCCTTTTAAGATTAAAATTATTTTATAAAAATTTAACTTAAGAAACGAGGATCCTTTTTGTCGTTATTTTTATATTTTTTTTATTTTAGAAATGAAAGAAATGCTTGAATGTTTTCAATCAACTAGAGGAGGTATAATTGTTGGACCAAACGATATTTTTCCTTTAAAGAACGGGCAATTTGAAGAAATTAGAAATTTAGCTAAAAAGAGATTAAGAGAATTAAAATAGTTTTTTTAATGTTTAATGATGTATTTTTTAAATTATAATTTAAAAATTGAAACGGGTTTTTAAAAATGTATTTTTTAATTTGTTAAAGTTATTTTTATGACTACAATATTTTCGATTCATTTATTTGGCATTAATTTAATCTCTATGAAATTATTTTTAGATTTTTAATTTTATTTATTTCATCAATCTTCAATGATCGAAACAGAAAATCACAAAGTTGTGATTGTTCTTGATAGGAGTCCAAAGTTTGCTGCATTGGCTCCGACAGCAGTAAGTTTTAAATTAATTTTTTGTATAAACAATTGGAGAGTTATAAGTAACTTTCTAAGTTTTCGGCTTGTTTACGTGGTGAAAAGTTAGTCTAGCCTGATTTTCTTTAGGATTTCTAGTACAAAATTTCCTTTCCAAAAATTAAGAATAAGCTTATTAATTAAAAATACGTTTATCAAAAATTTTCAAATCCTTCACCAAATTTATTGTGGAAAAATGAATCAATTTATGAATATCATATAGGCAGAGATATTTTCAACAATTTTTAAATTACTCCCAAAACTATCATTTCTTCCCTTCCTTTTTTAATTTCTTTCAAACTTCAAGCATTATATTTCCCCATCCATTCATCCCACAAAGCCAAAGCATTTTCAACACCTTTTTCCTAAATTTATTTTTTCTTTAAATTTATTTAATTATTTTTTTACCTGAACTTCTGTACGAGCATCTTCAATTACAACAGTTCCATCCGGCTTAATAATACGGAAAGTTGGAATGGTTTTAACTTCGTATTTGGACAAAAACTCGCTTAAATAAAGCAAATATTTTTTTAATTAAAGGAAAATTATTTTGGGTAAAATCGTTTTTAGGGAATCTTTGGAAGATACTTCTGACTTCTGATAAATTTCTTATTTATTTAGAGTGATTTTTCCACCACTAACTTAAGAGGCCAAATCGAGAAAAATGGCATTTTATTGACATTAACTTTAGCTGTCTGCAAATGTTGTCCGCAAGAAAATGCGGACACACTCTCTACAACCCCCGAAATCTCCCAAATCCGCCAAACTTCCCCAACAAAAAACTATTTAAAAACAAACTGGTTTCAAAAACTTACTCAATCTTCGGATCGCCAAATTCCAAATAAGTCCACTTTCCATGATGGTCATTATAATATTCCTTCAAGTCATTGGCTGTGCGATCTCTAGAAACAAAAATAACTTCAAAATTCTTTCCTGCAGCCTTCAGGTCCTCGTAAAATTTCTTTAAAAAATTTGAGAATATTTTCAAAAATAAACAAAAAAAACCTTCAATTTTGGAGTAAAAGCCCGGCATGGTGGGCACCACATTGCAGAAAAATAGAGACCAACAACTTTGTCATTTAAATATTCCTCAGCATTCGCCTTGCTTTCGTCTTTCAAAATAATTTTTTGTCCGGCTAAAA
This sequence comes from Meloidogyne arenaria, assembly GCA_036172955.1. NCBI lineage: Eukaryota > Metazoa > Nematoda > Chromadorea > Rhabditida > Meloidogynidae > Meloidogyne > Meloidogyne arenaria. The sequence goes on from JARQAB010000001.1 coordinate 3,500,495, forward strand.
CTTGTGACATTTTATTTTTTGAACTGAAAATTGAATTAGATATTTAATTTTTGTTAAATATCGAACTAGAAAAGTGAATTTGTCGGTGAAAATGAAACTTTTTGAACAGCGTTAAAGAGGCGAAATAATTTAGATTGCATATTTTACCTAAATTTTGAGTTTTAAAAGGAAAAATGAATTGAATGGGGCCTTAAAAAGTAATAATTTTTTGTGTGTTTTGTGATAATAAAATATGACGAATTTCGTTTTTAACTTGTGAGTATGACGTAATATTTAATTAGAATTTCATAAATTACGTGGGGATGTGGTTAAAATAGAAATATAAAAATGGGGAAAATAACATTGATTTACGCTGGGAAATTGCCCCGATTTGTAGAAAAAAGTAAACTCGATTGCTTACGCGCCTTAGCGTCGCTTTAGTTTTTAAGTAATTTTTGTTCATTTTTGATTGAAAAACTTTCTTTGGGGAGAACTCTTTCTCTTCTGCTTCTCTAGTTCTCTTGTTGTCTATGTTCTCTAACTTTTTACATTTCGCCAAATTTATTTTTAATTGAATTTATTTAAATAAATAACCAATATCCCTTTTATTTTTTTCGATTCTCCTTTTTAATTTTTAGGAAATCCCAACAACAACAACAACCCCTTCAAATGACATAAAACCTTCAAAAACTTTGTGGAATTGTTCAATAGAAGCTGCCTTAGAATTTCATCGAGTTGTTTCCGATTTATTTCCTCAAGGCCAAAAACAACTACGTTATATTACTTCTGATTATGTTGGGAAATTTATTACACCTGGATGGTCTGATAATTTAATTAGTCAAAAAGAGGTTTTTTTAATTTAAACAATTTTTATAGTCTGATTTAAAATACACCCTTATTTCTTAAAATATTACACTATATGGGGTTTATTTGATTACTAGGTTATCGCTTAGGAAGTTCCCTAAGTCAAGGGCCAGCCAAATTTTATAAAACATCTAACTTTTGAGCTTTTCTAACTTTTTTCAATATTCACGAAATCTTAATATTTATGGGTATTTTGTTGCTTTTTTTGCTTAACAGAAAGTATTTCATTAAATCTAAAAACAGGAAATTCGTGAATAAATTTTCGGACAGAAGATTTTTAGACTTTGTATTCTTTCATTAATTTTATTTTCTTTTAAATTTAAAGCTATTTGATGCATTAAATGCTTGTGAAGCCCCACAAACTGGCGGTGATATTTCTTCTTGTTCAATACTTAATGGAATTTTGTTTGCTTTGGAAGCAATGACAGAAAGAAGTCCAAAACAGAGAAACGATTTACGCGAATATTTGGATTATTTGGACCAAAAAGAAGAGGAAAGATTAAAATTATATGCTAGAGGACCTAAAAGTTTTGATGAAATTTTGAAAGAAAAACAAACGAAAGGAAATTTTGGGAAAAATAATTTTAGAATAAATAATAAAGGGGCCGTTGTAATTATTACTTCTCTTGAATCGTAAGAATTTAAAAGGGAATTTTTTTAATTTTTTTGAAATTTAGAGTATCCGAATATGAATCTATTATTGAATATTTTACTGAACAAATTTTGGCAAAAAATGAATCTATTAAAACTGCAATTGATGAAAAGTTTGGTTTTTGTTTAATTTTTCTATTATTTTTTTTCTTGGTTTTCTATTTTTTCCCTTGGTTCTCTATTTTATTTACCCTCTATAATTTCATAAATTCCCCCAAGTTCTGCCTATAAACCTCAAATCTTAATTTTTCAATAATTTAATTTTGAAATATTTGACTGAATATTTTTTCCTTAAAAATTAAAATTGGCCATTTAACGTTGTTTTTTTTTAAAAAATATTTTTTGTAATTAAAACTTTAAATTCTGTTTTAATTTTCTAGAATGGTTCGTATTGACCAAACAGATTTATTTATTTTACATGTTGATTTACCTGGAAATCAAAATAATATAATTTCTAATAAAGAAAAGGTTTTTTTAATTATTCAGATTATTTTTAAAAAGAAAATTAAAAAGCAATATTCTTTCTTCAATTCTCGACTTTTTTCTGTTCTGCCTGGAATTAATTTAATTACGGGAATCCATCGAGTTTTACAGGATGTTTACTCTCTTGTCTCTACTACTGTTGTTGGAATACCTATGAAGGTTTTTTAGAAACTTAAAAATTGAGAAAATTTTACAAAAAAATTTTTGAAATATTTTCTGGGGAAAAATATTTTTTGAATAAATTAAATTATTTTGCCATCGAAGGGAATCGAACACCTTAAACGAACGAAAAAGTGAATTGACAATTAAACCATTACACCATTTATGATTTTGCTTCGGATTTTTTAAGATTAATTAAAAATACCTCTTAAAAAGAGAGATCAAATAAAAAATATTTTTAAAAACCTCTTAAACAATTTTTTTTTAATTTTAAGGAAGCAAATCAATCAGGCCAATCAATTCATTATGATGTAGAATTACTCCATCCAAAAATTGCCCATTCTGCATTAAAAAATAGCGGTTTATTAGAAGAAAATAATTCAAAATTATTGGATAATGTAACTGTTCATTGGAATTTATTTAATTCTGTTCGTTTAAAATGGTGTACAGCAAAGGCTTTGAAAAATGAAATTGTAAAGATTTTTTGAAATTTATATACGCAATTTACTAAAAATCTTTTTTCCGGGCCAAGTTAATATTTAGCGGGGGATATTTTAGTGTTATTTAGGCTTGATGATGAATGAGGCGCGTTGCGTGGCGGTATAAGTTTTGGTTTTCTCATTATGAGTGGATAAGTTCAATACCCTTAGGTGCTAAACATTTTTTAATTGATCAAATAAAATGTAGAAATAAATTTTTGAAAATATTTTTTAAATTCTTTTAGGTACCATTAATTTGTGAACAAACATATCCTTTCACTTTGGCATTTAATAAAAATAGAGCATCAATTTGTTTAACATCATTTGTAGTAAATGGAAAGAGTGTAATGTTAGAAGTAATTCAAGAAGCCTTTCAATCATTAATTATTCCAAATGTTAAAGATAAATTAATTTCACATTATTTAAGTAAAAATGAAGAAGGAAGGCTTGTTATACAATTAGTTAATTTTGAAGAGAAAAAAGGTTAGAAAATTGGGGAGGGGGGGGGTTTGGATTTTAAAAAAGATTTTTTTAGCAATTAAAACTGAAAAAATTGAAGAATTTACTACTCAAGAAATACCTCAAACAAGCCAATCATCTTGTGTAGAACAACAGATCACTCCAAAAATTAAATGGGCGTCGACAAATCCGAGAGATGTTTCTGTTAATCCACAAGAGGTAATTTTTTAATTTTTAATTGAAAATAAAGATTGTAGAAAATCAAAATAATTATTTGTTTGTTAAAACCCCGTTCAATACATCTTAAGATTAATTTTCTTTCTTTATTCTTTTTAAAATAATTTTAAAATAATTACTTTTCGACTACAATATTTAAAAAAGATTTACCCAAATATTATTTAAAAAAATTTTTAAAGGAGCATAGCTAACCCCAAAAATGATATTTGAACAAGAAATTATTATGACATTGTCTTACTAAAGAAATTAATGTTAAATAAATTAATCTTCTTTGCCAAATCTGAATTAAAAATTATTTTTTAAAATTTTTCTAGGAAATTTTGAAAACCCCAAAACGTCCATTAACAATAGAAGAAACTCCTCCTTCAAAACAACAACAAACAAAATGTCAAAATAATGAGGAATTAATGAATCAAAGAATTAAACAAAGAAAAATCCAAATAGCCACACTTTGGCAACCGAAAGAAGAATTAGATTTGTATGATTGGTGGCGTTCACAATATAAAACTAAATTTTGGGCTAATTGGAAAGGGGAATTTGAGGGAAGAAAAAAGTTTGGGGATAAAGCACAGGAATGTTTATATCCGGGATTGAAGTTGCCACCTGGACAGACAAAGTGGACGGGGACTGGAAATGCTGGACCTATTGAATAAATTAAGAGAGAGAAAGAAGATTGACTTGGTCTTTCAATGTTTTTTGTTATTATTTTACCTCTCTGTCTTATCTCAGGCTCTATTGATAATATTCTTTGGTTCGGGTCATTTTTAACACATTAGCTTTTTGTCATTCCTTCTCAGAGCTCGGTTTATTGCCCTTTGTTCTTCCAAATACTCCTCAAGTACCTCAAGTAAAGCTAGTCTTCGGAAGCTCCTTTCAAATAGAGCCTTGGATAAGATAAGAATTTTCTTTTTTTATTACAAATACTTGTGTGTTTTTTTATTAAAAAAATAAATTTAAAAATTCGTTTGTGAATAAAATTTCAAATTCAAAAATTTGCACATTTAATTAATTTTTTCCATTCTGATAGGCCCAGATGGATAATTAAAGAATTTTTTATTTCGTTTATTCTCCTCCCACTTAACTAGTTGTCGTGTATGTTCAAATTCAGCTTCATCTCTAAATCCATTTTTAATTAAAAGTTTTTGAAGTTGATAATTTCGAAGCTTTTTTTAAAAAGAAAAAAATTTTATTTAAAAAATTTCCACCAAAAATTACCTCCAAATTATTTTCTGTTCTAACAGAAAAATAAACATTTTGTTCAAGTTTATCAAGTAATTTACTATAACTAGCCAAATCATAACTACTTAATCTTTCAATTCCAACAGAACTTATAGGGAAGCGATTAAAAGGAATTCCGAGGGTTAGAAAAAATAATTGAATGAAAATTATTTTTGAATAAATTGGTTGAATTAAAAACATTTTTCTTAATTTATTAAATGTTTAAATTGTTTGATATTTTTATTTTTAAAAATTATGAGGCGTTCTTGAAAGAATTACGTTGATTCATATAAATTCATTCTAAATATTAATCATCTTGGCAAATTAGGTGATTAAATGTAGTCATTATTAAATTTCTAATACTTTTTAACATTTAAAATTTTCTGATTGTTTCCTTCTTAAATAACAAAATTCTGACCATTTTTAATTTTGGAAGGTTTTGACCATTTTGGAGATTCCCTGTTATTGACCATTTCGAAACATTCCCCTTTATTGGCCATTTGTGTCAAGCCTAAAGGTTTAGGCTTTATGTCATTTCGGCGCGGCGACTTGGTGGCGTATATTTCTATGCCACCAAGTCGCTGCGCCGAAATGTCATAAAGCCTAAACCTTTAGGCTTGACACAAATGGCCAATAAAGGATAATTTTTCGAAATGGTCAATAACAAGGAATCTCAAAAATGGTCAAAACCTTCAAACTTTAAAAATAGTCAGTAGCTTCTTATTCTATCTTTAATTCGCAAGAAGTAAAAAATTTTTTGATAAAAAAAAATTTTACTTTTTGGTTTAAGTTTTTTGGACTTCTTCAGGAAATACCATAAAGTTTTTCATTTTTTAACTTTCCAATCTTTTTGTACTTTTTATTTTTTATATAAAGGATTAGTTACTCGTGATTAACAGACAAATTTATATTTGCTTTAAGCTTGCGCATTCTTTATATAAAAAATATCTGAAGAAGTTGATTAAATAAAAGGAAAAATGAAAAGAAAAGAAGAAAAAACACCTATCTACCTACTTTTATTTTATAAAATATTTAATTCACTAAATTCCCCCATTTTCTCGTCGTTAAATAATGTCTTCAGTAAAACGTTTTGTCGACAGTGTAGTTATTATAACTGGATCTTCTGCAGGTATTGGAAGGCAAACTGCTTTAGAATTTGCGAGGGAAGGAGCTTCTGTTGTTATACATGGACAATGTAGAGAAAGACTTGAAGAAACAGAAAAATTATTAAATCAAGAAGGAATTGGTCCAAAACGAATACTTAGCATTATTGGGCAATTAGAGAGAGAAGAAGTGCCAAAACAAATTTTGGAACAAACACTTGATAAATTTGGGAAAATTGATGTTTTGGTGATTTTTAAACAATATTTTTTAGAAATTTTTAGTTGAAGTCTAATAGAAAAATAAAAAAATTAATTATAAATTAAAAAATAATGTCAAAAAATTATGTGTTAAAAATCAAAGTTATTAATTAACATAAAGAGAAAAAAAATATTGTCTAATGAACAGCCTCGAACCTAAGTGAGAATAAAAGCTATCCGAGAACACTAACCACTACACCAAGCAACAAACTCAAACAAACAACTTATAAACACAATTTGTTTTATTTAAAAGAAAATAGAATTTTTTAGATAAACAATGCAGCAGCTGGTTGCAAACCAGGCATAACATTCAAAGCTGGTTCTGATGCAAATTCTTTAGCTAATTTAGACTATTTATTTGCGGTTAATTTAAGAAGGTTAATTTTAAATATTTTTTAATTCAAAAAAACTTTTTAATTTTAAGTGTTGTTCAATTACTTGAAGGTGCTCTCCCTTATTTGGAGGCAACTAAAGGAAATGTCGTTAATATTTCTACGAGTGGTGCTCTTCGACCACTACGCTCTGCTGCTTTTTATTGCGCACTTAAAAGTGCTTTAAATAGTTTAACAGAAAGTTATGCACAAATTTGGGGTCCAAAAGGTGTTAGAATTAATAATGTTAGCCCTGGACCCATTAAAACATTAATTTTTGAACGCAATGGAATTTGTGGGACAAGGAAAGAACAGGCAAGTTTTGAACAAAAAATAATCAAATAATGTCGAGACTAGGGTTGGCGGATTGATATCCAGGGATTTTCCAGGATCCATCAATCCTAATCTGACTGGAGGATTGGATATAAGGAGTTTAGAAAGATTAAAGGAAAATGAGAAGAAGGAAGATTGGCTGAGCGGAGACATACATATCCGAATATATAAAATATACTATGTTCATAGTGCTATAGAAAAATCTAAAAAAATCAGAAAAAATAAAAAACAAACACGCAAAAAAAGGAAAAGATCCACAGTGAGGAAACAAAATAAATTTTGAATGTGGGAACGTCGTTCTAAATCTTTCCCTAATTAATAACTCAAATAAAATTAATTTAAAAAATTTCTTAAGCATAAAAAATGGGTAGAATCAGCAACATTAATGGGAAGATACGGAAATGTTGAAGAAGTTGCTGCTGTTATTAAATTTTTGGCTAGTAAAGAAGCAAGTTTTGTTTGTGGGGCTAATTGGTTAGTGGATGCTGGAATGGCTATAAAAGCAATACCTGTTGATATTAGTGGAGAAATTATTTGGAAAAATTAGAACAACATTAAAACTAAATTCAAAACTTTAATTTTGTAAAGTCCCCAATCTCAAATTGAATATATATACAATTTAAAATAATCCTCTATTTTATTTAAATTTTGAGAGAGAAAAGAATTTTTTCAGCCAGATTTTTCATTTTTTTAAAAGAATCTATAGGTATCAGGAGTTTAGCCAACACAATTCACGAAATCGGGAATTAAAATTTTTCAGGAATTTCCGAAATCGGGAATTTATTTTTTGTTGGCTAAGACCCCTGATAGGTAAATAAAATAGAGGTATGATAATAAATATTAGAAAAAGGAAAAATAAAAAATAAAGTTAAAAGAATTTTTTCCATCATGGCTCTAAATATTTTTTTTACAAAATTGAGGGTTTAACGAATTTTTAAAATAAAGTTTTTCCTATTAAAATCCCCCCTGACTTCCAGAAGGAAAATTTGGAGGTAATTGATTTCCCCCTCCTCCAGCTGCTGATTGTTGTTGTCCTCCACCCATTAAATTAACAGGAGGGCCACCTCCATGATGTTGACTTCCAGCCATTTGTGCTGCCATTTGTTGTTGCTGTTGAAAAGCAGCAAAACTCATTTGGTTAGGGGTCATTTGAGTTGAATTAATAAAAGGTTGTGGACCTTGCTGTCCAAAATTAGAAGGGCCAGGTCCCATCATGTAATGCATATTACTGGATGATGATGAAGGTATTTGGTGACCAGAGAAGGGAGTAGAGGCTGAAAATAAAAATAAAATTTTTTATGAGAAAATAGGCCCTGAAGGCCACAATTTTAAAAATCGAAGGACGGAAACATGAAAATCACTTTAATTTCTTATCCTCGTGTAAAAAAGGAATAAAAAATTACTAGGCATCATTCCCATAGAAGTTGATTGTTGTTGAGAATATGGAGGGGGAGGAGGAACAACTTGTTGTTGATGAATTCCTTGATTTGTATTTGAATTGCTAGGTACTGAACTAAAGGAAGACAATGAAGTACCAGGAATATTTCCCCCCATCATTGGATTTATTGAATTACTAGAAGAAGGGAAATGTGGATGTTGATAAGAGGACATTTGGTGGGGTTGTTGTAGATTTAAATTATTTCCAAGTTCTCCATGAGAGCTTAAAGAAGTATTTGGAATACCTCCATATTGTTGCATTATTGAAGCTGAATCACTTTCTGGATGGCTTAAACGTCTAAGCATTCCAGCAAGTGCTGGAGTAGAGGAAGGCTGTTGTTGTTGTTGTAAATCAAAAGAAGATTGTTGTTGAAGCTGGAAATAAAAATAATTTTAAGTGAAAGATTTAAAAAAATGTACAGTTTGTTGTTGTTGCTGTTGTTGTTGATGTACAGCAAACATAGCTGCCGCATTTGGAATTCCTGGTAATAAATTGCCAAAGGAAGATTGGTGTTGCTAATAAACATATTTATATAATTAAAGGCAGACCTCATTTTTGGATACCCGTTGGAAATGAGGAAATTGTATCTTATAATGAGGAGTGTCTTAATTAGGAGATTCAGACACATCCTCTTGCCCATTAAAATTGAGGGTATCTTATAATAAGGTCTGCCTGTATTCAAGTAAAAAAAGGAAACCAAAATTTGTTGTTGTTGAATAATTTGTTGCATCTGTTGTTGTTGTATTTCTGATGCAGCAGCACTAGAATGTGTTAAAAGAAATTTGAGTTTTTCACGCATAGATTCCTTTAAAAAAATTTATTTTTCAATTTTAAATACAAAAATTCAAAATTACAGGAAAAGAACTTATAGTTTCTTCAATTTGATCTTTTAATGTATAACCAACAAACATATATTTAAATTGATATAATAAATCACAAATTGTATCTTCATATTTTAATTTTCCAACTTTTTGAGTTAAATTACCAAGAACTTTATAAATTGTCACAATCTGGAAAATAATAAAAGAATTCATTTCTAAATTAATATTCCTTAATTTAAAAATCTTATTGGCATAGAATATATATTAAAGTTGTTTATTGGGCTCTCTAATTAAGCTTATTATTGGGTTCTGGATTGATTCTAATTCTTGAGATTCTTTATGTAGTTAGGAAAAAGAGAGAGGAAGCTCAAAAAATGTGTGGGTATGAAAACTTGGGTAAAAAGACTTGGAACAGGAGAAGAAAAACAAAAACTAGCTCCGGGGGTCACCCATCCTTTTTTTGAGCTATCCTACTAACAAATAAAAGAGAAGAAGGTTCCACTGTTGTATTCCATAAAATCTTAAAGAATAATTTTTTAAAAATTAATTTATTTTCTTCCTCAAAAAAAATTTCTTTACCTCAATCATATGCCTATGTCTTTCCCTTTCTGTAATTCTTTGTAGATAAGGCATTACAATTCTCAAAAAATAAATTAATTGTGCTTCATTTTTTACTTTTTTAGATAATCTTTGAACAATTAAATCAGGTATAATATTTAAGGAATTATTCCCTCCATGCTGACAAAACGAATGAAAAAGTGCCAACATTGAAAGAATTTTACTTTCAGAATGTAAATAAACTTCGTTTGAAAGTGATTCAAATAATTGGGATGGATCAGAATTAATTTTAGATATTTGTTCCCAATCAAAAGATTGCTCAATTTTATCCGAAAATGCTGACTGAAAAGATGAAGGCAATCCTGTTAGTAATAAACCTAGAGCATTTAAAGTGTCCTTAAAAAATAAATTTTTTTTTTAATTTTTTGAAAATAAAATTTTACTTGAGGTCGAGATATTGGTCTACGTATTGCTAATTGAACGAGAGCATCAATTATATCAGCAGGTGAATGCCGAGAAGCTAGTAATTCTACCCAGGCGCTAGTTAATGCTTGTGCTGCTGGCTGAAATAAATGAGAGGAAGATAATTAAATCTTGGAATTTTTCACAGAAAAAAATTAAAAAAGAACAAGGACTCAGACCAATAGGGAAACATATAGCACATGTTTAATTCACAAAGTGGAGAGTTTAGTCATCATTATCCTCGTGAATTTTCCCCTATTTCTTAAGAAATCAGGAACGCTAACCACTACACCAAACAAATTATAACGAAATAAAATTAAAATATATACTGGAAACTCAGCAAATCTCCAATCAGAATGAACAAAAGAAGGCGGTTGATGAGTATAAGTGCTCGCTTGAACAATTCTCTCTACAAGAGTTCGACAAAATTTAATTGGTGACATCTTTAAAAAAATATTTTTTTAATATATATATTTTAAAATTTCTCCCAACTTGATGATCTAATTGAATAAAATCTGAAGTTAACAATTTTCCAACAGGATTTCTTCCAAGCGGTGTTTGGGGAATTTCTTCTTGTTCCAACTTTAAAACAATTTCAAGCACAAATTTGCGAACAGGACGGCTAAGGAATGATTGACAATTAGCAGCTTCTTGTTGATGAGCAAGTAAAATATCATCCAAAGAGTAAAGTGTTGTATATAGAAAATTCATTGGTTGAGCTTAAAATATATGTAAGTTTGACAAATAAATTTAAATAGAATACAATAGGGAGGTGGGGGTTGGCTTTAAGAAAAACTATCAGAGGTAGTGTTGTCGATTCGGAATCTAACCAAGGATTTAACGGTTCGGTTTCGGATATCCAAAAATTTTCGGTTTAAGAGATCGGCTAGTGACTCGAATGAGATTAAAAATTATTGACTGTGTTGAACAAAGTTATGATCAGTTAAATCAACAATAACAATGAGGGATGACACTTTGTTACTATAAAAGCATGCAGATTTTTGCCCAATAACAACCCGCCAACAATAACAAGCTATTCTCAACGTTCCGGCAGCAGCAAACTATCTCTACACATCAAGGATGGCTCTCAACATCGATCCGCCTGCGAGCACCTTCGACTCTGTCAAAGGAAGTCTCAACAAGCATACAATCGTCAACACAACGGACAAGCGCCATGCATTCAAGGTAAACCTCTTTAAAATCTCCCTAATTTTTCATCACTAAATAAAATTTCTTTACTTCTTCAGATCAAATGCAGCAACAATCTGTTCTACCGCGTCAGCTCTGTGTACGGCTTCGTCGACCCCAATGGCAAGAAGCCGATTGATGTGCATCGTCTTCCTGGAGGACTTCCTGGCGCAGATCGATTCGTCGTCCAATGGGCAGAGGTGCCTGCCGAAGAGAGTGATCCGAAGGCGCCATTCCTTGCTCAGGCACAGTCCGGAGAGGTGGTCTTCAATGTCACGGCCAATCCTGCTGCCGCCACTACTACCGCCGCTCCTCCTGCTGCCGAGGAGAAGAAGGAGTGAAGCACCGGAAGAGATCGCGAGATGACTGTCAAGAAGGAGCAGGCAACAACAAAATTGAAGCGGATGAGCATAGGATGATTCATAATTCCCATTGTATTTTTTTCTAACCCCAATCCATAGTGTATTGTATATTTCGCCTGTTGATTATTGTGTCCTTCAAGATGTATGTATATATGTATATAATTGTTGTATTCGTGATATAAAATATTTGTATAATTTGTGTATTTATTTTTAATTTAGGAACTGATTTTGTCCAAATTAAATAATAGCGCCTTTAATCCATCCAAATCCCCCTTAATCCCTCTATATTTCTCCAATCCAACTTTGTGTTGATCAGAATTGTAATATTCAGAACTCCTATTTCGCCATGACTAAATTTCGAGCCACTACTAAAACAAAAAATCTCGGTGCGGTTCCAGATTCCCTAAGATTTTTCAAGAACCGACAACTCTAATATGTATGAGGATATCAGAGAAAGTATTTTAAAAATAAATTTACGATGAATCCTATAAATAGGAGAAAAATGACAAAGTAAAGTATCCATAACAGCTGGTTTTAAATCCATAGAAATTGCTTTTTGTAATAAAATATCAACAATCTTTAAATAAAAATTAAATAAATAAATAAAAAAATATTTACTGGACATATCCGTTCAGCTAAATGTCCATAATATACAGGTAAATTATGTACAATTTCTTGTTGTTGTTGTTGTGCTTGTGGATTTAAAGAACGTCTGTAGAGTTCAGCAAGAGAATATTCAGGATATTTCTGAAATTAAATAAAAATTTAATAATTGACAGAAAAAAGTAAGAAAAATTTTAAAAAATATTGACGAAAAGGTAAAGAAATTTGATGAAAAGGTAAATAAAAAACGAGGAAAGCAAATGAAAGATAAAATTTCTAAAAAGGATTTTTATGAAAATCAAAACCAATACATACAACTTAAAGGGTTATAAGTATGACTGGGGGCCCGATCTGGCCCGGTCCGAAAGATCGAGTCGGGCATTGAATTCTGGTCCGAAAAAGACTCGATCGGGCCGGCCCGAAAAAATGAGACCCGAAAAAAATGTCTCGAACGTCGGCTCGACTCGAAAACCCCAACCCTAGTTATAAGATTTATTACAAGAGACAATAGGACATCCTGAAACTTAAATTCTGTTATTAGAAAGTTTAAACGACAAAAAGAACGGAATAGTAAAAAATAAAAAAAAACCTTGTAATATTCAACCATTTGCATAAAAAATTCTTCAGAATTAGAGCTTGTTGTTTGTGAATGTGAAGGTGCAAAAGTATAACAAGCATGTAAACGTTCAGGTAATTGAGAAAATTTACTTTCAAGTAATGCTGCTAACATACAAAGAAGAGTTTTATTTGATTGGTCATCAGTTGGATGAATAGCGATTGATAAAAGTAGACGATCAACAGATAAAAATTGATGAGAAAAGAGCATATCATTAAGTATTTTAAGTATCTAAAAATCAAAAAAAAATTTTTTTTAATTAGAAATCCCCTACATGAGGCAAATCATATTCATCATGTCCTTGTGCTGGTGCCGAATCTTGTCCTAACCATTCACATTTAGATGCTAACCAATCAATTAAAGCATTAGTTAGTTGATGTAATTCTCGATTCGCTAATGCTCCAAGTATTTTATAACATAGAGCGAAAAAATTTGGTGTTGATGAAGGTGGAGGGTTTTGAGGTTGTGGAAATTGAAAATTTGTAAATTGAGATTGATAAAGACAACGAAAAATAGAAATGAAGAGAGTAGGAGGTTGTGAAGATGGGCGAGGTTGCTAAAAATTACTGTTAAAAATGTTAAAAATTAATTGTCAAAAATTACCATAAAATATTCAATATTTAAATGCACCAAATTTTGCATTTCTTGAGCACTTGCTTGTTCCAAATCTAATAATTTTTGAGAATGTTTAGCAGTCAATTCTTCTTCATTTTTAGCCATTTGTTTATGTAAAACTTGTTGTAAATTTGTTGGAAACCATTGAAGTTCAAATCTCGGCCATTGCCAGCCTAATTGTGGAATCATATCCATCAATGTTTTTTCATCAGTGGTTTGAATTGGTTGAACATCAGTGGAAAGGTTTCCTATTAATTTACCAAAAATACTCGATAATACTCATTTCGATAATATCAACTCGACAACAAATATTTCGAACAATAAAAACTATGAACCAAAACAAAAGAAGTCAATACCGTTAAAAAATCTTGATATTGGGTTCAAGTTATAATATAAAGGAATCAGTCAAGACATAAATTTTCAAAATTATTTTGTCAAGTTTGTCGAAGTGATTATTATCGAAGTTATAGTTACCAGGGGAAGGTTTATAAACATCTCCTAATAATTTGAATGCACGAATAGCTTTGAGAAGTAAAATGCGGCAAATCTGAAAAAATATTCATTTTTATTTTAAAATATAGTCAACAATTATGACGTGTTAATTAATCAGAAAAGAGACCCCCAAAAGCTTAAATTAGAAAATGATGGAAAGCCTTATTTCAAATTAGATTTAAAAATATTTCGATTCAAAAAATATATTTAAAAAATTCAAAAAAAATTTTCTCACCTCCGGCGAAAATTTAACAATATATGTTTTTGTAAGTACAACTGCTGAAGCAATAATCAAATCATTTGGAAAAGTGCACTGCGCGAAACGTAACAAAGTTTGTTCTAAAAGTTGAGCCATTTGAATAATACATGGCATAGGTGATTGTTCAATATTTTTATTATGTAATAATTGATCAATAATTTTTAATATAAAAGCTAAAAATATAAAAGTATTAATCAATAATTGTCCAAAAAAATTCATAAATTAAAATTTCCCTAAAAAAATAATATTACTTATTCTATTTCCAAAATCCCATTTCCAGCCAAATCCAATATTTTGAAGTCGAAAATTTAATAATTCCAAGAGAAGTGCCAAAAAATCATTTCGAGCCAAAAACATATTTTGCGACTCATTTTGCACCGGTTTTAATGTTAAGAGTGCATGATAAAAGAAATTTGCGCCATCTTGATCACATAATTCAGTACTAAGTAAAAGACGAGCAATACTTTCTACTAGAGCAGGAGAAGGTAATCTAGAGAGAAAGATTAATAAAAAAATTTTTTAAAGAAAAAACCTAAAAATAGGTGATGGTTGTTGTTGTTGATGCCCTAATGGTGGTAATATTAATTTAAAGACACGATTTAGAGCATAATTATATAGTTGACGTTTAGCATGAAATGTTAAAGAATCCAAAAATGTTAATTCTAAAGCACGAAGGAATGGTTCCGTTTTACGACCACATGGAAGTGTCCATTTTTCTTGTTGAATTGTTGGTGATATTGTCTATAAAAGCTTTGATAAAGAAATATACTTTTTTTTTAAATTCTAAAAATTTGCAGACAAAAGATCCAAAAAGATAAACATAACTAAAGCCTCATTTTAGTCGGTAAAACATCTGTATGTAGTGAATGTCTAGCAATAACTGCAAGGAGAACGCAGAATCAGACTAACTTTTGCCTATAACTTTTTGCTTTCCCTTCTAACCCTAGCTAAAACCAAAAATAACCAAAGAAAGAAATTTAACCTGATTTCGTTGTTGTCCCACTTTTGACAATTCAGGAAAGACAGTATTATTTACGTGTTCAACAAAAACATCGTGATTATTACTATATGAATTAGCTACAACGGCTAATAATGCAGTATTTCTTTCCAATTGTTTTTGGTCCTTATTATCTCGTAATTGATTTTCTAGAAAAATTTTTAATAAAAAATATTAATCAAAAAAACCGATAAAATCAATTAATTTTCGAAGTTTTTCCGGTGGTTGAGGTTGTGGAATTTGTTCTGATCCTGGTGCCGCGGAAATTGATGTAACCAAATGAGACCATATTGCAGCTGGGGCGAAGAAACGGACCTGTAGAAAATTAACTTAAAATTTTTTTAAAGCTAAAGGCTAGGCCCTGGCAAACAAGTGACCGTTTTTTAATTTTATTTTTTAGTCCCTCAAAATCTTCCAAAAATTACCATTTCCAAAGGCTGTTCTGTTGAACACGAATTACCCCAATTCATTGAATTATCAGTATAAAGTACATTAAAAATTTGTAGAACTAATTCCCGATTTTCTGTATCAAATCCAGCACTTGAGGGTAAACCCAAAACTGAAGCTGTAGAAGAACCACTGGCTAATTGTTTTTCTATTGATTTTGCATTAGAGATATATTGTAATAATATCCACATTAATTCTTCTTTAGCGTGCAAATACTAAAAAGGATATTTTTGATAAAAGTTCTGAATATAAAAATATTAAAGACTTGAAAAATTCTCGAAAAATCATTGCCATCAAGGGCGTAACCAGGTGGCTTCTGGGGCTAAAGACCCGCCCCCAAATCGGGGAAAAAGGAAAAAATTGAGGAGGGGATTGAACAAAAAAGTGATTTCAGAAAATTTTCGCCTGCGGCGCTGAAACATTCGCCAAAGTAAACGCCAAAATTTTGGCGCCCACCCCCATTTTAGCCCCCCTGGCTACGCCCTTGATTGCCACATCGCCACCCACCAAAATTCAGGAATTATTTAAAAAGAAAACCTGGCAACTTTGTAATGGAGGTAATAACATATGCAATAATTGATAAAGTGTACAATGTCCCATTAACAAGGCATAAGTAACCAAATGTGAAAGATGTAACCAATTATATTGATTTATTGGTGCCAAAACAGGTTGTTCACAATCCTCCATTGCAGACATTGCTTCTAAAATTAAAATTTGAATAACTTCGTCACATTGAAGTTTTAATGATTGCATTTGTGGTGAAGAACGTAAAATATGCTTTAAAAATAGATTTTTAAAGAAAAAAATATTTTAAAAATACATTCAAATTGTCCTGCCCATGTGGTTGTTTAAATAAAATATATTGGAAATACGTTTGTGGAGAAGAATTTTCGCTAAAAATTAAAAAGTTTGATTTTTTAAATAATTTTTAATTGATGTCTAATCAATTAGGACACATTTCATAGTGGCGGAATTTTTTGAAAATTATAATAAAAATAACCCAACAGCATGTAACGGTTAAAAATATAAAAAAATAGACAAGAAAGAAACAGAAGTTAAAAGGACAAAGAAATATTTCGAAAAGTGGACAAAATGGAATAAATAAAATAGAGAACAAACCCAAAACAAAATTAGATAAAAAATAAACAAAAAATAAACTACTAACCTATTATACGGCAAATGTGTTTTGAAGTGTAATTTACACTGCCTATCATCTAATTTCCAAACACCCCAAGTAGGAGAATTCCAAGAAAAAATAGGACTTGCAGGTACTGGCCACATCCACGAACGCCCTAGCATACAACCAATTTCAGCTAGAGGGCGAAAAGAAGCTACCATTTCACGAATTTTTAAAGAAACTCTCTAAGAATAAGTTAAAATTGAAATTAAAAGGAAAAATAAACCGGCAAAAAATGTATAGAAGAATGGTCTGTGTCAATCTTGCTAACTTCATTTATGAAAAATAAAGCAGGAGAAAAATTCTTTTGACGATCAACTAAATCTATGACCAACTTAAAAATTTTAAATTTTAAAAAACATTTAACATAATTAAAATTCATCAGAAGTGGTTGGAATTTAAAAAGAGGATCATATAATTTAACAAAAAGGCCTTGTAAAATTACATTCACCTCATTCCATATTCCCATATAGGACAAAAATTGTCAATAGTTTTGGAACCACTTTTAAAATTTATTTAAATTAAAAAAACCTCTTCAATAGGTTCCAATTGTTGATGCTGATATTCATCTAATAGATAATCCATCTTATCCAATTTCTCAACCAATAAAAGCTTCACCAAATCTCTCAAATTTTTGTAATCCATTTGCTCAATGCTTTTACGAACAAATTTTATCTTTTCTGGATTTAGTCTTCGTTCCATTCGAAAATCAATGCTGGTAACTAATAATTGACAGGCAAGTCTGGAAATAATTAAAGAAAAATTTTTATACATTTTTAGTGTATTTTGAAGAAATTTCCTTGTAAATTAGATAAAAACATACAATAAACTAATTATTTTTTCCTCTACAGCAGTTGTAATTATTTTTGTGATTATCTTGTCCAAAGAATACAAATGCATTGTTTCAGAGTTGAGTAAATTTATTAAGCCGTAACAAGCAGGTTCTAATTTATCTGGGAATTCTTGCTGAAAATTTAATTTTCTTCTAAAATTCTAATACAAAATTTTCTATTTAAGTGGACAACAGAAAAGCCCAAAAAATTTATAGAAAAGGTTTATTTATTCCTCATTATTTAGGCCAAGGTACTTAATATTTTTTTGTTTCTGGATATCGGTTTAGTCAGATTATCTTGCTAACCGAACCCGAAAAACAGCATCGAACTATTTGATCAGCCGTAAGCAAAGATATGTCGGTTCAGGTTGAAACAGACAAAACCTACTAAAATCCAAAACCATTAACTAAGATTTTCACCACACTTTTCCTCTTTATTTAGGAAAGCATTTTTAAGAAAAAAAAACTTAAAATAAACCTAGTTAGCCACCCACCCTCAAATAATTTAAAAAATTCACTTACTATAGATTTAAGTAACATACAAGCTTGAACACAAGTCAATTCATCTCTTCTATTCGGCTTTTTATTACTCATCATAGGTTCAAAAATTGTTTTAAAAGTACTAGGCTTTACATGTTGTAATACTAACCATTTAAGCTTTTCTTCTTCCCTTCCAACTGCTAAATAATTAAAATTGGAAGGTTTTGTAGGGAAAGAATGTTGTTGTTCAGTTTGTTTTTCGTTAGCAGCTAAACTTGTGGAAGGAGCACAAATTTCCACATTTGAAGTCATTTTTGAGTTAAATTGAATTTAAAAAATGTAAAAAATAAATTTTTAAACTAAAAAATAAATATAAAAATAATTTTTAAAAATTAATTAGAAAAAAAATTAGAAGAATTTTTAAGATTTTTTCAAAACAAATACATATAACTAGAAACACAAAACAATTATATAACAAAAATAGTACATTTGAAAGATTTTCAAAGAAATAATTGTAAAGCTTTTTTTTATTTGAAGATTTGGGACAATTTAATTTATAAACAGAGCTTTGAAGAAATTTCGATTTTCGAAGATTTTTTCTTGTTTCGGAACAACTCTGTTTATAAAAAAGTCATATGCGCTAGTGCTTTGAGGATAAAAGTCTGTAATTTTAAAGCAAAGATTTAAACAACAAAAAGAAATTTCATAGACGTACATATTAACTAATCCTATTTATTTTCCAATGAATAAAGTTCGAAACAAAATAAAAATTAAGTAAAATAAAAAATTGGTTCTTTAAGCTTTAGTAATAGTTACGCCTATGAAAATACTAAAACAAAAAACTTTTAAATAATGAAATCACAATCGTAAAATATCAAAGAAATTTAAAAGAATACCACCGTGATTTTTAGAAAATGAGAAATTTGGAAAAAAATTTCAAAAACTTTTTCGTCTATCATCTTTAAAGTCATTTAAATTACCAGAATATTCACCAACGCTTTCCATTTGTGAATTTACAGCTTCCGCCAATTGAAGAATAAAACGATCTAACCAAGTAACAGAACGTGGATGAATGGGAGATTTGCCTTCTAAAAACCCCAAATGGCCACCATGTTTGAGTAAAATAAATGCATGAAGAGGATGTGATTTGCAAATGTCTTTAACTGGTTTCCACAATGTTTCTGGGATGAGAGGGTCATCAAGAGAATTTATAAATATCTGAAGAAAAATTTTAATAAAAGAAATTTAAAAAATTTAATCGTCAAAATCAGCAAAATTAGAAAAATAAAGACTTTTGAGTGATCTCATCTTGGCCGGTTCTCTATTCAGAAATAGGACCCAAATTCCGAGAGATCACCGAATTGAAAAATTTTTTCATTCAAAAAATAAAAAACAAACCATTGGCAATTTTATTCCCTTAATGTGTTGTAAACAACTAATTTCCTCATAATAATCCTCAAGACTTGAAAATCCATAAATTCTTCGACTATAACACTCATCTAACCATAAAAGTGAAGTTGAAGACCAAAGTTGCTAAAAAATTCGAGAATAAATTTTCCTCAAATTTAAAAAAACCTTTTCATTAATCAATCCAGAATTTACATGTGGTTGTATAGCCATTGCAAAATTATGGCGGAGTAAACGCTTTACATTTTCTGTTATTATATAATTATATATTCGACGACAAGATTCCCATTCCATAAAAAGAGGTGCTGTGCTAAAGAAATAAAAATTTTTCTCAAAAATGATTATCCGCAAAATTTTTGCGGACAAAAAATTTTGTCCGCAAATTTTCAAGTGTCAAAACTTGAAAAATTTACTCTCTAGCAGAATATCCTTGACAAACAGAAATGGCCAAAATAATTCTAGAAAGAATTGCTTTATCCAATTTAGCCAAACAATTAGTCATGACATTTGCCCCCATACTAAAGCCAACACCAATAAAACTAGTAGAAGGATAGAGAATAAAAAGAGAATTAAATATAGATTCTAATTCCCCATCCCCACCTTAAAATAAAAAATTAAAGTTTTTAGAAATTAAAAGAAACCATAAGAAAAAATTCTTGTAGAAGTTAAAGGAACATTTTTGAGAACACCCAAATGATTAAGAACTGCACATCTATAGCCATTTTCTTGTAAAAGATGAACACATGTTCGAATATAATTTGATTCACTACAATTAGCAATTCCAGGGCAAAAAACCAAGGTTATATCAACTAAAAGAAAAATTGAAATTTTTGTTAGTTAAAAGAAAAAATCTTCATAATTTTGAGAAAAAAACGAAAAAATTTTTTTAATGTTTGCTAACCATTCTTTTTCGATTCTTTAAAGATTGGCTCAAAAACATCAAATGTAGCAGTAGCTCCATCTTTTAAAATAATGAAATGGCGTTTGTCAAAAGCTCTTTTAAGAGAATGATGGCCAAGTATTCCATAAAACATTGTTTGTAAATGTCCATTTCTTCCCCAAATTGGAGGTGGAACATAACTAAATTAAAAAATTTGATTAGAAAGTCTCGCCACACAACTTGTGTATTTTCTTTATAAAATACCAAAATTTTTACTGATTTTGTCCCAACCCGAAAAATACAGGGTATGGATAATTTTTAATAAATTCTTCCCAGCCTTGTTCCCAAAAACCCTTTTAAAGTAAAAAATAATTATATTCTAAAAAACCTAACGTTTCTTTCAAAATAGAGCATTGTTCCAAAAGTTCAGCCAAATCAACATTAACAAAATTTTCAAAATTGTTGTCTAAACTACCATTATTGTCAATTGAAAATTTTCTTTTAATTTTAACACGTCCTTTTTTCCTCAATGTAATTTGAGGTTTTTCATCAAAACTAGTCAATTTGAGGAAACGGGCAAGAAGAAAAAAACAAATAATTAAACAAGCATAACCGGGCGAAGCTAAAATACTTCCAAAACTTGGAGCTAATGAATAAATAAAATGCATATGATTTTTACATTTAAAAATCTCCTAAAAGACTTGAAAATAAAAAAAATTAAGATAATTGAAAATTAAATTTGTGGAGATTAGGATGGAGGCGGATTGAGAAAAAAAAAACTAAAAAAAATCCCAGATTTAGTTCGTGTCAATAAAAAAGTTGTTTGAATTGTCTAGAATTTTGGGGAATAGAACTTTCTTCTTCTTAAGGTATTTGAAGTATGTTTTGGGTTTAAGAGATTCTTCGGTTTACTGAAACCGAGAAAGTGGGAAAAATATCAGAGTTGTTCAAAGCCGAGAAACTAACATAATAGACATTCTACAAGAAATCGAAAATGCTAAACGATCGATACAAGGAAATATAGAGGCAAATTTTAAGAAATTGCCATTTTATGAAAAATATTTTGATAAATACCGCATTTATCATAACCATTTATAATTTTTGAAAAACAAAAGAGAAGCTGCAAAAAACTAATTGTAAGTGAGATAGGAAATATCGTAACAAAAAAATAAACTTTTGAGGCTTTTATTTTAGAGGAAGAGAATTAAAAATGCGTTTATTAAATATATCTTTAATGAATGTTTTTAGCACCTAAATATAAGAGATGAGCCCTTCCGCATTATTAAAAAGGAATACGAAAGAAAAGAAAACGCATTTTAATTCTCCTGCACTAAAATAAAGCTACAAAAGTTTACAAAAGAAAAATTTAACTGTTTTTTTTGTGCTTCTCATTTGTTTTGTCAGATCAACAAATTAACGATCCGAAATCCAAAAACAAAAAATCATTGCTGCGGTGTCTCTTCCTTCTTCTCACCTTCAGTAAGCTTATTGAGCAATTCCTTTCGCTTCGCGATCAAACGTTCTTCACGTCTCTTCCTCGTCTCCTTGTTCTTGTTTCGGCGAGCCTCAGCTTGTTCACTAAAAGTACAAAGTTTAAATTTAGTTAATATATTGTAAAAACATACGCAAGTTGTTTAGAACGCTGGTTCTCAGTCTTTTTCTTAAAGATATATTCCATAAGGTTGCGTTTGTTTTTGAATGCGTTTCCTTTAGCCTTCAGGTAAAGCTCATGGTAAAGATGCTTGTCAATCTTCTTCGCAGCTCGATAACGCTTTAAAAGATGGCGAAGCACACGCATTCGACGCATCCATAAGACCTTCTCAGGCATACGAGCGTTACGAGTTCCGCGTCGTTTTCCAAAACCCATATGACGACCCTGAAGTTTTTTTTAATTTATATCAATGTCACTAAAAACAAAACCTTTCTGCGTGCTTCCAAACGTTCACGAGCTCGAAAACGAGAGTGAATCTTGCCAGGCTTCTTAATTATAAGACCATCTTTGACCAAACGACGAACGTTCTGACGAGAATTTGCAGCGGAAATCTCGTTGACTTCATTCGGATCCAACCAAACCTTCCCTTTTCCGCACCTGAGAACCGCAGCCGCCAAACGTTTTTGCAAACGAAGATTACTTAAAATTTAAATTATCACTAGGTAATGAAACAAAAATGATGAGTACTATCGCATTATCTCTCCCAACTGTCAATGACAGGGATTAAACTTTATAAAATGGGAATTTGACAGAGGGGAACTAATATTTTAAGAAAATAGATCAGTTATTGTTTATATTAGAGACAAGTAAAATGACATTTGCGGGGGATCTCGCATCCGGAATTTTCTCAAATAATTGTTGCGGGATTAATCCTGCATTCTACAACATCTATCGGACATTTACAATTTTAAGAGGAGATAAAACGATAGCACCAATGGGTTTAAGAGAATTGTCGAAATTGATCCACTTACTCACCTCATTTAAGTCAAACAATAATTGTCCAAAATAAACAGATTATTTAAACAGGTAAAGTCTGAAAAACAAAGGGGAGGTTGTAAAAAATAAAAAAAAACTAAAAAAATAAGCAAGGTTTCCACAACGTTTCTAGATCCAGAAAAAATGATTTTGCCGAAAATTAAAATTTTCAAAATTAACAAAACGCCAAAAACTTTTGGCGTTAATAGATTAAAAACTAAAAAATAAATTTAAACTTTTGTAAATTTTCTCATTTGTCAGGGTTTTGTTTTCAAAACAAAATTTTTTTTTCAAAACAAAAATTTTTTTACAACCAAGATTGTGTCGCGAAACGCGAAATTTCTTTAAATTAAAATTTTATTTTTAATTCAATTTATTTTTGTTTCCTTTATCTAAATACATAATCTATATATAATTTTCCCATACATTCTTTGTTTTCCTACATATACATTAATGTTTGGCCTTATACTTATAAAATTGGTTGTTCTTTTTCTATATATGTTTTTTCCTAGCATTCATTCTAGAATTAATCAGTTTTCCTCTTACCTAGCATTTTCTATTATGCTTTTTTTCCGGCTTTAATTTTAATTGAATAACTTCCTGTTATATTTATTTGTTTTGGAGAAATAAAATATTTGTGTTGAGATATATAGTGTTCTCGCTGGATTCAGAATTCCCTTATTAGAGAATAATCCCATTTTTTCTCTACAGTCCTACCCAGATCGAACCTTACTACCTACTTACTATTTTTACTCTTTTTTGTGAAATTATTACTCCTGTTATTTTTTTGTGTTTGATTCATATTTACTATTTTTCTTACTGATTTCTACCTATCTTTCAAACTTTGTACTAGGAATGTCTTTCCCCTTTAGAACCCAGATTAAAAGCCTATATCCGGAAATTACCGAGATTTTGGAGGCCAATAAGACTTTTCCTGTCCCTCTTCGCAACCCGGGACAATCGGATCATATATACTTCTCCCAGATCCGTGCCTATATCCGAGAATTGGATTTTACGCTTTCCGAGGCTTCCGACAACCTAACCGACCTTTCTACTACCCATGACCAATGGATGGACCTTCGCGCAAAAATGACAGGTACTGAACGTACCCATGATAATGAAGTCTATGATGAATTTACGAAAACCTGCCCGTACCCTTCCCTTATTGGAAAACTCAAGAAATACGTCCGATCCTTAACTGCTCAAAAGAATGAATTAACCGCTATTTTACCCGGTAATAATTCCAGTACCTCTCCTCCTACCGCTACTACTGCCTCGACCTCTTTGGCCCATCTTCCTAGAATGGCCTTACCGCAATTTTCAGGAAATTGTGTTGAATTTCCCTCATTTTGGTCCTCCTTCCAGGCCGCAGTCGGAGATTTACCGAACATCTCTGACTCTGTAAAACTTTCCTATCTTAAATCCTGCCTCCGTTCTGCGCCTTTAGCAGTTATTGAATCCTTCCCTCTTGTTGACCAATCTTACCCTCAGGCCGTCGAGTTACTAAAACAGAAATATGAAAATCCCACCGAAATTTCCCGTTCCTT
Organism: Meloidogyne arenaria; assembly: GCA_036172955.1. NCBI lineage: Eukaryota > Metazoa > Nematoda > Chromadorea > Rhabditida > Meloidogynidae > Meloidogyne > Meloidogyne arenaria. The sequence continues at coordinate 3,524,737 of JARQAB010000001.1, forward strand.
ATGCCAATCCCTCAAACAACTACCAACAGTTAGAAAAGGCGAAAATTTCTGCCGTGATTTATCTTCCCTAGTTAATGAATTTGAAAGTCTCTTTTGCCGATTTACTCAACAAGGAGAAAATGCTGACAACATACATATACAATTAGAAATAGAATCAAAACTACCCACTTTTGTATTAGAAGAAATTTACAAAGCCAAAGAAGAAAATCCTGCCTGGACAACAGAATTACTAAAGCAAAAATTGAAGGCCATATTAAAAAGAAAAGAAGATATTGCAGCAATGAACGACAGCCCTCCAAAACCGCAAGTTCAAATCCACCCTCAAAATTTTATCCCCCTAGAAATGACTCTCCTCCCTTACCACAATCCTCATTAACCTTCCATACGCAAACAATGAGGAAATTCCCCACCAGAGAACCCAACCTTCCCTGCGTATTTTGCAATGTCGTTGGCCATTTCTCCCCATCCTGCCAACAATATCCCGACCTACACTCCCGCCGAAATAAACTCAGAGAAATACGGCGTTGTTTTAGCTGTATGAAAGAAGGGCATAAATCCCCTCAATGCCGAATGCCCATGAAATGCTCTTCCTGTGGTGGCCCTCACCCACGGGCACTTTGCTCCCACCTACTATCCTCGAAACCTCAATTTACACCGAGGCCTCCCCTACCTCACCGTTATAAGACTGCCAACGAAAATCCTCGCCCATTCCAACATCCCACGAAAATGCCAAATTTTTCTCATCCCAAGTCAACGCCCGATTGTCATTTTTCTCACTCCGTACCTTATACTAGAATTACTGACCCACCTCAGCCTCCTTCCTCTCCAGACAATTCAAATACCAACCAACAGACCTTTTGTTCCCAACTGATAGCACCCCCAGTGAACAACAACGTTAAATTAGGCCTACCGCCTATTACTAACAACCTTAATGTGAAATTGAAACGACAACCTACTACAACAAAACCAAAAGCCTTGCGGGAGTGTCTGACGAAAATGCCAGCAACAAAAATGGAATTAAATCGGCAGACAATGAAGGTAAAAATAAAACCTATGACTAATCCTCCCACTCTATTTTCACGCACTTTTCCTAATTGGCATGGTGGTTCGTGTTTGGCTTATACCCTGGCCTATGTTCCCATACAACGACAACCCATTCCGTTATCCCAGATAGACTTCATGGTGCGCCACCCACCAACACCTTTGAACATGCTCAACTTCAACCAACACCGATGCCCCTTGTTGCTGCCACCACAACTACTTCCACTAAAAGCCCTGGCCGGAATGTCGCGAAACGCGAAATTTCTTTAAATTAAAATTTTATTTTTAATTCAATTTATTTTTGTTTCCTTTATCTAAATACATAATCTATATATAATTTTCCCATACATTCTTTGTTTTCCTACATATACATTAATGTTTGGCCTTATACTTATAAAATTGGTTGTTCTTTTTCTATATATGTTTTTTCCTAGCATTCATTCTAGAATTAATCAGTTTTCCTCTTACCTAGCATTTTCTATTATGCTTTTTTTCCGGCTTTAATTTTAATTGAATAACTTCCTGTTATATTTATTTGTTTTGGAGAAATAAAATATTTGTGTTGAGATATATAGTGTTCTCGCTGGATTCAGAATTCCCTTATTAGAGAATAATCCCATTTTTTCTCTACAATTGTTATAGAATTTTTGTTTTTTCATAAAATTAAAAAAAATATTTTCTAAATTTTATTTCTCCCTAAAATTACAGAAATAAAAGAGATCACAATTTTTAGAGATTTTTAAAGAAAATTGGAAAGGATTTAAAAGGAAAGAATAAAAAAAAAGATTATTTTTATTTAATTTTTTCTTCAATTTCTCTAATTTAATAAAGTTGTTGGAATGAATGAATTTGCATTTGTTCGCTTGATAAATGGCCCATATTTTTTGATTCTAACCAATAAGTTTTGCATAAACCTTTGCCCTTAAATAAAAAAATTTTCTTTGTTAGATTTAGTTTGAAGAGATTATGTATCCATTAGAGATTGGACCTAGACGAGATCTCAAGAAAAAATCTCGGTGATCGCGAATCGAAATCCCTCCCCCCAGTGGTCTCCAGTAATTATTGTACTTTCTCCTAGTTATTTTCTCCAAAGATGGAAATTGAAAAAAATTTTTCCTCTTTCCCAATAAATTTATTTAAATTTTAAGATTTCCTCTTATTCATATTACTTAATTCAAATTAATCCCCCCAAGTCATTTCAAAAACTAAATATTCCAAGAAAATCTATGAGCGGAGTAAATGAGAGTTTAGTCAAAAATACGGGGTCTTTTTATTCTTCAAAAACAATTTAAGCGCATCTTTCCCAATATTTTATTCAATTTTACAAGCCCTTCCAAATTAAAATTCAATTAAAAAATATACCTTAATTTCAACTTGTCCACGATGTTCAGTAACATATTCAGCATAATGTGTAGCCAGTAATTGATTAGTTTGGTCGCTTATTTGAATTTTTTCGGGTAATCCTGTTGATTCCATTCTCGATGCAGTATTGACCTTTTTATTATTTTTTAAAAAATATTTTAACAAAAAATATTTACTGTATCTCCAAATAAACAATAACGTGGAGCAGTTAATCCAACAACACCAGCAGCAACCTTTGTTAAAATTTTTTTAAAATTATTTGGTCTAAGAAAAACAATTAATTGTTATTCAAATATACTTAGGACTTAAAGGAGAATAACATTATTTAATGGTGCAACAAATATGTCGACATCTTAGGGGCTATCCCCGCGTTTGTCTATATAACAAGAGTTAATAGACCAATTACAGTCAAGTTGGGTTATGTGGTAAATAAAGGTACCAAAGCACCCATTGGTCTATTATTAGAATCGAAGTCTACCAGAATTTACCAAAAGTTTCTAATAAATAATTAATCGACCATTTTTCCTCAATTAATTACCCTCCCTCAATTACCCGCTCGATTCACTTATAATTAAAGTCGAAACATAATTATCCCTCTCTCAAATCCCTACCACACGTTCGAAATTATAAAACTCGAATTTCCCTCCCTAATTAATTATCCGTTCCCCAAAGTGGTCTAAGGCCCGGGTATTTATTCAAGAAAATAAGTAGTTAATTATAATTAACTTACCGGTCCTGAATGAAACCCCCAACGACATTTAACCTTTAAAAAATTAAAATTTAATGACAAAAAATTATTTAACCCTTTCTTTTCGTCTATGAGGAATTTCATAACCAGAAAGAAATTTACGCATAGAAAGAGCAACATTAGCAATTGTATCAACATGTCGATTTTGTGCTAAAACACTTTGGTCTTTGGGTGGGGGAATGCCTGCAACAACCATGTACGCATCTCCAATTGTTTCTACCTTTTTTAGGAAGAAAAAACATTTTTAACTTTATTTTTTTTGGAAAATTTAAAGTCTAGAAATCACTTCGATGCTATAGCTATAGTACTCCGTGATATAAGGTTTCACTAACTTGTTTCGATCGTAAACACCTCGAACTGTCAACTCTTCTCCAATTAAGAGTATCTTGAGAGTAAAGTTAGCGAATCCTGGAAAACTCCTGGATATCCAAACCGAAAATTTTCAGACCTTTTTCGGATCATACTTGGGGGCACCTTAATCTTTTACATTTCACAATTTCTCATATTCAATCCTTAGCTTAAAAACAGTAGAGAATTTGATAAAAGATCATATTCTCTTTTTTAAAATTGAATTTAATATCCTAAATATTTCTAAAAATAGAACTACTAATTTGTTGACTAAATTTATATACATTACTTTATAAGCCCCATGTTCAAGAATTCTGTCATCAAACCCAGCATATATTCCATTTAATAAAGTAACAACTTCAAGAGGAGAACTTTCTTGACATATACGTGTAAATCCAACAATATTAGAAAAAAGTATTGTGGCTGAAGCAAAAGTTTCGGGAGGAACACGACGTCCAGCTTTTAATTCTGTAGCCACATATCTTTTTTTGGGGAAGGAAAGAAAAAAATTATTTTTAGGTATTTTAAAATTTATTTTTCTATTAAAAGGTAGTTTGATAAAATTGAAAGAATTTTTCCAAGGAATGAGGGAAAATTCTTTTCTCTTAAACAATTAACTATAAATTTCTTGTTGGAGAAAAATTTTTTCCAAAAGGGAACGTTGAAGAAATAAATACCGTAAATGTCCTAATAGAAGCCCACACTCTATTAGAAGCCCACTCAATGAGGGTTATTAAAAAATAGAAGCCCAGGGCTTCTATTAGGACATTTTCCGGCAATTTCCTATTATTAAACATCCTTAAAAATTTACGGTGGCAATAATTGATTTAATAATCTATCAGCACGGGCATTAGCTTCTTCAAGCATTTCTGTACGTTCACGAACAACTTTTTCCAAATTATTTGCATATTGTTCCATAACTCTCATCATTTGTTCTACTAAAGAACCTTTGCTGAAAAAGAAAAGGAGATTTGTTTAGGGGGATTTTTGATAGTGTTAATTAATGGATTATATCTAGACCTAACCAATAAATTTTAAAATAAGGTTAGTCTCAAGAGAGCGCTAAGTCAATCCCGAATAACGCACTCAAATCAAAAATACCTTATTTTAAGCGTTTATTTTTAATTATGAATAAATAACAGAAATTTCGGGTATTCTGTCCTTTCGCGGTTCAGGATACCACTGCGAATCCTATGAGGCAAAGGCTGCCATATGGTAAATTGTCAAACTACCATCAAAATTTTTGTCAAAAAAATTTTCAAAAAAAACTAGCCATTTAAGAACAGATTCAGTATTTAAACGAACACGTCGAATACTTGGACGTATTTCCGCATTTTCCGACCAACAATCAATTAAAAGAGCAGCCATATCCGGATGTATTTGAGTTTCTTTTTCTTGAATTGTTGGTTTAATATGTCTAGAGCCATCATCTCCAGAAGCCCCCACACCTAAAAAAATAACAAAATTAAAAATTAAATTTTTTAATTAAAAAAATATTATCATTGTTGCCGTTTCGCGTATCTAAAATTTACCAAAAAAAATAAAAAAAAAGGGAAAATTAAAGAGAGACAAATGATTGGATTTGTATGAATTATTGGGTTAATTTAATAAATTAATTTTTTTGAAAATAATTTAAATATAATGTCCCATAAATAAATTTTTAAAAATACTTACTTGAATTGATATAACCTTTGCTTAAGGGGTGTTTCGGGAATTTTTTAAAAGAAGAGAGGGGGATTAATTGAACAATGAATAATAACTTTAATTTAAATTTTGGGCTCGAATTCATATTTTGAAATCGACTTCCAAATTCTATTAAAAAAGTGAAGATAAAAATATTGCTCGATAGAATTCTTCGAATATCCTAAACGGAACCGAGAAATCTTCGGCCCCTCAGTTCAGTTTAGGTACTTTTTGGATATGCCGCCTCCTTATAGTTTGAGTATCAGTTACTTCCTCCTTCTTAATCTTTGGGTATATTTGGTCAGGCAAAAAATTATTTTCTGCACTTTCATTTCGTTAACATATATTGCTTGAAGAAAATAAATAACTGAAACTCAAATTAGGGAGTATATCCAAAAAATCCCCTTTTTTTTATTCCCGAAACAACCCTTTCCTTTCTTCTAAAAAACAATAATTCAACAAGTTTTCCCAATTAAATGCCAAAAATAAAGAAATAAACTGACCAGAAAGGTCAACATTTCTAGAGAATGGAAGATCACGGAATAAAATTTCATACATAACAATTCCAAAAGCATAAATATCCCCAGCCTAACATTTAAAAAGAAATGAAATGTTTGGACCAATTTCTGAACCTGTCTACGCATAACAGATTGTTGAATCCAACTCTGATCCATACGGCGACGTCTATTTTGTTCACGATTTTTTAACATTTCGGGTGGGCAATAAATATTATCTTAAGATTAATTTTAATCGAATTTTTTTTCAGGTTTAAACTAGAATTTAAGAAATTGGATTTCAAATCAAATGAAATTTGATACGCACGAGAACGACGATTTCAGAGAGCAATAATGTGATTTGATAAGATTCCCCAATTAAATATGATCTAGGTAAGATCGTCCTTAGATGGTCCCCTTCTTATAACGGGGGCTACAATCTAGGGGTGACCAGCCAAATAGGTAAATCCTCTATACCATCGTTTAGAGCAAAGGGTTCCTTTTTAAGCCTAACAATTTGTTTTTTCATTCCAAATTAATTTAAAAACAACAAACAATTAGCTTTCAATCCCCTTCTATCAAAAGCAGTTGGACAAGATTTTTCTTTACTTCCCCGCCTCTTTTCTTTAACAACTTCTTCCTCTTCCTCAGCCTTATAAGGCTGTATTTGCCCTTCCTTTTGCCATCTTTCAAGCATTGTAGCCAATCCAAAATCGGTTAAACGAACAGACCAATTTCGGTCAATTACACAAGTAGATGGACTTAATAAACCGTGAAAACCGACTTTTGATAAATGCAAATATTCTAAACCCTAAAATATTAAAAAAATTTTTTTAAAATATCCTCCAAAATTTTCAATTACCAAAGTAATATCACGAACAAAAGCAGCGTGAAATTTCTCATCTAAAGTCATACTTTTGTTGTAAATAATGTCTTGAACACTCCCACGTGAACAAAACTTCCATAGAATAAACCTAAAAAGCCTCGTTTGGATTAAAAGGATAAGGTTTTTTTCTGAACTAGCCCATCTCAGTTATAAAATAAACTTTACAAGTGTTTGAGAGATCCTTTCCTAGAAATCTTACTCCGTTCAAAAATAATCTCAATAGGTCCTATAGACCTTGCAGTTGATTTCCCGTCAAAGCTGTCCTGGAGAATATTCCTTCCCTTCCCATCTGACTAAATCGTGAAAAGCGGGGGTTCTATTTCCGGTTTACTGGTCTAATCTTGAATTTCCTTCAAACTAAACAGTCAGAGTAATAGGAAATTCTCAAGGATATACGAAGGGGTTATTCCAATTAGAGACCAGACTGAGATGAGATTTCGAACAAAATATCGGTTATCGAAATTTTGAGATATCAGCTACAACAATCCTAGTCCACTTCAACACTAGTAATATGACAATCTAACCCCATTATGAATTCTCTCCTTCACGCCCTCTTCCTCCCCTCCCCCTCCAAAAATATTTTTCCTTACATTTCCTCTTTATCATTAAAAGCCATCCCAAGAAAAGGATTAATATTATCATGGATAGCATCTTTTACAGCTGTCAACAAAACCATATCTTCTCTATTAAATTTTAATGGCTGTTTTTGTATAAATCTTCTATAAGTTGCGTGTGTATTAACACCAAGTATTGCGTGTTTTTTGCTTCCCCCAATACTTTGATTTGACAATTTTGTATTAGAACTTCCAATAGAAAGAAGAGAACGAGCTGCTTCTTCGTCAATTAAACGAAAATCGTCGCTGAATAAACGCCAAGGCATTTTGTTTAAAGCACGGGTTTGGCTATGGATTGAATGGGAAAATTTTTGTAATTTTTTATTAAAAAATAAATAAATAACACCAATGTCGACGTAACAACCAAAGTAAAAGAATAAGCATAATTAAAGCTAAAACAGTTGCCCCAACAGCTATCTCCACAGTGTAAGAACAACGTTGACCTCTGAAGCCGCAAACTGGCTCATCTGGTGGCATTGCCCCATTCTCAGAAGGCCAGAAGCCAGTCATTACATCAGTCAATTTCTGAAATTAAAAAATTAATTTAGAAAAGTCTCTTGGTTTCTTTCATCTCGTAGTGAATATAAATCGGCTTTGAAAAAAAGATAGGCAACGGGGATTGAAAATTGACTGGTCGGCATCCGAACTAGGAATTTCTCTTACTTTGTTCCATCCCGACCTATTAAAAAACGAAAACCAGAAAATAGGATCGGGTCTCGATCTCTAGCAATGGCACCTGTGTGTATTATAATAAGAGTAACGAATGTTAGTTTTATAATAAATCAAACTACATTTAAAAATTCAATTAAAAATTATTTAAGTTTACCAAATCATAACACCCAGTTCTATTAATAGTTCCGTCACAATTTGGAATTCTATAAGTAGTCATCTGTACCATTTTCAAAACTTTTTCTCTGTTTGGAGCAATAAAGAAAGCAGCGAATTGGGGTGCTCTATCAGCCAAGTCGTCCATTTGAACTAATCCAGTATTAGAACCTGAAACGACTGTTCCAATGCCTAAAAAGTCTCGAAAATAACAAAATCAGTCCTTTTATTATTTCTTAAAGAATCCTTCTTTTAGGACTGACAAATAAAGACTAGTATTTGTGGAATGGACTAAAGCTGACAGTTTTTATTCTCGGGAAGAAATTTTTCAGAATGGCCAGGCAAAACTTCAGAACCGTTTTTTAAACAGATTGACACTATATCCCAAAATCGGTATAAAGTGTTAAACCGTATTTCCTTAAATAACATCTGGGTAATTATTGTTTCAACTTTCGTTGGGTATGGTAATCAATAGAGATGGTTAATTATCTAAGGGCAATTGATGGAAGGTATAGGATAACTTTTTGAAATTCGTTTCCAACAAAAAAATCCCAAAAAAACACCGTCAAAAGAAAGTCGTCTCATTGCACTCCAAATTTGATGTCCATCAAGTACAGCAGCCGTTTGATTAGCCTCATCAGTTTTATTCATTACTTTTCGGACAGCTAATGCGTACAATTTTAATGAATCATATAAATGGAGATAGGCAAAAGTGTTGGTCTAATAAATAAAAATATAAATTTTGTTAAAAATTAAAAATTTTTTGAAAATTTAATTTTTTAAGTTAAAAAAAGTTTAAAGTTGTCCTTTAAAACCAAAGATTTTTCTTTATTTTTTTTTTGGTTTTTAATTCACTTGCGTTTGTGTGCTCCCTTCAGATGGCCTTGTAGATGAGGCCATTTTCTAAGATTTTTTAAAATAATTATTTCTTTAATATTTAACCTTATATCGGTTTGCTAAAAATTTCAAAATTTAAAAAGAATAGACAAACAATTTCTCTTTGGTTTTTTTAAATTAAATTTTAAATTAAATTAATAATGTGGAAAGTCTCTCTTATGCAAATCTACATTCTACAAGCTCTCAACCAATGCTTGACGCTCGTACCAAAATTCTTACCTCGTATTCGTACCTGGTACGAAGTACGAGCAAAAGATGAGAGTATGCTAACAATAAGTACGAGTACGAAGCCAAAATTAGGGGTGATAATCAAAAATTTCCAAGCAATGCTCTCAACTCTTTCTCTTTACTAAAGCAATCTGGAAAAAATCCGGAATGATTTAATACAGAGAAGAATAACAAGCATGTATATAAGAGAGACAAGTCTGTTGCAGACATTCTTTTCTCTAAGTTGAAGATTTTAATTTTAGGACAACCGACAAAAATCCTCTTATTTTTAAATTAAACATTTTTGCAAATAAATTTACCAAATCCAAGTCTTCTTTAGCTAATCCAAATTTCTCTATTCGACTAACAAAAGTATCAACCAAAACATTATCAAATCCATTCACATCATCAACAATTACAGCATTTGCATAAGTATCTTTTACTTGTTGAAGTACTTCTCCTGTTGATCCCATCCATGGCGAGGCGTCTGAAAAAAAGTTTTGAAAATAAAAAAAAATTTTAGGCTTCTGAAAAAATTTTTTTTGAAATTTTTTGAAAATTTTAAAAAAATTTTAAAAATTTTTTTGAGGTCAAGGAAATTTTTTTTATTTTTTAATGCCTTTAGGTCCAGATTGAAGCCAAGGAAGAATATAAGCATATTCTGCAGTATTCATTTGGACCTTTGAAATGGCACTCATAAATTCTCTAGTCAATTCACGAGTGTAGGAGAAAATACAAACAACAACTAAAAAATAAAAATTCTTTTTTCAGATTTTCAGATTTCCCCAAATATTTTCAAAAATAATTAAAAATTAGCTAATGTATGTATTTATTTATTTACACACCAGTACTATTTTATTTTATTAAGAGAACTAAATATTATGAAAGAAAGAGAAAAATCCTAATTTCCGTCTGTCCAAAAATCCATTTTCTCTATATTTTTGTATATATTTTTATTGACAATTTTTATTTAAAAAAAATATTTTTATTTTTTTTTAATTTAATTATTTCCGAAAAATTATTTGGAATTAAAAATTCTGTCCGCAAAAATAAATTTTACTTAAGTAAATCGCGCAAAGGAAAATTGGCGTCCCTAAAATTATATTTTCGGCCCACAACATTAATTTTGAAATTAAGTAGACTAAAGGTTTAGTTTAGGACATGCGTTCCATGAGTGTTTAAGCGTTCCAAAAATACTTTAAGCGTCCCGAGAGAATATGAGTGTTCTAAAATACCAAAGACCCAGTCATATGCTCTTCTGTAACAAGAACTGTTTTAAAGCAAAAAAATCTTCAAAAATTTCTTCGACTATAACTAGCATGAATGGGATGCTTATAATCTAACTGGACGCTTAAGACGCATGACCTAAACTAGAGTCAAATTAAGTACTAAATAATACACGATTTTATCTATTTTTTAATTTTTATTTAATTAAAAACTCAAAATATCCTCCAATTTATCAAAAATCTGAAGAATACAACAACCTAACTTATCAAAAAATATTTCTTTCAAACAAAAAATTAATTTGCTTTTCTGACAGATGAATAAATAATAAATTCTTTGTTATTTTTTTCTAGTTATTATTTCAATGTTTTGCCTAAACTTTGCCTATTTTATTTTAATTTTTAATAATTTAATTAAAGCAGAACAGAACGGTAAATTATAATTCTTTACTTAAATTTTAGTTATTTTTCCTTTCCTTCACCCCCCCCCCTCACCCCAAACATTTTTCACAAATTATCCACACATTTTTAAAAACAGCTTTTCTCTTTTTCTGCCTTACTTTCCTCGCAGAAAAAAAAATTATCTAATAAGGTGTCTTATGATGTTTGTCCCAAGAAAACCTAAGAAAAGTCTTGAATTAACTCTCAAGACCAGTGCTATCAACGCGCCCAAAATACAAGTACGAACTCGTAGCTGATCTGAAATTACGCCAATCTGAAATCATGAACTGCTCAAGATCAAGTCTTGGAAAGCTCTTAAGATCTAGTTAAAATATAGGAAGGTTTGAAGAATGTCTGACATTAAGAGGTCTAATATAATCTCCCACCTAAATTATCACAGTCTGAAATTGGATGGGGGATAAAATAAAACAAAATTATTTATGTTGTTTCAGTAGACAACGATATAAAACAATTAGTTTTAAAAGCATGTTGTGGGGATAATTGTGAAGAATTTCAAAGACCCGAAGAGGTAAATTAAATGAATTTTTGCTTTTGAAAAATAATTTTGTAGATGTATGGAATTATGTGGTAAAATAAATTAAGAAAAAAATATATCTTTGTTTTTTTGAGTTGTGGAGATGAACCAAGTAATCAATTTGAAGAAATTTGTTGTGAAAATGTGCCAAGGAGGTAGAAAAATTTTAAATCGAGGACAAATATTCATTGTAATCCTGAGGGTTGAGATAGCGAGTTGTCTTTCTTGACAGTTCTGTTGTTTTATGTTCCCTTCACCCTACATATGGGTGGAAAGGAACATAACGGAGTGAAAGGAGCAGTTTCGATATCTCAATAATTTTAGACGCAAACAATCTTCGAGTTTTATTGACCGATGTTGTGGCAATCAAACTTTAGCTTATGACCAAACTTGTTGCCAAGGAGTTGTACATAATATTCCTTCAGGGGAATGTTGTGGAAAAATGGCATATGCCCGCAATTCATTTAATACTCTTTGTTGTGATGAAATGCTTTTAACAAATGTAGACCCGTCTTTAATTTGTTGTGGTAAGCTTGTTGTAGTTATAAGCAAGAAACAACTGTTTAATATTTTAGGCAAAAATGCCTATGATGGAGGAAAAAGAGAAATTTGTTGTGGGGGGCAAGTTTCTCTCAAAGAATTATTTGATGGGTGTTGTAATATTTATGTAGGTGTTGATAAATTAATCAAAGTGGTCCTCGGGGTTGTTAGCATCTCTTTATCTTATAACCAAACTTGCAAAAGAGTTGTTTCGGATGAATTCTAGTTTCACCCGCGGAGCCGTCAATGTATCTTCAGATTTTAGACACCCTCGTTCCGCCATCCTTTCTTTCTCTTAGCAAAGTGAATTAACTATAAAGGGAAGCTGTCAACACTTTTCGTGTCCTTTTGCAAACAATAATGGAATTAATAAAAATTCTTCAATTTATTATACGACTTTACTTGCTTTAATAAATTTATTTCAAAAATTCTATTAAAATTCTCTAATTTTCAGAACACAGCAGAATATCAACAATACAATACCCGAACACAAATTTGTTGCGATAAACCTATAGAACGTTTAGGTAAAACAAAATGTTGTTATTTAAAAGATGCTCAGGGACGTTTTTACCCAGCAAGTTATGATTCTAGTTCTCAATGTTGTACTTTCCCGTTTTTGGAAATAACAAATAAAAATGAGAATGGAACTTGTACATGAAAGATTTAAGGAAAAATTGAGAGTGAAAAATAATAAAATAAGGGAAAGATTAGACTCTTTAAACTTTCTTTTCATTCATTTTTCTGCCATTAATTTTATGCTCTCTCTGTATTATTAAATTTGTACCCTCATTATTTTAAATTATTTATTGAAGTATAAACTTACTTCTAGCATTTTGTGAAATTTCATTAAGCAAACCACTTTTTATTATTTCATTAGAATCCCAATTTTCATCAAAAATTACCTTAAAAATTTAAATTTTCAAAAGCAGACAATCTAGATTTTATTAGTTTGTTCGGTGCTTTAAGAGAGCTAAGTGATACCCCCAATTTTGAATAAATTCAAGTTTATTTGAATACATTCAATTTCAAAATAAAGTTCAGAATAAACCAAATTTTATTTTTTCCCTTTTACCTTCTTTACAACATTTACTGTATTTGTTCGACGAAATTCTTCTTCAAAAGCTGCTACACGTTCATAAGCAATAGGCCCACTATTTGTTACTAATGCAATCTAAAAGGAAAATTCAAGTGAAAACAAACTAAAACAAACAACTTAAACCTAAAAGCTCAAATTATGGGAGGCAATTTAAATAAATCCTACAAGGCTCAAAACGATATCAGAAAGAATGCAAAAAAACAAACTCAAACAATTTATAAATTTATTTATTTATCACACATTCAACAAACATAGTATATACAAAAAATGGCAAATATTTACAACAAAATAAGAACAATTGGAATGGATAATTAGGGAAATGGGTCATATTACAAACATTTTGGGGAATATACATATCACAATCCTATGAGTTTCTATCATTGCCCACATCACTCGTCGAACTTCTGTCCTGGCTTCGGTTTGCGACACAGCACCAAGAATTTGTGGACAGCTGGTCCCTCGAAGCGCTCGTCCTTGCCAGCGACGACAGCCGATGCACGCTCGTTGCGAATGTCCGCTTTGCCGAGTGCCTCCTTGCCATTCGGTAGAGTTAGCATGCATGGCGAGATGTTTCCTGAAAATATCAAAAAAATTTAGAGGTTTTAGAGAAAGTATAGAGGTAAATCCTACAAGGCTCAAAACGATCTATACCTTTCACGTGGTCCACATGTACTGGATAGTACACTCGGGAGTTCTTGTCATAGACGGCAGCATCACTCCACGGGCGCCAAAGGTAGTCGTAGCCGCGAACTTGCTCAGGAAGGTCGACGAGGACTTGAATGGAGCCAATATTGTCGGTGAAGGCCTTGCCGTTCCAGCCAAATGCAGCAGCGACCTGTATTCAGAAAAGATAACAACGAACATATTAATTTACAATAATTCTTACCTTTCCACCATTGTTCCAGATGCGGCCCATCACAGGTTCACCATGCACGTACCACAAGGCCACATGCTGCTCAGCACAGTCTCCAGCCGTCGCGTTCAGCGTCTTGTCACCAGCTCTCACCGTCCTATATCCTGGCCATGGGTCTCCCATCCTGATGTCTGCCCACTCGTTCAGCATGATGAGCACTGGCGGCGGTCCCTTGGGGCAGCTGGCGCACACACATCCTGGAGGGCCTCCTTTCAGATTTCTGAAAATTTGATAAATTTTAGCGACGCACCTAAACACCTAAACGTACCGAATAATGATCATCATTTCCGAGAGCGGTTTTCCAACGACGCATTCCGCCTTTCCAGCTTGTGAAAAGTAGGCTTCTTCCGTCTTCATGTTCAAGTAGCCGAGCAGTGTTCCACCAGGACGATTAACCCATAGAATGGGCATCGAGTCGCCGCACCGGACCAGTTGACGTTCATCGGTCTTCTCGAAGCGGTCCTTGTACTTGATCCACTCGTACCAGTAGCCGAGCGAGTTATGGTCTCCTTTGTACTGCAGCACCTTAGAAAGAAAGAAAAGAAGATTATTAATTAGATTAGTTAAAAAGCCTCAGCACCTGAATCATGCCGCCAAGATCTACTTTCCCTGTGAGCTCAGCCTTGCCGTACGGAAATGAAGCTTGTACAACGCCACCGTCGTTCCATGCGTAGCCGTGCACCGGCTTTCCGTTCTTGTACCACAGTGCGACGTACATGTTCTGCTGGCCCAGCACTTTGACAGGATTGTCCGGAAATGGCGACCCGATCGGATTGAACGCCCACGTATCCTCCTTCGGTGCAGGGTTTGGCATTGCGACTTGTGTTGACGTAACTCGTGTTGATGATGTGATGGACTGATGAGTTGTTGACGGTGAGGAGTGGTCAAAAATCGTTGTTTTTATAGCCTTTCATTAAGGTGGCATTGTGGAAAGGAAAATCAGGCTATAAAAACAACGATTTTTGACCACTCCTCACCGTCAACAACTCATCAGTCCATCACATCATCAACACGAGTTACGTCAACACAAGTCGCAATGCCAAACCCTGCACCGAAGGAGGATACGTGGGCGTTCAATCCGATCGGGTCGCCATTTCCGGACAATCCTGTCAAAGTGCTGGGCCAGCAGAACATGTACGTCGCACTGTGGTACAAGAACGGAAAGCCGGTGCACGGCTACGCATGGAACGACGGTGGCGTTGTACAAGCTTCATTTCCGTACGGCAAGGCTGAGCTCACAGGGAAAGTAGATCTTGGCGGCATGATTCAGGTGCTGAGGCTTTTTAACTAATCTAATTAATAATCTTCTTTTCTTTCTTTCTAAGGTGCTGCAGTACAAAGGAGACCATAACTCGCTCGGCTACTGGTACGAGTGGATCAAGTACAAGGACCGCTTCGAGAAGACCGATGAACGTCAACTGGTCCGGTGCGGCGACTCGATGCCCATTCTATGGGTTAATCGTCCTGGTGGAACACTGCTCGGCTACTTGAACATGAAGACGGAAGAAGCCTACTTTTCACAAGCTGGAAAGGCGGAATGCGTCGTTGGAAAACCGCTCTCGGAAATGATGATCATTATTCGGTACGTTTAGGTGTTTAGGTGCGTCGCTAAAATTTATCAAATTTTCAGAAATCTGAAAGGAGGCCCTCCAGGATGTGTGTGCGCCAGCTGCCCCAAGGGACCGCCGCCAGTGCTCATCATGCTGAACGAGTGGGCAGACATCAGGATGGGAGACCCATGGCCAGGATATAGGACGGTGAGAGCTGGTGACAAGACGCTGAACGCGACGGCTGGAGACTGTGCTGAGCAGCATGTGGCCTTGTGGTACGTGCATGGTGAACCTGTGATGGGCCGCATCTGGAACAATGGTGGAAAGGTAAGAATTATTGTAAATTAATATGTTCGTTGTTATCTTTTCTGAATACAGGTCGCTGCTGCATTTGGCTGGAACGGCAAGGCCTTCACCGACAATATTGGCTCCATTCAAGTCCTCGTCGACCTTCCTGAGCAAGTTCGCGGCTACGACTACCTTTGGCGCCCGTGGAGTGATGCTGCCGTCTATGACAAGAACTCCCGAGTGTACTATCCAGTACATGTGGACCACGTGAAAGGTATAGATCGTTTTGAGCCTTGTAGGATTTACCTCTATACTTTCTCTAAAACCTCTAAATTTTTTTGATATTTTCAGGAAACATCTCGCCATGCATGCTAACTCTACCGAATGGCAAGGAGGCACTCGGCAAAGCGGACATTCGCAACGAGCGTGCATCGGCTGTCGTCGCTGGCAAGGACGAGCGCTTCGAGGGACCAGCTGTCCACAAATTCTTGGTGCTGTGTCGCAAACCGAAGCCAGGACAGAAGTTCGACGAGTGATGTGGGCAATGATAGAAACTCATAGGATTGTGATATGTATATTCCCCAAAATGTTTGTAATATGACCCATTTCCCTAATTATCCATTCCAATTGTTCTTATTTTGTTGTAAATATTTGCCATTTTTTGTATATACTATGTTTGTTGAATGTGTGATAAATAAATAAATTTATAAATTGTTTGAGTTTGTTTTTTATCAAAGTTTATAGGATTCTATTAGGTTCTCACTTTAGCCCTTATCCTAAGCGAAGAAATTTTCATTTCCATTAGACTTCGAGTTCCTTCCGTTGAAAACTTTTCTCCAAAAAACTCCATTTTACCTTTCTCCACCCATAATGTTCCACCATTCTTATAACAGCTTTAGCTATAGAATTTGTATTTTTTGAGGAAAGACGTGCTAATGTTTTGTAAATATTTCTGTCAGAAACTGCTGTCGATGTAGGCATATAAGAAATTGCTGGAATATTCCAAAATGAACACATTTTAGCAACGGCCTCGAATTCTTACAAAGAAAAAATTTAAATATCAAAATTATTCTTTGGAAAAATTTTTAATTACCGCTAGCACAGTAAGGCCCTAAGAAAGCTCTGACTTTCTAAAAATACAAAAAAAAATATTTTCTCCTTTTAAATTTTAATTTACCTCTTTATGATACATTGAAGCAGCAACAGCAACTCCTTCAAAAGTATCGCCACATGAGGCTGCTGATTGGATAAAATTGCTGGCATATGTTATACTAAAAGAGAAGGAAATTTTATTTTTTGTTAAATATTTCGTTATGATCAAAATACAAACAAAAAAAGATATTCTTCCGTCTAATATTTGAAGACTTACTCAAAATCGAGTTCATCACCAAGAACTCCTTCATCAATTAAAGCTAGTCGACTAATTTCCAAAACGCGGTCACCATTCGGCATTGCTCCCTTAAAATTTAAATAATTTTGATTTAGAATTATAAAGGTTCAATTTAATACTAGATGAAATACTCATGGAAAGGAAGTTCTCAATAGCAGTTTCTCCTTCCCTAATCTTCAATTCAATTAAAAGGGAGGGGTAACTCCTTATAACCTCTAAATGTATCTTTTACCTATGACAGCTTGTCTGTTCCGGATATCCTGCTATAACTAAGGTTGGCGGTTCCTTATATCCGGAATTGAATTTTTGGTTAAGATATTGGTTCCGGTTCTGGATATGCGAAGATCTGCCATGAATCGCTAACCTCCCCTATAACCACATATTATAACACCCTCCCCTCCCCTCCCACCCATTCCCTATATATTTTACCATAGCCCCAATATGCCCAATTTTGATAACAATTCTTCCATGAATTTCTTTTCTTAAAAATTCTCTAGTTGTTTTAGCTGAAGGAGTAGTAGTTGTTGCTCCAGTATTTCCTCCTACATTAGTAAATTTATTTTCATTTTCTTTATTTGAAGAATTTGTTTTTTGTTCTCTTTTAACCCTTTTATTAGATTGTAAATTCTCTGGAAGTCGATTGAAAATTAGAAGGGATTCGACAAATCCTGTTTCTTGATCTGGTGGATATATTGAAGAGGAAGAAACTATTCCATATAAAGTTCCATATTTGGAGAAAAAACAAAAAGGGAAAAGACAAAATAAAGCAAAACAGATGAAAAATGGGCGAAGAATTATTTTTAATTTTAAAATTATTTTATTCATTTTCAATGGAAATCTGAACAGAATTAAAATTAAAGAAATTAAAATATGCTTTTAAGACAAATAAGTTTTCATCTAAAATATAGAAAAGAGCTACAGTCAAATTTTTAAAGACGTTGTTCTAGGTTACCGATGCGATAGCAAAAGAGACTTACTATCGCAATTAGATCATATTATTCTGAAGCTAACTTTAGGATAGTGCATTTATAAAAATTCTGATCTATAAATTGTATTTTCTAAAATAAATAATTCTGATTTTTAATTTATTTTCTGGCTTAAAAAAAAATAATTTTTCAGCGAGTTAAATTAAATTTAAATTAATTTAAATTAAATTTAAATTCTGAATTTAAATTCAGAAATAATTCTGATATGTTATATAGGTAATTATTTGAAAGTACATTCTTCTGATTTTTAAAATTAAATAATATATAAAATTCTGATTTTTAAAAGTTTAAAACTAATTCTGAATTTAATTTAAAAAAATATATGTAAAATTCTGATTTTATTTATTATGGTAAAAATAAACTGACGAGGAAGGGATATGCTTATGTCGCGTCTTGTAAAAGGCAAAAAATGCCTTTTAACAAAATTAATATTATAAATTTATTTTAATATTATCTTCTATTTTCTATCATTATTTTAAGTACAATATTTTTATTAAAAATATTTTTATGGATATATTTATTTTTAATTCTTCTATTTATTTGCTTACGCAAATATTATCCCCTTCTTCTTTTCATTAATAAATTCCTTCTAATTTTACACCGAAAAAGTACTTTATTTTTATTTTTTAATAACTCATAATCATTCCTTTTGATCCTCTTAAAAATATTTTTTACAAAAATTTAATTTATTTAATTGAAATTTCTTTTTTAGAAGATTTTTATGAATTTAAGGAGTGTTTCGAATATTTGGTCACTGGACATTTGGTCACTAAGAATTTTCGGCAAGTTTGATCATCAGTGGTTTTACTTGTCAAAATGTGAAAATTAACGTACTTAATAACTGGACATATTATTTAGTCACTTTAGAATTTTTAGGAAGTTAATCTTGTTTCAACGTCTTTTCTTTAACTTCAATTGGGGCGAAGCTTTAATTATTTAACACACTTTAAATTCGGTGTACTCTTTGATTATCTAGTATATCTTTTGATATATTGCTCTAGCACTCGTCCTTCGTATCGTACACCAATATTGCTTGCCTCTTACTTAAATTCCTATCTTTGCTTTTATTTGTACCAAGGTACAAATACATATGAACTTTGATATGAGTATGCAAAAAACATTATTTGATTAAATTAAGTCTCTTAACAAATTAATTTTATTTATAACAATTATCAATGGAAACCTATAATTTTCTTAAAGAAAAATGAGAGAGCCTAAATTGTTAATTTTACAAATTTAACCATAAAAATATATTCAGAAATTAAAAAACTTTTTTATTCTTTTTAAATTTAAATTTATTTTCTCTCTAAAATTTTTACAAAAAAATATTTTTTCTAATTCTTTTTACAAATTTTTAACATTTTATTACATTTTATGTTTAATAAAAAAATTTATTTATTTTAACAATAAAAATATTTTTTATTATTATTTTCTTTTAGAGAAAGGAAAAGATAGTAAAAGCCTCTTTCTCCTTTTTTTAAAGTTTATTGGCAGCCATGCGCAACTGATCCTCCGATGTTTTTGAATTGAAAAAAATAAACTAATGGAATAAATAGAAATTTAAAAATTATTTTTGTAAAAATTTTTTGTTTATTGCCAAATTTATTTTTGATAAAATAAATATATTAATCCAATAAATATTTTTATTTATTATTATTATTAAAAAAGATTTTTGACATTTTTAGTTAAAAGTTAAAAACAAAATTTTAAAAAATAATTCTTTAAAAATTTTAAAATTCTGGTATTTTTAAAATAAAAATTTTTTCTTGGCGCATATTTCTCACCTTTTCCAAAGTTGAAATTGAAGGGGGAAAATTATGGGGATTTATGGGTATATTTAAGAAAAAGAAAAGGGAGACTGGAAAGGCAGTTGGAAAAACTTGAAATAAAAAAAAACTTCAATTCAAGAATGGAAAGGTAAGAGGCCTAAAAAATTTTCCAAAATTTTTTTTAAATTATACATAACTATTTAAATATATTTTCTAAATATTAAATTGAATATTTATTTTATTAACAAATTAAGGTAATCCTCCCCTCTCGTTTATTTGAGAGAAATTTAAAAAAAACTTTTATTTATAAATTTCTTTTCTAAATCGATTCCTAACCAATTAAAAAAAAATTTTCTTTCAATCTTTTAAATTTGAAATAAATGTTGCAAAATAACTTAAAATACTACATAATTCTTTTATTTTTAAAAGAATTTTACTAAATTTAATTTTAAATAAATCATAGAAATATTTATTAGAATTATTTTCCTCGAACGGAATAAATTAATGCGTACCGCTGTAATACCGAACCCCAATCACTAAGCCTTCTATAAAATATAAATTTTTTATGGTGAGAAAATTATTTTTAATTTATTTTAATTTAAATTTTTTACAAATTTTATATTTAATTTTTAAAAGAAAAAGACAAAAAATTTACAAATTTTATTATCCTTTTTGTAATTTATTTAATAGCCTAAACATATTATAATATTCTCGACAACATTAATGGCTGACTATATTTTTTTTGTTAAAAAATGTTTCTCAATTTAAATAATTCTTTGATTTTTATTTTTCCAACTAAAAAAAAGAAAAAAATTTTTTTGTTAATTTTATTTATTTATTCTCTTTACTTTTTTATTTAATTTCTTTTTTTTCAACTTGAAATAATTTTAGCCAATTTTAAAAAGTTTTGCTACGTTTTCTTTAGAAAATATTTATTTTTAAATTGGTCAGTAAAAAGTATAAATTTAATTGACCAAAATTTTTTTGCTTTTATAAAAGTTTTTTGTGTAAATTATTTTTAGAATTGCATTAATTTAATTGGCTTTCTTGGCGTTGTTGGTTCTAAATTGATGAACCAAAGATTTTTCGGTTTGGTTCCTGGTTTCGGGTAAAATGAGTAAAATGACGGGTATCTTGTATAATTTACTAGACCCGAAACTCTAGTCATTAGCAAAATTTATATAAGTTTAAATAGACAATTGTCGTTGAATTTCTTTAAATCGTGTGATAAATGGCAGGGAACGAGCCGAAATAAAAATGAAATTCCCATTTTCGGGAATCGGGATGGCCCTGATAGATAGACAGATTTTATATAAAATTTTTAGAGTAAGTTTAAAAATTTGTCGTAGACTCATTCCATTCTCAATTATGTTCATCTAATTAATATTAATGTGTTTAAATTCTTAAAAAATTTTTCAAATCATTTTCCAGCAGAAAAAAAGCAAAAAAATGTTAATTACTAAATTAAATAAATTAATATTTATTATATTTTTATTCCTATTAAAACTTTATTCACTTAATTCAATTCAATGTTATTCTGGCAATCATTTTTCTATTGTTGAATGTCCTAGTCTGTATTGTATTAAACAATCACTTGGTTTGGATACTGTTTAGTTATTTAAATTTTTAATTTATGAAAATTTTAGTCTTTTGGGTTAAAAAAAGATTACCTATTCAATTAGTCTCGATTCGATCTCTAATTTATTGTTAGAATTCTGTTTTTGGGGGAAAAACAAGAGGGTATTTCTTTTGCCTTATTTACAGAGCATTACCTCTATTTTTAATCTTTTCATCCTATTTTTGTCATATTTTTTGGGTGTCAGGGATCCTGCCATCCCTGATTTTCGAAAGGGGAATTTATTTTTATGTCGACAGGATTCAATATGTTTTGGGGGCTTTTAAATTTATTATTTTAGTTTATTTATCTGACACAGTTTTGTGTTTTCTTGACAGGTTTTCTAGGCAGGGTGGGGGCTAACCAATTTAGGTTGACCAGGTTTTCGATTAAGCCTAGATATCACCAAGTATTTCAATCTTTTCCTCTAAATTCTAGGTTCGTTATTGTGATGGAACTGGAGTTTCCTCAATATGTACAACATATAGAACTATAGATCAATGCCAAAATGTGCCAAATCTTGTATTTTTTAGAATTTTTTTTCAAAAATTTTTTTTCAATTTTTAGGGCCATATATGTTGCTGTTCTGATCAATTATGTAATTCAGCAAATATTCCTTCAATTAAAAAAAC
Organism: Meloidogyne arenaria; assembly: GCA_036172955.1. Classification (NCBI taxonomy): domain Eukaryota; kingdom Metazoa; phylum Nematoda; class Chromadorea; order Rhabditida; family Meloidogynidae; genus Meloidogyne; species Meloidogyne arenaria. The sequence continues at coordinate 3,546,820 of JARQAB010000001.1, forward strand.
TTTAATATTTACAATATTTGGACTTTGGATAATGAATATAATTAAAAATAAATTATTAATTTAAAAGAAAAATTGAAAAAAATATTTTATTTAAATTAATATTTTATTTTTTGCTCAAAATTTTCCTCTTATAATAAAAGTAAATTGCCTAATTTTAAATAAAAAAATTTAATAAAATAAATGTTTCTTAAATAATCTAACGACATTTTGTGATTTTGTAAATATAATTTAACAGATATTTGGGTAGTCAGTTGTAAGGTTGACGGATCCTAAGAAAAACGGATATCCAGATTCGATATCCGAACCGAAACTTTAAGCATCTTCATCTATTTAGGAAAAAATTAACCAAAACTCCATTTAATGGATCAAAGATAATGAAATTTGAGCATCCAAAGCTTTAAAATAATATAAAAGTTGTTCGAGTCGATTCTAAATAAACAAAGTTATAAGCAAATTATCAAGGCTGCGCCATCAAGTCGAATAAAAAGATAAACTTGGAGACCCCTAAAAATAAAGTAAATATATATTTCCAAGTCTTTATTTTTTAATAATAAATTACAAATAAACTTTTACAAGCATTTTTGTGTGGGTAGAGGAGAAAAGCTGTAAAGAAAAGGGGAAAATGGTTGATAGATAAAAGGGGAAATAAAAGGAAATAAAAAAAAGATTTTTATCAATTTTAGAAGGAATTAAAAAAATATTTTTTTCTCACATCTTATTAATTTCAAATACTCATATATATTTATTTTTTACTTCCTTTTAAATTTTGTTATAAAATTTAATTTATTAAAAATAAATTTATTTCCAACTTTATAGATTTTAAAAAATTGTTGAAATACTATTTTTAAAACAAATTTTAATTAAGTCGATAGTGTCAGAGAGTATCAGATATTAATTAAATTAATAGTATTTCTTTATCTACTTATTTTTAAATAAATTAAATTTTTTATTTCCTGGTGATTTTTTCTTATATTATTTCAGAGGTAAGTGTCGGGAATAGGGTAAATTTTTGAACTAGAAAATCTCGGAAAGAAACTTGGGAATTCTTATCCAATTCTAATATTTAATTAATGAAAAAAAAATGTACTATTCAGAGGTTGGTCGGAATTCCGATTTCCGAGTTCCGACTTTTGAGCCAGTTCCGATTTCCGACACCCATGACTGTTTTGACCCACCTCTGCTAATATTCCCTAAAATAAAAACTTTTCATTACTTTAACAAACTTTTCCTTAAATTTTATTATTTATTCATCTATTTAATTCCTGTAACCTTCTCTTTATCTATTTTTAATAAATTTTTTAAAAAATAAACGTTTAAATTAATTTTAAAATTTAAAAAATTGTTTGTTTCAACTAAATAAAAGATTATTATCAACAAAATTTTATTTACTTTTCAATTTTTATTATAGACAAATATGTAGGGTATATATTTAAGTAATAAAAATATTTGTGTGTGACATTTATTAATGACTTTTTTTAAATACTTTTAAAATCTTTTTTTTATTTTGGGGTGGGCCAATTTTTTAATTTTTTTAAATAAAAAATATTTAGATGAAATTTAGATTTATTTTTTGGAATTTTCATCATTTTACAGAACAGTTCAATGTAAATTAAGACAAAATGCCACCCAAAAAATTTTAAGAAATAATTTTTTACTAAATTTGTGAATTTAACAAAATCTAGGTCAGAAAAAAATTTAAAAAAAAATTTTTAACTAAATTCCCTCAATATTTTGTCAAATTGGCATTTTAGCAACTTTCCTCCCCAATTTATTTAAAAAAATAAAGCTTTAATTAAAAATTAAATTTTATTTTTTCTTTAATTAAAAAAAATTTGTTTCTTTACTTTTTTTTATTTTTTTTTATAAATATTTTTTTCTAATTTTTCCTCCCTCTCGCGTTCCACCCACTTAAATATATTTATTGTTTAGTTAATTCATCGTTTTTGGTCTCGCCATTATTGGTCGATTGGAATGAATAAAAAATTTTATAAAAAAATTAGGGAGCATTTAAAAATAATTTTTTGGAGAGATTAAATACTTAAAAATATATACATTCTTGTAAATAATATTTAAATAAAAAAATATTTTTTTAACAAATTTATATAAATATCAATTGTTTACACTAAACAATAAGGGGGGGGGGGAGGAAGAGGAAGGGGAAGGGGAAAAACTTTGTAATAAGGAGAATTTTTTAAAATGTGGGGGTAATAATTTTGAAAAAAAGAAAAGGTCTCGTTTAAAGAAAAAATTCTTTAACTTCCTTGAACCATGGGAAAAATGAAAAATTTTAAAGTAATTCCGCTCAACTTAAACAAAAAATAATAAGAAATTATTTATTTTATCCAAAAATAGAATTAAAATTATTATTGATAAGATTATCATTGTTAATTTTTGATAAATAAATTGTTTTTTTATCTTTCCCATCTGATTTAAAAGAATTTTAGGAATTTTTGTTACGTCTATGAATAATTTTTCCTTCCTTTTAATTTAAAAATAATCAAGAAATAATTATTCATTTGGCATTATGTCTAATTAAATTTTCTGTTTAAATTAGAGAAGCACATTTTTATTAATTTGTTAGAGAATTTTAAGTACTTTTTGTTATTTTTAGACGTTTTTATTTTTATATTTTTATTGATGGAATGACGTTCATATTTAATTATGAATGCTTTTTCTTTTTCGTTTTTTTAATTGGGTGATATCACATTTAATTTTAAGTGATTCAATTTTAAATTTTTTTTAAATACTTAAATAGTACTTGAATGACAAAAAAAATTTATTTTCTTTTTCTTTTTTCAGTTCTATTCAAATAAACTTTAAAAGAAAATATTTAAAAGGAAATAATAGATCTCTTTTTTCAAAAAAAGAAGAAGATCTTTAATTTTATCTCCATTGAATGGTGGAGACTCTTTCTGACAAAAATTCTTCAAATTTTGCGGATATAGTACCAACGCCGCCTTTTGGAGGAATTCTTATTCATCCTGGTTTGGATCCTCCAGGTTAATAAATACACAATTTTGAGAGGTTTTTTTGAATTTTTATTAAATTTATTTAAATTATTTTTTTAGTTTTTCTTTACAATTTTAATTATTTTAAAAAATGTCTTTTGAGAAGAAAAGGAATAACAACAATTCCCCTCTGTCTGATTTATTAAAACACAGCAAATTGACGTTATCTGAACAACTTTCATGGACTATCCTGTGGAATAGAGCGGATATTGCACGTTCTGAAATTTTTACTGGACAGGTAGAAAATTTTGATGATTTTTTGAGGTTTAGGATTTTTCATTTTTGAAATTAAGTATTTTTTATTTTTAAGAAAATTATTTTTAAAAGAATTTTATTTTTTGACATGACGAACATTTAATTCTGTCTTTAATATTTTTAGAACTCCATGTCAACTTGAATAAAATTTGGGGGGTTTTCTTGTCCACTTTTTTATTTAACCATCTCAAAAATATTCCCTACTTCCCCTATCGACAGCTATATTTAACCTTTTATCAAAAATTACTTTTATTTTTTTAAAGTTATTACCAAAAAGTATTTTACTTAATGCAATGATGGAATCACTTATTCACAACCGTGTTGATTTTGTTCGTCTTTTGCTTGAAAATGGTGTTAATATGGACGAATTCCTTACAATTGCTAGATTAGAAGAATTATATAATACTGATCAAGGACCTCCTAATACTCTTTAGTTTGTTTTTTAAATGTTTTTTTGAAAAATATTTTTATCCTTTAAGAGTACCTTTTTTTATTTTTTTACGGGAACCCAAGTGCGTAGCCAGGGGTTTAATTCCATGAGGGCTAAAATTGTGTGTGCGTCAAAAATTTTGCGTTCACTTCGCGTGCCGAACGCAAATTTTCTTAAACCTAAAACTCAAAACCGAAAGAACAACTTTAATTTTAAGTTATATTGTTCGTGACGTTGTTAAAATCCGTGCTGGTTATCGTTATAAATTACCACATATTGGAATGGCTGTAGAAAAATTAATGGCTAATGGATTTCGTTCACACTATACATCTTCACATTTTCGTCAAAAATACAACGAATATAGAAGTAAATTAAAAGTTAGTTTTTTAAAATTATTTTTAATTTATTAATTGGGTAGGGCTTCTTATTTTATTTTTACAAAGCGAAAATCTCATTTTTTGTTAAAATTTTTGACAAAAAATCCTCTAAAATTTCTACTTTTTCTGGCATTCTTTAATACTTTTTTCTTCTTCCAATTCTTTAATGCGTTTCTGGCATTTCTCCAACCTTTCTTTTAATTCTAATATAGCATTAGCCTGGAAACTTTTTTTCAAAAAATTTATAAAAAACTTTTTCTTAACCAACCTGCATTATTATATGATTTTTTGCCAATAACAAAGTAGCAATTTTTGATAATTTTCTAATATTCCCTCCTTGGGCATAAGGAATAGAAGCACGTAAGTCATCCAAAGCAGCATTTAAATCGTGCATTCGACATCTTTCTCTATAATTTATTGTATTCCGGTGGGTTAAGGATGTTGGAGTTTTGTTGTTTGAGGAGTTCGACATTTTTAAGTAGTTGAAATTTTGAGATGAGAATTTTGTTTTTAAGAGATTTTTTAATGATATTTTTGATTCTAAATTTATTTTTATAAGGATAAACCAACAAAATTTTTGTGAAAATTAGTTTTAATAATTCGTCCCTTCCTAAAATCCTAATTTTTAAGAATATGCTTTCTGTAGTACTACTATATGACTTGAATTTTTCTTAATTCCTATGAAGACTCCAATTTCTGCAAGACCCCAAATTTGACTTCTGTTGAGGTCAAGTTTTGGATGAAAAATCTAGATTTTATCAACTAGCTTTAGACTAAAATTTACAATTTTTTGTTGGGTGACATTTACTGGAAAAGATTTAAAAAAATAAATTATGTGGAGAGATGTGTGCCATTCTTTTACCCGCACTGATGCCACAATATTCGCATGCGCATTTCCTAAGAGAATAAAAAAAGCATAAAGTAGGGGGGGGTGGTTATTGTTGATGGCTGTCGCAACTGAATTAGCATAATAATTATTTTTAAAAGTGAAAATAATATTTGAATAATTATTAAGTGATATTTAAGTAGAGGGGAAATAAAATTAGAATGGAAAAAATCCACAGAATGCTAGATTTTGGGGTTAACATTAAAGGTTTCTTTTTTGAATTATGAACGAATTTTCCCTTATATTTTTGTCGTGAAGGGTATTTTTTCCTTTATCCCTTATAATTTTATATTCTCATGAACAACCCCAATTTTCCCTAAAATGGAATTTTAAAACCCTTATTTTAAAATTATGAATCTAAATTTTCAGGAATATCAACGTCTTCATTCAATAAGTGAACATCAAAAAGATCTCAACCAACGCAGTCCTCCTCCAACATATCCTCGCTGTGGTTCAGAATTTTTTGCTCGTGCATCAGCTAGAGGATTGCCAACTTCTGCTTCAGATACAAGATTGTCTGGTAAAATAAATCATCAGCAAGTAAATCAACTTCCATCAATTCCCAAAAATAAAAATGTAAAAATTAGAGTTTAAACTTTAAAGAATTTTCTTATTTTTTAAGCAAAATGTTTTGGATACTCGAACAAATCAAAACATTGGAAGTCCTCCAACAACTGACAGATCGACAAATAAAGCTACTTTAAATTACACACAAATTCCAGCTGTTTGTGGAAGTCGTACTCTGAGTAGCCATATTTTGTGGAGAAGTGCTTGTCGTCGAGATAATGTCAGTCATCTTCCAACAGCTCCACAACAAGTAGCAAATAGTTCAAAACAACAACCATTTAATAGAACAAATCAACAATTTACTGGTTTTCCTGATGGCAATAATTCTTTTGATGCTGATGAATTTTTGGATGTGAGGGATGAAACCCACACGAGAGACTTTCGTTACCCTTTTTCTGATCTTTTAATTTGGGCTGTTTTGACAAAAAGGCACGATATGGCTATTTGTATGTGGCAAAATGGACAAGAGGCTTTAGCTAAAGCTTTGGTAACATGTCGTTTATATAAAAGTTTGGCTAAAGAAGCGGCGGAAGATTATTTGGAATTGGAAGTTTGTGAAGAATTGAAGAAATGTGCAGAAGAATTTAGACAATTATCTCTTGATTTACTTGATCATTGTTATAAAGAAGATGATGCTCAAACTTTACAACTATTAACATATGAATTAGCTTATTGGGGAAGAGAAACGTGCCTTTCACTTGCTGTTTTGGTTAACAACAAACAATTTTTGGCTCATCCTTGGTAAGAAACTTGGAATATTAAGATTAATTATTATTAATTATTATTAAAATTATTAACTATTACTAATTATTATTAAAACATTTAAATTTTATTAAGATTTTTTTATTCAATTTCTATTTTATTTAGTTGTCAAATTTTGCTTGCCGATTTATGGCATGGTGGTTTGCGTATTAGAAGGTAAACACTTCGGTTTAAAAATCTAACTTGAATATTTTTAGCAATTCTAATTTAAAAGTGATTCTTGGTATCATTTTTCCACCATCCATTTTCTTACTCGAGTGAGTTTTGCTTGAAAACCTTTTCTTTTTATTAATTTATTTTTAGGTTTAAATCTCGTGAAGAATTAATGCTTCAACCTCAAACGGCTGCCGAACATCAAGAAGATATTAACGATTCTTCCTCTTCGTCATCAGACTCTTCCGTTTCTTCGCCCTCTTCTTCACCGTCAGAAAGCGAAAATGAAGATGTAGATTCTGATTATGATTTGTCTGAAAAAACTGGTGGAGCTTCTTTGAGTGATAGACGACGAAGAGTTTCTTCTCGAGGGAGTATGCAATCATTAAATTTTACATCGGTTAGTTTTTTTGAAGATTTTCCCCAAATATTTATATTTTTAGATTTTTCAAAGCAAGAGGCGAAGTAAGCGTTCTTCTCATATAAATGCCTCAAATAGCCTCAATACTCAAGATCTAGAGCTTGGGAAAGTTTCCCATCAAGGTTAGTTTTTCTCAACAGCTTTGCTGTGAGCTTTCTTTAAACCTGTCCTCAGAATGCCGAAATCTTTTAGACGAACCTTCTGTTGGACGTAGCCGTTCAAATGCGAGAGAATTGCGAAGGCCCAAAACGAAAACCAGAGCTGAACGACAAAGGAGAATAAATGCCAGTAATGCAGCAACTGTTGGTGGTCAATCAATAATCGAAACTGGAGGAGGAGATACATCACCATCAGATTGTAAGAATTTTTGAGAAGGCCCTTAGATCTGTCGCATATTAAATTAAAATACATTTTGGGTTCATGGACACAGGGCCCTTTTTCTTTTATTCATTTTTAAATTAGACCTGGAAATCGGATTAAATCTATGTTAGTTGCCGTTTTTAATTTGATTCCAATATTAGGTGGTTTCGACAAATCCTCCACTTTTTTTATCCAATCTCACAGATATAATTTTAGATTCCCTTTCCAATCAAATTTCAAAACCATCATCACTTCCTCTTAAATCTTCATTAAAACTCCCAACAACAGTAACACCTTTGCATATAGATGTTAATGCTTATCATCATCCTCAATTTTTGTTGGGAAATGATGATATTGTTGCGAGTGGAAAAGAGGAAGAGAAGGATTCTAATTCAATTCAAAGAAATTCTACTTCTACAATTTCTGATGAAGTTGTTAAATTATCTGTTGATAAAGAACAAGGTTTTTGTTTTTTTGGGGATTTGGGTAGTTTTTTACTTGTTTTTATAAAAACTCGAATTCAATGAGATATTCTGTAGATTTCTTCAAAAGTGAATGGTTGTAGGACATCTTTGACTTCAAATCTCCCAACTGATTTTTTGACTTGTTAATATGTTAATAATTCAGATATTCCTTCACCCGATCAAAACCCTTCGGATAGGCCTTTCATTCATCAAACAAAATCATTTCCATTCAATAACCGCTGGAAATTTGTGAAAAACATTGGAGCTGGAATTGCTACAAACGATAAACCAAAAACAATGGAACATCCTAATAGCAGGTTAACAATTAGTGGAGGACATGTACCAAAAGGAATTCCTTTGCCAGAGGGAGTGACGTTAAATAAAAAGGTTTTTTCTTTAATATTTTTCAATAAATTCCTTTTCTCAGCGTCAAATAAAATTTCGTCGCAAAGTTTATGAATTTTTTGTTGCTCCAATAACAACATTTTGGGCTTGGATGCTTAGTTTTGTTGTGTTTTTATCCACCCTTACATATGTTTTACTTATTCGAACTCCGCTTAAACCAACATTTTTGGAATGGTATTTACTTGCTTATGTTGTTGGTTTTGGGATTGAGACTGTTAGAAAGGTTTAAATTTTTTTAGAGATTTTTTAATGATTTTTAGTTTGCCATGTCTGAACCAAAAAAATTCTCAGAAAAAGTTCAATACTTTTTTGGTAATTATTGGAATTTTCTTACAACAGTTGCTATTCTTGGTTTTGTCGTTGGTTTTATATTTCGTTTGAATCCGTCAACAAGGTTTTTTTGATTTAGGATTAGTAGAGATAATTTTTTAATATTTTAGTAGAAGTGTTGGACGAATAATTTTAGCTGTTGATTCTGTTCTTTGGACAATTAAATTGCTCGACTTTTTGGGAGTTTTTCCACGTTTTGGACCTTATATTACAATGGCTGGGAAAATGGTTTGAAAGATTTTTTATTTAATTATTTTTTTATTTTCTCTTAAGATTATGAATATGAGCTCAATTGTTGTTATGTTAGGAATTTCATTATTAGGATTTGGTTTGGCACGTCAATCAATTACATATCCAAATGAAGATTGGCATTGGTTATTGCTAAGAAATGTTTTTTATAAACCTTATTTTATGTTATATGGAGAAGTTTATGCTGATGAAATTGATACCTGTGGAGATGAAGGTTTTTTTAAACATTAATTAAAAATAACAATAACTACCAAATTGTCTAAAATCTAAACTTTCCACTCTCTGTATTATTTTTTAAAGTATTTTCATTTTTTCAGCCTGGGATGAACATCTTGACAAAAACATTTCTATATCTACAGCATGGACTCATCGTGACAATAGAGACAAAGAACTTGCTTGTGTTCCTGGTCATTGGATTCCTCCAATTTTAATGACTGTATTTCTTTTAATTGCAAATATTTTATTAATTAGTATGTTAATTGCTATTTTTAACAACATTTTTGATTCAACAATAAAAATATCTCAACAAATTTGGCTCTTTCAAAGATATCGTCAAGTTATGGAATATGAAGCAACACCTTTTCTTCCACCTCCATTTACTCCAATTTATCATATTTATATGATTTATAAATATTTAAATTATCGAAATGGATCTTTTTGTATTTGTTTTGCATTTTTAACGAGACAATTGAACAACAGAAAATTTTTTAAACGAAGAAAAGATGTTTTGGAGGAAGAAGCAAAGGAAGAGAAATTGGAAGAGAAACAGCAACAAACAAATAAAAATGATGAAATTAATAATAAAATACCCCCACTTGCTAAAAATGCTTTTGAACAAAGACAAAATCTTCAAGAAAGAGCTAGAAATTATAATAAACAAGAACAATTTGCTCTTTTTGATTTTTCTTTAAGTGAGTTTATTTTTGATTTTTTTTAATTTAATGTTGAGAGGGGCTATGGAAATTTTGAGGAAGGAAATCTATTAAATTAATTACCCTCCTCTCTTTAGTTCTTTCCTCTTGAACAATTTGTTTACTAAAATTAATTTTTTTTCAGAACTTTTTCTGACTGACGAACAAGTCGAAAAAATTCATGAATTCGAAGCTGAATGTATGGAAAATTTAGCTCGCGAAAAAGAACTTGCAAGAAATCGTTCTAATGAAGAAAGGCTTAACAGGACATGTGAAAGGTAGAAAATTAATTTAATAAAATTTATTTTTAAATAAATTGCGAATGATTGAGAAATGGAAGTTGAGAAAAATTTTTCTGTGACAGTAATTAATTTGTATATGTCCATTCTGACGCTTTTTTGTCTTTAAAATATTTTTTATTTAAATCAAATATTTTTTTCAAAAAATTTTTTCAGAACGGAGGCAATTTTGCGTCGTATGGATGATTTAGTTTCAAGAGAAACAATTCAGAAGAATGTAAATACTCTCGAAAATAAAGTGGAAATAATTCAAAATACACAGGTAAATTAAAAGGATATTTTTAAAGGGACCGTTAATAAGTATTGTGTGGTTAAGTGGTTAACGGTCTCGAGTGTAACGATTTTAGCACATTCACGGAGAGTTTTCCTTGTTTGTTTGCCTGGGAAATCTCATAATGTTTGTGCAAAATTGAAGGAATTTGGTGTGTTACTTGCTACGATTTGTTATAATTTAAGCGAGTGTCAAACATTTTCTACAAAAAAATTTGTTTTAATTTTTACTAATTTTTTTCTTTTTACTACTAATTTTACTACTAATTTTTTTCTTTTTTTAGTCACAAATTCTCGAGTGTCTTCAACAAATAAACTCGGTGATACCAGCTTTGACCCAGTCTTTACAGATGCTTAATTCTTTCCCAGTACAACAATCTAATAATACGGAACAACAATCTCCAATTCCTTTAATCCGGTCATCTCTAAATAATAAAGACAGCTATTAAAAATAAGGAGAGAATTTTTGTTTTAATTTGCATTTATGGCTGTCTAAAAAATATTTTTATAATTAATTTTCCTATCAACGTTTTAATTCAAGCATTTTTAAGAATTTTTTAGTCAATTAAAAACAATAATGCTTTTTTTTCTTTTTTTTGATTTTTAATCATGACATTTAATCTTTTATTTTTAAAATCTGTTCTTTCTTTGATTTTATTCTAATAATTCAATACAATTTTTGTACCTTTATTTTTTCAATAGATCCGACAAAAGGTTGTTTATCTCCTCTGTAAACCCCTTTTATGAATTAAATTTATTTGGAATTCTTGTGTTGAATTATTAATTTTTTCTGTCACATAAAAACATGCAATTGCATTTCTTCCTCTTTCGCATTCCTAATTTTTGATAACCTTTGTTAAAAAAATTTTTCTACTATAATGCTACTTTATAAAGGAATAAACGTGTAAATAATCTTTTTTCCTATGAAAAATATCAAAAAATATTTCTAATTTTGTCACGAAAAATAATTTTGGATTTTAATTTCTTCTGAATTTTTGTTTTCGTTATGATGTCAACTTGCGGATTCGCCTGCTACATTTAAATAATATTAAAAATCAAAAGGGCGAGACTTTTGCAGATGAAAGGCTTTAAGGAAAGTTTATCACATTTCATTAAAATTCTCAGGCTTTTTACTGAACTGTGATAGAAATGCATAAATTTTGCGAAATTTTGAACTGGTTCTTTTTTAATTTCCCAGATAAACAGGATTAGTTATTGTCCAAAAATAATTTATTTTTTACCCCTTTTCCCTATCCCTAATTTTCAATTTTAAAAATACTTTTTATAAAGGAATAAACGTGTAAATAATCTTTTATTAGCTATAAAAAGATATTAAAAAATATTTTTATTTTTAAATTCTTTCAATCTTTTTAAATTTCCAATTATATTAATGGAATGTTTTTGGAGTTTTTCTCCTTTACAAACAATAATAATCTAAATTAGTGTGGAGGGGGTTTTCTGGCACATATTTAATTTAGTCAACTCTAATCTCCCCACATCCATCCCTTCAGGAAAATTCCTTTGACTTTATTTTCCTGAAAGCCTATCTGATTTGAATTCCCCTCAAAGTATCTCGGTATTTCTCATAGTCCCTTCTCATTTTTCCATTAATCTGAATTTTTTGTCATTTACGAGAAAAAAGTTCAAACTCCGATGCTCTAAATCTCATAGTTGGTGTCCTAATATGTAAATTCTTTCTCACTAATAGAATAAATTATGGATATAATTACACCAGAAAACCCCCTACATATAATCATAATAAAAATTCTTTAAAAATTTCTTTTAATCTCCAATCAATTTAAATATATATTTACATAAAATGTCTTCTCACCTCTTCCTTTTCTTCTTCCATTCTTCTCTTTTATTTATTGCCATAATATAAATATAATTATCACCAAAAAAGAGCAATAGCTAATTAAAGGCTTAATTTCCTTTGAAGAAGAAGAATAATTATTATTAAAATTTGTATTTTGGCAATATTCTTCAAGTGAAGGTTTTGCTTTATATATTTCTGAACGATTTGTAAATGTTTTTAAACTACATTCATTTTCACAGCCAGTAATGTGTTGTGTTACATCTATGTTATCTTTGCTTTCTGGAGGCCAATAAAAGGCCTGAAAATTTTTGGAAAAATGAGTGTAATAAGTTAACAGTTTCTTGAAGAATTTGGGATTGATTTTTATGTATTTTAAGGCCAAAAAGCTTTATATTTGAAACTCGTTGTAAGAACCCTCGGCTAATAGAGACCTCTCGATATAAAAGACAGTCAGAAATTGAACTCGAAAAATCTCAGCTTTAAGGAGGTCTATCTCGGTCTGATCTTCTATTCCTATAGTAAATAGTGTAGATCCTGAATATTTTTTAAAGATCTTTTAATGACCTAAAGTGTAAACTCCTCCAACTATTTTTTTTCGTTTTCTAAACAGTTTTCAATTTCTCCCCGTTTCAAAGTTTGTTTTCCTGATATTTTTGAATTTAAAAGGATTAACCCTGAGAATATTTATTTTTGATTCCTTCCAATTTCTTCCCTCTTAAACAAATTTTTAAAAAAAAAAACCCAACTTTAATATAAGGATCCCCTCCACTATTATTTGCCCATAATTCAAAAGTAATGCATGTTGTGTAATGAGGAAATCTTTTTTTAAATAAAATTATTGTAGTAAAATATACTAAATTAATTATTTTACCCATCTTCTTGATAATTAGTTTTTGGGAAACCTAAAGTTGAGAATAATGCAGCAAGTGTTGAATCGTGCTTGAAATAAAAAAAAAATATTTTTTTGAATTAACAAATAATATTCTTAAAATACGGCCTTCTGTTAAATTGGCTTTTTAGCACCAAGCAGAGTTGGGTCGGAAATCTGATTCCCCCGATTTTCGATATTTTTCAACTTCGATTTCCGCCTTGGAAATTTGCCACAAAATCTTCGATTTCCGAATTCGAAAGTAGACTTTCGTCATTTGAGCCGGTTTCCATCTTTAGCTTTTCCGACCCAACTCTAAATGGATGTGATTATATTTGAGAGGATCTACTGTTTTTAATCAAACTGTCATTATAGCGTATTAAGTGCCATTCTATCCCAATACCATTATAACGGATGGAAAATTTAAAGGAAACAAAATAATTATTTTTCCCCCAACAAAACTTACAGCTGAATAAGCAAAATATTTTCTTGTACTAATCCACTGACAAATAGGATTACCCAATGGAGAACTATTTTGAACTAAAAAATTAATTAAAAAATTTTTTTTCAAAAATTTTTGCCTGATCGTGGAGTTCTATTTTTATCAGCGTCTGGCTTTAAACAATGCATTTTTGCCAACATATTCCCAATAAGTAACCAAAGTATTGGCCCACCATGAATTCTTGGGAGTTCTAAACTAAAGTCGACCCCGTTGAAGGGTTTAAGGCCTTTAATAGGTTAAAATGTGGAAATTAATTTTTTGGAAATATTTTTTAAATTTTATTTTAAATTTTTAGGGAAAAACAGAAAATTTGAGTTTTTATGCGGACAAATTTTGCAGACAGAATTTTTTGCGGACAATATTTGCGGACAAAGCTTGTAGACGTGTATCTCCCGAATTTTTAAAGTTGTGCCATAAATATTGTGAAAGGATTGAAAGTTTTTTTTAATTATAAAGGTCCTCTTCCTTTTTTGAACTTTTTTAGAAAAAATATTTTTTTATGTTTACCCCTTCCATTATTCCATTCATTCATTAAATCACTAATATTTTTAATTTCAGCCCTAATAGTTTTATTTTGTGTCCATTCTGGCATTTCTAATTTTAATTTATTTTTGTAAAGATCTTCAATAAAAAGAGTATCTTGTAACATTCCAACATTTGATGTATTTATTGCTTGCCCACAAAATTTTGTTAAATCATCAAAAATCCACTAAAATTTTGTTTTTATTTGGTAAATTTGACAAATAAATTTAATCCTCCTTTCTTTAATTTAGTCCTCTGTTATTTCTTTTTATTAGAGTTGGGGTTGATCCCGAATCGATACTCAGTTCTTTACTAGCGCGAGGGGGCTCTCCAGAGTCGGCTTCGAAGTTAACTCCCGCTGGAGCCACAAAACGCACAATACCCAGGACTGGTCTCCTTTCTTCACGCTATTTTCTTAAAAACTAATTCCACTTTTCTCTCCCTTTCAATCCTTTATTCAATAAATCCGAATTCCAAAGAGAGACTAATAAAAGTAAGGGAGAATCTACAGTAACCCCCACCTTCTTATCACTCATTAATTTCTCATATTCGGGTGTTTTCTTCATCAATTTTTGCATTTCAGATAGTCTCGGGCAAGGAGAAACCATATCTGTGACGAGTTGATCACCTTGACTGCTTGTAGAGTGGACAGCGACGGGAGTAAAACTTTAAAATTTTTTTTGAAAATTTTAGAACTTCCAACGTTTACCCTTTCGGCCAGGCATCTTCAGGAAAGTCTTCTCCGGGTTCTCCATTCTTATAAAACCCGACCATATTTGAAATAGCACTAGTTAATGTTCTGTTAAAGTCTGTACTTCTTACATAAATTTCTGTACTTTTATAACGAGGACTGACAAATTTTAATTCTCTAATATATTTTTGAGCAAGTTTATCACCCAAAATAACTTGTTGAGACATTCCTTTCTTTAATAAAAATTAAAGTTTAATGAGAGGGGTGGGAGGGTAGGGGGGATTAATTAGGTAAGGAATTTATTAAGATAGTAAGCCTATAAAATCAAAGAAGAACCAATTGCCGAAAATGCTCTAATAGAACCACGTGTGCTTTTACTTTTCAATTTTATTGTTGGATGTGCTCCTATTAGAGAGTGTGTTTCTATTAGAACATTTACGTTATATTCCTCTTGATCCGTAGTGGTCCACGTGTCACCTCAATCTTTCGTCCTTAATGATGGAAAATCCATGGTCAAATTCAAGTCTTACGACTTGAATAACTAACATTCCCAATACTTCCCGAAATCAATAACTCTCTTTATAGGGGACCTTTATTATTTTAATTTCTACGTGGATTAAAAGATTTCTATCTTATATTAAAGAAATTAAATTTTACAGGTGTAAGTTGCCCCCATCCTTGCAGCCATCTATCCTCTTTAATTGGATCATTAGCATAAGTAGAAATTGGCCAACGATCACCATGACGCCAAAACTAGAAATTAAACTCTAAAATTTTTCTTCTAAAAATTAATCTCTCACAGCTTGTACAAGCAATAATTCATCTTTAGACTCAACAAAAATTCCAAACTGCGCAATAAATAAAATAAAAAATAAAAAGAAGATAAGGACACAAAATGAAAATTTATTCATTTTTTGTTTAGGTGAGAAGACCAATAAACGAAAAAATAAAAATTTTTGAGAAGGAGGGAATGAATGAAGTGAAGAATGGGGGAAAGAGAGAGGGCCTTTTACAACCCTTTTTACTTCTTTCCTCTCTCGTTCTAAAAAATTTTTTTAAGCTTAAAGTGATAAAATATTGTTTTAATGGTATTTGGGGGGGGGGGGAAGAAAAAGGGAAGGGAGGAGGAGGAGGAAAGGTATAAAAGCAAACAAAAAAAAGTTTTTTAAAAAAAGTTTTGGGGGAAGGGGAGGAAGGAAATTTAAAGAAATTAAATTATTAATGTTGGAATGGAGTGTTGGCTTTATTTGAAATTAAAAAATTAAATTGACTGTTTCTCTCTCTTTTAATTTAAAAAACCTGTTTTTAAAGAGATTTTTGAATAAAAAAAAGAGAAGGGAAAAATTAATTTATTAAATTTAAATGGGATAACCCAAAAGATCGAAGGAGATAATTAATGTTTGAACGAGAATTTAACCCTATTTGAACGAGAATTTAACGGGAAAGATTATTCTCTAATATATCCGTTCCCCCTCATTTTTTTCAAAGATATCAACTAAACAAACAAAGCTAAATCGCCCCATAAGATTAATTCCCAGGGGTGGTCCTTAAACAAAATTATTTTAATGCTGATAATGAGAGGCTCGATATTTGTTGTTGTTGATCTTACAAAATTAATTTTTTAATTACTATTAAAGTTGGTAAAAGGGACGGGATTGAGGAAAGGATTTTCAGACATGTCTTCCATAATCTGCCTTTTTTTAATAAAATTCCTATCCCAATCAAAATACGATAAAGAAGATCTCGAATTTTTTGAAAAAATTTTTCTTTAATTAAACAAAATCAAAGTTTTATTTTATTCATTTAACAATGCTTACTAAGGGAACAAACAAAAATTTAAACAAAAAATTATTTTTTTAATAAGTTTTTATATATTAAAATGACTGTAACGATTAAATAACAAATATGTATTTATGACAATAAAAATTTTATTTTATGCCTTACTTTGCATTTTTTAAATAAAAATAGAAAAAGGAAAATATACAAAAAGTAGAAGAAAACCACGTTTATTTCAATGAATTTTGTTATTGTTGAGTTGGAAATTTTTAGAAATATTTGTTGGAAAAAATTTAAAAAATATATTTTTTGTTTTAGCTTTGGATTATGACGTTTTTATTAAAATTAATTTTTCTAAACTCCACTATGAAATTGAGAGGGGGGATACGGTAGATTTTGTGGGGAAGTTAGAAAATGTCTCTCAAGACTGACAATGAGATAATGTTTTGACTCTTCTATTATTATTTTTTTATAAAATTTTATTTTAAAATTTAACAAAATTCCCATCAAATTCCCTCAACAAAACGAAAGGACACAAACACCATTGGACTGAATAATAATGAAAAATTGGGCATTTTTCATTGGGCATTTTTTTCATTTTTTCAATTGGGCATTTTGTCCCATGTCGAAGTATTCTTTTTGTTCCACTTCCAACGCAATCATTTTCTCTTTTTCTTTTCCTTAATTTTCATTACGTCTCTCTCTATTATCTTTCTTTATTCTCTAAACAATTTTGTTTCTTAATTGCAAAAATATCAAAAAATAAAATTTTCATAATACCAACTTCTTATAAATATTACAAAACATCCCTCTCTCTGCATTGACGTTCTCAATTTTATTTCTCTTTTAGATATTATGAAATTTGTTTACTTTTCCAAGGAATTTTTTCGTCATTGTTGTGCTAGTTGCGTTACGCTTTAATATTCTCACGTTACACGTTTAACCTCTTTTCTTATTTCTATTTTAACTTTACCGCAATTAATTAGCCTATACGTATTTTTATTATCAATTAAAGTCTAAATTTATTAATGCAACAAGCAGAAAATTGTTAATTTTTGTTTAAAAACAAATAAAAGAAATATTTAATTTTATTATTTTGCTTTATTTTTGACGTTTAAAATTATTTAAAAAATGACGCGGGTATTCTCAATAACTACTCTATGTGTATATTTTGTATGTTTTTCTGTTTAAATTTTGAATATCTGTTAATTTTTTAGCTTGTCTTTCATTGGAGCTTTATCACAAAAACAGTTTCTAACAAAGAAGGAAAACAAGATTTTCCGACAAAACTTTGTGGTGATCCAAAATGTGAAGGTTTTTTGATAATTTTTAGTTGTTAAATTAATCAAATTTTCTTTTCAGTAACACTCTTCTCCTCAAAATTTACAAGGGAATATTCTCCTGCTGAGGGTGTGATGATGTTAACTGCAAAAGAGAATGATGAAGTTAATGTTGTGGCTATTAAATTCTCAAATAGACCAGACTTCTTTGAGGCTAAGGTTGTTTATTTTAAATGATTTATATTCAGATTGCGGGAATAGTTACTTCCTATTTATTGAAATCGTAGCCGTAAGCCAATGAAATTTCTTGAAATTTTATATTACAACATGTGAGATAATTAATTTTGATGTCCAACATAAGCTTATTCTTTTCTTGCCCCTTAAACTTTAAAATTCTCAAAATTAAAAAAAATTTCAATTCAGAAAGGCGATGCTCGTGGTTTAATTTATAAGCAACATATTGATGGCAAACCTTTCATACAATTCTTGGAAAGCGCACTAAAAAATAATTTGACACTTTTTGTTGTTGAACAAGATACTAAAAAATTTATACGTTTGTTTTAAATTTTTTGTAAATTAAAAATGTTTAATTTAAGGGGAGATAAACGCTTTTCCAGAATTAATTAAAGATTACACTGTTTATGTCAAAGAGATTAAAGATTATCAAGTTGATAAGGATTTGTTCGAAAAAGTCGCGTTGCTTGATGGTGGAATCAAAAAACAAGAACCTAAAGAAAAGTTTGTTCTTTTTTTAATTAAATTATTTTTTATAAAAATCCTGACGGCTAATGTTCACTTCCTTCCAAACCACGTTAAATTGTTATTTATGTATTGTGTCCCATTACTATATTATTATGACCTTTTCTTGTTTTAAAATTAATTTAAAAAATTTTCAGAGTTATTGCGAGTTCTGAGACCACTGAAAATCCAAATACATTGAATACATTAGATGATGAAAAACAAAAATTAAATGAAAATGTTGAGAAGAAAAATAATGTTGAAGAATCTATAGAATATGTCAATAAAAACCCTTCTGTTCCTTTAGAAGTTTCCAATCAAAATTTAAAAAGTAATGAAGAAATAAATAAAAATCAACAAGAACAAACAGATTTAAATGAAAATCAACAATCAAATCTAATGGAAAATCAGATTAAAATAAATGTGAATCAAATTGATGAGACAAAAGGAAAAAAGGTTTTTAATGGAAAATTAATGTTTAGTAGAAGAATGAAAGTGAAAACATTTCAGGATAATCAAAAAATCGATGCGAATATTGTTACGGCTTCGAATGATTCTGAACCTGCTAAATCTGAAGGAAATAAAGAGGGGGATATCAATACACAACAACAATTGGTGAATGAAAAGAAAATTGAAAATGGAAATGTTGAACAAAAATTGGATGAAACAAAAAATTTGGATGAAAATAAAAAATTAAAAGATGAGAATAAAGAAGTTAATGATCAAGAAAAGAATAAAAAGACAGATGAACAAGTTACTGAGCAACCACAAATTCATTTACCAACTACAATCCAACCACCAATTTCAAATGAACAACCTTCAGAACATTCGGTATTTTATTTTTAACATTTCCCGGATAATATTTATGCTCAAATTTTTTTAAGCATTGGGGTGGGGTTCAATTACAATTCCCTCATTAAAAATTTATTTCCAACGTATATTTTATTTTTCATAGCAACAACAACCTATTTTAAATTCATCAGTCTCTATAGACCCTCCATTATCCCTACCTTCTATTGCACCTGAATTTGTCCCTATTACTTCACCTGAAGTACCAATCGTGCAGAAAGATCAGACGAAAGATGGTGTAGGTGAGGCTACAACTATGTCACCGCCACCAGTTGTCCAAAATCAGTCTATGAATCATGCAGCAGCGAATGAAGAAAAATCTTTGGAGTCAACTAATAGTTTGAATAAGAAAGAGGATGAAAAGCCGCAAATTAATGATGGCAAACATGAAGGAAAGAGTGAAGAGATACCCGTTTTAAAGAAAGGTGGATTGGAACAACAAAATATGATGGCAGAAGACACAAAGTCTTCAGTTTTATCAAAACAACCAGAAGTGCCTGAAAAGAAGATTGAGCAGCCAATGGAAAATATTCCTAAAATGAATGAACAACAGAAAAGTTCGGAACTTCCTCCACCCCCTACGAATGAACAGAAAAGTGGAATTGACAACATTAAAATAGAAAACAAGGACGATGTCTATACTCAAATAAAAAATAATATAGAAAATGTTAATCAACAAAATTCTCCTCCACCTCCATTACCTCCATATTCGCCCCCTCCATCACCTCCTGTTCCAAATATTCCTATACCTCCGATTGAGGTCGTACAACAAAACATTGAGTTACATAATAATCCTCCTACGGATGAGAAACAACAGCAAGCAACTACTGCCACTCCCGGCGATCACAACAACATTGGGGATTTAAAAGAGGAAAGCAGCAAAGAGGATAGTCCTAAAGCAGATATGGGACAACAACAACAAACTGTTCCTAAAGCAGATATGGGACAGCAACAAAACGATTCCATTAAAGATATGCAAGAGCAAAAAACTTTGCCAGAGGATAAGGTCCGATTGTTATTTTGGGAGGATTTAGTTCAAAGGAATAGGCATAGTTTTAGACGGGCGTTATTATTCGATTAATAATTAGAGAATAATTAGAACAATAGGACAGTTACTATAATTAATTATCAGAAAAGCAATTGCGTTTCTCTTTTTTTTCTAAACAAGTTTCCTCTTATTACGCATTTATATATACCCGCATATCAACGATTTTTAAATTTAAATCAATCACCATAAAAGGTTGATATCAAAGATTCCTTTGTCTTTTTTATTGCGTTTTATTTTTAAATTATTAAATACAGTTGTATATCACCTTCTAAATTTTTTTCTTGTAGAAAGGAGGTAAAATGTTTAACAAAAACAATAGGAAAATTGTGTGATATACAAATTGTTCTATTAAATTTTCTGGCTTTTATTTTCCTTTATTTAAATTTCTTTTATTTTTTTTTCAGATTTAAAAAAATTAAATTTTCTATTTATTTCTTTAAGTCTGATTATTGCTACAAAGACGATTGTAAAAAATTGGACAATATTCCTTCTGACACAGAAAAATCTCCTTTTGATTCAAAAATTCGCAAAATGTTTAGAGAAACGATGGCTTCAATTAAAGGACTTTTGCCTGAACCTTTATGTTATTTTGAAGATACTGGATTGATAATTATTGCTTTTGTGTTGATTTCTATTCTTTTGCATCTTACAAATATGTTGTTTTCTAAAAGTGTTGGTGAGTGATTTAAAGATTTAATGGCTATTTTATTGTGTAAAAGGATATGTTTTTATTGACTGATGTGAGGTATTACCCCCATTTTTTGATAACGTTTACAGATTTGATTATTTTATTTTTGGCGATCCTTTAAACAAACTTGTTAAGGGTGTCCTTTACATTTTATATTTTTTGTTTATTAATTTTTTTAAAAGGCCCTGATCCATTTGACCATCGTCTCTTGCATGATTGTATTACACGTTTAAAAGAACAAGAAGTAATTATTGAACAAATGAATGCTAATGCTGCAGATAATCAACGTTTAAGAGAAATTGCTAACAATGCTGAACAACTACAAAGAGAAAATAATATTTTGGAAGAAAGGATTCATCTTGCTGATGAAGAGTTTGTTTTGAAATTAAAAAATTGTATTTTTTTAATCTTTTAAATTTTAGAATATCAGAGTTTAAGAAAGAAAATGGAGAACTTAGAAAATCGTTAATGAGTATTTACCATGAATTGGAGCTAAGCAAAAATTCTGTTGGCGAGTTTAAGAAGAGTTTGGACAACAAGGAGGCTTTGCTTAAGGTTTTTTCTATTTTTTATCCAATTCGCAAAACTAAAATGCATGGGAGGATAATAAAATAATTTTAAATTTATTCTCGAATAAGATTTTTGCTTCATTTTACCTCCACCTCTAAATCAATTTCTATAACCCTGATTTTCGTTAACCTATTTCTTTTAAAAATTCTCTTAAATAATTTTTTTCATAATAATTTTAAAGAGCACCGAATCAGAACGTCAACGAATCGAAGCAGAACTTGACCAAACACTTTCTAAATTATCCCAAACTCAAAATAGAGAAAAATATTTGGATGAAGATTTAAAAGAAGCGTTAACAAAAATAGATAAATTAAAAATTGAATTGGAAAATTCTTTAAAAGAATTACAAAAATGGCAAAATGAATATACAGAAAAGAAGGCAGAAGTTGATGAATTGTTGGAAATTATTGCTGAATTTAATAACAAAAATATTGAAAAAGGAGAGAAGAAATTTAACAAGAAAAATATTAATAGAGGTTCTAATGATTCAGTTAGCCCTGATTCCCCGCCTGAACAAATGGTTGAATCTGGAGAATTGGTATATATTTTATTTAAATAATTTTTTGGGACTTTTATGACTTTAATTGCCAACACTAATTAATCAGAGCTTAATTTTTTATTTCTGTGAAGCAATGATTAAACCAGATAGGAGTCCCAATGTTTCCTGGGGGGGGGGGGGGGGTGGTAAAGAAGACTCGCAGTAAAGTGTCTTCTCTTTTTTAATTTTTCATCGTCCTGTTTTTTTCTCAAATCTATTTTTCACAATTTTAATTTTAGGATGTAGACAATGGAGCAGGTTCAGGTGGTAGTGCTGGTTGGTCAGACCTTGGAGATGGAATTGAAATTGCTGGAAATGATTCAGAACCAAAAGTTGGGGAGAAAAGTCCGCCAAAACAAAAGAAGTCTTTAACTAAAGAAGAACAAATTTCTGAGGAGATTGTTGGGGAAGAAAATGTTAAGGAAAAGAAGAAAGAAAGTGAAGATAAAAATTCTACAAAATTGGTTGATATTTTGGAAATGGCAAAACTTAAAGGGAAGCTTCGTTCTTTGGAGACTGAAAGGGGACAATTAAAGTTTGTCGTTTTTATTTTTTTAAGATTTTGTTGATACTTGTGGAAAATGATTATGGAAATTATTTTCGGATTAAATTTAGTGCATTCTCGTGTATCCTTTTTGTCTTTTTCCAGAGGCTGTCACGCTTCTAGAAACTCAGAATAGTGAAAAATTAAAATTAATTTGTTACATACCAAAAATAACTTAATTTTGTTAGAAGAATCCGCTTTCTAATCCTTCTCTTCCACATTTTCTCTCATTATTTTTTAATGACCTTATAATATTTTTTCAGATTTTCTCTAAAAATTGAAAAAGAAGAAAAAGAAAATTTACAGAAAGAATTGGATCGTCTTCGACAAGAAATTGTTGAAAAAGAACGTGACTCTGAACAGAGAGAATTGGATAGACATGGACTTACTCAACAATGTTCTAAATTATTACAAATGATTGAAGAAAAAGAGAAAAAAGTAGAATATAGTGAAAATGAACGTGAAAGACTTCGTTCTCGTTTATCAGAAATTGAATTGGAATTGAGACGTGTAGAGGATGAAAGAAGAGAATTGGTACATAAACATAAAGAATTGGAACAATCTTTGAAAAGAAGTAATGAATTAAATGGAAAATTGGAAAATAAATTGTTTCATGAAGAAAGAAAAATGAATGCAAAAATTAGGCAGTTGGAAGAGGTTTTTTAACAATTTGTTTTGAAATTTATTTTTAATTTTTTAGCAGTTAATTACAGCAAAATCTTCATTAAGTCCATTGAATTTAAGTGCTGGTGGAGGTGTTAGTAGCGATTTAAATATGAGTGGAAATTCTTCTGATCGTGACTTTATTCCTTTAAATGGACCTGAAGGAGGCGATGAGGGCGGTGGTCAGGTTGAGAGAAGTATGGTGCCAAGTCTTTGGTCTGAAATTGAGGCTTCAGAGCCTGTTGATGAGTGAGTTTTTTAAGATTAATGGACTTACCAAAAAATATTTTTCTTTCAGATTAGTCAACCTCGAGCGAAAGGCCAGCATGCGCCGACGTAGAAGTGCTGCTCGAGAATCTCCCTTCCTCGGAGATATTGTTCACATATCAAGCTCTGGACGTGAAGAACGCTTCAATACTTCAAAATATTCTTCTGTTTCTTCTACAGCTGCTCCACGTCAAAGAATGCGTTCTCGGTCAGCTGGAAGGCAATCTGCTCGTCTTACTGGTGTTTCAGCGACAAATCCTCTCTACAATACTACAAGTTCTATTGGTGCTTCAACAACTTCATTAAACCGGCAAAGAGCTTCTGTTTTACCGACAGGAAAAAGTTCTCCATACAGAAATATGATTGAAAGACCAGCTTCTACACGGCCTCGAAATAATTTGTATACGACTACATCTGCTGGAGCAATGTCAGGAGGAGCTTATTCTTCAGATTCTAATGGTGCTTCAAGTCCTCCTCCAGAGGTAGATTTTAAAAGATTTATATACTTCCTTTGGGTTAGAATTATGTCTCATGTCAGCTTGAAATTTTGAGAAAACTTGATATTAATTTAACTTTGAAGGCGAAATTTGTAGGAGTAAGGGTTTTCAAGTTTTCGATCCGTAAAATTTAATACTTATTTTTTAAATTTATAAAGAATTATTTTTAAGATGCCTCTTCTTTCTGGCGTTCCTCCACCTGGCTTAAACAAAAGACCTGCTATTATTTTACCACAAAGGATGCAAGTACATTTACATAAACCTGCGAATATTTTACCTAAATAATTAAAAGGAGTAGAAAAATATTTTTTAAGAAAATAACGTTTAATTAAATTCTAGATTAAGGCTAAATCCATTCGATGGGATTTTAAATTAAAACTAGATTTTTTTCAAAATCAAGTTTCTTTTAAAAGTATTTCTACTCAAATATAAGACCGAAAGTTATTGTTGTGTATTTTTTATTTTATTTTTGTTTTTTTTTGTAATTTTAACTGATTATATAATTGGGTAAAAATTAGTTTTTATTTTTGAAACAAAATTAAGGAGAAAATAATAAGGCAGTAAGGTGAATAAAAATCTCTGTATATTATCTAAGCACATGTAAATCCTCCTTCCCATCGTTGTTGTGGTTGTCGTTCACAAACATCAAAAGTTAATCTAATACAAGCAAATTCATTTTCTATAAAATTTTTTTCTAAATTAATTTCAGTCCCACAAATTCAAAAATAAAATAACCATAAAGTAGCCAGGGCAAATAATCATTTTTATGCCAAATATTCTTTTGTTGTTCAATATACCAATTTTTAACTTCATCAAAAGGGATATTACTATCCACATTTTTTATTTTCTGTTCAAATTCTCGAAGAGAATTTCTTTCAATTTGTGCTTCTTTTATTGCCTTTTTTCGTTCAATTTCGGGTGTAGCATTGAATGCAAGGCGGATTTTTGTCTTTAGAATTTTTTAAGGAATTTTTTTACTTAAAAGAATTATTTAACTGACCACAATTGTTCCCTATATTTAAATTTAAAAAAAAAATTAGATTTTTTTAAATTTTTATATATTTACATATCCAATTTGTTGAAGTGCGGACATTGCTATTTTTATTCCGCTTTGGTCATCTTCCGTTTCGGAAAGTATATCTAATTGACAATCTCTGAGAATACAAGGAAAATTTTTGAGAATCAGTTATGAATATTTTTAAATTTTGAATTAGCGTCTAAGGATGCCTGGCCAACTATGGATATAAATAATCTTTAAATTGTTCCTCATAAGGCGGGAATTTAACTCTATTATCTGACGAACGAATATTTTTCATATACCTCGAATTCAAACTTTGACCTACATTTTTTGTAAAATTTAATAATTTTTTTGACTTAGAATACTTTTTCAGCTCTCGATTTAACTTCTCAAAATTCCTCTTTTCCCAAATTTAATTAAATTTATTATTTACCCATCATTGTCTAACCAATGCCAATCATTAAAGCAAAATTGTTTTCTAAAAGTATATAATCCAGGTTCTGACGGGCATTTTATACTGTAAAATTTAAAAATATCTTTTTTACAGTATTCTAAGAAACCCTTTAAGTTGTTGAGCAATATTGGAAGGTAATAATTCGTTTTCCTCTTCCCTTTCATTTTGTTTATCCACTTTTTTTAAACTTTCACAAATATCACAGTAATAACTAAAAATTAATTAATGGATGAGGGAAGGAGGAGAATAATTTAATTAATTTACCAATTATTCCCAAAACCCCCACATCCATTAGAACTTGAATTTTGACATTTTGCTTTTCTTTAAATTTTTGTTTAAAATAAATTGGAAGGGAAAAATTTACTCAGAACCCCGTACATTAAGCCATTGATATTCTGTCTTGGCAAATATTGAATTGGGAAGGCCTAAACAAGGAAGAAGTATTTTTATTCTTTTAATTTTTAGAATTTAGGGGTAATTAAAGGTATTTTGGACGCAAACGGTTAATCGAACCGAAGACCGAGGGTAAAAAACCGGCGAAAATCGATGAGCAAAACCGACCGATTTTCGGTTTAAAAATATTCCACTAAGAATGGATTTGTCCGTGAATTTTTCGGGCATTCTTTAGAGTACTTTTTGAAGTTTTTTTTGATAAATTCCCTTCAATTTTAATTCAAATTATAACCATTATCATCCACAATATGTATATTTCTAATTTCAACAGTAAAACACCCAGGAAATTTAATTATTGAAGGTCTAATCTTTACCTTTAAAAATTGTATTTTTTTTTAAATAAATTAATTTTTAATATGTAAATGCCTGTCTGGCATCCATTTCCACTAATCTCTTTGAATTTGGTCTAGCTAAAAATTAAAAAAAATTTTTTCATTTTGGAGGCAATTTTTACTGCAAGAGGCATCTGCCTCCCCAGGTATTAGCCATAAATCTGGAGAGAAAATTTTAAAAAATTTCAATTTTTGGCATTATGCTATTTTTTTTAATTTTTCAAAAAAATTTTTTTTAAATCAACCCTGATAATTGCAATTTTGTTTTCTCCTTTTATTATTAATATTTTTATTGTTGGGCATAAGTTGTTGACAAATTGAATCTTTAAATGGAAATTGAGAAGAGGAAAGGAAATTTTAAAAAATTAATTTTGATTACCACCGGGAAATTGTTCACAAAAAATTGTTGAGGCAGAAAACTCATAGGAAAAGGGAATAATTAATAAAATAAAAATATTAAAAATAAAAATCATTTTTTAATTAAATCTTTAAAAAAATAAAGTAATTAAACAAAAAGTATTTAAAAGAGAAATTCCTTTGCTTTTCTCTCACTAAAAAATTTTTATTTTTAATTTATATTACAATCTCCATCTTGGTTCAACAATCCTCGACATATCATACTTTTAAAGATCGATCAGATACAGAAGGGAGGGAGGAAATAACGATTATTACATCTCCTCGGGAACTAGCTCCGACAACCAGTCGGAACTAAAATTTTAAAAAGGTCGAGCCACAAAACGCCTATTTATGACTTTGTGAAGGTTAATGACTGGATTTTAAACAAAGATGGGGGGGGGGGGGTGTTTAAATACATGATAAAAAAGAATCTCCAAATTACTAAAAAAATTTAAAAAAGTGGTTACATAATTTTATTATAGAAAATAATTAAAATTAAATAAAAATAAAAAGCCTTTAAACTTTCCTTTTTTTCATTAAATTTTATATTTAAATAAATATTCATTCAAGCATTGTAAATAAAAAAATAAAATAGGATTATTTAAATTTAAAAAAAGTATCGAAAATAAAGCTTTTTAAAAAAGAGAGGGAAGCTTTATTTTATTGAAAAGTTTTCTGGTAAAAACAAAAAAAATAGTAAAAATTGTAGACAAAAATGGAAAAAAAAGTGAAAAATAAAAATTTGAATTGCCCTCAATTATTTAAATAAAAACAGGAAATTTGAAAAGAAAAAAAAAGAAAAATGCGCGATATTTTGCATTAGAAAAATAAATTGAACAGTGTTCAATTTATTGAATGAATACAATATAAATTCAAAAACATAAAAGAGACATTTTCTAAAAATTTGAGGAATTTGGAAATTAAAAAATAAATGGGTAAATTGAATAAATTTAGGTAGGTAAATAAAAAAAATAAACAAAAAAGGATGAGAAATTTGGAAGCATGTAAGACTTGGTCTTATGTTAGTAGTTTTCTTTACAAAGAGACTGAAACCCTTTATCTCAACTTTTCGATGTTAGACTACAAAATTTGAAAATTCGAATGGAAGGACAAAATTTAATTCCCTCATAAAAGAGAGAATTTCTCTTTGACCATTTTGTACTTTTCTTCATTATTGACCATTTTTCTTATTTCTCTTTTTGCTATTTCCGCGCCTTTAACGTGTTTGAATATCCAGGCTTGCTTTTTTTTTTAAATTTTTTCTTAATTACATAATTAAGTTTCTTATTTCTATTTTGATTTACATTAATTAACAAATAACTTTAAAAATTTAGGTTAATTTACAAGTTACAATGTCAACATTACCAAAATTAGTGCCAAATTCATTATATTCACTTTCCAATCTCCACGTTTCATCGACTGCTCCTTTCTCTGCACCGCCTGTTGAGAACAGCAATAAAAAACAAGAGACAGATCGTATTTTCTTTGGAGAAAGTTTCAACGGTTTTAAATTTAATTTGAAAAAATAAAAAAATTTTTTTTTCAGAAACGCAACCTTATTTCTCAAACAACAATTCTCCAATTGGAAGTGTTAGTGACTTTAGCAATTTGATGAATCTTCGGTCTTTTCCACCTTTGTCTTCTGAATTGCCTCCGCCACTTTCTGCGCCTCCTTTTCATTCTTGCACCAATGGGGGTTTTACTGGAATTCGTGGGGGAGGAAGTGCTGGTTGTAGTAGTGGAAATAGTGGAATGGTTCAGGGTGGTGGTACTGGAACTCGCTTCCGTTTTACTAATCGCCCAACAACTCAGCCGGTCTATTTTTCTTTGAAAGTGTTTCTTGGTGGAATTCAGGCATCGTTAACTACAAGTTTGTTTTTCTTTTTTCATTTATTCTAATACGAGGCAGTTTGGAATATTGACAAATGGAAACGATTTTGCCATTGTCGGACTCTGGTCGGACTTAGTTGACACCGAAATTAGCCGGCATTCAACTTACGTGATACACACAACTTTATATCGATTTGCCACTCATTCTTGGTGGTAAAGAGTTTAATTATTCGAGCGATTCGAAAAAGCTCATTTGAGCTCAAAATTAACAAGGGTAGATGGAAAATTTTTAATATATCAGTGTGGCCGGTATTCTTGATTCTTACTATCTAAGTCGAGGAAATCTAAAAAATAGAGCCCAATACCCATCTCATTTATGTAATTTCTCAATAAGACATTCCTCCCAGATATTTTCATTTTGCATATTGAATATTTTTTAGATGTTCTCCAACTCAACTTTGCCAAATTTGGTTCAAATTTTATTGACTGGCCGAAGAAGACTACAATTCAGGATCGTCCTCCAAATGGTTATTTACTCTTAATTTTTATTTAAAATTTAATAAATTAAAGGCTATGCATTTGTTGTCTTCGAAAATGAGCATTCCATCATTCACATGCTTCGACATTGCCAGCAGTCAAACAACCGAATTTTCTTCCCTGTTTACACGTTGAATGGTTTGATGCATCCGGTTTAAAATTTTTAAAGATTTTTTAAAATTAAAAAAATTTATTTTAAGGTTGAGATCAAGGTTTGGCAAATGAGTGACACGACGTATGCTGCCCAGCCTGATTGGCGCAAATTACGTCGTTTTTCTGTTTTTGTTGGAGGAATTCCTCGAACTTGTACTGCAGGTTTATTTTTTAATTTAATAATTTCAGAAAAATAATTTTTTAAGCTACGCTCGCTTATGCAATTGAAGATGTTATTGGGCCTGTTGCTTACTGTGCAATTGAACTTGACCCGAATCATTTCTATCCTAAGGGGGCTGCTTGCGTTGTTTTCAGCACAAAAGAATCATATATTAAGGCGATAGCTGCACACGAAGTTATTCTTTCATTTGGCTCTTTTGAACGAAAGGTTTTTATTTTAAAATAATTTATGGTAGGGCATAGCAGAGACGGAAAAAATTTTTGAGGAAATTTGTGACAAAAGTTGTTAGGAAACCCCAAAGGTGATTTTCAGTCTGTTTAAATCATTTATTTGCAGTATTTCAGTCATCTTTCCAATTTTCCAATTTAGGAGGGTCTATAAGCCTTAACATGTAGTTCTATGCTTTTGTCACCAAATAAAATATCGTTTAACACCGTATTGAAACATTTTTTGGTTTATATTCCTCTTTCCTGTCTTGGAATAATTTCTTTTTGATTTTTACAACTGCAATATTTTTAAATTTACAGGTCGAATTGAAAGCGTTTCTTGCATCAAATATGCCTTGTGAAAAGTGTGGAATTACTAATGGGACTCGTTTTTGCAATGAAATCATTTGCCTTGCTTATTACTGTGTCAATTGCTGGAAAATGGTTCATGTTCGTCCTTCGATGAGTAGTCACACCCCGTCAAAACGTCACGTTAAAGGAGGAGGAAGTGGGGAAAGTCCAACACAATCATAAATTTAAAATTGAGGTTTTTTTTGTTTGTTTTTGCCAACTATTACATATATTTTAATACTTTCATTCCTCTATCTCTCCCTAATTTCAATACTACTAAAATCAAAAATTTTTGAATTTAAAATGATTTTTATGACCAAAAATTCCCCTGCCTTTCCAAAAAATATTTTTAATTTTGTTAATTTTTTTCGCTCTTTCTGCTCTCTTCTATCTCCAAACCAAACACTTGCCGCAAACATTTTCTTTAAAATATTCTCTATTTTGATATTATTTTTAAATTAATTTGCCGATTTATTTTGAAATTTTACATTTTATTTGTTATTAAAATAAATATGAAATTGATTTGATAAAATATAGATACTTTTTTTGATTTTATAAATGATCTTTCAAAAACAAAATTAAGAGCTGTGAGTACCTATAGTAGTCAACTGTGCGCTAACATACTGACGAAACAATTACAAATTATTGTCCAATTTTTTAGTTTTTCGATTTTGAAGATTTTAAAAACAAAAAAGATTGAAGAATCTTTTGTTAAATTCAAATTTAGAAAAAATTAAAACTTTTATTTAACAAATTTCCTCTATCCAACAATAATACTTCCTTTTTTATATTTACAAGATTTAAGTTTACATTCGTCCTGAGGAAAGCATTGACCCTCAGGGTGCATTGTAGCTGATCCAGAAGTTCCATTATATTCTTGACAGCCAAAAGATATTGTTGGTGGATTGGGGTCTATATGTATATTATTTATTTCCATTGTATCTCCATAATTGTAATTTAATGCTGAAAAAGGGAAAATAAAGAAAATTTAAATTGAAAATTAATTTTAACTTCTCAATAAGTATTTCTAAGTTAAAGATTTTTTTGATTTTTCTTTTCATTTTTCCCTTGACAAATTTCATTCATTTGCCCTTCTAAGCTAAAACCTAAAGTCCCTAAAAACATAAAATTTTGTTTAATATTATAATTCAATTAGGTAATTATTCGATTTTTTTCAATCTTTCGCTGGAGGGAGGGAGAGAAGGTAATTAATACAGTATATCCGTTAACTTTCTTAAATATATCTCAGACTACCGTATTTTCTGGATTAATTCTCCTGGGTAATTATTGTTTCAACCCGAATTAATCGAGAAAATACTAGGGTTAATTACCCCATTATTTAATTAAAATTATCTACTTACAAATTAATGATAAACCCGGCCCTTTAAATTTAGAATTTGCCATTTTAATACTTCGAGGGTGTTGACTGCATAATTCCCCACAGGAGCGATAAACTTTGCTGAAATTTTGAGCACAAAAATTTTGAATAATTGTTGTGCCTGCCCCAGCTTGGGTAAAAACCTTTAAAAGGTTATATATTATTTTAAATTTTATAAAAAATTCTACTTTATCAACAGCATTCAGTACCGCTCCCCCAATTACTTGATATAATTTAGGGGTACCGTCCAAACTATTTCCAAAGTCAACGGCATGGTAACAAGTCCTCTTAAAGCTGAAATTAAAATTAGGAAAAATAAATCTAATAAAATTTCATCATAAAATTTATTTAGTTTGTGTGTAGTGTTACATATGTATGGTAGTGATGTTCGGGAGTGAAAAAAAGCCGAGAGTCGAGAGCTTCGGAGCTAATATTTCGAGACCTCCGAAGCCTGGGCTAACAAATGCCCAACACACAGCACTGTTTGTTTTTAGCGCCTATTCGTTACAGCTAACTTAAAGACCAAAAGGAAATATCCTTTCCATGACTGCAAAAGAAGACAAGCCCCATTCAATAGCAAAGTCCAATCCCTCTTTGCTACACCAATTTATTACTTGACTGTCAAAAATATTTTCAAAAAAATATTATTTATTCTTCAAAAAACTCACAAAACATTAGTTAATTTACAGCTTCCTTTACACCAAATCCCCTTTGCCGGGACATCAATAGTTAAATTACTTATAGAACCTCCATCCTCTATTTCAATAATATTCTTTCCCCCAACAGAACCTTTAATATCACAACTTTTATACATACTCGGGTCTGCAGTAATTAAGGCATTTTTAAAGTCTGTATGGCCCGTTATTGGTCTGAAAAAAATAATTTAAATAATTTTAAATTTATGAAAAATAGGTTTAAAAAAGAAAATAATTTAAAAAAGATTTACTAAATAAATTTCTGCAAAAATTAATTTTAAGCAATTAATTAATTTCTGTATTTAATTTATTTTTAGAAATATTCTGCAATTTTCTTCTTTGTAAATAATAAAATATTTTATTTATTTTATTGATTTAAAAAATATTTTTATTTTTTAAATTTTACAAAAAATTTTTGCTTAAAATTATCAGAAATTTAGAGTTTTATTAACTCCAAATTATTATTTTTTAATTTAATTTTAAACGATTTTCCCTTGTTTAAATTTAAAAATATTGACCGATAAATTTCTAGTCAAAATTAACAAATTAAAGGGCTGGAATTTTTTTTTGTTGAGAAAGGGTTATTCCGAAAAAGTTTTTTTATTTAACTTGTAAATATTTTTCTTCAATTTTCTGACCAATTTTAAATCGAAGATTTCTAAAGTATTTACTCAAATAATTACCGGGTAATTAGAATATTTGTTTCAACCTCTAGATGGTGGGAAGGATATTTAATAGGGAAAGGGAGGTAATTATTTGAGTTTAATTTATTCAAGTGATTATTTGAGTAAAGATTTTTAGCGCCTCAATTAATCCAAAAATCCTTCGGAAACACTACAAAACAACCTTTTACTTTAATAATTTTTAAAATTTTTATAACCATAATTAGCACAATTAAAACTCTAATTTAATTTTTTAATTATTAAAAAATTAATTAAAAAATAAATACATTGGTGTTTTAATTGGAGGTGTTGAAGTGTTTTTAATAGAAGGAAAAGGACAAAATTGAGTTAAATTAAAATTAAATAAATTAAATAAATAAAATAATATTTTTGGGGAAATTAATAAAAATTTGAAAGAAAAAGGAAAAAAATATTTAATTTGAATAATTAACATTTTTTTGTGAATAAAAAAATAATTTTTGAGAGAGAAAATAATTTTTTTTGGTATATTTTTTGGAATAATTTTTTTATAATTTTTTTATTAATTAAAATTATAAAGAGTAAAAACTATAAAATATTATAATTATTTTCCCTTATTTTATAAAATAATGAGAATAAAAAAATTATTAATCTGGATGATTCTTTATTGTTTGTGTCAACGTGGTTCTATTATATAGCTAGAAAAAAACTTTAAATATTTTTTTTTGAAAGCTGTTAGAATAACTAATTTTAAATTTTTTGGTATAATTTAATCACTTTTAAATTAAAATTAACCAAAATAAAAAGTAAAATTGGTATTAATCTTTTTTTTTATTAAAATATTTTTTTTTAAATTTGATCACAAAACATAAAATATACACAAGCATCCTGCCAACCAGACTTCCGACAATTTTCAAAAGGGGTTTTTACCGGTAAAATCATCAAAAGAGTTCCAAAAAGATTAGAAAAAGGTATTGTTTGGTGTTTATCTAACGTTTTCATTTAATTTGTTTAAAAAACCCTTTTTTGTCCTCTGCTTTTATAAAAATGAAATTTTATTTAACGGATTTTTCCAGAATAATTAGATAAAATAGGAGAGAGTATATAAGAGTGTATAGGAGAAATTTTATTAGATATTAAAGCGGCAAAGTAACGAGTTTTTTCGGTAAAGAATTACAATCGAATCTTTCTTATATGTAACCCCTCCAATGTCACTATCCTTCATATCTCCAGAGAAGTTCTAAATTTAAGTCCGAAAGGGGTGACTTTTAGAAAGATTAATTGTTTATTTATTTAACAATAATACTTCCTTTTTTGTATTTACACGATCTTAGTCTGCATTCATTTTGAGGAAAACATTGACCTTCAGGCTTCAAAGTTGCCCTTCCACCTGTCCCGTTATATTCTTGACAACCAAAATATATTCTTGGATAAGTTAATTGGATATTATTTATATACATTGTATCTCCATAATTGTAATTTAATGCTTAAAAAATTAGAAAAATTCTTTTAAAAAAATAGAGGAAATTTTCAACAATTTTCTGTTTATTATTCCACATTATTTTGTTAGCGTCAATTAAAAATTCAAAAATTAAACGTCCAAATTAATTTTTCTAAGAGTTTTTTTTCAAAATATTCTTTTCTCATTTTATTCACACATTTTTATATTATTTGTTATTTTTACTTTGCGAGAGCCTTATATGGGAGAGACTTAATCCACCTCTATAAAAATACATCATATAGTTTCCTCGTCCAAATAACAATTTAAATTTTTGTGATAATTTTTTTATTTTTTTAGATTTTAAAATAGAAAGGTTGAAAAATATAAGCCTAGTCTCTAATATAAGCTCAGTGTCGGCCTTCTAATTTTAGAAGGCCAAGAAGCCTGAATAATTCATTGTCCGCTGCCGCTGGCGAAAATTTGCAATCGAAGCAATACTTCAAAAATTTCGGAAGTCAGAAATCGGAATTATGATCGAACTCGCCCTGAAGGGGGTATTCTATAGTGACTATTTAAATTATCCACTTACAAATTAATGATAGACCAGGCCCTTTAAATTTACAATTTGCCATTTTAATACTACGACGATGTTGACTGCATAATTCCCCACACGAGCGATAAACTTTGCTGAAATTTTGAGCACAGAAATTTTGAATAATTGTTGTCCCTGCCCCAGCTTGGGTAAAAACCTTTAAAAAATAATATTCTCTTTCTAAATTTATAAAAAATTCTACTTTATCAACGGCATTCAGCACCGCTCCCCCAATTACTTGATATAATTTAGGGGTACCGTCCAAACTATTTCCAAAGTCAACGGCATGGTAACAAGTCCTTCTAAAGCTGAAATTTAAAAAAAATATATTATCTCAGGATTCCTAAATAAAAAATCACTAGATCGATTAGGACCCGAACCGAATGAAATTCGAAGATTTTGCCGCGCGGTTTCTTATAAAATCCGAAGAGAGAATGAAATACTTAATTATTTTTTAACTAAAATTTTTATTTCTAATTATAAATTCTTTAAATAAGATTTTCTTATAAATCCATTCCCCAATTATTAAAAGTTAACAAATTAAATTTAAAAATAAATTAAAATATTTTAAAATATTTTTGTTTATCCCCTTAATAAAACTCACAAAACATTAGTTAATTTACAACTTCCTTTACACCAAATCCCCTTTGCCGGGACATCAATAGTTAAATTACTTATAGAACCTCCATCCTCTATTTCAATAATATTCTTTCCCCCAACAGAACCTTTAATATCACAACTTTTATACATACTCGGGTCTGCAGTAATTAAGGCATTTTTAAAGTCTGTATGGCCCGTTATTGGTCTGAAAATATTTTAATTAATTTTAAGTTAATACAGGAGGGAAGAAGTGACAACTACATATAAATTATTCAAAATTTAATCAAAATGCACACAACATAAAAAATTTCCCACCCCAATTTGAAATCGAATATACCGGAAAAGCCGAAGTAATTACCTTGGGTAATTATTGTTCGATTTCTCGCTGGAGTGATAGGAATTTATGACGTAAATTTTATTTTTTTCTAATTTATTAATTTTTTTTACTATTTTTAATGTAAAAATTTTTTAGCTATAAATTCAACGTTCTTTATGTAAATAAAAAAATAAATATAGATTTTATTTTTGCAAAAATATATTTGTTTCATTTTTAGATTTGTGTATTTTTATTAATAAATTTTAAAAAAATCAAAAAAATTTTTTCAATTACAAAGTTTTACCCATTAAAATATTTTCTTATTTATTGGGTAGCCTTTGTAGGAAAATCTAAACTTAACTAAAAACGAAAGGAAAAGGGACTTATCTGTTTTAATTTCAGTTGAATGGATATTAAAATTTTACTCAACGTTTTTCAATTTTTTAGAAAACTAAATTAAAACTAAAAATTAGAAGATAATTATTTTTATATAGAGCAAGCATTTCCCTCTAACCTCAATAAAAATTAAAAAATTTTCCTTAAGAATAAATCTACTTTAAGCTCCAACAGTAAATCTTCTTTTAAAGGGAAAGGGGCGCGTTATTGCAAATAGGCTTTCTTATCCGTGACCAAAAGAAAACTTCGGCAATTAAAAAAATTAATTTAAATAAATTTATACATTGGTGTTTTAATTGGAGGTGTTGAGGTGTTTTTAATAGAAGGGAAAGGGCAAAATTGAGTTAAATTAAAATTAAATAAATTAAATAATAATATAAATATTTTAAATTTAAAAATTAAATAATTAATTAAAGAAAAAATAAAAATTAAATTATTTAATAAATTATAGAAGAAATATTTAAATTGAAAAGATGACATTTTTATTTAATATTTTTGAGGGGTTCGAGGTATTTTTGGAAGGGTATTTGGAGGTTATTTGAGTTACTTACATTTTTTAGGATTTTTTAATGCTTATTAGGGCTATTTTGGATGTTTTTCTTATTAATTTTGTATTTTTTGGATTAAAAAAGAATATTTTTTAAAATTAATTTTAAATTATTCTCTCAATTAATTTTTTAAATTAAAAAATCTGTGGGAATTAATTTAAAAATAAATTTTATTTTTTGCAAAAAATTTGGGATTTTAATAAATAAATAAAAACCAAAAAATATACAAGAATGTTTGATAAAAAAAAATAAAAAAAAGGCAAACATTTAAAAGAATTATTAGAAAAAATATATTTAATTTAAAAATATTTTTTGGTTTAATTAAAGGTAAGAAAATTTTTTTGACGATTTTTGACGTTTAATTATTTATTTTGGCAAAATTCTTTGTTAAACAATTAGAAAATTTTTGCAGTTTTTTTGTTTTTTGTTAGTCTGAAACTACAGACTGAAAGCAATAAAGTCGACATTTTCGGATTGAACTGAACAAACATTTAAAGGAATTGAGAGGACAGCAAGCTAGAGGGATACCCGAGATCATTTGTTCGTGCCAAATTATTTTAATATTTAGGTCATAACTTTATTTGTCATAATTTAGTTTGGCTTGTTTTCATTAAATTTTTATGCTTAATTTAATAAATCCCCAAAAGTCATTTTTGGGGGATACTCAAATTAAACCGAAAATCTTTCATAACACTCAAAGTATTATCAACTTTAATATATGCTGAAAATTCGTTAAAAAATTGATAAGAATTAATTTAAAATTTTTATTTATTTATTTGTTTATTTTGAACATAATATAAATAATAAAGCCAATAAAAAGCATTCCAAATAGTAAAAGTTAAAGGAAATAGCCATCGAGATAATCTATCTATTGCCAAACCTTTGCGTGAATATAAAAAGCCTTGACGTAGAAAATGATTTGTTATCTAAAAAATAAATTTTTTTTTTGAAATTTTTTTAAATTAAGAGTTTTTAATAAAGTAGGTAAATTGTTTTTAAGTTTAAAAATTCTAAAAATTATTTTTCTGAAAAAGGAAAAATCCCTCAACAAACCATCTACTTATCCGTTATACACCCACAAATTGAGTGGAAGCCGTCTTTGATATGGGGGTGTGATTTTTGGGCTTAATCCAAGTCAAATGAATTTTATATCTAGGATTCTTATTGAAATATATCTTTTTTGCAAATAGGTACATTTCGTCAATAGAATCCCAAATATGAAATTAATTTTATATTTAATATGATTTTGAACAAAATTTGAACAAATTTAATTTAAACTAATTACCAAAGGATTTGTTTCTATTTTTTCATAATTTTTTGAACAATTCTCTTTTTCCTTTTTAAATTTATTTATAGAAGATGGCCGATAGAAGTGTTTTAAATTTGCTGCTCGCTAAAAAAATATTTTTTTTAAATTTACTCCTCCTATTTATTTAAATTCCAATTCTTTTACCATTTTATTCCCATTATTTTTAATTTCCTTTTCATTTTTCTTTAAAAGTTTTCTTTCATTATTTTTATTGTTAATTAAATTATTTTCTTTTGTTGGGGAGGCTGTTGTTGGTAACCAAATATTTGGATTTATTTCTCCAATTGTTGCTGCAGAAGACCATTTGACGCCCTCAAAACTTTCGTCCATCTAAAAGTTAATTAAAAATAATTGTGGAACATAGCCGATACTATAATTAGATACGGGCCTATTTTAGATATAAGAACATCAATATTGGGAGTCATATAACCTTGGGAGTTATATGCAACGATATTCGATTAAAATCTTCTGATACAATTTATAATACCGATAATGGAATCAATCCTTTTATAAAAAAGGAAGTTCCAACTCAAAGGTTTCCTAGTAAAATCACATAGGTAAAGAGAAAATCATTCTAAACAAATCGAACGTTCTCTAAAACAGGACTTTAACAAATTTTCAGACCAAATTTACTTATTTTAATTTCAAAAAATAATTACAGAAGCATCTATGGAAGGGAGAAGACTTAATGTATCAGCTCTAGATTTCAAGCTTTCCTTCTCTTCTTTTTCGTTTTTTTCACCAAAAGCTTTATTTTTAGAGAACAAAACTGCCGTTTGAGCATTTAATGATGAATCTAAATTTATTTTATATCCCCTTTAGAATTATTGCAGATGGGATTAGAGAGAAACTAAAATAACGATAAAAATATGATTGGGATATGTAAAAGATTTTTATTTGAGAAACAATCATTTAAGTAAAACTTAAATTTTAAGTACCCACAAAATTGGGTATCGTCGATTTAAAAAACTTTTTATTTGATTGGCAAAAGGTGGGGGAACGTTTATGTAAGCATAGCTTAACCGATAGCAAGAGATCGGACCGAGAAGAAATTTCGAACCGAACTATCGGTTATCGAGATTTTTTTGAGATACTCCACTCCCAGTCCAATCTCTAAGGTAAATTTCCCAACTTAAGAACTCCTTATTACAGAACACTTTGTTTCTGTTTAAGGGAGTAATTAAAATGAGGTCTGAATGGATTTTAAAAGAAAAATAAAAACTTTTCTTTGCATAATAAGTTGCATAACGTTCAAACTTTTCTGCATGTCGCATATATGAATTTACCTTAAAATAATTTTAAAAAGGAATTTTTTTCAATAAAAAAACTAACAGCAGCAAATTCCAAAAGGCTCAAAAAGACAAAAAATAAACAAGCTGAATAAATACATACATATTTATTTAAATTTATTTTAATTAATTAATTACCTCCAAACCAAAAATCAATAGCTTTAGCATATGCTACCTGTGGAAGGCCAAAACGGAGGCCATTCCCCTATAGAAATTTTTAGAAAAATAGTAAATTGAAAAATTAGGAAGAGAAAATATTTTTTTAGATTTTTAAGAATATTTTCTTTAATTTTTATTTTTTTATATAATGATTAGAATTGACAAAATTACATAAAAATAAATAAAAGACGTTATTTTTTAATTTTAGAAATTTTTTGTTATAAAAATTAAAAAATGCCCTGAGGCATTTAATTTAAAACTAGCAAATTTTCCCTATTTTTCTTTAAAAATAATTAAGTTTGTAATTAAGAATTTTTTTTGAGTTTCTGATTTAAAAAAATCTATTTTTCTACCAAAGTAGATAATGAAAGTAAAGTTGTAAATGAAAGAGTAACACGTGCCGGAACTGCTCTAAATAAATAAAAATTTTAAAGTTTTTTTAATTTTAAAAAATTGCCTTCTATCAATCCAAAATGAAACCTTCAAAACAAAACAAAATAAAATATTTATCTATATTTAAATAATTACCCAAGAAATAATAACAATAAGGCCAGTAGGTATATATGACTGTACAACATGATAACCAATTTGTCTATTTAAATGAATTATCGCTTCCAAACAACTAAATTCATCTAAATATTGTTATTTTTTCATTAAAACGGATCTCGGTTATTTTTCATCCCCAAGAGGAATAATTACAATTGAGGGTCAAAAGTATTTTTAAATTTATTTCTCTTACTAATTAAATATAAAAAATATTTATTTTCAGGTAGAAATAAATTTAAAAATCAATAAAAATTAAAAGATTTAGAGCAGTCGGATCTCCTTCTTAAATACCTCCTTGAAGTAAGAAAATTTATTAATGAGGGGTATCTTATATAGGTAGGCAGCAGAGGTACCGTATTTTCTCTAAAATAGCCCCCCTCTCCAAAATAGCCCCCCTCTCTAAAATAGCCCCCCTCTAGGAGTTGATCGAAAAAATAGCCCCCCTCTCCAAAATAGCCCCCCTCCTAAAATAGCCCCCCCCCCATAAAAATATATTTTTTTGGAATTATCATGGCACAGTTGATTCCCTATAGTTGAATAAGATTAAAAAGGATTAATATAGATATCGGTGGATTTGTAGAGATTAAAGTGAATATCATAGTTAAGTTGTGGACATCAAGCGATTAAGTGGATATCTCCGGATTTTGAGAGATTTTGAGGAATATTAGGTAGTTGTTATGGATTAAAAGGGATATCGTTGATTAATGAGAATCGGGATTTTGATTGAGATTGTGAATTTGGGGCATTAGCAGGGATCTTGGGAATTAAAGGGGATATGGTGGATCTGAGAGGATAATCCAATATCCAACCGAATCTACGGATATCCGTTACCATTATCTTCAAATCCATTGATATTTCCCTTAATCCTCTCAAACACCCTTAATCCATCAAATTCACTCGATATCCCACCAAATAACTGATATTTCATAATTTACACGATATCTCTGCTAATGCCTTAATTTGGTGATTAAGAGTCTCATTCACTAATATCACTTTTCTATTAGTCTCTCAATATCTCTGTCTGAGGATTTAGTCTAGTAATATCAAGTCTTCGATATCCACCTCGACATATTTTTAAAAATTGTTGTTTTTTGGGATGACATGAAGACAAAAATCTTGCCTTTGGGCGTGACAGGTAAAATTTTTCGAAATTTCCCATTACATGAAGCCAGATTTCTTTCGATTTCAGCACCACAAAAAAAAATTAGAGAATTTTCGCGTCAAGAAACCTTCCATTTTTGGTAATAAATTTTAGTTTTTTTTTAAATTTAGACATCGAAAAAAATAGCCCCCCTCTCCAAAATAGCCCCCCTCTCTAAATAGCCCCCCTCTAGAGGTCGATCGAAAAAAATAGCCCCCGGGGGCTATTTTAGAGAAAATACGGTATATAGTAGTGATGTTCGAGAGTCAAAAAAAGCCGAGAGTCGAGACCGAGACCCGAGACCGAGAATCAACCCCGAGACCGAGACCAAACCGAGAGTCGAGACCGAGAGTCGAGACCGAGAGTCGAGACCGAGAGATTAAGAGGGATATCACTTGATGTCCCTCCTAATCCCCAAAAATCCATTTATATCCCTCATAATATAAACCCACAATATTTATCCACTGATATTCACATTAATCATTTAAATTCCCTCATATACATCAATATCCCTCCCATATCCGACGATATCTCCTTGATTCCTCGATGCCACGTCAAGTCCATTGATATTAAATTTAATCCTTCAGAATCCCCAGTATCTCTCTTAATCTTTTTAATCTTATTAAATTAA
Source organism: Meloidogyne arenaria (assembly GCA_036172955.1). NCBI lineage: Eukaryota > Metazoa > Nematoda > Chromadorea > Rhabditida > Meloidogynidae > Meloidogyne > Meloidogyne arenaria. The sequence continues at coordinate 3,588,417 of JARQAB010000001.1, forward strand.
AAATTAATAAGATTCCCAGTATTTTTCACCCGAACCCCCGACCTGTGAATTTTTCAAACCCCGGCCTGAAACCCTCTTCTTCCATAAAACCTCTTTTTGCGCCGCAGGCAAAAATTTTGAGAATTTTGGGGGTCCTTAAGTCAGATTTTTTCCATTTTTTGCGCCGCAGGCGAAAATTTTGAAAAATTTGGAAGGCCTTAGTAGAAAAAATTCAATTGTAAGAACTACAGGCAAAAATTTTTTGAAGTTTAGATGATCATGAAGCCAGAACTGTTAGATTTCTGCTCCGCCGGCGAAAATTTTGGAAAATTCATGATTAAATTAAAATTTTTAATATTTTTTCAAGTGTATAATATATTAAAAAATTAACTTCGCAAATTTATAAGCAAAATCAAAGTTGAAAAACATTTATTTTTGAAAAGGCAAATTTTTTCAGCCTCATTTCCCTCTATGGGTTCGAACCCATATCAATCAAAATATTAAGTGAGGAAAGTCAGTCATCCTAACCACTGAACCATCGACCAATTTCTTTCCCTTTTCCTTAAAAAATTAAATGTTAGAGTACGCGAGGGACGAGTAAAATTCAAAAAATTTCCGTCATTAGGGGTGTAAATTTAGTCTCGTTTTCCGAGACCAAAACCCCGAGACCGAGACCGAGAGCCCAAAAAAACCGAGAAATTTCTCGACTCGAGAGTCGAGACCGAGACTCTCGAACATCACTAGTATATAGTAGGTCGCTTAGGCGGCAGAGGTCGATCGAAAATGATGAAGGTGCCGGAAATCGGAACTGTCGGAAATCGAAAGGAAAAAATCGGAAATCGGAATTCCGATCGGCCTCTGTTAGGCAGTACCTACCAATGTTCAATCAAAGTAAAAATGATGTTAAATACCTAAAATCCCCCAAAATATCGAGTAAATAAATTTAATTTAAATTAAAAACCTCTTTTAAAAGAGTATTCCATAATAGCATAATTATATATTCCATTACAATATTCATTACTTAAATTGGAAATTCTAAATTCGGGTAATTGTATATTTGGATTATATCGAGTAGAATTTCCAATAAACCAACGAACTTTTAATTGTTTTTCGATATAAGCATCTTTTTTTAAAAATTAAATAAAAATACATATTTAGTATATTTTAAAAATACAAACAGCTTAAAAATTGAATAGAACATCGTTGACTATCCATTGGATATAAGGACTATAAAATTTAATTAATTAATTATTAATATTTTTTGATTATTCTTGTAAGAGGTATGTGATTTTTTGAAATTTATAGGAAATAATAATAGGGCCTGATTTTTCAATTAATTGCCTTAGGGCATTTTTAAATATTTTTAGGTTTTTTAATCCTTAGCCCATCTCAACAATAATTAAAAATTTAAATTAAAATAAACTAACCAAATCTAAATTGCAAGCAACCCCCAAAGTAATCCTTTTTAAATTTATTTATTTTTAATTAAAATTTATTTTTAACTACCTAGTAGAATAGGCAACTTCCCCCTTTTGGTCAACAAATAAATTAAAATTTGGTGCTATAACATCATGAAAACGGGATATTCTAGCATTTGCAAAATACAAATCTGGTAACCTTTAATTGAAATATAATTTTCTTAATTAGAAATGACTTTTTTGCTAGTTATTTGTATTGGGGAATAAATTTTTGCCGTTAATTTCTACTTATAATTTAATTATTGTCTGTTTATTATTATCTTCCCTTAATATTAAGAGTTTAACAAAAGTTTAGCCATCGGGGAGGACATGAACCTGCGACTTTCTGAAATGCTTGTTAGGCTTCTACCTAAATATTTATGTTTGATCTATCCCTTTTATTCTTATTTATTGTCTAACCCTATTTGAATGTTTAAATGCTTCTAGATAAATTAATTTTTCTTGTTTTCAAAAATTAATTTTTTAATTTAAATTAAAAACCAACCAAATATATTTCCGTATATTCGGATCATTTAAAAGTAAATAATCATTAGAGGAATGATTTAAAGAATAATCTTTCCAACTCAAATATAAATATAAATCAACATCAAAACTCTTTAAAAAATATTTTTTCTTCTAAATTAATTAAAAATGACCATATCTGCAGCTCTGAAATTCCCTAAAGATTCAATATATATTCCTGCCAAAACTTGTAATGGTTGCCCATTTAGTGAGGGAGGCATTTTTGGATTACGTTGAAGACGTTCCCGTAAACCAAAATTATTTCGGGCAGAGACAAAATTGCTTTAAATGAATTTTCATTAAAAGTTGTACCAATTAATTGGTGTTTGTTATAAAAAATAATAGGATATGTCAACAAGGTTGGGCCGGGTTTTTTCGACGGTTGGGCCGGGTTTTTTCGACCCGAAACTCGATCCGCAGAAAATTTCGAAAACCCGATCCGAAACCAGACCCGACTTTTTCCTCAACCCGGCCCACCCTGGTATATAATAGTTGAACTGATAGACAATTATTTTAAATTATTTGTTATCCCAATAAAGATAACTACATATGTTTCTATTTTAAATTATTCCTCAAATCAGATTCTACTCTTTAATTTATTTAGTTCTACCCAATTGGTTCTACCAAAATATCAACTTTTCAGTGTGGGAATAAATACAATGCGAGTTTATTTTAATTGTTGTCTGAGCCAATTATTTGTTTTTACAGAAACAAATAATTGGCAAATAATTAGTTTTTAATTATTTAATTTATAAATTTTAAAATTAAGCAAAAACAAAATAACCACCATTTATCAATAGCAAAACCTCCAAATAAATAAATAATTAAAATAATTTCTAAAATAGGTAGCATTTCTATTTAATTTAAAAATTCTAAAATAATTTTTAAAATATTTTTATTAAAAAAAAAAAGAAAAAAATCTTTAAAAAATCTGTTTAGTTTATTTATTTTTATCTACTAAAAACACATTCCCTCCCCATATTTTTATACATATAAAAAATAAATTTATTGAAAAGAATTTTTTTGGTCCTTTTTGACACTTTTAATGTTCTCTATTTTATTCTTTTATTTTTCCTTTAGGACTTGAAATAAATTATCTAAAAAATAAACAGAATTTTTAAAGAAAATTTTAAACAAATAAGCTTAATAGTATATTTGTTTATTTTTTAAAAATAATTTTTTGGAAGGAAATTTTAAATAAAAAATAAACATCTTAAAACAAATTATTATAATTATCGCTAGTGTTGTCAGGATTCGAGAAATGTCCGGGTATCCTGAAATTTTCGGATAGTATATGGGCCTAAAAAAGAATCGAACATCTCTTAATTTTATTGAAAAAATAATTGTCAAGCTTAAATTCGAGTAATTCATGGTAAATGTTCTAAACAACTTGAGTTTATTTTTTCACAAAATTTTAGCCTTTAATTGAAAATAGAGCCCGGACCGTACCGTACTACGGCCGTATTTCTCGGTATTTATCGGTATTCCGTATCGGTAGTACGTACCGACCGATAAAATTTTCAAGTTTATCGGTATTTATCGGTATCGGTATTTTTCGGTATTCCGTATCGGTAATACGGTACGGAAAAACTAAAATACCGATGATACCGACCGATGAAATTTTTCAAACTTTTATTATATTTTAAGGGAAAAAAGTCTCCATGGCCATTGAAAATTCTCAAAATTATTGCCTGCGGCGCTATAATAGGATGAATTTCAACTTCTTGGACTTCCAAATTCTCAAGATTTAGAAGTCAAAATATCAAAATCAGAAAAATTAAGAAATATTTCTCTTGGTTTTCGAAAATTACACAAGATTTTCGTCTGCGGCGCTGCAAGTGTTGAGTCCATGGACTGATATAGAGGGATTATGAGTAATTAAGAATGGATTTAGCGGATTAACAGATATATCGAGAGGGTTTGTGATGATTAAATTTGTGTGGATTAAGTGGATTTAATGGACTATTTAGAGGTTACGTTCAATTCTAGGGATTAAGAGATATCTGGCTTTGGGGTTTAATAGGGATATTAAGGGATTTGAAGGTTAATTGTTGATTAAGAAGAGTAAGGATAAATTCTACGGTTAATCCACTGAATCACTTTAAATCCTCTTAATCCCTTTAATCCACTTATATCCACCATAATCCTCATATCTCCGGATCACCCTTAATAGTACAAATCTAACGATATTACCCTCAATCTTAGATACCAATTCAAACCTCCTTAATCCCTCAAAATCCACCTATATCCCTCTAAATACTCAGATATCCCTCCAAATCCATATTAATCCCTGGAAATCCTCAATATACGACTTTATCCCCACAAATTGATATATAAAAATAATTATTTTTTAATAAATTAATTTTTTAAAATACGGTACGGAATACCGTTAAAATTTTATCGGTATTTATCGGTATCGGTATTTTTCGGTATTTCGTATCGGTAATACGGTACGGAAGAATTTTGAATTTCATCGGTATTTATCGGTATCGGTATAATACGGTACGGTACGAAATTCCGGGCTCTAATTGAAACCTGACGAATTAAAAGAATTTATTTCTTTAATTTTAATTAAAAAAATATATTTAGGTAATTACTGGGTAATTAGAGTTTGTTTAGTAATTATTTAGCCTTTAATTGAAATCTGACGAATAATTACTTTTTAACTACCCCCGTAAAAATCAAAAATTTTTGTTTAGTCTATACTATTTTTATTAAATTTTTTAAAATTTTTTCTATAAAAAATTTTAGAAAAAAATTTTTTTATAAAAAATGTTGGAACGATAAAAAAATAAAACAAAAAAATAACAAAAAAAACTCATCATCATCATCAAAACGATTAACTACTACAAAATGTGCATTTTTTATTTTTTCGTTTTTTGTGAATATTATATTCCTTTGGGGATAAAATAAAGTCTAAAATGCACATCACAAACAAATATATAAGTGCACACATTTTTATTTTAGAGATATTTTTTAAATAAAAATAAAAGTAAAATAAATATAAATAAAAAAATTTTCTTAACATAACAATTTTAAAAAACAAAAATTAGAGTTTAAAGTTCCAGGAATCCGAAATTTGGATATCAGTGCGGTTCCGGGTAACTAAAAATTTCCCACAAGTGATTGAGAGTCAATATACATAAGTTCCCTGTTTTAAAGAAATAATGAGGTGAAAGAAAGCTGAATAAAATAATAAATGGGAGAGGGGGTACAAAAAATTGCGAAATTTTTCAGGAACGGAAGAAATCACCCATAATTAAGTAATATTGACTAGATAAATTTTTAAAAATGTACCTATTCTATTTTCGTTAACTTGAACATTTTTATTTAATTAAAAAAATGTTTTTTTGCTATTTTAATCAAAAAATTTTCAAATAAAAATTTTTAGATAAAATGAGTAATGTGTATTAATAATAATAAATTTAAAAATTCAAAAATAAATTTAAAAAATTCATTGACAAAAAAATAATTTATTTTTAAAAATTTTTTTTCTTTTGTTCAATTTCTCTTCTTCAATTTTCAAAATCTTTTGTTGAAATATATCTCTTAATTCCCTTCTGAAAAAATAATAAAAATAAATTTTAATTTTCAATTTAAAATACAAATAAAACCTCTGTAAAAACGCGATTTTGGGTTTGTTAAATTAAAATTTAATTTTTCTTTTTCTTTCTTTAAATTAACTTCAAGTTTTTTAAAATTATTTAGCAATTCTTCCCATTCTAAAGAATTATCTGGATTTTTACAAATTTCATTTTCTACCAATTCTTTTATTCTTAAATCCTCCTTTTCTTCTTCCTCCTCATCCTCCTCATCCAAACAATCCAAATTATCAAGATATGTCATATCCCAATCATCCTCATCATCCCATTCTTCTTCCTCCTCTTCTTCTTCTTCCACTTCCATTTTCATCTTCCCCTTAATCTTCTCCCCTTTATCATCTTCCAAAATTCCTTCTTCCAATTCTTCTTCATCAAAATTAATTTCAACATCTTCCAACAAACCCTCCTCTAATTTTTCTTTACCTTTTTCCTTTTCCCATTTTTCTTTAATTTTTTGTTTTTCATTCTCTAATGTATCTATTCTCATATTTTTTAAAAACCGTTTTTCTTAAAAAATAAAAATATTTTTAAATTGTTCTTATCAAAATTTCCTCCCAAAAATTACTTACTTAATGTTTGAGTTCTAAGAGGCAATTTTAATTTTTTTATCTTTTTATTCTGATAAAAATATCTACGATTCTTCAATATAGACTCTTTTGTAACTGTTAAAACATTGTCTTCTGGTTTTTTGTTTAAATTTGTTTCTGCCAACAAAACATTGGAATTTTGAGGAACAGATAAATCTTGTTGCAAAGATTGTTGTTGAATGTTTTGTTGGTTGGTATGTTTTGTTGAGTGCTCTAATGTGGAAACAATTTGTTGAGATTGTTGAGATGTTTGTGCTAACATTTGTTGATGTTTTTGTTGTAATTGAGGGATGTTTGGATGATTTAACGAATGTTGGGGAGAATGTTGGGCGGAATGCTGGGGAGAATGTTGGGGAGAATGTTTGTCAGGATTTTCACTAGAATGTTGAGAGGTATGTTTGGACGATGTTTCTATTGTTTGTTGACTTGACACAGAAACATCATGTTTTTGTATATTTTTATTTATAGGAATGTTTTGCGGAATTAATTGTTCTATAGGTTTTAATAAATCTTTATAAATGTTTATTTGTTCATCTGTCAAAACATTCAAAATATCTCCCGGTTTAATCAATTTATTTTCTTTTGTTTCCAATTTACAAATGTTCGTTTTAACCTCAAAAATATAAACATTTTCTCCTTCTCCTTCATTTATTGCTGTTTTACAATTAAATGTTTTTTCCACAGGTTTTACATTTTCTTTAACATAAATTAATTTATATTTATCATTCCCACATATTTGCATTCTATAATAATTACTAGAATAATATCCTTCTTCCGTTTTTTGATCTAATTCAAATAAATATTTATTTTCTTCTTCTTCTTCATTTCCACACCCAACAAACATTTTTATATTTTTCATTCTTTTTTGTTTTGCAATAAATTTTAAAATTTTAATTGGACATAAAATTAAAAGAGCATATTCTGACCAATTTGGTATTTGTTGATTATTAATTCCCCGATATCCCATTAATTTAAAATCATTAATTTTAAATATTATAATTGCATAATCAAAATTAAACCAAAAATTTTGGAGAATAATTTTCTTAAAAATATTTTTTTAAATTATTGTTTTGATTTTTTAAAATTTTCATTCCCTCCCCCCTCCCCCCCCCCCCCCCATTCTAGAGCATTCTTTAGGACGGCGAGACTTTTATGGGACTCTTACATATTTTTTAGATCATTCTTCTAAATAGCTTTAACTATTATTTTCTTCCATCACAGTTAACAGAACATCCAAAAAATCTTTGGATATCAAAAGATTCCCAAGGTCAACACTCCTATTCTCCAACTCTTTTCTTATTACTTTGCAATGCTTAATTTCTTTCATTACAAAAAATATTTATTTTAGAATCAGAGATCAAATCCCTTGCCTCGAAATTTATCCAAAATACAAGAACAACAACAGAATTAAAAACTCAGGAAACAAAACCCCACCCATTATTTAATCTATTTAAATACCTTTTCATTGCCTAAAATATTCATAAAAATATTTAATTGAAAATTTGTATTTTTAATTTCTATTTTTTCCTCCTTTCCTTCATGAAATAATACCAAATCATAATTATTTGTCCATTTTGTTTGTTTAACAACTTTATTTGTATTTCTGTCCCATTTATTTAATTCCAATTCAAACCGATTATTTTGCCCCTTTCTACATTCTTCTTTTCCTGTCCAATCTATTTTTACTAAAACCATAAAACCAGAAATTTTTAGAATTTTTAAATAAAATAAAAATAATATAAACAAAATAATTTTTAAACTAGGCATTTTTCTTTTTTTTTCTCTGAAAAAAATTTTTTAGATATGTTTTTTAATTTAAAAATTTATTTTTATTATTAAAAAATCAAAATTCTTTTTACTTTCCCTCTCCGCTTTTTCAAAAAATTTATTTAATTAAATTAATTAAAAGAAAGCTTTTCCAAAATAAAAACTCCTTGCCATTAAAAAGAAATATTTAATCTAATTAAAAACTTTAAAATTAAAAACTAATTTTTAATCTAATAAAAAATTTAAAAAATAAAAATTCGAAATTAAACAATAGCATTATTAAAATAAAAAATTATTTACCCCTCTCCTTATCCCCCCCCCTCTCTTGCTTTTTAAATTTAATTGATTAAATTTTTAATATTGAATGGAAAAAATATTTTACTAAAAAATATTTTTTTCTATTAAAAATTAATTAAATGGAGAATTGTTAAATATTTTTTGAAGAAAGAGTAAGAATTAAAGAAGGATTTTCGAACGAATATATTATTGGTTATTACCGTAGATGCTCGGATAACTACCATCCCTCAATCAAGTTTTATTTAAAAAAATTCGAATCAAATATTCTGACAACATTTAGCCTTTTTGTTGTCCATCCCTTAACTTTCGGTTTAGATTAGAGATAGTTATTTTCAAAAATCCTGGATCTGGATTTAGGTTAGTAACCTGGACAGGATTCTTGATCTGGATTCATGAAAAATCCAGGACGATCAAAAAATGCCTGTATCTGGACTCTGGATCTAGGAAAAATCGAGACTGGATCCAGATCCAGGCCGATCTTTAGTTATATAAAAAATTATTTTTTAGATTAAATCATTTCCCACTTACAACAGAAATAAAAAAATTGTTTTTAATAGTAAGGAATTACATACACTATAAATGATTTATTTTTATTAACTTTTTTAAAGTACTTATTTTTTATGAAATAAAATCTCTCCTTTCCCATTATTAAATAAATTAAAAACAAACTTGTTATATAAAAATAAATAAATAAATATTTTATCTGAGAAAAATAAAATAATTTCTAAATAAATTTGTTAAGCAGGCTTTAAAAAAATATAAAAAAAATTAAATGCTAAACAAATTTAAATATTTTTATTTGTCTGTCTACACTTTTAATTTTCTTCTCATGCCATTTAAAAATTAATTTAAATGTGGCAAAAAATTTACCTTTAAATTTCTTTGCAAGAGAATTATGCAATAATTATTTTAAAATCGAGAAAAAAATATTTTTGGGAATTTGTAAAATAAAATAATTTAAAGTTTTTGTCTAGTAATTAATCAGAATATTTAAGATTTAATAAAATAAATATTTATACTTAAAGAAAAAATAAAATTTTACTAAAAATACCCAAATTTTTTAACTAAAAATTTTTAAAAATTTCAACAAATTTTTTTAAACTAAATAAATAAAAAATAAAATTTTTAATTATAAAATGTCAATATAATTCGTTAAATACCCCAAATAAATCTTTTAACTTTTTAAAATCCTTTTTTTGTTAAATATCACAAGTTAAGGTTGTGTTGATGAGGAGGAGGAGTTATCTGAAGAAAATTTTATAAAAATTACTAAACAAAAAATTTTTTTAACCTTTAAAGAAACGAGATTTTCCTTTAGGCAAATAAATATTTTCTCCTTTCATTTCCTCACGTAAATTTAAATTTTTTTCAATTTCACTATACTCTTCCAATAAATCTTCCCATAAACTAAGATTATCCCAAGACTCATTTCTACATGCTTCATATGCAAATTCATCAATTATTTCTTCTTCCACAACATTTTTCATTTTCTTCTTTTCATTCCCTTCTTCATCTTCCTCATCCCTTCCTCTTTTCTTCCCTTCACTCCTTTCTACCTCCTCTTCTACTTCCTTTCCTTTACCTTCTTCCCCAACCTCCTCTTCCACTTCCTTATCTCCCTTCACTTCCCCAACACCTTCCATTCCTTCCTCTTCCTTTCCTTCACAAAAAATACTTTCTTCCAACTCTTCCTCATCAAAATTTATTTCCTCATCTTCTTCCATTGACTCATCACTCCCTTCTTCACCAATTTCTTCATCTGACTTTTTTACCTTCATCTTTTCTTCAAATTCTTCTTCTGTTAAATATTTAATTATTTTTTAATTAAATTCTTAAGGGATTTCTTAAGGGAAAATCAGAAAAGTATGTATACCTGTTAATTGAATTGAGGAAGATAATTTAATTTTTCTTTCGTTTACCATTCTTTCAGAAAAATTCAATTCATTACGTCTTCGCATTGTTATTTCATTCAAAATTGGAAAGTTAAATTGAATATTTTTTGGTTTTTCAATTTTTGGTTTTAAATTTTTGTAAAAATGACTTAATATTTTCGATTTCTTTTCCATTGGCAAATACTTAAATGGATCGTAAATTGCGGAAGAAGAAGAGGAGGAGGGGGAGGGATGATCATGTTTGTCTGAAGTTTTTGATTTTGCTTGCAATGTTTGTGGTTGTTTTTTATGAAAATCAGAAACTTCTTTAATTAATCTAGACATATGTGGTTGTATTTTGTTTTGTTGAGGAGTTAATGTTGTGGGGTTTATTTGATGAATAATTTGTTTAGCTTGTTTTGAATGTTGTTGGACTTCTCTTAATGGAATGTTTGTTTTGCTAGCTTGTTGTCCAGCAGAATCTTTTGGAGAATGTTTGGAAGATGGGGAATGTTCGGGAGAATGTTTAGGTAAGTTTTTGGAAGAATGTTCGGGAGAATGTTGAGTTGGGTGTTGACTAGTTTGTTGGGTAGATTCTTGGGTAGTTTGTTGAGAAGATAAAGCTTGTTTTGAGCTTTCAACACCTTCTTCTTTAGGCTTTGCATTTTGAATTCTTATCAAATAATTATAAATTCCCATTTGTTTTTCCGTCAAAATATTTTCTTTTATATTTTCTTGAGTAATTAATTTGTTTTCTTTAAATTCTAACTGGCAATAGCCTGTAAATTCAAAAATATAAACATTTTCCATTTCTCCTTCATGAATTGCTGTATTACACACGAGTTGAACTATCTAAAAGTTAAAGTTAAAAGGAAAGTTTGTAAAATGTTTTGGGTTGTTTGGAAGATTTAAATTATTAAATTATGTTTGTTGTGGAAATGTGTAAAGTGTTTTTTAAATTTCTTTTTGAATGTTTTGAGGAATGTTCGGGAGAATATTTTGGGGAATGAGCATACTCTGACCTGAGCATACTCTGACAGCATACTCTATTTTATATCACTATTAAAGTGACAATTTATAAAAGAAAGAGAAAACTGTCAAACACCTCCAAATTTAAAAATTAATTTTTAATTTACCCCAAACTTTTTTTCTTTAACATAAATTAATTTATATTTATCATTCCCACATATTTGCATTCTATAATAATTACTAGAGTAATATCCTTCTTCAGTTTTTTGATCCAATTCAAATAAATATTTATTTTCCCCATCATTTCCACACCCAACAAACATTTTTATATTTTTCATTCTTTTTTGTTTTGCAATAAATTTTAAAATTTTAATTGGACGTAAAATTAAAAGAGCATATTCTGACCAATTTGGTATTTGTTGATTGCTAATTGCATGACGTCCAATAACTTTTAAACCATCAATTTTTAAAATAATAATTGTATAATTGTTTTTTTGAAATTGGAGTTTGGTGGTTTTGTCAAACAACAATTTTCTCTTTAAAATTTAACTCTTTTTTAAATTTTAAAAAATTAAAAATTTGCATTCAAAGCCCCAACCTATTCCGAAGGATTTTTATGGGTTGATTAAAGGCGATGAAAACTAGAATTTATTTTAGAAGTATTGTAGTAATCTTTTTTATTTTTTTTTTGAAAAAATAAATTAAAGATAAATTAAATTAAAGATATTAAAGAATTAAATTAAAGAATAAATTAAAGAACTCTTCAATTTTAGAGAATTCTTCTAATTCGAAATTATATAATTAAATACCCGATTAGTTTGACTCTAATTAGAAGATCCTCCTCACAACATATTCCTTATTTGTTATAATGCAAACTCGAAATTTAAAATAGCAACTATGAACTACCCAAAATTTAATTTTCAAGGAATGTTATTGACTCAAGACTTTATTAATTCTTTCAGTTTTGGGTGAGGGAATATTGGAGAATTTTTAACTTTAAATAAATGCCTTTACTTATTTAAATTTAAAAAAATTAAATACTTTTTCTCCTTCAATTTCTGGGACATTAAAAGAAACAAATAAATGATAAACATTATCTTCTTTAATTTTCCATTTTTCATTTAACAAAATTTCTTCCTTTCCTTCATGAAATAATACCAAATCATAATTATTTGTCCATTTTGTTTGTTTAACAACTTTATTTGTATTTCTGTCCCATTTATTTAATTCCAATTCAAAACGATTATTTTGACCTTTTCTACATTCTTCTTTTCCTGTCCAATCTATTTTTACTAAAACTATAAAACCAGAAATTTTTAGAATTTTTAAATAAAATAAAAATATAAGGAAAATAATTTTTAAACTAGGCATTTTTCTTTTTGTTTCTCTGAAAAAAAATTTTTTAATTTGTTTTTTAATTAAACAAAGTAAATTTTCCTGAAACTTCAAGTGCCTTTAAAAATTTAAATTAAATAATTTTTTAAAGTTTTTTTTTCAAAATTTTAGATAAATTTTCTTTTCTTTTCTGATTAAAGTAAGAGCAAGGTAAAAGTTCAATCCCGGGCAAGCTTCGATCCTGGCAGTTATTGCTAGGCGCTTTCGCTTACCACGTACAGGTGATCTACCGACTGAGCTATCGGGACGCTGCTTTCACCCTCTCTTTTATTAGATCTTAAACTCCCGCCTAGTGAGGGTTTTAAATCCTAACCAGCTGGATCTTTCTCTTCCTGGCATTATTTTAACAAAAAAATTTTTTTAACTACTTCAAATAATTTTTTCCTTTTAATAATTAAAGGATAACAACAATTAAAAGGATTTTTGTTTAAATTTATATAAAATTTAATTCTTCTCTTTATTTAATTACCGTTTTTATTACTCATTAAATATTTAAAAATTTTATTTAAAGAAATATTTTTTAATTAAAATTTAAAATTATTTTTATTCAGACAAGGGGAGGTGGCTATAAAAATAAAGATGTCAATAGTAAATTAACAATAGAAAAATTTATATAAAATAATCATATGCTTTAATCACCCCCTCCCCCTCCCCCTCCTTTCCTCCTTCCCTTAATTAATCAATTAAATTCATTTATTAATTTAAAAATAAATAATTAAAAAATTAAAATTTATTAAAAATATTTTTTTAATTTATAATTATTTTTAGACAAATAATTTTATTTTATTTTTAAATATTGCTTTAAAAATCAATAAATAAACTTTGGCTAATTTAACAGACAAAATAACGATTTAAAAATTATGAAATTAAATAAAAAAAATATTTTAATTGAAAAACTTTTAAAAATTAAATATGGCAGACACAAAAATGTTTAATTTTTCAAGGATTTTTTTAGAATTTTTTTCTCATTTTGGACAAAATGAAGGAACTTTCTGACCTGAAAGTTGTGGAAAACTTTATTAAACTTTTTAGTGTAAAGCATATATGTACATATTTATTATCTAAAGCTGTGAAGGAGTTAAGGTGTAATGGAAAACAAACACATCAGTCTGATCAAATGAAAATGCTGGTTCGCTTCTAGTTGTCGAATAACTTGAGGGAGAGAAATAGTTATAGCATAAAACAAAAAATTGTACTTAATATGAAATAAGTTTTTAGAAAACAGTTTTTAGAAAAACCCAATATTTAGAAAACAGTGCCGGAATTGCTGGACATAAAAATAAAGTTATTTAATTTCGATAATTTAATTTAATCAATCCAAAAATAAATATTTATTTTATTTTTTTGTTTTAAAAATTTAAACTTGCTTTAATAAAAAAAAATATTTTTTTTTAATTTTGTCGATTTTTTTATTTCTTTAAAATATTTATTAAATATATATTTTATTTTTAAAAAATTAAAAAAATTTTTTTTAATTTTATAAAGTTGATGATCAAAAATTAAACTTAAACTTTAATTTAAAAAATGAGTATTGAATATATATTTTGGTGAGTATATGAATATATTTGTTTAGCTTTTTTCGAATTTATTTTAGAAAAAAGATTATTACGTATTTAATAAAGAAAAATTATTTTATTTTTAGAAAGAAAATTTTTATTTTTGGAAGAATTTTTTTAATTTTAGATGAAATTTATATTGCGTAAATTAAATAAATTTAAATAAAATAAATGTGGCAAAAAATTAATTTTTTTAAATAAAAGATAAGTTTTGAAAGATAAATAGAAAAAATAGAGAATAAATTTCTGTTGTGGAAAAAATTAAAAAAAAATTTTTTTTGTAAGAGAATATATCCACAAATTCATTTAAAAAGTAATTCAAAACTTGCTTAACACTAACAATTTTAATTTTATAATTTTCTAATAAAAAAATTTAAATAATTTATTTAATTTATTTTTTAATGAAGCTGGAATTAATAATTAAATTTTTATTATTTTTTGGTAAATAATTTTTTTAATTAAAAATTAGAATATAATTTTAATTAATTGGGAGGATTTTCTTTAAATGTTTGATAAATAAAAATAAATTTAAATTTTTAATTAAATTATTTTTGTAAATAATTTAATTAATTTATCAGAAATGTTATTTTTAAAAGAAAATAATCTAATTTAAAAATAAAAAATATTTTTTCGGAAAAAATTTTTTTTCGGAATATGTGAAATAAAAATCTTAGTTTATTTTTGAAAAAAAGACAAATTTAAAAATTTATTTTATTAGTAATTTTATTTTTTTTTAATTTTTCTTTCAATTAAAATATGTATAAAGGGAAGGTAAAAGAAATTTTTTCGGAAAAAATTTTTTTTCAAAATTTTATTTTTAATTTTACACTGAAAAAAAATCCTTTCTTTTTTTTTAAATATATTTTTAATTTAAAAATTAAAATAAAATTCCCTCATAAAAGTTTAACATTTATTTAAAGGTTCCCCCTCAATTTTATCAATTTTTGCTACCTCCGTTGATTTCTCAGCAGCATTTAATGGAGTTCTTTCTACATGTTTTGCAGACGGAAATTGGTCAAAAAAATTATTTAGATTATTTTTTATTTTTTAAATTTTAGTATGACTTTATTAGAAAATCCCGCTGCTTCTCAAGCTACACTTAATAATTGGCTTAATAGCTATTTAAGCGGGAAAATTACTTATGGAGACGGAAAAAATGGTAAATAGATAAACAATTTATTTATGTACCTAGATTTTTAAATCAAAATTTCTAAAAAATTCAAAATTTTTAAAAATTCTTTTAAAAATTTTTAAAAATTTTTAATTTAATTTTTTAATTTTTTTTTTCTTTAATTTTTTAATTTTTTCTTTAATTTTTCTAAAAAATTCAAAATTTTTAAAAATTCTATTTCTTTTTCTTTGAATGATAAAAATAAACATTTTTGGAATGAACAAAAAAAATACAATAATTTGAGGGAGATAAATAAATTTTTGATTTCTGAATTAAAAGACTGGGAGAGAATCTAGATTGATCTTGATCATTCTCGCCCCGATCCGTTCTTTATTTTTTCAATAATTAAATTTAATAATAATTATCCAAATTTACATAAAGGATCCACAGAATATACCGTTATTTTTGATTCTGTATTGAACATTGTTGGACAACCTGGAAATTTTTTGCTTGCAAATTGTCCTAAAAATGCAAAAAATGCAAAAGGAAAGGATATTTCTTGCAGAAAAAATAAAATGCAAATAATGGAAATTGGGTAGAAATTTAATTTTTAATTAAAAAAAATTTTTTTAAAGAAATTTGCAATGTGACAAAGATTTTAATCAAACAACCTTGGATAATGCTACATTAAATATGCGAATTTGTGAAGATAGTTTACAAGTAAAATTACTAAATTTATTTGTCAAAATTGGCACTAGAGAAAACAAAACAAAATTATATATAAGGGTTTGGACTAGGGTTGTTCCCCGACGGGGGGAGGGGCCACGGGGAAATACTTTCAGGGAGGCAGCACGGGGGGGGGGGAAGACGGGGAAGGGAAAATTTATTCTCTCGCCACGGAGGGGGGGGGGAGGGAATTCAAGAAAAACTCTAATTACCCGACTTGTGGTACAACCCCTACGGATAGGGTTTGGACCGGGTCGGGAAAAATATTGCGTCGTAATTGGGGGAAATGTTGTAAACCTACAAATGTTGAGAATATGTACAATACGAAAAACTTGAGAATTATTTTAAAATCTTTATTTTAAAAGTTTGGAGGACAGCAAGACAATAAAACAAAACTTTTATTGGTTGATGGAGAGAAATTTAACCAATTTGATGGAATTCTTAATTCTGGTGCTCCAAAATCACCTAAAGCTGATGGAGTATTTTCTTTAGCTTATTCTGATGATTCTTATAAATTGCAAAGTGGCGCCCAATATTTGGTTACTGGAAAACAAGAACAACCTGTTGTGAGCATTTATATGCAAAAATTTGAGTAAGAATTATTTCACTAAATTATTTTTAACCAAAGTAAATAAATGGCCAATTTAGTGTTATACTTTATCTCAGTGATACGGTCTAGTACGTCACTCTCTAGACCTAATTTTGCTGGAGAAAGTGGGAAAGGATGAAGTCATAGAGATTAATTAACCCTCCCATTAATATGAATGCGAGACCTCTATTTAATAAATATATTCTTCTCCCAGAGGAACAAAACGTTAAAACGAGCCAGAAGGTTAAGATAAATATCAAGTTTATTAAAATTTGGTCGGGTTAGGAGGGTCAGCATAATTTTGTCACAACCGGGCCAAAAATTTAATAAATAATTTTCTCAAGATTTTTTTATTTTACAGCAAATTAGACCCATTAAGTGGAACAAAGGGTATATTAAATTTTGGTTTAGTAAATAATGAAAATTGTGTGCAATGGGGCCAACCCCAATCTATAGTGGAAGGAGCTCGTCGATGGTTTGGAAATATTTTTTTTAAAAATTGAAAAAAATTTCTTTTCAGGAAAATTTCGATGGAAGCAGAGAAAATATTAAACGAAACAACCGAAACATTTAAAGACCAAGAAGCACTAATATCCACAACAGACATTTTTATGTTTGCACCTGAGAATTTTACAAGAGATATTTTAGATAAACTTAAACCAGTAAAGGACAATTGGTTTTTCAAATTTTTGCGAAAAATTAAATTATCTAAACTTGTAGGTTTTGAATTGTTTAAATGTTGTTTAGATTTGTAGGGAATATTTATTTTTGTATATAGGGATTGAATGAACAAATCGAGGAAATCTAAAATCGCAAATGGAGGGATTCTTTGCAAGACAAATGAGAGAAAATTCTATGTAAAAAGTTTAGGGATAGAGTTTACAAGAAATTCTTAAACAAAAATTCCTTTTAATGGGATAAGGGGGAAAATTCTATCCTTTATTTATCCGGGCAATAAACGGAGGAAGATTTCCCTCTTTTCTCAAGTAATTCCCAGCTATATTTTTGTAAAATTTAAAAAACTCAAATTTTTTATATTTTGTAGTCTCCAAAAGACGTAATGGTCCAATGCCCAAGTGCCAAAGAATTAGAACAACTTCCAACAATTAAATTTACTTTTGGAGAAAATGGAAAATCGTTCGAATTTAAACCGAACGAATATATTATGCCTGTAAAGAAAAAATTAATTTCTCTAAAATAATTTTTATTTTTTTTCAGTTAGTTACTCCAAAAATGTTCGGGAAAAACTTTAAAATATTTAATTGGTGTCATGTGTTAATTCGCTCTAGGCCAGACCCTGCAATGTTAGCAAGAAATTTATTGCCCGAAAATAACCAAAATCAATGGATCCTTGGACAAGCATTTTATAATAAAGCTTGTGTGGCTTTTAACTACAAAGACAGTACTGTAAGTTTGGCTGAAGCTTGGACACAAGAAAAATAAAAACGGAAATGATTTTGATGGAAAAAGAAGAAGTCTATTTAAATTCTTTCAAAATTTTGGTAAAAACATTCCCCTTCACTTTCAACAAGAACAAAAATTTTTAAATTTTCTTTCGTAATTATTATTTATTTTAAATGATAATTGGAAAATAAAGATAAATTGGGTAAAACAATTTGTAAATGTGATAAGAATATTTTTAGATCCCCAAAGCGTGACTAAAACTAATTTCAAGGTAAATAAAAAATAAAAATAAATTTTATTAAAAATATTAAATGGAATGTTATAGTATTAAGAAAATAATTTTGAAGTTCAAATATCACACTCTAATTTTTGAATAATTTTAAAATTAAAAATTAATATTTCCCTCAAAAATATATTATTTTATTCCTGTCGGATTTTCATCTAAAAATGTAACAAGCATTTTTGTATAGTCCATAACAAAGCTTGTAATCGACTAAAAAATATTTTTTACATTTTTTTATTTTATAATATTTATACCCTTCTTATCAACATTCGAGGGATTGGAATCTTAAAAAAATAAAAATAGATTTTAAAATAAATTTAAATAAAATTTACCCGCAAATCTGTATTCATTAACCATTCAAACAATGCACTTTTCTCCCCCAATTTAGAAATTCTAAACATATTTACACCATTACGACCCCTAAAAATTTAAAAAAAATATTTAAAATTAAATATGAAAGGGATTTTTTTCTTTTTTTGATAAGACATTTTATACCAAAACAAAAGTTCGTCTAATTTCAAAAATTTTTTTCAACGTCTACAAAGAAAAAATTTCTTCCAGCCCAGCCCGTAAATTCTCAAATAGTTATTAAAAGATCTCCTCACCGAATTTCAACTCCACCTTCATTTTTCGTAATTTTTGATGTTTTTTGTTCTCCTCCAACAGTTCCATCTTCTTCAGCAAACTCAATCGATAAATAAACCCCAACAAAAGAAGTTTCTTCTGTATTGGTAATAAAACGACTAAAAATTTTTTTTTATTTTGAGTAAAAAAAATTTACCGAATGTCGATGAAATGCCTAAAATTTTAAATTGAGTTAAAATTAAAAAAATTTTTTTTGAGAATTTCGTTTCAAGTTTAGAGAGATATTTTAATATTTATCCTTTTTTAAGCAAAAAATTTTTAATTAAAAAATACCTCGGTGCAATATATCCCCCACCAGAAGCTTTAGTAATCGTTATAACAATATCTGTTGTACTATCAACAACTTAAAAAGAAAATTAAAGTTAGAAAGTACAAAATTTAAAAAACCAAACCAGCAACAATTCTCGTTTCCAAAATTTGTTTATTCCATTTTTGATTTTCTCTCCAAACAGCATTAAAGACAGCTTTAAAAAAATTTCTTGCAATTTGTTTATATTTAGAAAAAAACCTCTAGCAGTGTGATCTATCACAGTTTTTATATAATAACTGTTTGATGCGTCATGATAACGAATCTAAAATTAATTTTAAAAATCAGGATCTAAATATAAAAAATCATCAACAAACTTCAGGCACATTTTTATTTTCCTTTTGCAAAACTTTCCAACAATTTATATTAACAAAAAGGGAATCTGCTTCGTTCTGAGCTCGAATAATTGCTTCTTTGCATTTTCTTCTAGAAACTTTACCAATTCGTGAAATATTTTTGCAACGTTCTTCATTCTCGTCTAAATGATTTTTAATAAATATATTATTCTTAACTAGAAAAATTCTAAAAAATGATTTAGTTAAATGATGAAGATTCACAACAACAGACCCCGATTATTGTCAAATTAAAATTCATTTAAAAATTGTTCTCAAAAAAATTAAAAACCAACCAGAAGTGTCGTCTTCAAATGCTGTGTGAAAAAATTCCTCTTCATTCGCAACAATTTGCCTAATTAATTCTTGAGCATTTAAACGTTGTCTATCCGTATCAGATCCATTAATGACAGTTGTTCCTACACCTCTATAAAAATTATTTTTTAAACTAAAATAGAAAATATAAACATGTCTCTTTGATGTTCTGAATCCAAAACTCTAAAGGGCATAAGCCAAAGTTCGAACCAAGCTATACAAAGTGAAGCAATGATCACCAAATACTGAAAGAAGTTTGTATTAAATTTTTAATAATTTAAATTTTTGAAAACTATATAGAATCTCAATTTTCTAGCACAAAAAACAACAGAAAATCATAAAATTCTAAAAATCATAGCTAAAATGAATCACAGATAAAAAGAAACATTCATTCCAAAATAATAAATTTCATATTCATTCTCATAAAAATTTCAATACTTCACCTGTTGTATCGAACCCTTGTCTTTGTCAAAAAAATAGAATATTTTAATTCCAATAAAAATAGTTGAAACAGTTGTAGTGAACGCCACAGGAATCCTTCCTGGCATAAAAGTATTTTGTTTATAATAAATTAAATATACCAGTGATCACATTTTATCCAAGCATAAGCAAACAGAAGAACCAACATACGAAGAAATGAAAGTATTGCTAAAATATAATTTTGGAAATTTTTCTAGGTTTTGATAGAAGATGGAGAAATAAGAATATTTACAGGATTTTAATGGAAAGTAAGATTCGTTACAGAACCCGAGGTTACTTTCAGACAGGAAATAGAGTTTCAGGCCCGTAAGCAGGAGGTAGGGAAAAAACCCCCTTTTTTAAAAAAATCCCTTTTAGGGCCTGGTTTAGATGGTTTAGTTTAGCTGGTTTAGCCTGGTTTTTTCCTGGTTTTTTTAAAAACCCCCTTTAGGGCCTGGTTTAGACCTGGAATTTTTTTGACTTGAAATAAAGGCTCAAAAATTCTAAAAATCCTGCATGCTTTCCTTATCAATTTTTCAGCAGATAAAAACATGGCCTAAAGCCTGTCTAAATATCCTAGACCTCGTCCCCATCCAACCAAATTTATAAATAACATTAAAATCATACCCAAATCAAAAAGTGAATTGTGAAGAAAATGAGGGGCAAAAATATTTATTTCTTCCAAAAATACTTCCATCCATGTATTTTTATAAGGTTTAGTAACAGCAGAAAGTAGCCAAAGAAGAGTAGAAAGAACAAAATCAAAAACATTAACTAAAAAAATTTTTAAAAGAAAAATTTTAAAAATTTTTAAATTTAACCAATTAAAAATCTTCTTCGTTCTTTACTCATTCCAATCTCTCTATTGTACAATAAATAAGCAGTTGGATTGTAAAGAATATTTCCAATAGAAGGATTTATTGTTAAAATACGATCTCGAAGGGAGCCAGACATTTTGCAAGCTAAAAATGAAAAAAACAAAATTTTTATTTTCTTCGTTAAAATTTTTCATCCAAACAAGGCTAACTGATTAAAAATAATAATTACAAGTAAATTGTCCCTTATCAGTTAGCTTATCAATGCTTGAATTTTGCAAAATTTTTGTTTTACGAAATATTTTTGGCAAAATGTCTAAAAAATTTTTTTTTTATTTTTTTGCAGTTTACCTTTGTAAATTTCGTAATTTGTTTTTAAAATTTTTATATTTCTTTTATTTTGAAAACAGCTGAAGTTGTGTAAATTTTTAAATAACAAATTTTCTAATGTCCTGTTTAAAAATTGTTTTTTTATGTTTTCTTTTATTGAATAGAAACCAATAAATTAATTTACTAATTTGTTTATTTTTAGTTAACGAAAACAAAAAAAGATAAATTTTGTCAAGTATCATATGAACAATAACGTTGTCAGTGCAAATCCGCCAACAAATCATTCGCATCAGAATTCTCCAATTACAAATGGTGGGACTCAGGGTAACGATGTTTCTCAACATCAGGTTTTCTTAAGTCTTTTGATATTTTAATGTTTCAAAACTTTTAATTAGCAACATCACGTTTATTCGCATAACGTAGGTGGACTTGGACAACAAGAACATCATTCGCAATATTCTGTGCCTCACAATTCGCATCGTTTTGCGCACAGAGATGGACCGTTAGTTTTAAATTTTTTAAAAACATTTTATATTCTAATATTAGGGCAACTATAACCCTTCCACCTGGTACGCGCCTTCTGCCTGATTCGACTCAAGTTTCAAATGTTCAACAACAGCAGGATCTGGCTGCTGCAATGTATGGGATGTATCAAAATTCTAATCCTCAAACTGGTTTTGCTATGCAGCAGAGTGGGTATCCTAATCAACAATTAGCAACATCTGGAGGCCATTATTATTATACGTAAGCCATTATATTTTTAGTGCTCTCCCAAATATTTAATTTTTCTAGTGCGCCTGCTGGTCAATATTATACCAATACAGCTGGATATCCTGTAACTCAACAGGTTTTTTGAGTATTTGGATTAAAAGAAATTTAATCTTTTAATTTAGACTCTAATCATGCCACAGCCTCCGGCGCCTGCTTATCAAATTTTGAGTCAACCGGTTATTCCATCTAGCACACATGCTACGCAGCAGCTTATTTCTTCGAGTGGAAGTGGTATTCAACCACAGGCTGTTAATGTTTCCATTGGAATGCCGGCGACTGCTGTTTCTATGCCACAGGTTTTTAATTTCTATATGTGAAAAATATTTAAAATTTTCAGAGCAATGTTATTGTTTCAAACGCTGGAGGAACTTTGTCCTCAGCTAATGCTCCAACCACACAAACACAGCCTCAAAAAGCGAAAAGGATTTTGGCAATTGTTAATCCAGATAGTGGAGAGTCTTTGAAGTTAGGGCCTGGTAAGTCTACTTGTCTTTTTAAAATAATTATTCTGAAACCATAGATACAAGACCAGCTACTTCTATTGGTTCATCAGGGGCCTCCGATGAGGAAACTAAATCAACAATCGTTAAGACCGACTTTTTCAGAAAAATTGCAGAACGTGCTCATGAGACTGGTGCTGTGCCACCACAGCAAGCTAATCGACGTTCGCCTTCCTCTTCTGCTGGTATGATGGCTAATGAGGCTATGAACCAAGCATTGTTAGAACAGCAGCGTCATTTGCATACAACTGGTTCAATTCCAATCATTCAGAAAGGGTCACAAGGTAAAATTTAAATATATTAATGCTATTTCCGTTTTATAATTTTTTTCAAACTTTAATAACGAAAATTAAAATTCGTTTTCCAAACATATTAATGCGTGTTTTTCTTTCTCTATTTATGCTAATCTCTTGTTCCTTGTAATAATAACTTGCCCTATTGAATATTTTTGCATAATTTTTATTTTTTAATCTATCGATTTTACTTATAATTTTTAGCAAGCACAGCTGGTTTCTCTGAACCAACACATTCGCCACAGTTTCCATACTTGTTGCATCCTCCAAACTCTGTCAACAGCGTTTCATCTCCGATTCCTATTGAACAGCATTCAATGCCAATAAATCATCAACATTCACCGCATAATTTGCCTTCTATCTTGGAGCTTAATGTTTTTCATTCACTAATTTCTTGCTATTTTTTCTTTTCAGATCAAAAATCCATCGCCTAAACATGAAGAGGACCAACTTAAATTTGTTCGAACGAGTCCGTCACTTTATGTTGATGAACAAAGAGTTCGATTGCCAGAATCAGATGAACATGGAAAACATGCTAATAAAGCAATAGTAGATATTTTTTCTGGACAGGTTTTTAACTTCATATTTGCCTATATGTTCATAATATTCAAGGAAGTTGATGGTGGACAGAGTCCTTCGCCAACTGAGATTAATGATGCCAAAACTTCCGAGGAAAAAATTAGCGAATTAGAAGAGGAGATGGCAAGCTATGATGGAATTCGGTTTTTTTAAAAAACCTATTCTACTTAACAAGGGTGTAGCCAAGGGGGGGCTTCTGGGGCTAAAGCCCCCCCCCCCCCCCGAAATGGGGAAAAGGGAAAAATTTGGGGAAAAAAGTGAATTTTTTTGGCCTACGGCCTTCGAATTTTAAAAAATTTTCGCCTGCGGCGCTGAAAAAGGAAGAAATCTTGCCTTTTGAGCTCAGAATTCAAAAAATTTTCGCCTGCGGCGCTGAAAAAGGAAGAAATCTGGCCTTTTGAGCTCCAGAATTCAAAAAATTTTCGCCTGCGGCGCAGAAAAGATGAAAATTTATGAACAAAAAAATTTGCGTCCGGAACGCCAAGGTAAACGCCAAAAATTTGGCGCCCACCCAGTGTTAGCCCCCCCCCCCCGAAATCGACCCCCTGGCTACGCCCTTGCTACTTAATATTTTTATATTATATCGGATCATTTTTTAGTGATGACACACATAATCTTGATGAAATGATTTATAGCCGTTCTTTCCTCATGCTTCTTCGAAAAGTCGCACGTGTTCGTTTTTGCTTAATTTTCAATTTGTTGAGAATTATTTTTAGGCAATAAAAGCTGTTGAATGTCCCAGATCTGAGCAGGAACTTGAGGAGTTGGGGTTAAGCAAGAAAGGGATGGTTGTTAATCAGTTATCGATTGGATCGAAAC
Source organism: Meloidogyne arenaria (assembly GCA_036172955.1). NCBI lineage: Eukaryota > Metazoa > Nematoda > Chromadorea > Rhabditida > Meloidogynidae > Meloidogyne > Meloidogyne arenaria. The sequence continues at coordinate 3,612,697 of JARQAB010000001.1, forward strand.
CGAAGGTATTGATTTCTTTTTTTTATTTTTGTATTTTACAAGGGCGTAGCCAAGGGGGGGGCTTCTGGGGCTAAAGCCCCCCCCCCCCGAAATGGGGAAAAGGGAAAAATTTGGGGAAGGCGTTGGGCAAAAAAGTGATTTTTTTTGGCCTACGGCGTTCGAATTTTAAAAAATTTTCGCCTGCGGCGCTGAAAAAGGAAGAAATCTGGCCTTTTGAGCTCCAGAATTCAAAAAATTTTCGCCTGCGGCGCAGAAAAGATGAAAATTTATGAACAAAAAAATTTGCGTCCGGAACGCCAAGGTAAACGCCAAAAATTTGGCGCCCACCCAGTGTTAGCCCCCCCCCCCCGAAATCGACCCCCTGGCTACGCCCTTGGTATTTTATACTTTAAAGCGGTTTGAGGCTGCTGGTGGTGATTTCAAGCCTTCATGGCAGCATCAAGGAGGAGGTGGTAATGCTCAATTTGGAGGTACTAATCAATTCGGTGCGGGATCACGGTTTGGTTCTACTCGCCCGCCAAATTATGGTTTTCCAATTTTGCAAATAATTCATTTTTTGTTTAATTTTAGTTGGCCGTCACAGTGATAATAAATTAAAGCCAAAGAAAGGGCCAATTGTTTGCCGTCCATCATTGGATCAGAGACCAACAAAAATAGAAAAAGTTTGATTTTTCGTATCTCACGGATACAATTCTTTAACTTTTAGACTGATACTTTACCTAAAAAGTCTGCTAATGCTTGGAAGTCAAAGCGTGAAGAACGTTTCGATATGAATGCTCCTGTTAAAGATGAGGAAGAGGCTCGACATGATGTTTGTTTTTTTAAATAAAATTTTATTTCAATATTTTAGAAAATCAAAAAAGAAGTGCGTGGTTTGCTCAATAAAATCACACCTTCTTCATATCAAGAGGTTTTATTAGATTTCTGTTACTTAACTAATTATTCCTTTAAATTGCAGCTTTCTGATGAATTCTGTGCCTATAAATTTATTGAAGACACTAAACTTTTGACTCCAGTTATCGATTTGATTTTTGATAAAGCTGTAGAAGAGCCACATTTTTGTCCTCTTTATTCTGATTTGTGCAAAAAACAGGTTTGCATCAAAAAGAAAATCAATTTTAATATTTTTGTTAGGTTGATGTCGAACGCCAAATGTATTTACAGCGTGATAAAACACCCGATAAACAGTCTGATAAGCAATCAGATCAGGCAGACAATCAAGCTGAAAAGCCAAAAGAGAAGAAGAATTTTAGGTTATTTTTGATTTAAATTCTAAAATTAAAGAATTTTAGAGCTGAGATCATTACAAAATCTCAACGTACTTTTCTTGCTTCTGATGAGTATGACAATAAAGTAAAAGAATTATCAGAAAAATTAAAGACTGCAGATGATAAGACTCGTGTATTGCTTGAAGAAGAACTCGAAACTCGTCGTTCTAAAGAAAAACGTCGACTTTTGGGAATTATAAAATTTATTGGACAATTATATCGACATCAATTGCTTATTGAAACGGTGAATGATCGAATAATAGTTTTTATGTTTATTATTTTAGATTATTGATTGGTGTGCTGTTGAATTAGTGCGTAGATTCGAAGCGACACAGGATGAAGTTTATATTGAGTAATTTGTTTTGTCACCTATTTTTTGCAAAATACCTTTTAGGTATGCTGTGGAGTTGATCGAAACAGTTGGAAAAAATTATGAAAAGCGAACAGATCAAGAAGGCCAAGGAATGCGCCAACTTCAACAGCAGAAGACTTCAGCTCAGATTATTTCTGGTGAAAAGCAGGTTATTCTAAATTAGGAATTAGGTATACAATTTAAAATTTTGACTTATTTTTTAGCAGGAACAATTTCGTTTGGATATGGTTGTTTCTCATTTGAGTCAACTCAAACCTAAAGTTTCCAATCGAGTAATTGACTTTATTTTTTTCTTTTTTTAATTAAAAATATTAAAGGTTCGTTTTGCAATAATGGACCTCGAAGATTTGAAAAAGAATCGTTGGGTGCCTCGTGGAGGCGAAAAAGGTCCAAAAACAATTAATGAAGTAAGGGAAGAAGTCGAAAAGGAGCAACAAGTAAATGAACTGGAACGAATTGAAGTAATAATAAAATTAATTTTTTTAAATTTTTTTCTCTTTTTAGCACGAAAAGCAAAAGGATAAAGTCCAGCTTTTGCGGAAACCAAATACTGGTCGAACTGGTTACGGAGGTAGAAGTTCGGCTGATAGGCGTCAAGCTGCGGTTATTTTTTCTTTTAAATTTTAAAACAAAATTTTTATTTATTTAGGCAGCCAGTTCTTTGTATCCACGCGACAGCAAAACTGAAAGTCGCATTTCTTCAGCAAGACTTTCGGAGCTTGATAAAGAGAGTAGTGGTAAGGAATTCATTTATTTTTTGTTTTAAAAATTTTTTGTTAAATGCTTTAACTAATTCTTAACTGGAAAAAATATTGTAAAAATATTTATTAAATAGCTAGTCTATTTTGGTTTTTGTGTTTATTAGGTTCTTTTTTTGGCTTTGTACCTTTTTAAAATCCAGTTTAGATATCTAATAAAGTTAAATAAACATTTTAATAATTAAAAATTTTTTAGTAAAGAAACCAGCTTGGAGGCAGGATACTAGTAAAAGCGGTGGCCATTCAACTACGGGAGGTGGCGAGGCTTGTAAGATTTTTATTTCTTTAAATAATTTTTTAAAAATTTATTTTAATTAAAGAACAATTTGGCCTTTCTCAGGTAGTGTTAAATTGATTTTATGGGTTCTAGAAAAGAAGGATATTATTTTGTGTTAGAAAAAGTACATATATTTTATAAATTCCCTTTTCTGTTTAAAGCACATAGCAAAAAATTAATAAATATATATTTTTGTATTTTAGCTGATCCTAGATTTTAAAAACAATTTCCTTTATTATTGTTTGGCTAGGTGCTTTTTCTGTTTTTGTTTCATAAGTGTCTAATATCCAAAATATTATTTTGCTGTTTATAAATAATATTTGTTGAATGTCGTTTTTTGATGGATAGATATCCTTTAATTTTATCTGGAAAAAAATTCAATTTATTCCATCAGTCCAAAAAATAATTTTGTCTTTGTTTTAGTAAATATCTATGTATATGCCCACAAGAGGCATTTTGCAAAAAAAAAAAGCATTTTTTCTGCATTCTTCTCCTTTACCTCTCTTTCATGAAAGCGGGGGCTAGTTTTATTCCTATCTAGACCCACCGAAGATCAATGATCTTTATAGATGAAAGTGGGGGCTAGGTTTATTTCTAGTTTATCTAACATACACTTATGGTAAGAAGGCCCAGAATAGACCTAAGCGTCATAGAAGGATCGCGACTAGCTTCTAGTTTATCGAATAGAGTAGCTCCTATTTAGCTGACATAACTCTATTGATTATACCTCTAAACTATAACTGTTATTACTCTAACATTACTATAATGTTTTAATGATACATATTTTTTTGGCTATTTTTGAATTTTATTTTATAATTAAATTTCCCTTTAAATTATAATTAAATGTTTTTTATATTTACCCCGCGTGAGATGAATCTGCCCGCCAATTAACTAAAACAATTCTTCCGTTGTTAATGCCAACCGAGAGGATTACTTATTTTTTAGAATCAATACCTTTGATTATTTAAAGATAGCAACCATTTTTGAATAAATATTTAAATTGGCGAGAGGAAGACATCAAAAACGTAAAAATAAAAGTAACCTCACAAATTAAAAATTTTATTTGTATTTAATACGGATGTGGAGACTTTAACAAAATATGTATTATGAAGGTGTTTGCAAGTATTTTCGCAATTATAAAGGATTTTTATTTGTTCTGTTGTATTTTCCTTTGGGGGTTGCTTTTTCAGTTTGTTTTTAGGCATTGGAAAAAGATTTTAATTAAAAACGGGATTATGTATTTTACATTTAATCCTAATTCCACACATTGACTAAATCCACCCGCTCCCATCCATTGATATCCAAATTTTAAAAATTTGCCTTAAATTAAGTGTGTAAATGAGGTCTAGCTTTAAGTTAGGTGTTATTTTATTTTCGGATTGCCTGTATATTTATTTCCTTTTGAGACTTTACCTAGAGAACAACTTTTAACTATGGCCAATCAACAATAATAAATACATTTATAATTTAACTTATTTTAAATTATTAGGAAAATAAATTTACAGATTCGTCTATATTTTTAATTTAACTATTACTTAAAAAATTCCGTCTTGTTGCAAAACATGCTATACTAAAAGGTGTGGAATGAGAAACTTTTTTTGAAATTTTTAAAATTTTTTCAGTGCCTTTTCTGTTTCGTTGCCTGTGTATTTTTTGCCTGTACATTACTCCAAATTTTTGCCTTTTCTATTAACCTTAATTACTTCAATTAGTCAATCATTTACACAAATAATTACCAATTCCTCTTCTACAGCTTCAGTTACTGTCGGTTTGGTTAGTGTTGAGACTTTACCTAGTGAACAACTTTTAACTATGGCCAATCAACAATTACATACACTTAATTTAACACAACGTGATATATTTCAAATTAGGTTCTCTATTTTTGTTTAGATTTTAATATCAAAAATGGACATAAAACTAAATCTTCCCTCATTATTTTCCGTCTGCAAATTTTGCCAAGTTTATTTATCTTACATTGAATGCCCCTCAATTTCTCATTGTTTTCTTCAAGCTTTTCGAATGTTATATTAAAATAATATTTTAATTTTTATGAGAGATCGGACATAGACTAGATTTCCTTCTAAAATCAAATTAAAATTAATATTCTATTAGACGTTTATCACAATCTATCATCAACTCCTACCTCTTCTTTAGGTCCATGGATAGTCTCAAAATGATTAGTAATATTACTTATAACAGTTCTAGCATACTAAAAAATCTTCTAAATTAAATATAATTATCACATCCCCCTTAAAATATTTTCAGTGTTAAATCATACGATTCAAGTGGTTCATGCTCAAAAGGCGTTCAAAGCATTGGGGGCTCATTTCAAGCATTACAAATGATTTATAATTCGAATATTAGTGCTTTATTTGGACCTATTTGCTCACACGGTAAAGGGAAAATTAATTTAAAGAGGGAGGGATTTTAATTTATACAGATATTGAATTAATTGGAAGATTATCTTCAACTAAAAATTTACTTCAATTTGATTTTTGGCAAGATAATAGAAACAATTCTTTATTTAAAAGAGCACCTAACAGTATTATTCAAGTAAATAAAAGATTATTTTAAATAAAAATTCGTAAAAAATTAAATTAGATTTAAATACCTTTTAAACATCGCTTGATTTTTGGGTTAACTTTTGTTTATTTTTACGATTTTTTAATCGAGTGTTTTTTGGGTTTTGAGTAGGGTTGTCAGTTTCAAAGAAATAATTCCTTATTTATTAAAAAATTTTTTACAAACTAAAAAATTTCGGTTGGCTTTATTGTTTCAATTTTGGGTAGTTGAAGAATTTGTTGAGAACTAACAACTCCTGTTTTAAGTTTTCTATTTATATTTGGGTTCGAAAAAGAATCAAAACTCTTAATTCTCATTGCTAAATGAAAGTAATCAGAAAACATTTTATTTTTTAATTAAAAAAAAAAGATGTCAACAATGTCAATAACCAATTTGGGTGTAAATCTATTGTCTACACTAACTTTATTTAATTGGAAAAGTATTGCTTTAATTAGTTGTCCAGATTGTGGAGATAAAGCTGAACCTGGTACAAGTATGGAATCATTTCTTACAGACCATAAAGTAAATAAAATATTTTTAAATAAATTAATTTTTGAAGAATTAAAAAAGTTAATTTTTTGGTAGGTCACTTAAGGGAAAAATGAAAATCTTTAATAATGATGTTTATTTTTAAATTTATCTTTTCCGGATGAAATTTCAGGAAATTAAGATATTAAATCAAAGCTTGTTTTGTTTCTCTGGAAATTCTCTTTTAGAATTTTTAAAAGAAAATAACTTTAACCACTTAGGATTTAAATTTAAAAACAAAATTAATTATTTATTTAAGATAACAATTCTTTTACATATTCAACTTTCTCCAAATAAAGATGGAAGCAATTCAAGTAATTCTTTTGCTTCTCAATTGAAGGATGTTAAACAAAAGGCTAGAGGTAGAAAAATAAAAAATCATCTTTAATTTATCTTTAATTTAACTTTAGACTTCTAAATAAAAACAAATAGTCTTTAAATTAATTTTTAATAGAACACAATTAATTCACCTACCAATTAATTGTTCAATAAATAAAAAATATATTTCAGTAATTGTTGCAGTCTTGGGGGATCAGTTATCCGATTATGTCGACTTTTTGACTGCTCTACAAATTCTCGGAATATCTACAGTTAATTAATTTAAATATTTAAAAATTAAAAATTGTTCTTTAAAAGACTGATTATTCCCCAATTCTTTGTATTACCCGTTACTGGCCAACAGAAATGGATTTACCTTGGATGCAAAAAACAAATGGAGATTATAAATTAAATAAACAAATGCTTGATTTATTTCAACACAATTTAGTGGTAATTAAATATATTTATTTACCAGAAGGTGTTTATTGTATTAGAGATCTTGCCAAAATAAGAAATAAATTTCTACTTTGTATAGGAACGGCAAGATCTTTTGGTGTCCAGTGATGGGAAAGTTCCAAAATTTTCTCTGGAACCGGTTCCAGTTTTGGAACTGCTTTTTGAATTTCTTTAGTTCCAGTTCCGGAACTTGAACTTTCCCATCACTGTTGGTGTCTACTTAACAAAAATTCAAAAAGAGTTTCCGATATATCTCTTGTCTTCTTTACGGTTAACTTAAACAATCCCTTTATATATTAAATGAGTTTTGGGAGACTTCGTTTAAAAATATTTTTTGGGAGCATTTCCCTATTTTTTTAATTTTTTTTATTTAATTTTAACAAAAAAGCTTGTCAACGATTTCTATTCAAATGATCAAATAAACACTTTTATTAAACAAATGGGGCTAAGTACCGATTCTGGTATTCAACAAAGGAATAAATTACTTCAATCAATTCAAGTAAAAAAATAATTTTTTTCTGCAAACCCCTTTAATTAAAATAGCTTTACGAATGTTTTTGGACTTATGCTTTAGCTTTGTGGCATGCATATAGCAGCACAAATGATCTTTCTGTTTACCAAAATGGGACAATTTTGGCTGATGCTGTTGGGCAAAGTTTGGAAGGTTTTTTGGAGGAAATATATTTCTTTTAGAGAATATTCTTTTAGGTCCTTTTGGCACAATAATTTTAAGTGGATATCAAAAACGAATAGCTCCCTACAAACTTTTTTTGGTTCTTTCATATAATTCAAACAACCAAACGGTTGGAACTTTTTATTTTTATTTGTTTTAAACTTGTCCGGATGCGGTTTTCCGGAAATTATATTGAGTGAATAATTAATGACTACCTTATATGCCCAAAATAATTACCCCGGGTAATTATTATTCCATCCTTTCTGCATAAAGGGAAAATTAATTGAGAGAGGGTAGTTATTCGAGTTTTGAAATTTGAACGCGCACTAGGACCAGTGCTTCGAAATTTCAAATTTGCTCGTACTCGTACTCGTACTTCGTACCACCTCTTTTTTTGGCCTCGTACTCGTACTCGTACCTCGTACCACCCTTATTTTAGGCCTCGTACTCGTACTCGTACCTCGTACCACCCTTATTTTTGGCCTCGTACCTCGTACTCGTACCTCGTACTTACTCGTACTTTAGAAAAAAACAAAAAATCGAAAATTTTTATGATTTTTTGGAGTCCAGGACATCTACTTTTAAATTTTAAGCGTTGTATGTGATAATTTTTGAATCTTGGAAGGCTTTGAAGCTATAAATCCTCCAACTTCATCCATTTTCTGCGCTGAAAGCGAAGGTTTTGGGCATTTTGGAAAGCAAGGAGAAATTTTCCTCCAAGATGGGTCGGGCTACCCGAAATCCGACATTTTTTCATCCATTTTCATCTTCTTACATGGAACTTTTTGATCTTTTCCACCGAACTTTTCACATTTTAATCTCCTGATATCCCTCTTAAACTCAAATCCCTTTTTTTCAAAAATTTTGAGAATTTTGTATGTCCTTAAGTCAGATTTCTTCTATTTTTTTGCGCCGCAGGCGAAAATTTTGAAAAATTTTGAAGGCCATGAAGCCAGATTTCTTCCATTTCTGACCGCCGGAGGCGAAAATTTTAGAATTTGAAAGCCAAAATTTCAACTTTTTTATTTTTTCAGCGCCGCAGGCGAAAATTTTGAAAATTTCGGAAGGCCGTAGGCGAAAAAAACTTACTTTTTAGTGGTACAATAAAAAATTTTAACAATTTTAGAGGGCCAAAAACCCATAATTTCTCCATGTAAAAATAGAAAAATTTTTAAAACAGAATTAGACTTATAAAATAAGTTATTTATGGAAAGAAAAATATGAAAAATCCTTGTACTCTGACTAGGCATCGAACCCACCTCTAAGTCATTAACGTCTTTGGTGAAGCCTAACACCTTCACCACTCGGCCACTTGCTCATATAATGGACAATGAAAGGAATTAAATATATTTCTTTAATTTTCCTATTAGCACCAAGTACGAGAAGTACGAGCTCGTACTTAGGCCTCGTACCTCGTACTTTTCACTTTTTTTGGCCTCGTACTCGTACTCGTACTTCGTACCTGCCCAAAATTTTTGCTCGTACTCGTACTCGTACTTCGTACCAGGTACGAGTACGAGTACGAGGTACGAGTACGAATTTTGGTACGAGCTTCGAAGCACTGACTAGGACATTTGATCGAGGATAATTATTATTTGAAAATCGAGATAGAGGTAATCGAGAGGGGGTAATTGTTTGAGAGAGGGTAATTATTCGAGCATATACGGTATATTATTTCATTTATACTTTCTCCAATTTTTAATCAAAAATTAATTATTTTTTAAATTTAAAGCAAAATTATATGGATGAAATTGCAAATATTTCAATAACTACTGACTGTTCAAAATCCCAACTTACAGCTGATGGAGTTTGTGTTGGATTGGTAGAATAAAAAATTTTAAGAAAAAAATTCCAAAAATATTTTTTAAAAATAAAGATAGCCAATTTATTTGTTGTTAATCAAAAGTTGCCCGATAATTTTTCCAAAGATATTCCAAATTGTGGATTTAATGGGGAACTTTGTGATAATAAAAGGTTATTGAAAGGAAAATTTAATTTTATTTTTGAAAATTTTAAGTATTATAATAATTATTGTAAGTGTTGTTGCTGCTGCTAGCTTGGGAATTGTTATATTTTTGTGCTTCAGAAGAGTGTTAGTATTAAATATTTTTAAAAAATAAAAGGCGAATTAATTACTTTATTTAATTAGAAATTTATTTTAAATTAATTGTAATTTAAAACAATTAATTGGTTTAATTTATGTATCAGATTATTTATTTACTCATAGGGATGTCAGTTCCTCCGGCAATTGTCGGTTCTACCACTAAATTTTTCGATCTCAATTTGTTTATTCATTGAAAATTACCTTAAAAAGGTCATTAACATTCAGAATAAAAAATTATAAAACATAGCAAATAAACGTCATAAAAATGTAAAATAAAAACAAACCGAAAATCTTCGGTCTGGGTTGAAAAAAAAATGAATTTTTATTGGTTAATTATTTAATTTTAAACTCATTTCTGCCACAATTTTAATTAAATTTTGCAGTAAAAAAGGCGAAACTACCCAAATGCCTTATTATGTTTCTGAACAATTAATTTCTTTTGTTGATGTTAATGGATATGGAGGGTCTTCAGTTAAACTTATTTTTTAAAAATATTTTTATTCAAAAGATTTAAAATAATTTAGAGTATGTCTTTACACAGTTTAAACCATAATGAACAAATATTTCAAAATAATCAACAACTAAATGAGCAAAGAAATAGCGAAGATTTAACTAATAATGAACAAACAAATCAACAGGTAAAAGGAAAACGAGAATATTATTTTCATTAAGAATGTTAATATTAGATTTTGGAAAGAAAATAAAAGCCGGGCCGAGAACGATATCTCGAACAAAAATCTCAGTCATAGAGATTGATATTTTCTGAGATATAAATCTCGATTCTCACGGCACATTCTCCGATTGGTCTCTAGAAGAGAATCGTCAAGCTTAGAAATTTCATACTTATCGTGAGATTAAAAGGCTTAGCGAATGTGGCTTTGTCCTGAACTAAATTAATTCTAAACTAGATTTTAATGATTCTCATTTTTTTTCAATAACCTTCTAGTAGTAGAAGGGCCCTGATTTAAATAAAAGTTCCTCATCCAAACAAAAAAAAATCATTTTTTAATTAAAAACCAGAATATTCAAATATTTGGAATGCGAGAAGGAAGAGGAGGACCCCCAGTACAAAGCAAACATATTGGAACACTTGAACAGAGTTTTGTAATTATTGAATGTTACAATTTAAAAGAAAAATTATCTTTTGACAAAAAGGATATGCAATTATTATTTCAAGTAAAAATTGAAAATAATTTTAATAAAAAAATTAAAATTTAAAAAATAGATGAAACAAATAGTTCATGATAATATAAACCCTTTTTTGGGTATTTGTGTTGATAGGCCAAACGAATTAATGGTTATTTGGAGATATTGTTTTAGAGGAACTTTGGAGGATTTACTCTTTCCTACTAATAATGTAAGAAATTAATTTTATTTTTTTAAATTTAAGATAGCTTTTGGTGAGATATTTTAGACATAGGGTGGTCCTAAATAGCCTTGTCGGGAAGAACTTCTCTGGGAAAGTGGGGTTTCCTTGATGGTCTTGATCTGGAGCCGATTTTTTGTGCTGAATTCGATCATTCAATGTTAAAATAATTAAGTTAATCATTAGGTTAATTATTGCAATGGTTTTTTATTATAGCACTAGGATATAGCTTAATTGCTTTAAATAATTTTTAATTTTCAAGCTTTCTTGTCTCTTATTATATTTTAATCCCCATTCATTTAATTAAAATTTTTTTCAAAGGAAACAGCACCAGGTGCTCCAGGAGGTATAGGTGCTAGTGTTGCTTCTTTAACTAGCGAAGAAGGTGTTACAATTAGAACTAGAAGGAATGATTCTATTGATATAAACTTTAAAAGTGCTTTTGTTAGGGATATAATTAAAGTATTTTTAAAAAAGAAAAATTAAAAAAAATAATTTTTAAGGGTCTAGATTTTATTCACAGTTCTTCTATAGGTTATCATGGAGCCTTAACCTCTTCTCGTTGTTTAATTGATAGTCACTGGATTTTGAAATTATCTGGTGAATATTTTTAAATTTTAATTAATTAAAATTCTTTTTTCAAAGGTTTTGGAACTTCCCGAATGCTTTACAAATGGCGTTTTAATAATACACTTAGTAATGGTGATAGACAATTTATTCAGCCATTAATTCCGAATAATGGTGGGGGTTTTTTAATTTAGAGGAAGAAAAATATTTTTGGATTTTTTAATTAAATTAGAGGAATAATAGTTAATCTAAACTTATTTCGAGAATTAGAATAAAAATTTAAAAATAAAAAGATTATCGCATTACCCCCCCCCCCCCCCCCCATTTTTTTCATTTCCATTTCTCATAAAAAAAAATGATAGACAAAATTGTCGGGATCAGGGGTGGGCGCAAGAGACAATCGTGAAAAACGCAAAACGCAACGCAAGGCCAAAAATCAACGCAAAACGCAAAAAACGCAAAACGCAAGAACGCAAAATTGGGAAAAAAATTTTTTAATCAAGTATTAGCCATTTTTCAGTTAAAAATTGAAGTATTACTATAAGTCTGCGAGCCCCACTCGATTTTGTGATACATATAAATTGGATGGGTAATGATTTGGAGTGATATCGGGGATACAAGGGGATTATGAAGGATATCAGAGGATTTAAAGCGAGTATGAAGGATGGATCAAGGGAAGTTGGAGGGATCAGGGGAATTCAAAAAGATACCATGGGTTAGGTTGATAGTGGAGGGCGCCGAAGGCGAAAATTTTGAGAATTTTGAAAGCCAGATTTCAATTTTTGCCCTCAGATTAGAAGGATAACAGGGATTTGAGTATATATGATGTATCAGGGTTGAAGAGATATTGTAGGATTTTGAGGATATAAAGAAAATCTGTGCGGGTTTACTGAATTAAAAGGATGCAAGATGATTTGAATGGACATAATTCTCACAATCCATTAATATCTTCTCGAGATTGATGGATTCCAAGATAACAGCGCCGAAGGCAAAAATTTTGAGAATTATGAAAAGCTAGAAGCAGGGGTGGGCGCAAGAGACAATCGTGAAAAACGCAAAACGCAACGCAAGGCCAAAAATCAACGCAAAACGCAAAAAACGCAAAACGCAATGCGCCCACCCCTGGTCGGGATGTAGTAAATTTTTCAGAAAAACATTTTGATTTAGGTCATAGAATCTAACTGTTTTACAATGGGATTTGCTGAGAGAGATAATGCGATAGTACAAAATTTCTTTCTAAATTTATTCTCTTATAAATTTAAATTTCCTATAAATAATTAATAAATTTAGAATTACATTATTATGCTCCTGAATTTCGTACAGCTATTAGAGCTGCTGTTTTAAGAAATAAAGTGGAAGATTTGGTAAAATAAGCATTTATCTTCTTTAAAAAAAGTTCAAATTTTTTCTAGGAATTTTCAAATTTGGATGGCCAAACTTATGATATGTTAGATTTAAAATAATTTAAAAATTAAAAAAATTTTTAATTTTCAAAAAGGTATGCATTTGGTGCTATTTTATATGAAATTCTTTACAGGAGAAGGTAATTTAAATGTTAAAATTATTTTTTGAAATTGAAAAAAAAAATTTATAGAATTGCTGAAACGGAGGATTATAGCGAAGGTTTTGTTGAATTTAATGGTAATTAAATAAAAGTAGTAGATTGTGGAGTTAGAACTAAAACATTCCTAGTAAATTATTTGATTGGTAGTTTTATTGGTACTTGATTGGTGTGTATGCCACCAAAGATTAAGGATCTATACATAGATCAAAAAGTAAGTAGGTGTGATAACCCTTATCGATCTATACTCCTCTATGTAGATCTATGATGATCATTAGATTAATAAAGATTCTAATTCTAACTTCGGCTGGCTTATATGGCAATCAACATACCCGCCCTTGATCAATCTATAATATAAAGGTCCTTAATCCTTGTAGGCTTACAAGTTCTACTAGAATTTTGAGAAATTTTAAATAATTAATTAAAGAAAAATTTTAAATATAACTTTAAAATTTTTTTAAAACACTTTAAGGATCTAATGGTCTTGAAGCACTCGAGGATGATGTTTGTATTTTTAGTGCTGCTGCGGAAGAACATTTGCCTATTTTTTCTGAATTTCCTGTAATTTACAATTAAATTTTAAAATAAATTTTTTAAATAAAAGAATGAAGATAATACAGATTCTACAATTAACGGGGTTGTTAATGAAAGAGTACATCCTGATCTGGTTGCTTTAATGAAGAAATGTTTTGGAAAACCAGAACAAAGGTTTTGAAATTAAATTAAATATTTAATTGAGTTTATGGAAAACGGAGATTGGATATTTAAAAAGCGTTAGTTTTAATCCTTGATTTTCAATTTAGTTCCTGACATTGACAAGGGCTCTAAGTCAAGAAAAAAGGAATGGATCCATATCAGAGCCAAGCTCTGGTGAATGGTCCTGCTCACTTTATCTAGGCTGTTTTCAAATTTTTTCTAGGTGAGGTATGGGTCGGGGATAGTTGAAAATAATGGGGTCGAGGTATGGGATCAGTGTACAACAGGGCTGGCGAACAAGCATCTACTAGAATATATATTTTAAATTTATTTTTTAGGCCCGATGCTAATATGGTAAGGAAAATAACTGATGCAACACTGAAAATGTAATTTACTAAATAATATTTTTAAAGTAATAATTTAAAAAAAAATTTTTAGGCCTGGAAGTTTAGTTGATAATTTTCTAAAAGTAATATATTTAAATTAATTTAATTAATTGTCTAAAAAATTAATTAGAATATGGAACAATATACAAATAATCTCGAAAATTTGGTTAGAGAACAAACAGGGAACTTAGAGGAAGAACAACAAATGGTTGAACAAATTCTTTTAGAATTATTGCCAAAGTAGAGAAAATTTTATTTAAAAAATTTATTGAAAAATTCAAAACCTCTATATTACGTATTTACCACTATCTTCTCTAAAATATATTTCTGCCGTCTTATTTATTACATTAAATATATTTTCTTTGCCCCTTTTTTAAAAAATTTCTCGAAAATATACCCTATTTTCCTAGCAAATACCACTATCCAAAGGGATTTACGTAAAATAGATGTCTTTTTATTTAATTCCTATTTCTTTTAAAAGGTCGGTGGTTGATGAACTTCGTCTCGGTCTTCGAGTAGAACCCCAATTTTATGGTTCTGTTACTGTTATGTATAGCGATATTGTTGGATTTACCTCTCTTTGTAGTGAAAGTGCTCCTATGGAAGTTGTGGATTTGGTGGATTTTTTTAAATTTATTTTTCTTTTTTTAATTGAAAATATGTAAGGATTTGTTGAGGAGAAGGAGAGAGATTAAGTATTTTATTTTCAAGTCCTTTCTATCAAAATCTAAATTTTTATTTTAAATTATTTTTTTCTTTTTTTAGCTTAATGGGATGTTTCGTGCTTTTGATGAAGTAATTAAAACTTTTCCCAATTTTTTTAAAATTTTTTATTTAGGCAATAAGTAGACATCAAGCATTTAAAGTAGAAACTATAGGTAATTAACTAAAAATATTTTTCCCCTAATTTCTTTAAAGGGGATGCTTATATGGTCGCCTCAGGCGTTCCCCAACAGATGGACAGTCATATTAAGGAAATTGCTTCTGTTGCTTTATTGCAAAGAGATGTAATTAAATTGATAATAAAAGATTACAAAAATAATTATTTTGTTTAGTTTCTTTGTCATTATGAAATACCTCATAGACCTTCACAGTATCTCCATTGTCGTTGGGGGTTTAATTCTGGAAGTGTTTTTACTGGTAGTTTTTTTAGATTTTTTGGTTGTTGGACAAATCTCGGATTTATTGTACACCTAACTAGAACTTTAATATTTATTTCCGGGTTAGTACATTAAGGCCTATGAAGCTTCCTCTAACCTAGCTGGGGAGATGGTTGCAACTTGCAAGTTATAACAACCATACAAAGGAAAGCTTCAGAGGATCAAGTAAGGAGGGATAAGTAAGGATATAAAGAGGGATAAATGTAATCTTTAGGGCTCGGATTTTTAGGTTATAACCTATTTTTTCTGCGAAATAGTTATGATGAATTGAGCTCAAATCCGTTGTTATTTCTTGAATATCTTACGTTTACGCGGACTTATTATCTTATTATCACCTATTCAAACCTATTTTGGGGTTTTGAAACCTAAAATAGGTTGTAACCTATTTTGAAGTTTTTGTGTTTTTTTGGGTGTCTTTCGTAAAAATTCAATTTTTTTAACGCAAATTTTCAAAATTTTTCGAAAAAATTTACAATTTTCTAAAAATTTTGTCAATTTTTCTCATCATCCATAAATTTTTTCCAATTTTTGGAAGAAAATATTTTTTCAAAATTCAAAAAAAAAATTTCTTAATTAATATTTTCCAGTGAAAATTTTAAAAAATTGGAATTTTTTACCATTTTATTTTACTAATAAAATTTATGAACGGAAAATAGAAAATATTCAGCATTTTTGCATTTTTTTTGTCCATTGTCGACCTTTTTTTGCAAACTATTTTTCATTTTTGTCACCTATTTTTGAGTTTTTGTTTTAGCATTTTTTACAACCTATTTAGGTACCTATTTTAAGGTTTTTACAACCTAAAAATCCGGGCCCTAGTAATCTTAATGCCTATATAATTGTGATAGATTAGTTTATTAAATAAATATTTTGGCTAAATACTAGACAATGTTTTTTTATTATTTTCACAACAAGCCTCTAAATCTTTCTATTTCTATTCCAGGTGTTGTTGGAATAACAGCTCCTCGTTATTGTGTGTTTGGCACAACTGGTATATTTCTTTTTTTTTGAGTTTAAAATATTTTCCATTTAATTCAAGTAACGTTAGCTGCAAAAATGGAAAATTCTGGTCAGCCAGACAAAATTCAAATGACTCTGAGGAGTTATCAATTACTTTCAGAACAATTTCCAGAATTTAAATGTGCTCCAAGAGGTGGGGTTAGAATTGAGGTAGAAAGGAATTTTTGATTTTAAAAAACTCTAGAAAATATTTTTAAGGGTGTTGGCACTCTCCTCACATATTGGTTAGAAGGTTTAGACAATGAATTACTTGAAACAGCTAGAACTGATAGTGGATTACAACATGTACCTATTATACCTCGTGCTGGAACTCCCCCAACACCCCCACCTATTATTTAAAGAATTTTTTGAAAAATATTTTTTTGTAAAATTTATTTTGTATTTTTTAAATAAATTTATTTTAAATCTTGCCGATTTCTATCGAAATAGAACTAGTCGAAATAGAACTATCGAAATAGAAATCGAAATAGAACTAGTCCCCTCTCGCTTTATACTGATCAGTGCACTTCTACGGGCTTCTATCGAAATAGAACTAGTCGAAATAGAACTATCGAAATAGAAATCGAAATAGAACTAGTCCCCTCTCGCTTTATACTGATCAGTGCACTTCTACGGGCTTCTATCGAAATAGAACTAGTCGAAATAGAACTATCGAAATAGAAATCGAAATAGAACTAGTCCCCTCTCGCTTTATACTGATCAGTGCACTTCTACGGGCTTCTATCGAAATAGAACTAGTCGAAATAGAACTATCGAAATAGAAATCGAAATAGAACTAGTCCCCTCTCGCTTTATACTGATCAGTGCACTTCTACGGGCTTCTATCGAAATAGAACTAGTCGAAATAGAACTATCGAAATAGAAATCGAAATAGAACTAGTCCCCTCTCGCTTTATACTGATCAGTGCACTTCTACGGGCTTCTATCGAAATAGAACTAGTCGAAATAGAACTATCGAAATAGAAATCGAAATAGAACTAGTCCCCTCTCGCTTTATACTGATCAGTGCACTTCTACGGGCTTCTATCGAAATAGAACTAGTCGAAATAGAACTATCGAAATAGAAATCGAAATAGAACTAGTCCCGTCTCGCTTTATACTGATCAGTGCACTTCTACGGGCTTCTATCGAAATAGAACTAGTCGAAATAGAACTATCGAAATAGAAATCGAAATAGAACTAGTCCCCTCTCGCTTTATACTGATCAGTGCACTTCTACGGGCTTCTATCGAAATAGAACTAGTCGAAATAGAACTATCGAAATAGAAATCGAAATAGAACTAGTCCCCTCTCGCTTTATACTGATCAGTGCACTTCTACGGGCTTCTATCTATTGTTTAACATCCTTCAATTGAGAAGCAAAGAATTACTTGAATGCTTCCATCTTTATTTGGAGAAATTTGAATATGTAAAAGAATTGTTATCTTAAATACATAGATAATTAATTTTTTAAATTTAAAATTAAAATATATATTATTTGTAAATAATTCTAAGACATAGTATTTCTAAAATCTTATTTTCTTTTCCAATAAAAACTTTAAAAATATTCCAGAAAAACACAACAATTTATGATTGGTAATTCGGTTCGTACCCCCCCTTTTTTTCTTCCTAAAATATTAAAAAATGGTCAGTCAGTCTTATTTTATAGGACTCGTCGGGCTGTGTCGAATGACACCAAAATCAACCCCCGGTCTTAACTTTGGGCTGAGATACAGACCCCCTAAAATTGAAAAATAAAAGCGTGGACCAAGCTCATTTTTTGTGCCCAAAAATTCGATTAAACAAATAATAGCTCATTCGAAAGAGCTTGTCGAGCTGATTTGACTAACATTAAAATCAACTTAATTGAAGAAGATTTGACAAAGTTATGACATAAAGTAATCCTTTTACGTTGGCGAGACGCTTGTGCAAATCCCTCCGCTTTGTGCAGGATTTTTGTCTGTATCTCGGCCCAAAGTTAAGACATGGGGTCAATTTTGGTGTCATTTTTCACAGCTTGACGAGTTCTATAATCTAAGACTGACTGACCATTTTTTAATACTTTTAGGTAAGAAAAAGGGGGGGTACGAACCGAACTATTACCTTTTGATTTAAATTAATATTTTAATCTTCTAAAAATTCTTCCAGAAAAATAAACTTGAAAATTTATATCATCATTAAAAAATTTTATTCTTCTTTATGGTAACAAAATATTTTTTCAAATCTTTTAAAAAATTAATAAAAATATTTATTTTTATTTAAAAGAAATATTTCATTCACTTTATGGTCCGTAAGAAACGATTCCATACTTGTACCAGGTTCTGCTTTCTCCACAATCTGGACAACTAATTAAAGCAATACTTTTCCAATTAAATAAAGTTAGTGTAGACAATAAATTTACACCCAAATTGGTTATTGACATTGTTGACATCTTTTTATTTTAATTAAAAAATAATCTTTATGTTAAAGACTTTATTTTCTCTGGAGTCATTCCGTACAGAATGACTTTTTTAACCCGATTAAATAAAATTTTAAAGTATCGTACTTTCTATAATAATGTTACATGGAGCTATATGTATTTTTCAACTATCCTCCACTGTAGCTTTTCAGGTACATGATGTGGCTCTATTATAGTTGGAGCACTATTATAGCACTAACTTAATGCAATTGCTCTTGCATGCAAGAGTTGTCAGTTTCCAATAAATTCTTAGAGTAACCAAAACTATCAAAATATTCAGTTCATCAACCCTTTCAACCTCAAAAAATCCTCAATTAAAAAATCGAAATAAACAAAAAATAACCCAAAAATTAAATAAGTACCTAAAAAATGTCTAAACCAATTTAATTTTTTAAATTTTTAAACAATTTTCATTTAAAAAATAGAAATTTTTATTTACTTGAATAATAATGTTTGGTGCTCTTTTAAATAAAGAATTGTTTTTATTGTCTTGCCAGAAATCGAATTGGAGTAAATTTTTAGTTGAGAACCTATTAGAGGTATGTATTAGATGCTAAACTTTTACTTGATTAGAGAATGGAATTGATGCTCGATATGGTTCGATGTTTAGAAAAATATTAATTTTAATGAGATTCTTGAAATATCATCTTGGTCCGATCTCTAATAAAAATTAAAATTTTAATAAAACATTACGAGAAGCTTCAATCAATAACAAATGAAAAGTTGAAGATTCGTTATTAAATAAACGTAGCAGTTTAAAATATCAAAATTTCTAAATAAAAATAGAACCTACTTAATTTGAAATATATCACGTTGAGTTAAATTAAGTGTATGTAATTGTTGATTGGCCATAGTTAAAAGTTGTTCACTAGGTAAAGTCTCAACACTAACTAGGGTTTCGCCGGAACCGAAATTTTGACCGGAACCGGAACCGGAACTTCCGGCGAAACCCTAACACTAACCAAACCTACAGTAACTGAAACTGTAGAAGAATTAGTAATTAATTTTATAAACGATAACTAATTAAAGTAATTAAAATTAAAAGAAAAGGCAAAAGTTTGTGGTAATGTACAGCAAAAAATACGCAGGCAACCACACAAAAAAAGGGAATGTTCCTAATAATTTAAAGAGAAGAGTAGATAATGAACCGAAAACTCACATAATTAAAAAGCAATATGTACAATTTGACGACCAAAAACTCAATTTGAGACAAGTTTCTATGGGGGCCGTTTAACCCCAATTATGATTACACACAGTTCTAGCTACACGCTTTCAACAAAAAAGTGGACGTAAAATCTAGATGAACTGTAATACGTTTCATTAATTAACATATTTATAATCCCGTTTTTAATAAATAATATATTTCCATTGCCCTAAAAATTAGTCAGATCAAACTAAAGGAAAGTAAAACAAATAAAACTGTTATATACCGTATTTCCTATATAGAATGCCCGGGCATTTTAAGGTGGCATTTTTAATTATGCATTTTTAATATGCCTGGGCATTTTTAATTAATTTTTTAAGCATTTTTTTAATTTTCAATTACCTTCCAAAGGGGCATTCAACTGGAGGGGGTATTATATTTTCCGATCAGTAAATTTTAAAATTTGAAAAAATTTTCTGCTTGTTGCATTACCTAAAGCTTCAGTATTAAGTAATTAGATGTCGGGAAAACTCTGAAGTTAATTTAAATCGAATTCGAAACGATTATATCAAATTCAAAGATTATTCAATTTTACAAAAAGATTTCTGTCGAAGTTTGAGTTAAAATTTTACAAAAATTATTTGTTTTCGAAAAATTCTATATAAAATTATCACTATTCGATTTAATTTCGAGAATTTAAAAATTTCAATAAATTAAAGAATTTAAGCGGAATATTGGTTGAGTTCGGCATATAAAATGGAAGGATTAAAGGTACTATCGTTGATTAAAGAGTAACCTGATATTCGAACTCCGAAACTTTTAATCATCCTCCTAATCATCCTTATTTATAGATCTTAACTAATAAATAGTAGAATGAAGAAAAAAGAAATCAACGAAAAAATAACAAGTTATTTTATAAAGGTATATTTTTAATCAGGCTAGCTAGGGTTAGATTTATTTCATATATTTTTCCAAAGCTTATAAAATCGTTTTAAAATAAACAAAGTTTTAAAGAAAAAGTTTTATATTAAATTTTAACTGAAACAAATCTATTTTACATATTTAAAAATTAATTTTTAATTAAATATCTTTAGTAATTAATTGAAAAATAACTCTCCTTATCTGTCAAGCAATCATTTATTACTCGAGGGAAATTAATAGAACGAGAGCCAAAGGAGCAGAGTGCAAAAAAATGCTTGCAAAATGCCTTGTGCGGAAATAAAATGCGAGTCACCATAATTTATGTCATAATTTATGTGATTATTACTAGGGTTGGGCGGGATCGGGATCCCAACATAAAATCGGGATCGGGATTTTGGAATAACTAAATTGCTTTATATTAAAGAGGGTTTAAAATTTTCTTCAGATTTTTTACCTCGAATTTTATCTTTTTAAGTAGAATTTTTAATAGTACTATTAATAAGACTATCCATCCATTAATATTAGACTAATTTACCTTGAACCTACATAATTACTAATTTGATGAAATACAGTTTACTGAATAATATCTAACCTACATTTATTTGATAGAAAGTAATTAATTTATAAATAATTTAAGTAAAGATACTTCTATACAACTATCAAAAGTTGAATCCTTCTCTCTTCTCTTTTTGACCCGCCACAGGGAACAATAATCGAGGTTATTAAACGGTCTCGTCCTACCCTACTACATATGTTGAATAAAGTGTTGTATACAAAATTAAAGTATAAAAACAGCCTTCATCTGATCGAATCATCTTTTACCTTCTACCGATTCCTTTATTATCTGTTGAAACTTTTGCTGTTTTTTTTCGTAAGTTAATACGTTATTTTGTTTCACATAAAAAGATATTTTTATTTCCTTTGTTAGGTTTCTAGAGCAATGGCTAAAAGGTCCTCGTCGACATGTAGTGCAGAATCTGGCGAATATACGGTGGTTGCTGATCTCAACTCCAAGGAGGAACTTAAAGGATCTATTTCTTTTGCAAAAGGGCGAGGAGCAGCTACACGTTGGATGAAAAAGTTCGAGCAAGAAAAGGATGGTGTGTATAGTGTTAGATTGCGGTAAATGATTTTCATAATCTAAACTGAAGAAATTTCCATCCTTTTTAGTTGCGCCTTTAAACGCAAAACTAAGTGTCCGCTCAAGCTGAAAGGAAGTTCTGATGGAACAGCTCATCTTCTCTCGATTTCTGCGGGTCAACACCTTGGTCACAAATTAGCTGAATTACCCGGTATCGAACAAGTGTTCCATTTGCCTAATGCTCAAATTGTTTCGGTAATTGACGAAAAAGAATAAAAAGATTTTTTATTTTTAGGGAGTTGAAAACGGTCCTAAAGTTGTGTTGGAAAACGATAATAATGAAATGGTAAGGTGTGAACCCGAAATACAAAAATTTTCCTTAAATTTTTAGATGACTGTCAATCGTGGAGACTTGGGAAACGTTGGAACTTCGGTATTTTCAAAATAAAAATAAAAATATTTTTCAATTTTCAGGACACTGCCTGCAAGAAAACTCCATTTGCGGAAGGCGTAACGGTATTTTAAAAAAAAATAAGAGAAAAATATTTTTTTAATTCCAAGGTACCGGATTCTGTCTACAAAGGGAAGAAATGAGTAGAATAATAAATGAGGATAACAGGATGAATATAGATGTCATGGGTTAAAATGTTAAATAAACAAATATATAATTGTTTGTAAATATATATACTATTAATAATTCAGTATTGTGTGTGCTTTATTTTGAAAAAAAAAACATTCAAAATTTTTGTTTGCTGCGCTGTTTTAAAAATTTTGGGTTTTTCTGTGAATTATCCCCAAGATCAGTATCTAAAGATGAATTTGATAACGATTTAGTGGATTTTTGATAAAGTTTAGTAAATTTAAGCAGATTGTTAAATGTTATAAAATTTTTTAAAATCCTTGGTTACCACCTTGGCCTAAATTTGTCATTCGACCTCGATCTCGGCTTTTTCAGCCTCAGTTATCCTCGGCCTTGGTTTTTTCAAAAAACCTCGACCTATTAAATTTATTTAATAAAAATCTTCTCTATGTACTTTGGCAATAATTCTAAAAGAATTTGTTCAACCATTTGTTGTTCTTCCTCTAATTTCCCTGTTTGTTCTCTAACCAAATTTTCGAGATTATTTGTATATTGCTCCATATTCTAATTAATTATTTAATTAGGTAAAAAATTAATATAAATAGGTATGCTAATTATCTTTAAAAAATTATCAACTAAAGTTCCAGGCGTACAAAATATTTTTTTACTTTTAAAAGATAAAATAAAATAAATTACATTTTCAGTGTTGCATCAGTTATTTTCCTTACCATATTAGCTTATAAATACATTTTCAATTTAGTAAGTACGACGGTCGATTTATAATTAAGTACTATACTTCCTAAATAAGTATGGATAAGAGTCCTGATTCAAATAAATTACCTTCTTCTGTAAAGAATTTCATATAAAATAGCACCAAATGCATACCCTTTGATATATTATAAAATGTGGATTTTAAAAAATTTGTGATAAGAACCATGATTTAAATTATTTTAATTTAATAAAAAATCTTTATTTCTTGTAAATACCACTATCCAAAGGGATTTACGTAAAATAGATGTCTTTTTATTTAATTCCTATTTCTTTTAAAAGGTCGGTGGTTGATGAACTTCGTCTCGGTCTTCGTGTAGAACCCCAATTTTATGGTTCTGTTACTGTTATGTATAGCGATATTGTTGGATTTACCTCTCTTTGTAGTGAAAGTGCTCCTATGGAAGTTGTGGATTTGGTGGATTTTTTAAAATTTATTTTTCCTTATTTTTAATTAAAAATATGTAAGAATTTGTTGAGGAGAAGGAGAATGATTAAATATTTTATTTTCAAGTCCTTTCTATCAAAATCTGAATTTTTATTTAAAATTATTTTTTTCTTTTTTTAGCTTAATGGAATGTTTCGTGCTTTTGATGAAGTAATAAATAACTTTTCCCAGTTTTTTTTAGATTTTTTATTTAGGCAATAAGTAGACATCAAGCATTTAAAGTAGAAACTATAGGTAATTAAATAAAAATATTTTTCCCCTAATTTCTTTAAAGGGGATGCTTATATGGTCGCCTCAGGTGTTCCCCAACAGATGGACAGTCATATTAAGGAAATTGCTTCTGTTGCTTTATTGCAAAGAGACGTACTTAAATTGATAATAAAAAATACAAAAATAATTATTTTGTTTAGTTTCTCTGTCATTATGAAATACCTCATAGACCTTCACAGTATCTCCACTGCCGTTGGGGGTTAATTCTGGAAGTGTTTTCACTGGTATGTAGTTTTTTAGATTTTTTAGATAAATTCTGGTTATTAGACAAATCTCGGATTTATTGTACAACTAACCAGAACTTTAGCATTCCAGATTTCCGGGTTAGTACTTTAAGGCCGATGAAGCTTCACCTAGCCTAGCAGATAAGGCAAAACGTGATGAACAAAGTAAAACTTTCGAGGATCAAGTAAGGAGGGATAAGTAAGGATATAAGGAGGGATAAATGTAATTTTAATGCCTATATAATTGTGGATAGATTAGTTTATTAAATAAATTTTGCCTAAATACTAAACGATGGTTTCCGGCATTTTTATTATTTTTACAATAAGCCTCTAGACTTTTCTATTTCTATTCCAGGTGTTGTTGGAATAACAGCTCCTCGTTATTGCGTGTTTGGCACAACTGGTATATTCTTTATTGAGTTCAAAATTTTCCTCTCAATTCAAGTAACATTAGCTGCAAAAATGGAAAATTCTGGTCAGCCAGACAAAATTCAAATGACTCTGAGGAGTTATCAATTACTTTCAGAACAATTTCCAGAATTTAAATGTGCACCAAGGGGTGGGGTTAGAATTGAGGTAGAAAGGAATTTTTAATTTTAAAAAACTCTAAAAATTTTATTTAAGGGTGTTGGCACTCTCCTCACATATTGGTTAGAAGGTTTAGACAATGAATTACTTGAAACAGCTAGAACTGATAGTGGATTACAACATGTACCTATTATACCTCGTGCTGGAACTCCCCCAACACCCCCACCTATTATTTAAAGAATTTTTTGAAAAAAAAATATGTTTTTTGTAAAATTTTTTTGTATTTTTTAAATAAATTTATTTTAAATATATTGCCAATTTTGGGCTTTTTCACCCTGACCCTGATTAGAAAAATTATAGATGCTCAAAGTTTCAAACTATTGGATCGGTTCGAGAACAAACAGGGAAATTAGAAGAACAACAAATAGTAAATAAAATTTACAAAAATTATTTTGTTTAGTTTCTCTGTCATTATGCAATACTTCGTAGACCGTCACAGCAGGGCTGGAGAATTTTAAATCTTAAAAAGCGGAATACGGGAGGCAACTATTATTTAAAGAATTCTTTGAAAAAGATATTTTCTGATTTTAAAATATCTTTTGTGTATTTTTTAAAACTATTTTTAAATATTTTTTCCATAAATAACAGATATAAGTAAAGTTATCTTTAAAGAAATTGTTCGAAAGATTAAAGATCTTTTTGTATACAAAAAGTACTTGAGAATACTTATTGTTAGAAGATTTTGTTTAAATTTTAACCTTTTTATTTTGCTTTTATTTTTGTTATCTGATGTTTTTATCTGATTTTTATCAAAATTAATCTATGATAGGAAATAAAAAGGAATAAAAGGTATTTAGCTACTAGTATTTATTAGTGCCGTCAAAGAGGCCAATCATCATTTAAAGATTATTTTTGTTTATCTGTTCTACAATATTGGTGGTCTCTTTGAAGTTAGCCAATGTCCTATTTAATTATTCAAATGTCACAGAAACTACGGAAAAATTATTTGTGTCAAAAAGAAAAATTTTTTCTTTATTCCCTTTTACTTTAAAAAATATTTTTATTTCTCTCATTTTTCCAATAGCTAATAAAATAAAAATAAATTGATGATGGGCAAATTGTGATTAAGAGCAATAAATAAAAAACTAAACAAAAAGAAATTTTATAAAAATAAATTGCCATTCACCTCCCTTCTCAACGTTGATGAAAGAAGAAAGAAAGGGTTAGTAATGGACAACAATTTTCTTTTTTACTTTTAAAATAGCTAAAAGAGCAAGCACGTTGTTGTGTATTTTTTATATTTTTCTAGATTTTTATTTTCTGATAAAAAACTTTTTTTTCTTTATTAATGATTAACGTTTAGAAAGTTTTTATGTCACAATCCCCAGTTTATAATTTCCGAAGAAAAGGACAAAAAAACATTTTAAAATTCTAATAATTTTAATTATTATTTGATTATTCACAGACTTTATTTATTTTACACAAAACATTAATTGAATTCAGAATTGTATTTCCACAATTTCGAATCCCCATAATGATGACCGCTTAACTAGTTTTGATAACTTTTTAGGGGAATGGAAATATCGGAAATCGACAGTGATTTTAGTGTCGAGGATTGTCAGACGGGGACGGGGAATCAGAATCAGGGACCAAACCTTACGCCTCTAAAGAGAGCATTCAAATATATCTCTTTAGGAGAATATACACATTTAAGTTTGTAATGTTTTTATTTAGAAAATAAAGTTTAATATTAAAAAAAACATATTCTACTATTTACAACCTTTTTCTAGCTTTACAGCACTTTTTTCTTTTCTAAATAAAAAACTTTCCCAGTAATTATTACAAAAATATATTGCCTTAAATGTTAGGGGAAATGTTAAATAAAAACTCCTCCTCCTATTTTTTTACAATAAATACTAGTATATTTAATTTAATTTCCCCATTCCGTAAAAAGATTCTGACATTCAGATAAAAACATTTTCTGTTAAATCTGCTTTTAAATAAGAGGAATAACTCATGTATACCTTTAAGCAAATACCTATAAAAAATTTCCTGATTTTTTTTCAAGCTTAAATCTCTCCTATTTTTGAAAGTTTTTAATTTAAATTTTTCAGATTCTTTAATTTTTTTTTTGAAAATCTTTATCAAAAACAAAATGCGTTTCTTCTTCTTCCCTAAACTTTCTATAATCTCAATTATTGGATTTCTTTGGGGTATTATTGCAATTATCTCAATTTCATCTGTTTCTGCCTTAACTTCTGTTTCTACAACGTCTAAGGCTTTGCCGGACAAATTTCTCGGTTCTTGGACTGTCGATCACAGCGAGAACTTTGATGAATATTTGGAGGTAAAGGAGGGGGGATTTGAATTAATTTTTTAGAGAGGAAGCGATTAAATAACCAGACCCCATAAATGGCATCCCAGAACGAACCAACCACTTTCTGGTCCCAAAAATTTTAATGGTTTTGTGGTTTCAGTTTCCGTAATTGAATGAAACTAGAACCTTTTTGAAATTCGGGAGAGTCCCCTCTTTCCTTTCTTGATTTTCTCTAATTATAAAAATATTTTCTACCTTAATTCGAATTTTTTAGGCAAAAGGTTATGGCTGGTTTATGCGCCAAATGGTTAAATTAGGTAATAATTATTTTAAAAAAATTTGTGCATTTACAGCACCTTTTAGCTGGAATAACCAAAACTTTTACTAAAAATGATGATGGAAGTTATGGATGCAAAATTGAGGTAAATTAGTGAAGGGAAAATGAAATTTTTTTTGGAAAATTCTAAAATTTTCTAGACAACCAAAAAGAACGTTGAATGGCCTAAATTTAATTTGGGAGAAGAATTTACTGCTGAATATTTGGATGATTCTATGCATAAAGTAAAAATTAATTTTTTGAAGATTTATTTATTTTAAAGATTAAATTTACTTATGACGCAAAGAAGGATTCTTTAACTGAAGTTCACACAAAAGTTGATGCTCCAAATGACCCAGCAGATGTTTATGATTATATTATTGATGGGGATGGATGGCTAGTTATGGTTAGTTGATTGGGGATTTTTTTAAAAGATTTTAAAATGTGACTAGACTCTCTTAAGGATTATTAGTTTACAAAATAAAAACAAAATTAAAAAATATTTTCTTCACAAAATTTTTAAATTAAAGCATATGGAATATAATGATGTGAAAACAAAACGTTTTTACAAAAAACTCTGAAAGAAAGAAGAACAATTAAATTTTGAATGATTGTTTTACAATGCTTTTATTTAATTAAACACCTTTTTCTTTAATTTTTTAAATTTAAAATTTGTAATCTGAAAATAAAAATGTTTTTTTTCTTTTTTTTGTTACAAATTTATTTGATAAAGTAAACATTTCTCATTTGGATTTAATAAAATCGTCTATTTAGAAATCAAAATTAAAGCGAATTAATAATCCCCTAACTTTGGATTTGATTTTCGAATAATCTAAAAAATAAAAATGATTTTTTCTTTTCATTTCTTAAGTAGTTAAGTAATCTAAAAAATTCCTTTCAAATTATTTCCCCAAAACTTTCTGGAATTTTTAAAAGTTAAAATTTGTAATTTAATAATTATATTTTTTTTAAATTAACATATTAACTCTGAACAATTTTCCAATATTTACCACTTAAATGAGCTGCCGCTTATTTTAATTTTCAACGCTTCTACAAAGCTCTGATTGGTGAATTGCAAATTAACTATCACCCTTGATATTTGATAAATTATTTTTAAAAATATTAATTTAATATCCTCATTTTACTTAAATTTATTCAATTTTTATTTTTAATTTAATAATAATAATAAAACAATACTATTTTTGTACTAGCTTGTAAACAAATAGCAGATATTTAGTACTTTTACTATTTTGGATATTTACATATTTTAGTAAAATGTATACTTTTTGTTGTTTACCGTTAAAAGTATTTACACAAATTTTTTGTTTTTATTTATGTTTTTACCTCATTTTATTATTTTTTATTTCTTGAAAAAAGTTTTCTTTTTTATTATTTATTGTTCGTTGTTCCCCCTTTGATCATATTTTTGTGATCGATAGTTTTACAATTAAAAGTGGATGAGTATAATAAATAAGTAAAAATAGGGAGGAATTCTTTACAATATTAAGAAGGAGGGGGAGAGGTTGAGACTTTGTAGTAATTCTACTTTAATTTTTAAAAATCCCAACCTTAGCTAAGGGATTTTTCTAGTCCTGTCATTGATTTTTATGCAGATTTCTTCGACTTATTTTTAATGTTACAATTCTCCATTAAATAAATAGTCTACTCTCTTTTCCTCTCAATTTTCCCATCAATCCACTTTAAATGATTTACTCTTTATTTATAATTATTTTATTAAATTTATTTTGAGTATTTTTAATTGTTTTTCTCTATTTTCCACATTAATCAAAAATAAAATAAAAATAAATTTTTCCTTTCAATTTTGCTCAAAAATTATTTTAAAGTGTTTATATAGTTTTACTACTGTTTGCACATTTTGAGAGGAATCAATAAAAAATTTTTAAATTAAATTAAATTTTGTTATTTTTCGATTTATTTTTTCTTTTTTAAAATTTATTTTGAGAATTTGTTAAGTTTAATTTTTGAGTCGAAAATATAATGGGGTTTTTTAATTGTCTTTAAATAAAAGTCGCGCGCTATTTTCTTTCCTTATCTTTTGAATGTTATTTTCTGTCGCAAGACGCAAAACGATTTTCTAGAAGAATAATTCTCGACAGTAAAATATTTAAGAAATTTTCCTTTTTAATTTTAACATTTTTATTAGGGTTGTTGGCGGTCGGTTAACCGAACCGAAACCGAAAACCGGTGTTTTTGGCCAATAAACCGAAACCGAAAACCGAGGGTACCGGTTTTTAACCGGTCGCCAACAACCCTAATTTTTATTTTAAATTTCCAAAAATTATTTTTTAAGATTTAATAAAAATATTTTGAATTAAATAAAAGTAATGATGATCGAAACATTAATTTCTATGGCGCGTTATTTATCAGCGCATAAAGACGGTATAAAAATATTTTTAAAAAATAAAAAAATCTTTTTAAAAAGATGATTTTGCTGACAGAATGAATTATTTATATACTCCAAATATGTTGTTAGCTTTTCTGTTTTAATTTCTTTTAAACAATTTGGGGGAAGGTAAATAGTAAATAAATAATTAATTTAATTGTAATTTAAATTTAATTAAAGACCGTTAGAGTGTATGTTTCCAAATAAATTTCCTGGAAGTTGGGAACAGGTAAAAAATAATTGTTAAATATTTTTATTTAATAATTGATACAAGGAAGTATCAATAAGAAAATAAAAATTAATTTTATTTAAATGAAAATTAGACAGAAAAACTAGGTTACCTTCGATAATTTTATCTGAAAAGAAAATTGGACATAAAAACTAGTTTAATTCCGAGTATTACTCTCAATTTTTAACTTTTCCAGACGACTCCTAAATATTATTTTAAAAATATATTCTTATTATCTTATTATGTTTCCTTGCTTATTTTTAATTTTCGAAAAATTTTTTAATAATAGGAGGAAGAAAAGAAATTTAGATTTAATAAAAAATTTTTTCGAATATTTCTCTCTAATTAAACAGAACTTTTAAATTTATTATACCAAAAATGGAAATTGGTAATTTTTTAAATTCCCTTTCATCTCATTTAATTCAAATCATTTCTTCTTTAAATTAATTTATATTTTCTATAGTATGCAGAAAATTTTTGTTGGTCAGAAGATACTTATTATTTACCTCCACAAGTACATGTTGCACAAATTAAAGAATCTGAAAGATACTCAGAAGAAAGAAAACTTTCATATTATCAATGGGTTCCCTTCTTTTTACTTTTACAAGCTGCTTGTTTTAGATTACCGAGGTAATTTAGATAATTAACAACAAAATATTTAAAAAATACTTAGTCTTTTGTGGAAGGCAGCCAGTCTTAGTTCAGGTAAAAATTAATTCATTCTTATCATAT
The DNA here is from genome assembly GCA_036172955.1 of Meloidogyne arenaria. Classification (NCBI taxonomy): domain Eukaryota; kingdom Metazoa; phylum Nematoda; class Chromadorea; order Rhabditida; family Meloidogynidae; genus Meloidogyne; species Meloidogyne arenaria. The sequence continues at coordinate 3,643,169 of JARQAB010000001.1, forward strand.
TTAATTTTTCACACTAAAAAATTGGAATTTTTTATTGGTCAAAAATCTGTAACTAACTAAACTAAAATTTTTAGAAATTTACGAACTTTTAAATATCCCAACCTCTTCAGAAATTTCTTTTTATTTTCTTATTTCTATTAATAACCAAATAAAGATAAGAAATAATTATTTACTTTAATTTTTTAAGGTGTTCGTGTTCACGATATCGTAGTTAAAGCTTTAGATTCACAAAATATGGAAGTGAGAAAAATTTAAAAAAAAATTTAATTTTCAAAAATTATTTTAGGATGAATGCCGTCACAGAACGATAATTATGTTAGCCAATCATTTAGCTAGAGCTTTGCGTTTTCAGAATCAAATATTAAATAGGCATTTATTTATACACAAAACTATGTAAAAAATTTTTTCTTAATTTTTTAATTTAATTTTTAATTAATTTACTTTAACTTAATCTGAATTATTAGATATAACCTTTTAATTTAATATCCTCGTCTTCTTATACTAAAAATAGAAGAGATTAGCCTGGAGACCGACTAGAGACCGGACCAAGACTAAATCTTGAACAAAAATTTGGTTACGATCGAGATTCTCATATGTATGCCCCCCCATAGTCAATCTTATATTCGGTTATTTTTTTAAGTTTAGTTTTCAATACTTCTCTTATATTTTTAAATTAAATTTCAAAATAATTACAAATAGGCGTTTTCTCAACATAACATATTCTGCCTGTTTAATTTCATTTATCTACCTCTTCACAAAATTCTTATATCTTGTCAATATTTTTGCTCAACTTTATTTAATGAATAAGTAATTTAAAAAAATATTCAAGTATTTTTTATTTTTTATAAAAGATTTTTAGAGACAGACAGATATCAATGGTATGGAATTAGTGTAATACAGATTTAATGCGAGGAATTCCATGGCAGGCTTCTGGATATTTCCCTCGTGTTTCTCTTTGCGATTTTACTGTTTTGTTTTTTTTAATTTTAAATTTATATTTAGAAAATTTGACGGAAATAAATTTCTGTCATCTTTTCTAATTTTAAGTGGTCAGTGTTCGGTATGACTTCAGTCAATCACGAATTCCTTTATGTCCCATTATTCGATTGTTCCGGTTCGGACTTTAAGTTGCCATACAGTGATGGCTCGGATTAACTCGAGACCGAGACTTTTCGACTGAGAATCTAAGGCCTGATCAGAAGAAAATTTTAAAACCCCGATCCGATAAATCCCTGATCCAGTGTGATAAAAAAAGATATTAGTTTATTTCTCTTTTTCACTTACATAGATCAGCTTGATACATAAATAAATATTAAAATATTTATTTCCTGCCCTATTTAATTTAAAAATAAATTTTCAAGGTTCGTCAAATGGCAAATATTCAAAATATTCAGTTCAATGTGTTCTCGTAATAAATATTTTTACAGAGAAAAGTTTTTAAATTTTAATTTAAAAAATATTTTAATTTATTTAAAGTTTTTATTCTTTTGTGGTTTTGGTATGGTATTTACTTGTAGCTACTTCTATTTCTTTTATTTATTGGTAAATAATTTAAAATTTAAATTAATTTTTATTTCCAATTTTATGTTAACAATGATGTTATTCCCTCATTTTGGGACGTGGTATATTGCCCAAGCTTTGGAACTTTGTCGAATGGAACCAAGTGAAAAACAATTGGATATGTACACAATTAAAAGTGGGAAATTAAAATTTTTATTTTTCAAAAAAAACCAAAAATATTCCAAAATTATTTTTAATTTTTCTCTTAAAAATGTCTAAATATTTAAAAAATATCAATCCTTTAAATTTTCTATTTATTAAATAGAGAATTAAATAGAGTATTTAATCAAATAAAAAAATTTTCATAAGGTGGGTTTTTAACTGAGAAAATACTTAAGTTTAATTTCATTTCACTTACTCTTGCCCCTATCTTTATGTCATTGACTGTATATTTGAGAATGTCAGAATTCTTAAATAGAATGAAGGATCCCGGGTTTGATAAAGTGGCTAGGAATAGTTAAAGTTTATATTTTTCTTCATATCCTCTACTTTGACTTTATTTTGCCAAAAATAAACAAAAATTCAATGTAAAATTTAGACATGAAAATAGAAAGTGAGCATAAGTTTAGTGTGAGAGATAGGACGATTTAATATAAACAGGAAAATTAAGAAAAACATGATAATTGTCTCAAAAAATGTTTAAAAAATTTATTTTAATTTTTAGAAGAACGTAAACATGTGGCATGTTTTGTTAAAGAATTTTTAAAAAATGATGGAGTTTTTGTTATTAGAATGGTTGGAATGCATACAGGAATACTTTTACAAGTGAACTAACTTCTGAACTGTTTGAAATTAATTTTTTTAATTAATTTATTTTCTCTATATAGTTATCGAATTCATTCAGATTTATTAATAATATTCAGAACAACGTTTTAGTGAAGATACAACGTTAAAATTAGTTGAAGATGGGGGAACTCCAATAAAAATAAAATCGACGGCAACATTCCCCCATTCTTCAAAAAATAATAAACAAAAAAGAAGGGCAGATTCGGCTCCTTTAGGGGAAGAAAAAGAATTAAAAACAAAACTTTTACCGATAGAAAATGAAAATAAAGAGGAAAGTTCTTCATCAAATTCCTCCTCTTCTAAAGAAAATCAAAATGAATCTGATGAGGATAATAAAACAAACAAAAATTAATTTTGTTTCTTTTAATAGTTTTTATTTTATTAAATATTTTTTCATTCCAATTAAATGATTTTTAAAATTTATTTTTATTAAAAAGTTCTCTCAAACTACAGACCAATGATCTTAAGGATTACCTAAATTGTCGTTTTACCCATTTTGGATTTCGACCAATGTTTTTTGGCCAATTGTTATTATTTTCTTTTTAGATATTTTGACATTTGATTTAATTTAAATATCGTTTCATCGAATGACAAAAAGGTCAACTGAGTGAATTTCTTTGTTTTGTCAATTTTTGATTTTTTAACTTTTTATTTATTATCTTTAAGATTGATTCACATTTTCAAAATAATTAATGATGGAAGTAAGAACCAGACGTTCTGCTGGTGTTACAGGAGGCCCTCTAAATCCCGCAATGATTTCTTTGTTACCTTTGCAACGCTTGAAAGAAGAGTTGCAGAATAGAGGTTATTTTTAAATTCTTTATAGATAAATTAGCTTCTTTTATGGAAATATTGATATTTAGATTTAATTCCCTCGTTAAGGATTGGATGTTCGCGGAAATAAAGACGATCTAGCTATGCGCTTGGAGGATCATGTGCGTCTCGCAGAAGGAGGTCGTCAATTGTATGATCCATCGCCATTTTCGGCTTCACGTGTTGAAAGTGAATCACCAAAGAAAAATAAACGAGGCTACAAACGAAAAGTATGAGATTATTGTGACAATTTTTTAAGATTAAATTTACAGGTTGATGATCGACAGCCAGATGATGATATAATTGATATTGAGAATACTGAACAACTACAACCAGATATTCAAATATTGACCAATCCAGTATCAGTTGCTGCTCCTCCCTTAAAATTTAACTGGGCCAAAGAAAAGCCTTCTATTGCTACAGTTTTGTCATTGTTTCCTAAAGCTCCGGAGCCTCCAATTTTTCACGTGGAAATGCCTCAAGTTGTAACTGCACTGAAAACTAACGTAAGACGTTTACTTGAATTTTTTTGATGTCGTTATTTATCGACAGGAACAACCATCACCTAATCTTCTTGCTTCAACACCACCAGTGAATAATACTTCATAATTCCTGAGAGTCCAGTAATAGAGAAGTGACTGTTAACAACGCGAAAGCTAGCAAAAATAAAGAATCAATCAACCAAAATGGAGAAAATCAAGAACGGCTTACAATTAAAGTCAAGAGAATCCATCTTGAGAATAAAGGTTCGTTTAATTTGTGTGAGGGATTTTGTATTGACGGTGCTAAATTTACTCAATTTTGTTTATAATTTTTATTTTCTAGAAAGATCAAAAATTCGCCAAAGTCTTCCTCAGTTACTTCCGCTGAACACACAAAAGTTCCTATTTTACCACGAAAAGAGTCAAAAGATGTTCCTCATAAGAAAATTTTGTCAGCAACGCCAAAAACAACTTTGAGGAAAATCTCCACAGGTTTGATGCTTCTGATATTTCTTCTTCAATTTCTAATTCCAGTTCTCCTAAAATTGAATCATCGTTTAATAAGAATAAACTGCAAAATAGACCTGCATTTTCTAAAGAAAAATCGGTTGATGAAAAACTAAATTTGAGTTCTTTACAACAGAAAAAACAAAAATTGATTAAAGAACAGCGTCAAAATAACCAACAAAAAGTTTGTTTTTAATTTTTTGACAAAATATTTTATATTTTAGCGTCCTGAACAAATTGAAAAACGGAGAGCAACATTAGCTTCAGGAGAGGATGCTTCTACAAAATTAAAATCAACTCCAAAAACAACAACAGAATCTACGAAGCAAAAAGGTTTTAAGCTTTATTTTTTGTTAAAATTTTCTGAATTTTTTAGTTGCCAATCAATCCCCAGGATTTGATATTCTTGATTCAATTTTGGACAAACAGGAACAATTACTTGCCAGAAAAACAGCTACTTTAGGTATGGGGAAATCTGTAGCTGAATTAACTAATGAAAATTCTACTGACGATGAAGAGGTTAATGAATTGTTAGAACTGGAATTGAAAAAACGAAAACAGCGAATGGATCGTGCCAGTGGATTGTCTGCTGGAACAACTACTGGAAATATTCATCTTCCCAAACATCACTTTCTACTTCTACTGTTAATTATTCTGAAAACTTCTAGGCAGCAAACAATTAATAAGTCTCCAATTAATACAGGTTTATTTTTTTATATTTTTATGATTTTTTTTGTTAAATTTTCAGAAACTTCTCCTCGTCCTGTGAGTTTTAAACGACCACATTTTCCATTTCCATCGCCTCCACCACCGCCTCCAAAGAAGGTACAGTCATTTCCTAAACATTAATTTTATTATATTTAAGACTGATAGAGAAGATCATTTCTCATTTGTAAACTCCATTTCTTCTAACTCACCACCGTTGATTGTTGATCGTCGAGATCCGCTTGGACTTTCTTCAATTGGACCAGATTACTCCTCCACCACCGCCACCACCTTCACGTGTATGTTATATATTTTAGTTAGTATCCTTTTCTAAACTTAACAAATTTAGCATACAGCTATGCCATCTTTATCTATTGCTTCTCTTCTTCCCCCGCCACCTCCACCTCCTCCAAGAGCAATTCCTTCCATCATTCACCAGATATCAACTATACTCAACCTAAAGCAAATGAACAACCTTACCGGTTCCATTAATCCAAGCTTTGATATTGAAGTGATTTCTTCAATGTTTCTGACTTAATTAATACAGTATCAAAGGTATTCATAATTAAATATTCTAATTATATATTTTTAACTTTAAAGAATGTTGACGGAAGTGAGATTGTCTCCTCTGCATTAATACCAGCCATTAGTTGTTCATCAACATTTTCTTCTTCTTTGCCGTCAGTTGTTGACAGTTGCAATTCTTTTGCATATTCATTTGCATCTGAAGCTCCACCACCTCCTTCCTCATCTATTTCATCGGTTTTATTTTATTAATATATTGGTTAATTTTTTGAATTAAGACGGTTGAACTATGCGTTGAGAATAACGTCAATAAGGAACATGAAAATCATATTGGCAGTGATAAGGAGATGGGTGAAAGAGATGAATATGAAGACGGTGGGTGGAATTATCTAGCGATTGAAGCAATCGCGGCGGCAATATGTACTCTGAAAGATGATCTAGCAGGAATAACGGACAGTTATGAAGAGCAATCACAAGAAGATGAACTGGAAGAAGAAAGACAAGAAGAAGGGAGGGAAAAAGAAGTACGGGGGAAACAAATGATGAGAGGAGTATGGGGTTGAGGGGGAAAGGAAGAAGATGGAGATGAAATTTTGATTGTAGATGAGTTTTTATCAGTCAATGCTGGACGGAAAAAGGTAGGAGCACCATAAGACTCTCTAGAGCTCGGCATGAAGGCTTTACTATTGAAAGATCCGACCAGCAAGCTTTACTTCATAAAGCTTCAGATGTTTTACGAAGAAGAGAGGGACAAAGGGGGAGATAAGATGAAGCTCTCTTTGGTTAGTTTTTCAACTTTATTTGATTGAAATTAATTTTCGATTTTTATATTCAAGGTACTGATCGATGATGCAGAACTTGAACCAAGAGCGCATTATTGCTGCAATAAAATGAGGTCAATGGTCCCTGGCCTCATGTGTTTGTCCACCGACTGAGCCGATAAGTTGACGAATATAATATCAATTAAAAAATAGAAGAAGATGAGGACTATAGGCAACTTCCGGGGACCTGAACAATTTCATGGGCCCGGTTTTGTTTAATTTCTGTTCTTGTATACTGGTGAATGAAATTTTGTTTAGATATGTTCCCAGGACCTGAAATATGCTGATAGATGATTTGATTTTGAGATTGCAGCAGGCCTTCCCCACTTCGTACAAGAACAAAGACAAGGAACCACAACTAGTAAATAGAAGAAGAACCATTTGCCAAACAAAAACGACAAGGGAAGAAATTGAACTTGATTATGTGTATTTTACAATCATTTTTTGTAAGAAAAAAATGTCAATTTTATTTTAAAGATATTCTGATCTAAATGAAAATCTTCTACAAGTATAATTGGTTAATTGATCCCGACAATGCTGATGGTTTTGCTCTAATGTGGGGAGGTGTCAGAGCAAATTATGGAATTATTGTTCCAGAACAAGAGATGATATGCCGCCTTTAGCTTTTTTCAAGTGAAAGGTATTGGACTTTTAAATAATTTAATTAAATACAAAGATATTGTTATTTCTTAATAGATACGGCTGAACTTCTATCGACTAAAACATTTACCATTTGAAGAACCTGATGCTCATGATATTCGTTTGGGATGGTCACGTTTTAGGAACTCTAATAGTCGGTTATTTATATTTATTTTCAAAAATTATTTCAAATTAAAGTTTTGGGAGAGTCTCCTTAGTCATTTGCCTTTAATTCTATTGGGCAATAAAGCACAGGAAAATATTTGCAGATTATGTGAACCTTTTGGAATAGGGGATGTAATTACTGCTGTTTTTGGTAATTAATTTTAAACAGATTGTTTACAAAATTAATAATTTTTTGTAAGGATATAAATTGCGGTGGAAATTCCGTTTCTTCAAAAGTCGCAAACTTTTTTGGGACCGGCATTTACGATATACAATTCCAGACTGGAGATTTTTTCTTTCCTCATGTTGCAACAAAAAATTGTAAAGTCCTATGTTTATTTTGGCAATGAATGTCCTGTAATCCGCCTCATCAATATATTTAATTACAAATGAGGACAATACAATTACGATGAAGAAATAAATCATGTGGGTAATTTTACTTTTAAAATGTTTTTTAATTAATTTTTTAGCTTGCCACCAGATGAAGTTGCCTGTAAGGACTAAATGGATCTGGAAAGATTGATTTCTGAGAATGTTAGCCCCGAGTAGAAGGCAATAGTCTGATAAAGTATTTTTTATAAAATAAATTCATATCTATATTTTTAAATTAATTTGAGGCCCATTGTACTATAAGTATGCTATGGTTTTGGGATCTTTCTGGTTTCGGAAAAACTAGTTGGGTTCGTCAATATTTTAAAAGAACAATCCAGAAGAGGATTGGGTTCTTCTCACCATGATTCTATTTTGCAGGTTAAAAATTGTGCTCTTTAAAGAAATATTTTAAATCTCTGGCTTCTTGATTTTATAACCCTTTCATCGCATATAAGCTAACCTTAATTTTAAGGATTTTACTCTTTATACTTAAGATAACTTTTTAATGGAATAATCTCTCTTTATTTAGTCAATGGCTTGTAAATGGTGTCCCCAAGGCAGAGAGTAGCATCAAGGCGAGTCTGGGGATCATGGTTTAATGGGGGTCTAACTCAGCTAAACAATGCGCTAAACTCGTTTGCATTGACAAATGGCTTGTTCGTAGAAGACACCTAACTTGGTCATAATTTTGGATCAAACAATTTGTGACGAGACAGATGTCCTAGAAAAACCGTAAATTAACGTCCAATCCTCAAGTACGTCATTTGTAAATATTTTTGTTAAAAATAGTTTTTTACTTGTTTAGGATTTTCAACAGTAAATGCGTAGTTATTATCCCTCAGTGAAGCAGAACATGAAAGACGTTTTGGATTTCTGAACAAGCTAGAGAACAAGGAGGAATTGACAAATGCCTTGCTGAAGCAATGCTTGAAATGAAAGGTATCTTTAATCCCTTTCTAATTTAATATTTTAAAAATTTAGAACACGTTTTTCTATTCCATCACTGATCAGGAGCCAATAGAGATGTGATTTTCAATTGAAACCGCCAATTGGAACGCCTTGAAAATGAGGCTATTGAACAAGTAATTATTGTTTGCAAATTTTGAATTATAGTAATATTATTTTTTTCTAAGTTTAAAGTTTGTTCGGTATAATGTGAGAAAGGACAACCCTGGGTTCGTCACAACACAGGGTTTAACCCTCTAGAGGACAGCCTCAGTCAATCATTTCTGATCATTCCAATATACCTTTTGTTGGTGTAACAAGAATTGGAGTTTAAAAATAATATATCTGATTTTACAATAGTATTCCCATTTTTGAAGTTCTCATCCGTTTAGATTATTTATGTGCGGCCAAAATACAAGAAATAATTTATTCACGCAAAAGTCACCCCGACATTTAAGTGATTTTCATTTTGATCATTTAAATTTAATTTAATGCTTTGAAAAATAGGCTTATTTTACAATACTATATCTCATTTCCTTAAAACCCTTCAATGAAAATCACTAGTTGTGTTTGGTGATCGACACCCCCGCTTCACTTACTGGGCGCCATTCCTTGATGTACGCGATTGCAAACTCCTAGAATTAAATAAAAACTAATTTAATAAAAATGATTAAATAACCCGAGGTGACAAATTCACAGGTAAATCAAACACACCGTTTGTCTCGATTGTGTGGCACCCACCCATGTTTGCTTATTAAAACAACTAGCATGGCTGGATGCCATGTGATTGAGACGAATGGTATTACTCACAACATGAATGTCCATGAAACATTTGCCACTTCGCTGGTTATTTAATCATTAAAGAATTATAAATTTTTATTAAATTCTAGGAACTTGCAATTGCTTTTGTCAAGGAATACCGTCCCGGCGGCTGCTGCAGGAGTTTCTGTGCCAAACACGACAAGCTTTTTCAGATGAAAGAAATGGGAAGTTTATAGGATATCAAATAATGGAAATATTTAAAACAAACAAAAACCCTAATCTATTTAATCTTAAATGCAAGGAGAAAATAATTTTTTAGATATTTAAAACAATTTTTTAACAAATTTTTATTTTGAATCCTATCCTTTTTTAAATCCATTCATCGAAAAAAGCTTGCCGTGTTCGGAACGCTCACTCCAGCCTCACTTGGCGACTTGAATTGCTTCACGTAAGCAATTGAGAATTCCTAGAAATTAATAAAAATTTGGAATTAATTGACTAAGTAACCTTAGAAGTGACATAAGCGGTGTGGTTCTCCATACGGTGCGCCACACCGTTTGTCTCAATCTCATGACGTCCATTCATGCTCGTAGTTTTAATCTTTGAGCCACAACCTTAATACACCTAAACAATCAAATTAAAAGAACGAAAGCTTACTCATAGACGATGATGATGATGGTATCATCATCATCACTAACCATCATCATCGTCTATGAGTAAGCTTTCGTTCTTTTAATTTGATT